>OY728138.1:298136378-299386378 GCA_963277665.1 Viscum album
ACTTTTACCATGTCATCTGGTATTATTAGAATAAATGGTTAATAAACATACTATAAAAAGAAAATTGAACCCCAAGTGGTTAATTATTGTTATATCAAACCTAATTTTATTCATTTTTCTGAACCTTATATTTTTATAAACATTACATCGATTAATAATATAGTATTTGTTTTAAAAACTCATTTGTGTCAATTTTGACACTATTTGGTATTTTGTTTTTTTAAGTCATAACTAGATTATAACTTCAAAAAAATTATTTAATCCCCACTAAAACGACATATTAACCTATAAAATTTGTGTATGGAATCAAAATACTAAATTTACTTTTATTTTTATATCTATAATATCAATTATTTTAATCATTCATTGATAAAGTAATTTCTGTATCATCATTGTGTCATAAATAAATTTTTTTATTTAATCTCTAAAAATTATAAATAAAATACCATTGTGTAGGAAAAAATTTTATCTTTCTAAGGAATATTTATAGTCAAATTTATATGATTTATAACCCAATATTAAAAATTGTTTAGTTATTAAATTTTGAATTTAACTCTTTTAACTTTTTTTAATTAAAATAATAATTATTTTCCTAATCAAATCCAAGTGGACAAAAATGATAATATTTTTTTTATATGGTTGGTTTTGGTCGATATAAACTGATCCAATAGAATTAATACATGTGTTAGGGTAATTATAATATCATTTTTACCATTAATTAAACTATTTACTTTTAACTATGGTAAATAAAATTCAAAAGATATTATTCATCAAAGAATTATTTTTATCTTATTGAACCACATTTTACATACTGACGTCAACAATGTCTCTTAGATTTTTGAAATTTCTTTCACAAAATAATTAAAATTATGTTTTATGCAAATTTGAAAATGTGCCTAGAAGGTGGGTAAAAGACGTTAAAAAGTTCAATAAAATTTTATACATCTAATTTTATTATAAAATGACTCCAATGAATTAAATTTAACATATATAGGTATTATATATCTATTATGTCTTAAAATAAATATAAATAAAATAAATAATTATTTAAATATAATTTCTGTTTTAAACAATAACGCTGTGATTTTTCACTATTCATCAAAAATTTTAAGTTTTCAGAAAAATAACCAAAATTCACCCTAAGAAAATTTTGATATTCTGATTTCAAAAATGAATTCTATTTTACAAATTTCAAAAATATAGAAGTTTAATTAATAAATTTAAAATTAATTGTCGTTATCAAAACCAAAAAGCGAGTTTTTAAAAAGTAAAAACTATTAAAAGATTGACTTGTGTTTATGTAAAGTTTAAATGTGAAATTACTTATAATGACATAAACTATAATAAATGATAAAAATATATTCTAATTATACTTCTGAACTAATAAAATTCATGATTTAACACTAAAATTCTTTCAATTTAAAAGGATTATTTCAATTAAAATTTAGTATTTTTCACTATTTATCAAAATATGAAAGTTATAAGAAAATTTAAAAAATTTTATCCAAACTAAATTTTTATGTCCTGATTCTAAATAAGAATTTAATTTCATTAAATTGAATATATAAAAATTTTATATATTGGTTTTGAAAAGGGTTTTCCATTAAAATTCAATAAAATTACATTTTTATAAAAATACTTCTTTTATCTGAAAAAAATAAATTTGTTCTTATATTATGTCTAAGAAACACATAATATGGATTCTAAAATTACATGGAGTATATAAAAATAGAAATTTAGATAATACTATTCATAACCACTTTTTGAACGGCAAGTTTGGTAAGTCGTGGTGCGCTCGAACTCAGTGTTGCGTGTAGTGCATGATATTGAATTATTTTGAAGAGATAATGTACTATAAAATCATGAGGTGTTATATTCTCCCCTCCTTCAATAAATTTCTTTCTCGCAATTTGAAATTTTTCTTTGAAAATAAAAGGTTAAAAATAGAAAAAAACCTTTGTAGAAAACCCACATCTGTAATTTGGTTAATAAAATTTACTCTTAATAAGAGGGAAAGGTAAATGAAAAAGTAACCACCAAATTATGATCTCGATTAAGAGAATATTGGTGGAAATTAGAGACATATAATTGGAGGTAAAACATAAATATCTATAAGGAGTGATTAAGGTCATCAATCACAAACATGTGTAAAATTGAAGGCCTCAAATCCTTCAATCTATAATGATTTAAAATATCATTGGTTCAACAAAACAGAAGTTATTAAGATAACAAATTTTTTGGTTTTAATATCTCTTCCCTAAATATTAAGAATTAATTTATACATAGAATAATTGGGGGGAAATATACTTGACAATTGGAGTTTCATACTTCAACTAATTCCTACCACAAACTCATCTTTCACTACAAGAGATAATATAATTCAAAAATATACTATTTATCCTAATCTTATTGGGTTTCAAAAATAATGAATTTATAATTCATTTTTAAGATTATTTAGAAAAAATACATTATACAAACCTGGACATCACGTAGGTCAGTGGTAGGTGATGTACCCTTGTCACCGTTCAGTTACGGGTTCAAGTCTCGCAGCCTTGCCAGATGCGACGAGTTGTTGCCCGACCTCTAGGTTGTCCTTTTTATAAAAATTGAAAAATAATCTTTAGAAATGATCTAAACTTTACAATAGTATCCAATGTCAAACTTAATCCATTCAAACCTTTAGACTTACCCAAAATACTTCTTTCCAAACTAATCATCCATAATTTATAAGTTAGGTAAACACAATGAGGATATTTTTTCCATGTAATAACATGTGAATACCTTCATCATGCATTCATTTAAAATAATGTAACACCCTGAATTACCATAAAACCTTATTGATTACATTCCTGATCCCTTATTCCTTATAGTATACTGGATATACTCCTTATGTATAAAAATGTTGTAAACTCCAACAATAATGGAATTAAAAAACAATTAATTAGTTTCAAAGTAGTCAAGAATATCAAATATAATTTATCAAAATCAATCATATCTTATTCCAAAATCACTACCTCAGTATCAGAACCATATTAAGTTTTATCTTTCCTTCAACCATGTATTTTCAAAAAAGTTTCACTTGCTATTTAGTTATTTTTCTGAGAACCATATAATCTCAAATCCACAATGAAATAGTATTACAATTTAATCCTTATTTATTTCAATAATTGATATGACCTATACATTGTTATACAACACTAAAATGAAATAATTCTTTAATAACAATATAAGAACAATAGTCATTCCTCTTCATCTGTGGTAGTATCATAACTTGATTATTATCTAATAGCATCATTTTTGTCATACTCTGATGTTTTGGACATTGATTCGTGTAGTGTCCCAAATATTTGCTGATGAATCGTTGAACATTTGAATCCTTTTTCTTACACTTTAAATCACGTACTTGGTGTCCTTTCACTTCACACTTATAACAAATTCTCATTCCCATCATGCATTTACCAAGGTGATTCTTTCTACAGTTATCACATATGGGAAAATATTTCTTTCCCCTCTTCCTAATATTCATGTTTCTTTATACCATCCTTTTCCTCTCTTGCTTCCCTTCAAAGCCATAGGAATCTGAAAATTTTTACTTATCTTATTAACACATGATATTATTTCTTCATATGATGAGAATACATGGGACACCATTTCCCATCTAAATGTCGGCTAAATACCATAAAATATATAATCCTTATTTCTCTTTGGGTCATGCGTATTTCTGGAGTTCTCATTCCTTCTACTGGGTGCCATTTCTAAAAAATGGCATAAAATAGGTTAGTTTATGAATCACAATCCATAATTCCAATCCTGTAAAATATCTAACATAAATTGAAAAGATTATGAATATAATATATAATCTTAAAAATTGTTTTTAGGAAGTATTTACTCCTAAATCATTTATAATTTATTTTAAAGAAAATGTGAATTATCCTAAGCATATCCCCCTAGAGTGGCATAACCAATAGTGCATCATGGCCTCTTGTCTTGTACCAAGATACCCCAGGTCAAGCCTAAAACTCCGTGTCGGAGTTTTCACTCCTAGGTACATATGTGCCAGAGCTTCCTCTACCTACTCGTATCTAGAAAAGGATATAATTGTTGGAAACTATACAAAATATCTACATTACCAAAATTCTAGGAATTTGATTTATACAAATCCTCAAAGTCTATCTTTGGTTAATTTTATCTAATCATAGTTTTTCTAAATCTAGTTTCAAAGGTTTTCAATAAACATTATCTGATACCAACTACAACACCCCAACCCCAGAATACCAGAGCCGGTGCATTATTTTAATATATTGGCATGATTATAAGGAATCAAGTCCCGAAGGAATGATCATTTTAGTAGTCTTGGAAAATAAATTCCACACATGAAAGTTACATTAAACATTATAACATAAAACACAAAATAAATAATCCATTGACAATATTATTATTCCCCTAGCTTAACCATTCATATCAAACATATTACTCTTCTTGGAATCCTAGGGAAAAAATTCTAATAATCGGCTGAGCTCAGATGCTCAATAAGGGAAAATAATTTAGAGGAAACTATAAACTTTTATGGAAATATGTGTTATAAAAACAACATCCTTTTAAATATAAACTTGAACATAATATAGATAAAATAAATCAAAAATTAGCATATAAACATGCACATGCATGTTCTACTAGTCGAGTACCCACATGTAATAATTAATTTCATAATGAGGGAATTCATAACATCGGAATTCATTACCACATAGTCAAGGCCTCATGCCGAGACTAAAAATAAAATTTTTGTCATGTCCTTGTGCCAATACACTAGCTTTTCTCATGAGATCTACCGATCCATCAAGGGGATATAATTGGCCCCACCTGTCACTTACTAGGTCAATTTCATTCCTCATATGAAAAAGTTGAAACATAACATAAACATTTAAATCAAAACTAGCATACGAAATTTCAATACTTTATCCATAAACCTTAAATGGTATAACAATATCATATCCACAGTAAAAAAATACCATAACTCATTATATACAATGTGTAATTTTGTATTATAATAAATCAACCTCAATCAAGAATAATATCCAGTAAAGGATGTTGATATAGTTGAAAATGATTACTAAAAATCTTTTAGTGATATACCCCTTTTTCATGAAATCATTTAAAAGTCACAAAATTTTTAAAGTAAAACATTTAAAAGATATTTTGAATCAAAGTGCCTCATACCACTTTGAAACATTTTAATGGAATTAAAATTTTATAACATTTAGGTCCATATAAATAAACCCTTAAAACAATTTTGAAAACATGGACATTAATGGGAAAGATTTAGAAGAATAAATATTTAAAACATTTAAAGTGATGTTTTAGTTAAAGAGTTCTTTAAAAGGAATATTTTTTAAAACTATTTTATGAAACAAGGACATTGATAATAAATATGTCCCAGTAAAAACATACACATAAACAATCTCAGATAATAATGAGATTGAAAAATTAACCCTTACCTTACACTTTCCTTTGGTCGACGGTACGTTTAACCTCTTGTATAATGACCATAATTTGTTATTAAATTATAACAAGAATCATATTCATATTTATTATATCTTAAATGATTCATTTATTAATTTATACTACCCATTTAATAATTATTTCTATGTAAAATTAACATTTCAGGTAACAATCGCTTTCTTTATCATACGTTTTTAACTTTTAATTTTTGATCATATCATTTAGATCATGATTTAAATAATTACAGACTATAAAAAATAATTTTTATATAATATATATTTAGAATATAACTATGTATAATATAACGAAACAAGAAATGGAAAAAACCATTTATTGAGATGGTAGGACGTACATACACATAAAGGTTGTTTCCGTTTTCATATCGTATTGAACGGAAGTAAGTAAATAAGATATATGTAAGTACATGAATATATATATATATATCCAACATAATTATTATGTCATATATTACATACTTATTAATGATATATATTTTTATAATCATCGTTGAATGGTGAACCTGGAAATTAATCTCATCGTGTCGTGGAGACGGTCAGCCATACAAACGCATGAGCGAAGATATCATTTCCTTAATGATTAAAAGTCCTGTAATTAGATGGTATATTAATTTTACAACAAAATTATAATTTTATTTTCATTATTTTTATACATATTACTCAACATTGTATCCATCCAAATGATAAAGTGTTTAATAGAAAATTATACCACGGCGTGGAGACGTTAAGCCTTACGTACGAACGCATGGTGACATTATCATTCATAGAATGGCTGGAATAATGAGTATGAATGTACCATATTTATAATAACATCATAGTTTTTAGAATGTACTTTAGTTATTATTTTGGTATGGAACTAACAAAGAAAGAGAAAGTGGAAGAAGAAAACAACTTTGAAAGTGGTGATAAAATAATTACCTCTTCTTTGGGTATTTTCTTTTGATTTGAATAAAAGGTCTCTTTAGGATGGCTTTATTCTCAAGGGAATGCCTCAAGGTTGAAGTGAGAGAAGTTGGGAGGATATTTGGGTAGTTTTTGGATGATCCAAATGGAGTTGGAGGTGTGATTTTGAGAGAAGGGGAATTACCATTTTATAAGAGTGGTGAGGGTCACTTTAGAAGAATTTTAAAATATTATTTTATTATAAATTAATTTTCATTTTCTAATGGCTCCAAATTGATTTATTTATAATTTAAGGTGGGGATGGGTAAAAATCCTTTCAACTAATAGGTTTTAGACAAGTTTAGGTCACTATATTAAACCTATATTTTATATTTAACTCTTTGTTAACTAGTTTAACTATTACCATATCCTTTGGTATTATTATAATAAATGGTTAATAAACTTACAATAAAAAGTAAAGAGAACCCCAAGTGTTTAATTATTGATATATATAACCTTATATAAATCTTTTGGCCTATACATATATTTTTATAAATATTACATCAATTAATAATATAGTATTTGTTTTAAGAACTCATTTATGTCAATTTTGACACTATTTGGTATTTTTATTTTGTTAAAGTCATAACAACATTATCACTTCAAATAAAATTTATTTAATCAATCCTAACATTTCATATTATACTATAAAATTCTTTTATGGCATCAAAAGACTCTATTTACATTTATTTTTGGATTTATATTATCAATTATTCTAATCTTTCATTGATAAATTAATTACTGCATCATCATTGTGTCATAAATAAATTAAATTATTTAATATCTAAAAATTATAAATAAAATTAAATTATTTATGAAATATTTCCATATTTCTAATTAATATTTATAGCCTAATTTATCTTATGTGAAACCCTATATTAAAAATGGTTTAGTTATTAAACGTTGAATTTAAAACTTTTAACTGTTTTTTAATTAATATAATAATAAATATCCTAATATAATACAAGGGGACCAAAAGGATCATATGTTTTTACTAAGGATGGTTTTGGTATAAATACACTTATCCGATAGAATTAGGATATGTGTTAGGGTAATTATAATATCATTTTTACCTTTAATTACCCTATTTACTTTTAATCGTGCTAAATGAATGTCAAAAGTTACTATTCAAAAAAATTATCTTCACCTTATTGAACAACATTTTACATACTGATTTCAACTGTTTCTCTTGGTTCTTTGAATTTCAATTCACATAAGTGGTAAAATTTGGTTTTATGCAAATTCGCAAATGTCCCTAGAAGGTGGGTAAAAGACGATAAAAAGTTCAATAAATTTTTATACATGTAATTTTGTTATAAAATGACTTCAATGAATTAAATTGAACTTATATAGATATTATATAAATTTTTTGACTTAAAATAAATTTTAATAAAATAAATATTTATTTAAATAAAAATTCAGGTTTAAACAATAACGTTGTGTTTTTCACTATTCATCAAAAATTGAATGTTTTCAGAAAAATACCAAAACATCATCCTAAGAAAATTATGATATTAGGAATTCAAAAATGAATTCTAATTTACCAAATTAAAAATATAGAAGTTTCGTTAATTAATTTAAAATTAACTCCTCTTGTCAAAAACAAAAAACGGGTTTTTAAAAAATAAAAACTATCGAAAGATTGACATGTGTTTATGTTATATTTAAATGTGAAATTACATATAATGACTTACATTATATAAAATGATAAAAATATAATCTAATTATACATCAAAACCATTAAAATTCATAATATAACACTATAAATTTTTTCGATTAAAAAAGATGTCTTCAATTAAAATTCAGTATTTTTCACTGTTCATCAAAATATGAATGTTATCAGAAAAGTGCCAAACATTTATCCAAAACAAAATTTTTATGT
The DNA here is from genome assembly GCA_963277665.1 of Viscum album. NCBI lineage: Eukaryota > Viridiplantae > Streptophyta > Magnoliopsida > Santalales > Viscaceae > Viscum > Viscum album. Next base: position 298,144,719 of record OY728138.1, read on the forward strand.
CCAGTATCTAAAAAAGAATTTATTTTCATTAAATTTAATATATAAAAGTTTCAAATATTTGTTTTGAAAAGGGTTCTCCCTTAAAATAAAGTAAAATTAGATTTTTTTAAAAATACTTCTTTTATTTAAAAAAATGAATATGTTTTTATATTTTGTCTAAGAAACACATAATATTTATTCTAAAATAATATGTATTATACAAAATTTAAAATTCAGTCAATACTATTTATAACCTCTTTTTGAACAACTAGTTTGGTAAGTTGTGGTGCGCTCGAACTCGATGTTACGTGTAGCGGAAGTTATTGAATTACTTTAAAGAGATAACGTACTATGAAATTTTGGGGTGTTACCAGAGTTCTGATCAAACTATCACGTGTGTTTTTATGAAAATTAATACTTCTAATGTTCTGTTTTTTCATTAAACATATAAAAAATAGTAGTTCAAAATATATAATCTATATCTTACAGATGTTTTTTAAGACAAGAACATCCATTATTTCTATACGTGATATCAATATTTTCCACAATCTTGTAATATTATTCAACTAAAATGGTTATAGGGGAATATTATATTCCTATAAAACATTAAATTCCTTTTCCAATCTATGATAAAGATAATCAATTTGGAAAAATATTTTATTTCCCATGTAAACTCTCTTTCTTCTATTCTGCAATTGATAATATGAAGTCTCTTCTTCAAAAATTGGACATGATTTTTGTCCCTTAATATTGTGTCCATATAATTTTCTATATGTAGGAAATTCATTTATAGTGACCATTATCATAGCATGAAAAAAACTCACTTTACTATATTAATCAAAAACTGACACATGTGTCTCCAATTGAAGTATCAAATCAAAAATCAATGGTGAAACATACACACATATATATTTTCTTGACTTTTTGGTATATAAATAATCAATTTAATCAATACATTTTTTTTCTTCATACATGTCTATGGTCAGAATTTGAAAAATACCAACAAAATAGACCATGAATTGTGTTTTCTACTAAGTCTCTGATGTAGATTTATTCTATCTTATCAAAGTCCTATTTTGATATTTATAACTTTACTTATAAAATTAGGACATTATTTATAAAATATCATACACCGTGGTGAACTAGATGGGTGATGTAAGTACTATATGAGATGCATTGATTTTTATGTCATTGTAACATTAGTATATCAATTGAATTTACAAATAGAATTTTTAAATGAATAATAATTGGAAGGTACCAAAATAATTTAGTAGGAGGCTTGATTTTGATTCCAAATAATAAATTAGAGTCTAATTATTGGAATTACTGGATGGAATTATAAGAATGTACAAAATTTCTTTATCATGGGGTTTGATGCCAGTAACAAAGAATGAATCAGAGTTGAATGTTTCAACCATCCTAGAGCATGGTGTCCAATAATTATAAAATTTTAATAAACATTTATATTACTTAATATAAATTAGACAGTCACTAGGGAAAGAATTTATAATTTTATTCCCCAATCCCATTGGGAATAATATTTTATTTTCCTCATAATTGTAATTTGGAATCATGTTTCCGTATAGAAGTAGCTCTTTTAAATGTTCAAGAAACTTAGAAAAACTTTTATCACTCCATGAATGTATTTTTTTTACGTTAACTAATATCCATGTAACTATTAAAAATATATAATTAGTACAACATGAGAATAATGGTTTCTCATAATATCCATACATTCATTCAACAGTTGTTGTTTTTTAAATTATTTCAACGCCAACATCATGAATTATTTCCTCAATATGATACTTTGTCTCATTATGAATATTTTCATCAATATTAAATGTTAAATTTTCTATTCTTTTCCCATAATAAATCCATCCTTTATAATTATGGATAATACCTTAGAAAATTAAATGATCCTTCATTTCTCTAGAATTTATCTTTTTTATATTCAAACACTTCATGAATGGATGAAAAATAAAATCGTTGTTTTAAAATTTTCATTTAGAAAATTTTAAGAAATCATCAACTATTTTTTTATATTCATTAGTATTTCTTCATAATTTTATCAAATTATGATCCATTAAATACCTAATATCTCAATATAAATGATTTACATATTGTAAAATATAAAAATATAAAAATATATAAAAACATATAAATTTTATACATAGAAAATATATATTTGAAATAATAAATTATTGATAAATAGTTGATTATAACAACAAATTATACAAAATGATCAAAACATATTATAAATAATGTTTCTTCAAAAATAAAAACAATTATACCTAATGTATCTTCAAAAAATTATATGTAATTTATCTTGAAAAATAAAAAATAAATTACAAACACTTATAAATATTTTATCAAACAAAATGAATATAATAACAAACAAAAAATTATCATAACTAATAATATTCATAATAAAAAATTAAAAAATATTTTATCTTAAAAAATATTATGGTAAAAAATCATTAAACATAAAAACATAAATTACAAACAATTAGGAAAAAAAGATTTTGAATTTTGAACAACTATAAAAAAATTAAACAAAATATAATCAAAAAAATATACAATTATAACTTAATAAAATAATCATAAAAAAACTAAAATGAAAAAAATAGATGAATAATTATTCAAAGAATTATACATTAATAATTTACAAACAATTATACAAATAGTTATCAAAATTATTTTTCAAACAATTATTATAATAAATAGTTAAACATAAAAAAAATATAATAACATATTAAAAATTATGCTAAAAACAATTATATAAAACTTATTTTCAAAAATAAAATAGAACCTACCAATTTTGGAGCATAATAATGAAAAATAACCCTTATTTTTCATCAAATGCCACCAAAGTCTATGAAAACAGTATGAATGTTGTAAAATTGATGTATAATGAGTGGAAAAAAAGAAGTAAAAACCCAATTAAGACCTCAAATAGTTTATTTTAGTCGACTATAATAGATATAAGATCATGAAATAAGAATTAAGGATAGAATATTCAAGAAAAAGAATATAAAAAATGAATGAAAATTGACTAGAATAGAGAATCAAAGTTCATCAAGGGTCATCGAAGCTATCGAGGGTCATCGTTGGTTGAGAGATGATCAAAAGGGAAGGCTTTTAGAAATGAAAAATAAGTCTATAGTTTATAGGAATATTTTTTAAAGAATTTCTCACATTGGGTGTTTTTGTAATTAATGTTAATGATATTTTAAAATGATTTTTAAAGTCAGATTTAAAAAAATCATCGTTAAATAGTAAGGCTTTAACATCGGTTTATATAAAACTAAAAAAACATATTCGATATTACCTTTTAAATTTGTTTTCATAAAACCCAAAATTAAAAATGATTTTATAACTTTTAACATATGTGTTTAATAAAAAGGGTCTTAAAAGTGATATCAAAAACTTCTTAACATTGTTTTTTAACCAACATTTAAAGTTAACCAGTTACATTTAATTTAAGTTTATAAAAAACCTACTACAAGATATAAACACCATAGCTTTTATTTCTACTAGAGTTAGTTTCTATGGTATCTCTAAATTTATAGGTATCATAATCTTAATATTATATAAGTACATAAAAAGTTTTATAGATTCGATACGAGAAGTATTTTTTCCTGTGTGTTAGTGAACGTCTATCATGGTTCATTATTGTGTGAGGGAAACCCCTTATTGTTTTATTATTGATGGTGTAGAACTTAAAATTACAGAAGTGGTGAAAGAAAATATATATTCAAGTAGTAGGAGTTAGTTAGAAAACATGTAGATATTATAAGTACCAGATGTGGGAAGAACTCTTGGGGACAAAGGGTTTATTAGAACGTAGAAGAAATAGATTATTGATAAATGGAATGATTAGCTAGGGTAATGGAGTCTAGGTTTATTTTTCCTCAATGGGTCAAGGATAATTAGAAATAGAGTAGATGAACACACTAAAAATAAAAATTTAATATAGATAGATAATGTATTCATGAGGAATTTGAAAAACCTTGAGGATAATCTTCAACTGGGGGATTGATAGGATTATCCTATGAAAACATTTCTCAATTAGAAGATTGCATGTTTTTTTGTGTAAAATTTTTTCAAGTTAACGTATAAAAACTTCCAGAACATGAATTAATAATGTGCACTTGGAAGAACCAAATGGTAGAATCTCATGTAGCACTAGGATGTTCTGAAATGAAAGAAGATGGATTAGATAAATACTATAATTAAAAGGGGAACTTGGTTTTGGATGCATGAACTTATAAATCACCCATATTCGTGAGTAATTTATGTTGGGGGATTTTTGGATACAACAGGTATATTTTAGAGGAAGTGAATTATGTAGCTTGACTACCAAATCTATATGGTGAAGTGTATAAAGAGAAACTCAGTTACATATAATTTTCTATGATGGCTATATAATAATATCATGTATATATGAATGTGTTACTTAATAATTTTTATAATAATTTGTAATATTGGATCTCATTGGTCAATAATTTATCAAATTTTACAAAGTACACAATCCAATGTATTTGACTAGATGGATGTTTACCCATAATGATTAAATAGTGATGGAACTTTATCTACTCGAGGGTTCCTATGGATATCTTCTATAAAAGTATAGTATTATTTCAATTATTTAGTATGTTATATAAGAGAAAAAAATTATTGAATGATTTGATGCGATATTTAGGATTTTATAGTCTATAATGGAATTATATCATTAAGAGAATATGAAGTGGGAAGTAGGGCTCTTCTAAAAAAACAAATGAGTCCATAAAATCTTCTAGGTCTACCCTGTTTGCGAAACATGATGGGAGTACATATCAAAAGAAATTTTTAAATGGAAAATTTAGAGAAATCTTATTTTATATATAGGTAGTGTAACACCCCAAGATTTCATAGGGTGTTATTTCTTCAAAATAATACAATAACTTGCACTACACGCAACACCGAGTTCAAGCGCACCATGACTTACCAAACAAGATGTTCAAAAGATGTTATGAAAAGTATTAACTAAATTTTAAACTTTATATAATCCTTATAATTTTAGAATCCATATTATGAGTTTCTTAGACATAATGAAAGAACAAATTCATTTTCAGTATTGCACTTTTACCAACTTTTAATAGTGAACCCTTTTTAAATTCAAAATTTTAAACTTTTTGACTAAATGGGGACATCAAAAATTTAAAATGAAACACCCCAAGCTTCTACGGTACGCTTCTCTTTGAATAATGTGATAGCGTGTGTTGTACGCAACATCGAGTTCTAACACACCACAACCAATCAAACTAGCCGTTATGAATAGTAATACCTAATTTTTGAAATTATATATATTTTATATTTCAAAATGGACTTCATTTTTGGTTTCGGAATATTGAAATTATCCTAAGATGAATTTTTGGTATTTTTCTGAGAACATCTAATTTTTATGAATAGTGAAAAATACTTAAAAACACCTTTTTTAATCAAAATACTTTATAGTGATAAATTATATTATTGAGTGGTTTTAAAGTATAATTAGAATATATTTTTAATATTTTATCCAATGGTGTTCATTATAATTAATTTCACTTTTTAATTGGACCTAAACAATTGTCAATCTTTTGGTATATATTGTTTCTTAAAAATACGCTATTTGTTGTGATAGTGGAAATTAATTAATGCAACTTATATGTTTGGAATTTTTTAAAATAGACATCATTTTTTAATTCGTAATATCGATTATAGCTTAGGGTGAAATTTTGGCATTTTTCTGAAAAACTTCAATTTTTGATGAATAGTGAAACTACTAAGTGGAAGTTAAAAAACTGAATTTTTCATAAAACTTAATTTTACCGCTTCTGTGAATGGAATTTCAAAAATCCGATAGACACGGTTAATATCCAGATGTAAAATTTTGTTCAATGATATAAAAATAATTTTTGTTGAATAGTAACTTTTTACTTTTATTTACCACGGTTAAAAGTAAATAGGGTAATTAAGGGTAAAAATGATATTAATATTACTTTAACACATGTCCTAATTCTATTGGACAAGTGTATCTCGACCAAAAACAACCTTAGGAATAAAATATTATCATTTAGGTCCACTTGGATTTGATTAGGACATTTATTATTATTTAATTCAAAGAAGAGTTAAAAGAGTTAAAATCAAAGTTTATTTACTAAAACATTTTTAATATATGGTAATACATAAGATAAATTAGATTGTAAATATTCATTAGAAAGATAAAAATATTTCCTACATAATGATATTTTATTTATAATTTTTAGATATTAAATAAGTTAATTTATTTATGACACAATGATGATGCTGTAATTACAATAATAGTAAACAATTAAAATAATTCATATTATAAATACCCAAATAAATATAATTTAAAACTTTTAATGAATAAAACTAATTTTATAGGATAATATGAAATATTATGATTTATTTAATTGACTTTATTAGAAGTAATCATTCTGTTATAAGTTTCAAAAAAATCAACTATTGAATAGTGTCAAATTTTACATAATAGAGTTTTTAAAGTAAATATTATATTATTAATTGATATTAAATTCTTAAAAATCTACGGTTCGGCCAGGAAACTTATATCATGATAGGTGTATCATTAATGGACCACTTGGGGGTCTCTTGGATGTATATAGTAAGTTTATTAACTATATAATATAAAAATACAATGTGACATGGTAAATGTCAAACAAATTAACTAAGAGTTAAAACTAAAAGATAAGGTTAATATATTAACCCAAACCTATCTAAATTCTATTCGTTGAATGGTTTTAGACCTATACCCACCTTAAAAGTTTAATAATCAACTTTGTATCCATTAGAAACCGAATATAAATTTATTATAAATTAATATTTCTAGCTTTTCCAAAGGTGCCCCCCACCCCTCTTATAAAAGGGCACTACCCCTTCTCATTACTTCACAACTTAAATGCCTTTTGGATTGGCAAAACTCTACCCAAATACTCTCTAAACTTCCCTAAATACAACCTAAAGGCCTTAGTTTGATCAGAAAGCCAACCTAAGGAGCCCTTTTGATCAAATCAAAAGGAAGAACCAGAAGAAGAGGTAATATTTTCACCACCCTTTTTCAAATTCATTTCTTCTTCCACTTACTCTTTATTTGTTATTACCATTCTAAAATAATAACTCTAGTATCTTATATATACTGTGATGTTATTATAACTATGGTACAACCATATTCAGTATTCTATCCACCCTTTGAATAACATGTCACCATGCGTGCGTACGTACGGCTTACCGTCTCCACGTCGTGGTGTAATTGTTATTCAATATATTATTATTTGGATGGGTATAATAATGATGTGTAACTCATATAAATAATAAATATAACATGATAATGATTCTGTATATATGATATACTATCCAATTATATATTATTTTAATATCAAAAGAATTATATTGTCGCTCGTGCGTACGTACGGACTACCGTCTCCATGAACGCGATGAGAATCATTCTCAATCGTATCTATTCTAGTATAATTATCAATTGATGATTTAAAATAATGTTTAAGGACTTGATATCATTCTGTATATGAATAAGATACAACCTATCCATGACAAACATGGCTTACGTAACAAAACATATTAAATAAAACGAGTAAGTTAACACCCGAAACGACGATAATACTAAGTTATTATTAACAAAGAAATGTTAAAAGATCATATGTGATATCATATTAATATATATGATTATTGTATAATTTAATAAAAATTATTTCACCATTATACAGTAGCTTAAACTACCCTCAACCAAGGAAAAGTACAAGGTAAGGGTTTATTTCACAATCTCTTCATTATCTGAGGTTGTTTATACGTAATTATCTATTGGGATCTCTTTATCATCCACATCCATGTTCCTTAAAAATGTATTTAAAAACATTTTTACTATTTACTAGACAATGGGTTAAAGTCATTTAGACCCTTATGTGTTTTGAAAGGAATCTTTCCTTCGTTTTCCAAACAAGGCACTTTTAACCTTTTAGACAAATTTAAGGTAAGAATGTTTTTTGTAACTTATACGGCGGGTGCGGCTATTTACCGCCGTTATAAATATAACAAAGCTTCCCTTACAAGATTATCAGATTATTTTTAAAGTAAATGTTTTATTTTATAATTATGTTACTTTTAAATGATTTCAAAATGATTATTTTATGAATTTTTAAAAGGTACTCTTTTTCAAGATCATAATTTTAAATGTTTTAAATATTTATCTTTCTAAATCTTTTAATTAATGTCCATGTTTTCAAAATGATTTTAAGGATTTATTTATATGGACATTAATATTTTGAAATGATATTTCTTTTCAAAAGTTTCAAAGTGGTATGGGACACTTTGATTCAAAAATCTCTTTTAAATTACTTCCTTTATAAATGTGTGACTTTTCAATGATTTCGAGAAAAGAGGTATTTCTCTCAAATAGTTTTGATTTCATCTATGTCAACATCCTTTGATGGATTTTAAGCTTATTTGAAGTTGATTTATTATGATATAAAACTTTTGTATTGTATTGAAGGTTTTGTGATATGTTTTACTGTGGATGTGTTATTTTTATACCATTCATGGTTTATGGAGAAAGTATTGACATTTCGTATGCTAGTTTTAATATGAATGTTTATGTTATGTTTAAACCTTTTCATATGGGAATGCATTGGACATAGTAAGTGACGGGTGGAGCCCGCTATAGCTCCTCGATGCATCGGTAGGTCTCGTGAGACAAACTAGTGTCTTGGCACAAGGCCTTGGCAAAATCTTATTTGTAGTCTTGGCACGAGGCCTTGGTTATGTGGTTATGATAGTCTGGCATTCTGCATTCCATCATTATGAAAGTGGTAATTGATATTTCATGTGATTATTTGATTAGTAGAATATCCATGTGAATAAGTAAATGGCATTATTTAATTTTATTTTTTCCATACTATGTTTAAGTTCAAGTTTAAAAGGCTTTTGTTTTAAGTTATACATTGCCTTAAATGTTTATTCTTATTTATGAAAGTTTCTGCTATATTGTTATCCTTACTGGGCATTTGAGCTCACCCATTTTCTATGTTTTATTTTTTTTTAGTATGTGAAGAAGTAATTTATGAATGAACTACAGGGATATTATGTGGGGATATGAGTCTGGGATATGGAGACTATGTTCTTGTAGTAGTTTTTCACTTTATGACGTAATGTAAAACTTTATGACTATATCTAGTGTTTCCAAGGCTACTAAACCAATCGGTCTTTTGAGATTTGATCTTTCTTTTGATTATGCCAATTTTATGTAATAATGCACCGACTCTAGGTAACTAGGGTCAGGGAATTACAGGTAGGATGTTCAGGCATAGGATCCCTTGTAATTCAAGGTATTCGTAGGGCCACTTGATGTTTGTAATCTCCAATAACTCATATGTACTCTATTGTTTCATCCTTAATGTAAATTTTTAGTGTTATCCCATAGAGTATGACTTAGTTTTAAATCATATTAATAATTTTGTTATATTTATATTTATTTTTTTATTTTGGATCATTGAGATTTAGGGAATGTATTTTTTGTAATGCTTTTATTTTGTTGTAATAGTTATTGTGTGAATAAAACTGAGTTCTGAAAACATCAACTTCACTTTTCCCTTCAATTCCAAATTCTCTATATCGTGTTCCATATTTTATGTTTAAGAATAAATATTCTATATTTCTAGTTCTAAGTATAATAAGTAGTACCAAATCACTAGTGTAATTCCAATAACTGTTTTTAAGACCCCAAAATTCTAAAATAAGAATATTGTATTCAGTAGCATTTATGACATGCAACACCAAGCGTGTAAGGGAATATAATATCCCAAGACATTAAAATATATTTATTATGTTTAATAAATTCAATCTCTAATATTAATTTCAATGAATGTGATACTAAGTTATTTTACATTTCAAAAAACAATGAGTTTTGTTCTATAACTTTCATTACATGCAAGAAAGATTTTTACCAAACAACAATATATTAATAAAAAATAATTATTTAATATAATAAGATATAACATACCTATTAAATTAGAGGTTATCAATATTAGTAAATAAATTAATAAAATCTATGTTTTACAAAAAAAAATATATTAATTGGATTCAAATTATTTCAAAATGAATATAAGAACCAATTGAATATAAAGGAAATATTTTTATATAAATTTTTTTCTGCCTACATAGATGTTTTATCATAATAAATTAAATTAATTACAATTAATGAGTGATATTAATTCAATATATATATTATATATTCAATCAAACATCTTTTTCATCCATAGAGTATATTTCATAGCCATATTATAAGAGTAAACCTAAATGTTTTCATAAAAATCAATATTTTTCTAAATGCACTTTTACCGCCTTTTAATAGAGAACCTATTTTAAATCCAATTTTTGAAGCTTTTATTGATTTTATATATCAAAATAAAATTATTATTTTAAATTTCACCATGAAAATTTATCTTAGTGTAAATATTTTTTAATTTTATGTGATGTTTTATTTTTTTGATGAATATTGAAAAATATTGAATTTTAATTAAAACTACATTTCAGTATAATTTATTTAAAAAGTTAAATTGTGTTTTCTTTTAATTTTTTAACTATTAATTATATCTATATTATATAATTTAAACCAATTTAGGTAATTGAAATCAATTTCACATTGGAATTTGATATAAAAACATAGCAAATGTTGAAACATTTTACTTTAAAACCCCATTTTGTCGTCCTGTCTGTGGGATTAAATTTAAATAAATTTATAACACATATAAGAATGAAATTTTTAAAAATGGATAAAATATTTGGAATAAGAATAATATATAATTTATAATAAGTTAAAATAAGTTTTTGAGCAAATATATTATTTTAATAATTAAAATTAATTACAATGATTAAGAGAAAAATTAGCATAACAAGGGGTTAAACCATAATCTTAAGGGTCAAAATAGCCTAGAAAATTGTCTAGAAGCCTTTATATAGAAATTTTTAAGAACCTATCAACCATTTTATCTAGTTTGGTTCATTTTTATAAACTTTTAATAGGAAAAACATAGGTTCCATTCTCATTTAAAAAATTTACAAAAATGTCACTCCTCGACCATTATAAAAAAGAGGCACTCACCCCCTCCCTCTTCCTCACACATCTCAAGACACTTTTTCTTGACAAATATCTTACCATATATCTCTTAAAAATACATCCCCTCATCCTAGAATCCTCCCTTTGGGCATAAATCAATTCAAGGGATCCCTTTGGTGCAAACCAAATGGAGTTACCAAAATGAGAGGTAACATCCTTCCTAATATTTTTTTGTTTTATCGTCATTCTAAACCCCCTAAAATATCATTATTATATTATTATATAAAACAATTATCAAAAATATACTTATAGTTATTGATTCTATGGATTATACCTACACTTATACACACTTTCAACAAATGGGTAACAAACTTATCATTTATGTGTACAGCGAACTACCGCATCACAAAATAATGTCGTCCATTTTTTCTTTACCAACTCTCATGGTTGGTAATTATGATGGAATTGATATTTATATATGATATATATCTGATATTTCAGATTTATTTACTATTATGTAATTTTTATATAAAAAATAACCTTTTCCATTTTTTATAAATACGATAACATCGTTTTTCGAAATGCGGACTACCGCCCCCTGAAAGTGATGTGATTCATTAACACTATACATAAAATATATAAAATATGTGTAATGCCCCGACCCTAGTTACCCAGAGTCGGTTCATTATTACATAACATTGGCATGATCACAAGAGAGATCAAATCTCGAAAGACCGATTGGTTTAGTAGCCTTGGAAACACTAGATATATTCATAACATTTACATTACATCATAAATTGAAAAACTACTACAACAACATAATGTCTCCACAGTCCACACTATTATCCCCTCATAATATCCCTGTAGGTCATTCATAACTTACTTCTTCACATCCTGGGAAAAATAAAACATAGAAAAGGGGTGAGCTCAAATGCCCAGTAAGGATAACAATATAGCGGAACATTCAAAATAAGCATAAACATTTAAGGCAATGCATTACTAAAACAAAAGCCTTTTAAACATGAACTTCAACATAGTATGGAAAAAGTAAAATGAAATAATTCCATTTACTTGTTCACATGGATATTCTACTAATCGAATAATCACATGAAATATCAATAACCACTTTCATAATGTTGGAATGCATAATGCCAGACTATCATAACCACATAGCCAAGGCCTCATGCCAAGACTACAAATAAGATTTTGCCAAGGCCTTATTCCAAGACAATAGTTTGTCTCATGAGACCTACTGATGCATCGAGGAGCTATAGCGGGCTCCACCCGTCACATATTAAGTCCAATGCATTCCCATATGAAAAGGTTAAAACATAACATAAACATTCGTATTAAAACTAGCATAAGAAATGTCAATAATTTCACCATAAACTATGAATGGTATAAAAATAGCACATCCATAGTCAAACATATCACAAAACCTTCAATAAAATATAGAATTTTTGTATCATAATAAATCAACTTCAAATAAGTGTAAAATCTATCAAAGGATGTTAACATAGATGAAATCAAAACTCTTTTTAGAGAAATATTTCTTTCTATTTTTGAAATCATTTAAGAGCCATATAAAATAAAACATTTTCTTTCAAAATATTCTTATAATCTTGTATGGAAAGCTTTGAAGATTTTATAACGGCAGAAAATAACCGCACCCGCCGTATAAGTTAAAAAAACATGCTTACCTTAATTCTGTAGAAAAGGATAAAAGGACCTTGTTTTGAAAACGACGGAAAGATTCCTCTTATAAAAATTCAAACAAGGGTATAAATGACTTTAACCCATATTATTGTAAATAATAAATATGTTTTGAAATACATTTTTAAGAAAACATGGATGTCGATGATAAAGAGATCCCAGTAGATTATTACATATAAACAACCTCGGATAATGAAGAGATTGTGAAATAACCCTTACCTTGTACTTTTCCTTGGTTGGGGTAGGTTAAACTCCTGTATAATGGTTAAATAATTGTTATTAAATTATACAAGAATCATATACATTAATATGATATGATCTTTTAATATTGATTTGATAATAATATCTTAGTATTATCGTTGTTTCGGGTGTTAACTTACTTGTTTTATTTTATATGTTTTGTTACGTAAGACATGTTTGTAAAGGATAGGTTGTATATTATTCATATAAAGAATGATATCAAGTCCTTAAACATCATTTTTTTAAATCATCAAATGATAATTATACTTGAATGGATATGATGGAGAATGAATCTCATCGCGTTCGTGGAGACGGTAGTCCGTACGTACGCACGAGCGACAATATCATTCTTTTGATACTAAAATAATATATAAATGGATGGTATATCATATATACAGAATCATTAACATGTTATATTTATTATTTACATGAGTTAAACATCATTATTATACCCATCCAAATAATATTATATTGAATAACAATTACCCCACGACGTGGAGACGGTAAGCCGTACGTACGCACGTATGGTGACATGTTATTCAAAGGGTGGATAGAATACTGAATATGGTTGTACCATATTTATAATAACATCACAGTATATATATTATACTGGAGTTATTATTTTAGAATGGTGACAAAAAAGGAAGAAGAAGTGGAAGATGAAAGGAACTAGGAAAAGGGTGGTGAAATCATTACCTCTTCTTCGGGGTCTTCCTTTTGATTTGATCAAAAGGGCTCCTTAGGTTGGCTTTCTGATCAAACTAAGGCATCTAGGTTGTAGTGATGGAAGTTGGGAGAGTATTTGGGCATAGTTTTGCCGAACAAAAAGGCTTTGAAGGTGTGAAAAAATGAGAAGGAGGAGTGCCCTTTTATAAGAGGGGTGAGGGGCACCTTTGGAAAATCTAGAGATATTAGTTTATAATAAATTCATGTTCGGTTTCCAATGGCTCCAAAGTTGATTATTCAAAGGTTAAGGTGGGGATGGGTCGCAAACAACTCAACCAATAGAATTTAGATAGGTTTGGGTACTTATATTAACCTTATCATTAAGTATTAACTCTAAGTTAATTAGTTTCACTTTTACAATGTTTCTTTGTATTTTTATATAATATGGTTAATAAACTAACTATATACATCCAATAGACCCCCAAGTGGTCCATTAATGATGCAATTATCATGTTATAAGTCTCTTGGCCGAACCTTAAATTTTTAGGAATTTAATATCAATTAATAATATAATATTTGTTTTAAGAACTCTTTTATGCCAATTTTGACACTATTCAATAGTTGATTTTTGTGAAACCCATAACAGATTGATTACTTCAAAAAAAGTCAATTAAATCAATCCTAATATATCATATTATCCTATAAAATTAGTTTAATTCATTAAAAGTTTCATATTATATTTATTTTGGTATTTATAATATCAATTATTTTAATTTTTCACTATTATAGTAATTAATTCATCATCATTGTGTCATAAATAAATTAAATTATTTAAGGTCTAAAAATTATAAATAAAATATAATTATGTAGGAAATCGTATTATATTTCTAATTAATATTTATAATCTAAAATCCAACATATATAACCCTATGTAAAAGTTGTTTTGCTAAAAGATATATGCTTGTGTCATTTTTGTATTCATTTTAACTTAATTAAAAAAAAGTGTCCCTATCACCTACAAGTGGCACCATGGGGTCCCAAAATCGACCCAAAGATGCCTATTGTCGAACATGTATCAACCAATAAGGCTAGGACACGTTTTAGGGTTATTTAGTATTATTATAATATTATTTTTTAACCCTTATTTACCGGATTTACCCTTAACCATGGTAAATAAAATATTTACTGCAGTAATTATTCAAAATGTCTAAAAATAAAAGTTACCTATTTACACAATTTGAACATCCTGATTCCAAATATGGAATCCATTTTTCTAAATTCAAAACACATAAGTGGCAGAAATTAATTTAAAATTAATTCCCGCTGTCAAAACAAAAAGCGTTTTTTTAAGAGATAATAACTATCAAAAGATTGACACTCGTTTATGTTCGGTTTAATTGTAAAATTATGTCAAATGACCAAAATTATATTAAATGGTAAAAATATATTCTAAATATACTTTAAAACCACTCAAATTCATAATTTATCACTATTAATTATTTTGATTAAAAAAGTTGTTTTTAATTAAAATTTAGTAATTTTCACTATTCATCAAAATATGAAAGTTATCCGAAAAGTACCAAAATTTCACCTTAGGCTAAATTCGATATTCCGAATCCAAAAATGAAGTCCATTTTAAAATATAAAATATATATAATTTCAAAAAGTAGGTATTACTATTCATAACGGCTAGTTTGATTGGTTATGGTGTGTTAGAACTCGGTGTTGCGTACAACACACGATATCACATTATTCAATGAGAAGCGTACCGTAGAATCTTGGGGTGTTACAATATGGGTTTATTAAAAATATGTTACATATATTAAATAATATGATATGATAATTATAATATATATCATTCAATTTTCATTCTTTTAATATGATAAATAAATAAAATTAGTTTTCATGTGTATGTATGGCCTATTGTCTCTATGAACAGTGCATTTCATTTTCTGTCTCCAAATATTGTGGATTATTATTAATATATATATATATTTAATATATATTCTAATTATATAACGTTTTAAACTCTGTATATTATTAAATTGTGATCTAATTAATATGAAAAACAAGTAACAAGTCAAAAACATACTCAAATAACTAGGAAATTAACCCCCAAAATAGTGAAAATAATGAAAGATTACTACCAAACAGGTTGTAAGATATTATAATAATATAATATATGATATCATAAATATTAATATAGTTCATTAATAAGTTAGTAACATGTTTAAAACCAATAAAATGTATATAAATGTGTTCACATGAAAAGGAAATGCATGGTAATGAATTTTTATCACAATTTTTACATTCGTGAGATAAATGTAATATTCCCAACTAAATTCTTTTTTGTGGTGTATCAACTTCCAATTTTGAAATATTATATCATGAATTGTTTTATCTTCATGGAATTTTGTGTTTCAATTTTAATTATTTCATCTAATTTTATTTTAGTTAAAATTTATCATGATGTAAATAATTTCATAACTTGATTCCTTTTCATTAGGTTATATTACCTCCTTGTTGTCCTTAATATTAAAAGATTATGTGTGTAACCACTTTTTACTATATATTTTTTATTTCAAATTTATTTATTTTTATTTTCATTTGACACATATAATCTATTCATTGATTAATTCACACATCAACATTATGGTATTTTAAAGGGTTTACGTCACAATCTCATTTTGTTTGGGATTGAATACAATTGAATTTCAATCATAGGAAATTTTTTTATAATTGGATAATAAACCATTTAAATTTATTCTCATATAATTATTCATGAATTTTTCTATGTAATTTTATTTTTTTACACTATTTGGTACTAAAAATGTTTTATAAATTGTTTTCAAGAAAACCAAGCTTCATTTCTCTCTTCAGTCATAGAAACCATTTTATTCTAAAAACCCTATTTTCTAAATAGGTTTTAAAAATGGTTTTTACCCTTTTCAAAATTACAGATTACATACATTTTTACTCTTTTTTTCTTTTTCAAATATTTTCAAAGAAATATTCATATTTCATTCCTAAAAATTCATTTTTCTATTCTTTTTATCATGAAAAATTAAATTTCTTTTTACCTTTAATAAAATGTATAGATTTACCTCTCGTAATTTATTTGAAACATAATTTTCATGTTTCAATGGTTACATTTTAATGAAAATGATTTCAAAAGTTATTTTCAAAGAAAAATATTTTCAAAACGTTTTTCAAAATAAAAAATGATATTTTTCACAATAATTTTTTCAAATATATTTTTATTATATTTCTATTCATCAATAACAAAAAAACATTATCTTTACACCACTTGGTATTTTTTGTATTTATACCATCCTTATTCTTCCTCCGAGTGGTTTATTATTACATTGACCAAGTAAAGTATTTGAATTCAATAACTTGATTCCTTTTAGACACTTTTAAATATTAAATTTTCTATTATCATTGGAAAATTAATTTCCCATAATTATACATATCATTTTCATGTATATAATTATTGCCTAAACTGTATCTCATTTTTACATATAATTCTTTCTTTCGAATTTTATATAATTAATCTTCTAATTATCATGATATTCTAAGTTTCATTTAGTTCATGTGGAATTATGATTCAAATGTTTCAAAGGGGTAAAGAACACTTTGAAATGTTCAAAGATTATCTTACTTAAGATTGTCATAATAATCTTCCAAATGTATCTCCATTAATCAACATAAAAAAAATTTGATAGTTATCCTCCACTGAGGAAATATTTATAAATTAGTATCTTATAATCCATATGGATATTTGGTAAGGAACATTATAAATAGATAATTCAATATATAAGGAATGTTTTATAAAGATAAGGCATGGGTGGGGAAAGTTTATAGATATCCCGTCGATGCATTAGTAGTATAATGGAACGAGTTGGTTGGATGGCCTTAGATGGGTTTTTACCTGATATGCTAAATAGTGTTATGAAAGGTGTTGAAGATAATGGTTCCTTGTACCTAGGAAACATAGATTCCAATAATTAATCAATTCCTTATTTTAGATCTAGTTATTATTTATCTATGAGATATTTCATCTACATATCTACGGAAACATTTAATCCATAGTTCATTGATTAGATTGCATGTATTTTCAGTTTCTTACCTTTATATATTTATTATTCCTTATCTTGTTATTTGAACTAAACTATTTTTAAAGTTATTACCTTTATATTTAATTTATCCACTCATTATATTGATTATATTTCATAGGTGTTTAGTTATTTACATTTCCATTATTTTTAGGCACATCCTTTACATTTTATTTATTACATGTAATGTGTATTCGGTTATTACCTTTCCATATTGATTATTATTATTTATTTATTATTTATTCCCATATTATTAACCATTATTGAGCATTTGATCTCACCCTTATTTAATTTCATTCCCCAAGAAATCCAAGAAGTTTACTAAAAAATATATGTAAGGATATGGTATATGGAATAAAGTTAATATCCAAGAAAGAAAGAAAAAATTATTGTAATTAGTATATTCATTTTTAATACAATAGTTTTTTATCGTGTTTACCAAGAAAACTAAACTCTTTGATCCTTTGGAATTTTAATCCTTGTAATCATGATAATGTAATGGTAGTGTACACTGGCTTCTGGATTTCTGGGGCTGGGTCGCTACAATTGGTATCAAATTATGTTTATTAAAAACCTTGGGAACTAGATTTTGGAAAACATAAATCAAATAACATTTACATAAGGTAGAATTTGAGGATAAGTATATCAGAACATCCTATAAGTTTAGTAAGGTAGATATTATGTGGGTATTTCTAGAAATACACCCCTATTTGGATACTACATTTGGACATAGTTATGGAAAAGATGTACCTGGTGGTAAGAACTCTAAAAAGGTGTGTTGATCCTAAATCAGTGTAATATGGTACATGACAATGGCCCCTACTTCTCACCTAGTCTGACACTCCCAAGGGATAATATTATAATAATTCATATTTTTTTACAAACCATTATGAATGATTTTAAGAGATATTGATAATGAATGACTTAGTTTAAACATTAAACCAAGGAAGGACCTATGTGGGAATAAATGGTTGCATTATTTATGTATTAGGGATGTATTTAAAACCTTAGTTATAATTATATTTCATGATTAACAAAATTTCAAGTATTTCCATCATATTTATTTTGGAAATTATTTTAATATGATTTCAGAACAGGATAATCTGTATTCCAGGTGAAAACCCATCATGTTTGGAAAGGTAGTGGGACTTGAACCCAAGACCAAAGGAAGATAAGGGTTTAATTCTAGCCATTAACTTGCACAATGTTCTCGTTAATATTTCATTTTTTTAAATTAAACAATTTGATGAATAAATATTAATGATGAACAAGTAGTATCACTTTTTAGGTCTATAGATTAATGTATTAACTATTTTCGATTTAAAGAATATATAGAGACAAATAGTTAGACTTTTTCCCCTTCTATTGGCATTACGATCCATTAAAAAAAATTAGTTCTTCATAAATCAAAGATAAATTTTGGATATCCATTTCTTGAAGTAATAGAGAATTTAAAATTCATAAAAGCATCAAATGGGTAAAAATTGTATAGAAATACATCAAGTGAGTGTATTTCCTTATATTCTTGGTTAATAAAATAATTCCATGACATTAGAAAGATCATCTTCGAGAAAAAAATGTTATCTTAATACCTTAATTTTATTGAATTGATAGTCTTTTATATCACCATAAATTAATGGATTTGAGGCCCTCAACTATCCATTGATCATTAAATTGTTTGTGATTGATGACCTTAGTCACTCTCTAAAATTATTTACACATTCCCTCTATGTATCTATGTATACTTTCCAATGATGTTCTCTTAATAATAATCCTAGTTATATGTTATTCCATCTGACATTTTTAATTCTCATTGTATCTTTTATAGAGGATGTTTTAAGAATCATTCTCATAATATGGGATTTAAAACTATGAAATATTGGATAATATATTACCATGTCTAAGTTTAAATTCTGAGGACATAGTTTAATTAAGGTGGGGAAAATGTAATGTCCTGAAATTTTAAATTAATAAAATTGTATATGATAGGGTGTATGATATGCAACACCAAGCATGTAGGGGAATATAATATCTCAAGACATTACACTATATATACTATTTAAAAGAAATTAAATCTATGATATTTCGTGAGATTCATGAGATACTAAGTTATCAGTCATCGTATACAACAATTAGTTTCTTTAATGACTTGTGTTATGTGTATCAAAGAGTTTTACTGAACAACAATATATTAATAAAACGTTATTATTTAATATAATAAGATATAACCTAGTTGATAAATTAGATATTACAAATATTATTAAATAACTTATGAAAATATATGGTTTAAAAAAATATATAATTCATTAATTAGTTATAATTTAATTATAAATGAATATAAGAACCAATTGAATATAAAAGGAATGTTTTTATTGAAAACTATTTCTAGGCCCACATAACTATATTATGAAAATAAATTAAATTAATTACAATTAGTGAGTGATATAAATTATATATATATTTTTTATATATTCATTCAAATATTTTTTACATTCATCCAATTCATTATATATTTATAATATTAGAGAAAACCCAATATTTTTTATAAAACCCAATATTTTCTAAAGGCACTTTTACAGCCTTTCAATGGTGAACCTATTTGAAATCCAATTTCTGAAACATTTATTGATTTTATATGTAAAAATAAACTTAATATTCTAAATAATTACATATAAATTATCTTAGAGTAAATTTTTGGTAATTTTCTGTGAAGTGTCATTTTTTTATGAATACTGAAAAACATTGAATTGTAATTGAAAACTTATTTTTCTTCTAATTTAATATAATGTTAAATTATAATTTTTATTTATTTAAAAGATTTATTGGATAAAATTTATAGTTTTTAATCCAATTTATTTCCTTTTAATCAATTTATCTTTGAAGTTTGATATAAAAACATAGCAACATTTTGAACATTTTACTTTAAAAACCCGCATAGTCGTCACGTCTACGAGAATAAATTTATATTAATTTCTACCACTTATATGATTATAATTTAGAAAAATTAATTCAATATTTAGAATCAAAATAATTTATAATTTTGAATATGGTCAACTTATTTTTTTGGCCAAAAACATTAGTGAAAGTAATTAGAATTAATTACACTTATTAAGAGAAAAATTATCTTAACAGTGGATTAAACCATAAACATAAGGGCTAAAATGACCTAGGATCTTGTAAAACATTCATTGTATGGACATATTTAGGAATTGTACTCCATATCATCTAATTTTTTTCATTTTTTTATCCACTTTTCATATGAAAAACATGGGTGTAATTCCGTTTTAAAAAATTTACAAGAATGTCACTTCTCCTCCACTATAAAAATGCATTCACCCCTCCATATTCCTCACTCCTTTCAAGACACATTTGATCAAGCAAGATCTTCCAAAATATATTCTAAACATCTATACCCTCATCCTAGAATCCTCCATTTGGGTAGAAACCCATCCAAGGAATCCATTTGGTGGAAACCAAATAGAGTTTACTGAATAAGAGGTAACATACATCCTTAAGTTCTGTTATTTTATTTTCATTTTAGACCCTCTAAATTGTTCTTATTACATGATTATATAAAAACATCAGTATCAAAAATATAATATGTTGATTTAATTTTCATTGGTATACCTACACTTAAAAAAAACTTTCTATATAATGGGTAATGAACTTACCATATATGTGTACAGCGAACTACCACCTCACAAAAACGATGTCACTCATTTTTCCTTTTCCACCTCTCATGGTTGGGAATTATGATATAAATGATATTTATATATTATATTTATAATGTATTTATGATTATATAATTTTTTTGTACCACATATTCTTTGGATTTTCATTTTTTTAATATAATAACATCGACTATGAAAGTGTGGACTACCACCCACTCAAAGTGATGTGATTCGTTCACACTATACATGGAACATATAAAGGATGGTTTTATTAAACCTATGAAAAATATGTGAAATAAATATAAAAATATAATTATAATATATATATATATATCATTATCTTTTCATTATTTTAATAAGACAAATAAATTAAATTAGCATTCATACATACGTACAACCTATTGTCTCTATGAATAGTGTATTTCATTTCTTATCTATAATTATTATGGACTATTATAAATAAATATATAATGAATATATATGATAAGTAAACAATTGATTACATTATATATATTATTAAATAGTTATATAATTAATATTAAAAACAAGTAATATGTTTAAACATACTCAATGAACTTTGAAATTAAAACCTGAAATACTGAAAATAATGAATGTTTACTAACAAATACGTAGTAATATATTATAATAAGATCATATATAATATCATAAACTGTAATATGGTTATTTAATAATTTATTAAAATTTCTAAAACCATTATACGATAAGTTAATGGGTGTTCACCCAAAAATCTAATGCAAGGTAAGGGATTTTCATCTCACTTTTCACATCTGTGAGATAAATTCCATTTTCACCAATTATATCTTTTATGTGGTGTATCTACTGCACATTTTGATATAAAATATAATTAATTGTTTTCAATAATGGTATTTTTAGTTTCAATTTTAATTATTTATTCGAAGGTTATTTTAGTTCAAAGTTACCAAGTGGTAAAGAATTTCATAACCCGGTTCTTTTTCATTGGGTAATATTACTTCCTCATTATCATTAAGATTACAATATTATGTTTTTAATAATTTTTTACTATATATTTTTGTATTGGAATTTTATTTAATTGTATTTACATTTGACACACATAACCTATTAATTTATTTATTCTTGCATCAATTTTATTATATTTTCAAGGGTTTCCTTTATGATCTCATTTTGATTGGGAATGTTTACACATGAATTTCCAATAGAGTAAATTATTTGATAATTGTATAATAAACCCTTTTATTTTATTCTCTTATTTTTATTAGTGACATTTTCTTGGTATTAATACTGTTTTCCCTCTCTTTTGTTCCGAAAATGTTTTAGAAAGTGTTTTTAAGAAAAACATACTTCATTTATCTCTTTATTCAGAGAACCTATTTTCTTCTAAAAATCCTATTTTCTAAAAATGATATCAAAATGTATTCATCCTTTCCAAAATTATTTATAAAATAATTTTTTTACCATTTTTCTTTTTAAAATGTTTTAAAAGGAATATTCTTGTCTCTTTACAAACAATTAATTTTTCTAAACTCTTTACCAAGTAAGAGGAATATTATTTTTACCTTGAACTGCATTTACAGATTTACAGTTCATCATTTCTTTGAAGATTAATTTAATTCATTAAAAGTTTACTTTTAAAATAAAATGTTTTCATAATTTATTTTCAAATAAAAGGATTTTGAAACGGTTTTTCAAAATAAAAAGAATATGTTTTTCACTCATGTTTTCAAAATATATTTTTATAGTATTTATATTCATCAATGAAAAAAACCTTTAATTTTACACCACTTGGAATATATTTTATTAATACCCTAATTATTCTTCTTTTGGATAGTTTATGATTTCTTTCAACAAATATATTATTGATATTCACTAACCTCATTCCTTTTATTCCATTGGAAATATTCAATTTCCTATTATAATTTGACATTTAATTTCCCCAAATTATCATATTATATATTATGGATATGTTTATTGCCTAAATCATATATCATTTTTACATATTGTGTTTACATTGAAATGTTATATAATATATCTTCTTATAATAATGATATTCTAAGTTTCATTTAATTTATGGGGAATTATGATTCAAATGTTTCAAAGTGGTAGAGGACACATTGGAATGATTAAATATTATTTTTATCAAGAATTTATTAATGATATTTCAATGGTATCTCCATTCATAAGCATCAACAACCCTTATTTCAAGTTATCCTCTACTGGTGAAATATTGATAAGTATATATCTTTAACTCCATATGGATATTTGATAAGGCATGTTGTTAAATCAATTATTCAATATATGAGGAATGCTTTGGACAAGTTTTTTAGGAGTGGGGTCAGTTATAGATATCCCCTCAAGGCATCGGTAGTCTCATGGGATGAGTTAGTTGGATAGCCTTAGATGAGTTTTTACCTAATATGATAAATTGGCCTGTGAAAGGTCTTTATGGTGATGGTTTTATATACCTAGGAACCATGGATTATAATAATTAATAATTTCCCCCATTTATATTCATTTATTATTTATCTATGAGATTTTTCATCAATATATCTATAGATCTATTTCATTCTTAGTTAATTGATTAAATATCTTGTGTTTTCAGTGTCTTACCTATCAATACTTATTGTTATTTATCTATTTTTTGAATGGAATGTGCTTCTAGTTATTACCTTGAAATATTATTTAGACAGTTAGTTTATTTACTATATAGAATTTGTGATCAGTTATTTACATTTCCTTATTTTTTATGCACTTCCTTATCACTGTATTGATTACATGGAATGCTTATTTAGTTATTACCTTTATATATTGATTATTCTAATTGATTAATTATTTCATACACTATTCTTAACCCTTACTGATCATTTGAGACCACCGTTATTTAATTTCCTTTCCCCATGAATCCAATAAGTTTACTAATAAATATATGCAAGGATATGCTAGATGGAATAATGTTATTATCCTTGAACAAAATAAAACTACATTTTAATAAGTGTATTCATTTTTAATATAAGAACTATGTATTTTTTACCAATACTACTTAACTCTTTGAGCCTTAGGGATTTGATTCCTTGTAATCATGTCAATGTAATAGTAGTACACACTAGCTCTAGGATTTCTAGGGTCAGGTTGCTACATGATTACCTGACATGAAATATAATATTTATCACCCTCAATATAGTAATATTGGTCACAACATAACATACCCAACCCATAACATCAATTCACTAACCCAAAAAATCATGAGAATATACATAACATACACTATACTCAATATTGTAATCTTATCCAATAATTTAATTATAATATAATATAGAAGGAAGAGATAATAAATCCAAAAAATAATAAACCCAAATAACATATATTAATCTAACTAACAAACATTCCATCCCATGGAATTTATTAAATTCCCATTGTAGTCAAAGAATAGACAACTTAAGATTATGTCACTATACCCATTATTCCCAAAATAAATACATATAGGGTCCTTAAATCATTCGTTATTAATTTTACCCAATATCCCATCAGATTATCACATAATTAGGCCCTATATAAATAATTCTTCCTTGGGTAAACAAATTTTCACATTTAGATGAGGCCACACATTCTCACATAGTATTTTAAAGTTCTTATTATATTAAATATAATTAATAAACTGAAATTGTAATCCTTGATTACAAAATGAGGGATGATTTCATGAAAAGAAAATGCCATTCTATAAATAATTTTATAAATGAGCACCTATTTAAAATAAATATGTTTAAAAATTAATATTCTTGGCCCATATTTTCGTAAACTAGGAATTATTAATCCATATAATCATGGATATCTTCATCTTCAAATAAAAACATAGTTCATCATGTACATTACTAACATCAAGGTTCCCATTATCTGATGTCGTAATATTATTCCTATATTTGAAAACCTCATACACCACCATACTAATGAAATTTCTATATATCCAATGAAATAAACACATTGATCCAAAGTTCTTTAAAATATCACCAATGAAATCAAAATATACACCAAAAGATTTAAAAATATATAGAATATCAGTCTTCTTTATAACAATTTGGAAGAAGATAGGGTAATCAAAAAACTAATGATCTTTGTTTTATGGGACTAGATTACAAAAAAGGGAATATAATATAACAAATATAGAAAAATGGTAACATCTTAGAGAAGCATGTTATCTATTTTGATTCACCATCCACTTAAAAAAATATTCCTTAAAGTATCAAAGGTGTCCCAGTAAATCAAGGGTTATTTAGGATTATCAATAATCTACAAAGGAATGATAGAAACTTTTATAGTAGTTTTAGTAAATTGATAACCTTTTCCAATCCACATGGTAGAATCTATAGAATCTGTACATAATTTAATTTATTATAAATTTGAAAATCCTCTTTAACACCCAAGATAAGTATTATTTTAAATAGATACCCCAAGAAAAAGAATCACAAATATAATAATGATATACCCACAAAACCCAGAATGATTCCTCAAAACATGCCAAATTATAAATATACTAAATAATAAGAACATAGTTATTTCTCAAAAAACATTTAACTCTAAAACTGTCTAGATTGAGAGGAAGATTCTTTTTCTATAATGTAACATGATCCTTCCAAAATTTCTCCTTTCCAAACCAAATGATACTTTTAAATAGGGTATTAATCATTTTAAGTATGTTTCTAAGAATAATTTTGATATTAACCCTATATAAAAATAAGTATATCATCACATGTTTAACTAATACCTCTATTAAAGTATTTAATGGAATTATATAATACCAAGAGACAATGTGGGTAGTGACTATTCCACTAAAGCAATGTCATTCAAGAGCGACAAACTACTAGAGGATCGGGGAACAACCATGTACATCACAAGAAAATAGCATTCTATAAAGTTGATATTAATATTAATGTTCCTTATGACCTTTTAAAAGAATACTCTAAATAAAAAAATACTTTTAAATTTATTAATAATTAGTACACACACTAGAGTATAATCTTTCATGGCTTTAGAAAAAATATAATTTTACAATGGGTTGGCTCTAGAAAACATAAGGAGGTCATCTAGTAACATCACCTATGAAATTTTTATCTTATATAATTTAAGATGTAATATAAAAATATTCCTAAATTAAACCTATCTATGTGCATTAGAAAGGTAATCCATCACCAAGATAAATATAAAGGGATAGTGGACCTCATTGCCTCAACCCTTTCCTACCCAAAAAATAACCACAAATCTCACCATTGAAGCAAGATGGTTTTTTATTTATTCTTTTTTGTTCTTGGTTTTATTTTTCCTTATTAGGTTTAGTAGTTGAAGATTTGATGTTGTTTTAACAATGAAATATTTGAGGTTGAATTATACAAAGTTGGTGTCTCTTTGTGTGTAGAAGATAGAGTACTGTTTTTTGTACAAATCAAGGAAGATATTTTGAATGTGAAGCTTCTCCTGATAGATAGAGTAATTAATAGGGTTCCAATGTTTTATAGCTTGAATTTTGTTTCCATGTTCCCATACTTACTGGAATTCATTGGGTGCCTTATTGTGTGGGGAATTATACTTATAGTGACTTGTTTGGGATAATTTCCATTTTTTTTCTACTGTTGTTCATAGTTATCTTCTTAGTCATTCATTCTGGTATATTTATGTAAGGCATCCATGTTTTTCTTTCAACTTAACTTTTTTATGTCTTGAGGCTCATGATATTGTTCTCAAGAATCCTCTGAAATTATTTTTTCTGTGTCATTCTAACTATGCTTATTTATATTGAATAAATTGTCAACTTGTTCCAAAAATAATATATATAATATTATAATAAGATAAATTGCTAATATATATTAACATTATTAATAAAAAAAGTTAATATACATTAAAAGTATTAATATATATCTATATAAAATTTTAACAATATAAAATAGCTAATACATGAATAATTATATTAATATTATTTTTTAAACATATTTATTAATGTATTAAAGGTTAGAAGTAAAGGAAACAACTCATATATCCTTAGGCTAGTTCGGACATGCCCCACCCCCTCCAAGGGAAGACCAACCGTATAATAGGACCATTAGAATTTTAATAGTCTAAAGGCCCTGCATTTGAAGTCCGGAAGGCCCCTTTGTCATGGACTGAAGGCCTGTGTTGTGTGCTATTCATACTGCCTATGTTGTGATGCACCATAGACAAGCCACTATTGCAACACCCATGTTATATCCATAAATAGCCAATAAATCCTACCTAAATGAGGTATCCATGATTTAAACCCTTATGGGATGTGTGATTATATAGTGACTTTCGTATTTAGACAAACCATCAATTGAAATATAGATATTATATATTATTAATTATTATAATAATATATAAGATAATATTATATATTTGTGTGTCGGTTTTATTTTAAATTACAATATATATAAGTATATTATCATAATTATAAATAAACTTATATATATATATATATAATTATTAGAAAAATAAAAAATATAATAGATATAATAAATATAATTAAAATTTTAATATAATATTATTAATATATATTTTTATATAACATTAAAATTATAATTAATATAATATTATAATATTATAATAAATGTACGAAACTAATAATTATAATAATAAATAACATTTTTTTAATACGATATAACAATAATAGTATATATATATATTAATTTATATAAATACATATTAATTTGTATATAAATAAAAACACACACACACATATATATATATATATTACTTATTTCCGACAAATTAGGAATCCTAGATAACTTGCTTATTTGGGGAAGACATATATCCATTAAAAATAATAATTTTCTGAAATAATATATATATATATATATATATATTATTCCAATAAAATTTGTTATTTTGGATGAATAATCCATCCAAAATAAGTAATATATATATATAATTATATTTATGTGTGTCTATTTATTCATAATAAATTTTTTATATATTTATATAGTGTTTTTTATATATATAGAATTAATGTTATATTATAATAATTATAACATTATATATTATTATAATTATTAATGATATATATTTTTTATAATATTATATTTATTATATATATTATAATATCGATGTTATATATTAATATATATTAATAATATTCTATTTATTATATTTATAATGTTTTTTAGAAAGTATTTTTACACATCATATATTTATTATGATTGTTATATTTTTTTATCAATTTTTTATTTTGATAAGTGTGTGTATATATATTTATATATTTATATATAATTATGTTAATCGATATTTATATATACTACGATTTATATATTTTATTTATATATATTATCATTATATATATATTAAGAACTATTTTTCGGATAAACATTTACCTCTCCCATATAAATAATTCATTTGGGTTGTACAATTCCTCAAAAATAAGAAACTATATATATTTTATTATCAAAACCATAATCGATCTACAGTAACCGAATCATGGAACTATGTGATCTTAGGTACCTATCCCCAAACATTAGAGGTTTTCAACTAGAATGGTGGTTTAAAGTGATGATATGGTGATACTATACCCGTGTATCAATGTAGAGAAAAAAATGGAAATAACACACAACTAGTCCTCACAATAATACACTAAATAATAAGATAATAATAGATAGATCTAACAAAAAATAAATAGCATATTATTCCTATAAAAATTGTGAAATATTAAAAATATAACATGATTCAGGAAGAACCAACCAATATCCCCTAGGGGTAGATTATATAAAATTAAACTAAAATATATAAAATATGAAATTAACCACAACCTTCTCTGAACTCTTTGTTTGATCCCAACTCTTATCTCTATCTAATCCATCCATATGTTTCATCCAATACTAGTCTTCTTCTCTACCTATACCTATGATCATGTGGTATTCATAGGTACTAATGTTCTAGGGAAACCTAAGCATGGTGTGAATATAACTCAGTATGTCACCACTAATGTTGTTCTTAATATAACCACTAAATACAGTGCATTTATAATGTGATATGTGATATGATGAGAATACATGTTTTATTTTATCATAAATTCATCCATTTAAAATAATTTCATTGGAATTGTTTTCACTTGATGATGGTTATATTGATGTACATCTAATGATAGTTTAATATCTCATGGTAGAACCAGGATGATCATATGTTCATATATTTTTATGATATCAAGGTGGTCTATAATGTATAAAAAATAGGATAAGACTCTAGAATTAGGTTTCTATAAGAGTTTAATAATGAAATTTTTTGGTTTGAAATAAGTTATAGGTGATCACTAATTACATTCAATTTTTAGTTTACTCATTAAAATTGGGAAGGCATTATTACCAAGATGACTAGTTGATGGTTCTTATAAAAGGAAGTGGGTGTTTTTTTTATAGTGTGACATTATTACATATAGTGTACCACTGATTTACACATTGCATTATTGAATTCTAGGGTGTTTATATCCTCTATTGAAATATTACTTAAATTTTTTCACTTAAATATAATATTTTGATTTAGGTGAATGAAAAGAATTTCACAATGTTTCTCTACTGCATGTAGTATAACTCATATAAAGAATGATAATTCATTTGTGTTCATTCCTACTTAATGTTCATTCATTGTTTGTAATTCTCATTCTTAGATTGTTTGGGAAGGTTTCTTATGTTTAGTGTAAATTTTAAATATTTTGTGGGTATGTTTCTAAGAATTCATACTTATATTACACTTATTACGGGTAGGAAGGAAATAATAAAAATCATTTCTCTTTGTTAGACCACATTGAACTTCTAGTGTGAAATGTTACAGTAGATTAAGGATCTATATTCCATTAATAGAATCAAAGGATCTCAGGATACTTCCAAATAAGTGGTATCTAAGCTTCTGGTTTAGTTCTCAAAACAACAAATGTAGCATAGGTTTTATTATCTCTTACATTAACATAATTTCATTTTCAATGGGAGTTTATTGTCAATAGAAGATATAGAATTGGATGAATGAAACATCCTAATAGTTAAATATTTTGGAATAAATGTTTTATTCTATATAATATATTTATAGAACCATGTGAGTTAAAAGAACCCGGATATTCTGATATTAGGCATTTGTTTGGAGAATATAGAGAAGTCATAATGAGAATAGTTGGATATAGATGAACTGGTGTTGGTGAGTATGTATTTATCATGTAATTGTTCTAAAAAAATCCATTAAAATAAAACAAAAATGGAAGTAATGAATAAATTGGTAGATATGTATCATAAAAATGTTATATAAAAAATGATACAGTGACTATTTAGAATAATTTTATTGAATGTAATTCCACTGGAAGCTCATGTGAATTACTTTAACATGATTCATGGGCATCATGAATCTATAATGTAACATTCATGGATAATGAATGGGCGATGCATCTTCTATCTTCAATTACTAGGATCTAAGATATGAATGTTATTATAACTTGTAAATATGTTCCAAAAAATAGGATTGGTCTTTGAATATATTTGGAATTTCATCTTGAATGAGGAGCATGAGAAAAAAAGATGCATGGTCAATTATGTATCTGGTAAGTTTGAAGAAATTAGTTTTTTATATAATAAATACCTATAGGTTATTGTAAAATAATTTTGTAGAATCCAAATTAATGATAAAAATTATTATAGATCTTATAATTAAGTCACATCCCTAGTTAATAGAAAAATATTATTTCCATATGATAACATGATGAGGCGGGTTTTGAAACCACCTTAAATGGGGTGTGTAAAGTTACTTGATGATCAATAGTTATTTCATAAGGGGTCTTGTATGGA
The DNA here is from genome assembly GCA_963277665.1 of Viscum album. Classification (NCBI taxonomy): domain Eukaryota; kingdom Viridiplantae; phylum Streptophyta; class Magnoliopsida; order Santalales; family Viscaceae; genus Viscum; species Viscum album. The sequence continues at coordinate 298,176,043 of OY728138.1, forward strand.
AATATTTACATGATAGGATTTTTATTTGGAATTATAGTTTCCTAAGACATATCTACTGATGAACTATATGTATGGAATTATAAAATCAATTATCTCTATAAGAGGAACATAAAATTTCTAATGGAAAAATTAATACTGAAGGTTGATCCCATAAAAATTATAAAGTGAGAAAAAAATGTCTGGGGAAATATATAAGGTTTTATTTCAAATAAAATTATTGGAATCATAGGCAATAAAAGTAATAAGTAATTTAACTGGATTTTTTGGGATCTTCCCCTATTAAATATCAGGGTGGCTCCCTCTATTTGTAACTTTTATTAATGATGCATCTTGGAATATTTGGATTTAGTTTTTGAATAAAAATTATAATGTTTTTTTTAGGATTTTATTTATTGTAAATAATTTTTAGGAAGGGAATGTGGTGAAATTTTTAATTGCATCCATTATGAAAAAGAAGGTGAGTATACTATATACAAAATTTGATACTTCCCCAAAAAATAGATAGGGAAAGAGAATATGTTACCCAAAACATCAATAAATAATGGAGTTACTAAATGAATAAATAATAGTTTTATATAAAAGTATCAAATCATGAGGTTTAACTCGTGAATTTATAATGGAATTTTGGTAGAGGAACTCAACACATCAACATATCTCATTAAAAGGGGGAAATTATTTATAGTTTGGAAGGAACATTTGGAGGGGTTGTTTTTTGGTAAATGACCATTAGTTCTCAATCTTAAAATTTTTGGATTCTTGGTTTATGTGGATGTTAAAGATAAGTATCATTAAAATATTGAATAAAAATAGAAAATGTGTTTCTTCATCAGATATGTAGATGAAAGTATCTTATATCGACTATGGGATGACGACATTGGTTAAATCATCAGAGTAATGACATTCTCTTTATTGAGAATATTCAATGGGAGGATAAAAAAATTATTGAGAGAAATTGAATATAGGGTCTTAATAATTTTTTTCTTTGTTTATCTATTTAAGAAAATTAAATTTTGATAAGTTTAAAATAAATCAGATAAGAATTCTAAAATCGTCGGAATTATTTATGTAAGACCATCAAATGAAGTGATAAAAAGATCAAGAACCACTTAAGCTCAAATGGAACTTCCAAAAATTAGGGATAAGAAATATGGAGAATAGAATATAAGTATAGGGCTAAAAATTCAATTTAGAAGATTAACTAGAGTTATAATATTAGTTCAAAGGTTTGAAGCTACCTAAAATTTAAACTTTTAATAGATTATGGAGAACCTAAATTTCCAAAAAAGTAGTGACACATAGTGAATTAGAAAAATAGAAGTTATAAATTCTTGTAAAGATTCTTTTTAAATCCAATGTAACTTTTTAGGATATTGATTTACTAAAAGGAAAAATATCATTTTATAGTAAATGATTTTATATCTTAAAAGATGAATCTGATTATAGGAAGCATTACAAAACATGGCAATTCAAAAATGGATTTAAATTGATGGAATAATTTTGTTTTTAACTATTTTACATCGATAGTTAAAAAATTAAATATCCATATGGTTTTGAGTTTGGTATCATCAAAAAATATATATCTCATATATATTGGTGGAAATAATAATTTTTATTAGAGATTTGGAATAATAAATTTACATGGATTATTCAACAGGATTCATACAATATAGTAACCCAAACATATTTAGTAAATTAATTAAAAGATGTGATGGGATGAAGTAATAATCAAAACAATGGAATCAGATGTTGAATGGATTTTTTTTAGAATAAGGATCTAAGAGGTTCAATAAAAATATTTTTTCAATTGAATTAAATGAGATGGTGTAATTTTCATCTTTTTAATCATGTTTGTGGATGACATGTTTCTAGTTATACTAGAGGTAGAAGGATTCCAAAATTTTGGAGTATGTTTTCAATATGTTTCATAATGAAATATCTTAGTAAAATTATAAAGGTATAAGTGATTATGAAATAAATATATTGAAAATAAAAAACTTTTGTTTAATCCTTGGAGGACTAGATCTGCAATATTTAAAAAATGATTAGAATGGCCAGATTCAAGCTAGTCTATACACCATTTTCCAAACAAAAAAATTGTTGAAGTAAAAAAAAGGAAATATAACGTAGAGTTATAATTTTAAAACCCCTAAATAAAGTAGCTCAAAACTAGTGTTTACTTTATAATTTTGGTATAAGATAAATGGAATCTCACCAGTAGGATCGATCAAATCAATAATCGAAGAAAACTTGATGCAAACATGATTCCTATTTTACATTGGAAATATTAAATAAATATAATAATAAAAATTTCTTCATCCTTGATATTATTCATAATATCCTTATTTATATTATAAGGAAAGGAAACCAAATAAATTTTGATCTCATATTCTCAATAATTTTTACATACATCATAAGATACCATGAGTAAATAAGGAATAATCAACAGGGAATTATGGACAATTAAAATATATTCCATTCAATAAACACATGATTTAATGAGTATTCATGGATAATATTGACATGGTAAACACATAAATTACGAAAATTGAATTCATAATAAATTAAATTCATATATTTTTACAGTCATGATCATATACTCTCAAGAAATATATTATAAATCTTACCACCATGGCCACTCAACCAATACATTCTTCTTAACAAATTCATAAATAAATAAATAATATCCATCTAATAGGGAATTAAATATATTTTTTCTCATGTTACCTATCAATGAATTGAGGGAATATCTATAACTGAGCCCCACCAATAACTTACACATCCTTTATGTTCCTTATAATTTGATTGGTTGATAAAATTCATTCACAAAATTAACTATAAGTCAAAAATTATTCATATTTAATAAAGAATATGAAACATCAATACACCATCTCCATAAACCATCTAGAGAAAAAATAAATATGGTATAATTGGATAATATCCCTGGTAAGTTGAATGTGTTTTGTTATAATTGAAAATTCCAATAAAAGATCTCTAGAAATTTGTTTGTGGAAAATATCCTTTTCACTTTGAAATTGCTTAACAAAAATTTAAAATTTCACAATATTTAATAAAAAAATTCCATTGAAAATAAAATTTGAAAATTGTAAATAAGTATTTAAATTATTTATCATTGATGATGTTAGGAAATTTTTTTCATTTTTTTGTTAAAAGTCAAACGTTTCTCTTTCCAAAAACAAAAAGAAGATTTATTTGTTAAAAATGAAAAAACTAAATAGTGGGTAAAATGTATTTAAATAATCATAGGTAAATTTTAAAAAACTTCTTGAACACATTTTTATAAAACATGGACATGAAATAAAAAATATTTCTTACTAAAGAAGAACTGAAGTCTATTTTTCTTAAAAACTTTTTATCAATATTGTTAATTTCCCAATGGATGAAAATTGAAATATAACTTAAAAATACCATGAATAACCATATTATAATAAAATGAAATTTCATTTTATCATATTATATTAGATAATTTCCTTTAATTTAAATTCATGCATAAACAATATCAAAATAAAATAATATTGTAAATGAAATCCCTTACCAAATGTTTGATTTTCCTCATTAGTGATTTTGACCACTACTATAATAAATTTATGTTTGTTATAATTCTATACCAGATTCATTTACATATTTATATTATATTATATGATCCTCTTATAACATTATAATACCTATTTATTAATAATTCATTATTAAAATCGCCGTTTCTAGGTGTAAACTATTTATTTTTTCATGATAGATTTAGTTCGATAATTACAGCCCTTGAACTTTGATTAGGGATAAATTATCTCCAGAATTTCAATTACCACATATATAAATAATATATAAATATACTCATCTATATAAGGTATATATCTAACAATTAATTACATTATTTATGGATATGGTAGGTCATACGTACGCATTAAGGTCATTTTCACTTTTCGATATAAGGAACAAAGGTAAAATAATAATTCACCATTAAAAAATAATTATTTTATCATATATATATCATATATATTATTTAAATATATCATTATTACAACCCATATAAATATGCAATAAAAAATGACTCTTATTGTTTCATAGAGGTGGTGGTCCACACATTTGCACGAGCGATGTTGTCATTTTCCAACAGATGGGAGTTCAAAATATGGATATGATTTTACAATTAAGGAATAATTATCACACAATTAAAATTATATATAAAATTAAAACCATCATAATAACAATCCATGAAATATAGAGATGAAAAATTAATTTTATCACTATATGGAGGTGGTATTCCACATGTACTCATGAGCAATACTTTCACTTCCCATTTTATGGAAAAGACAGTGAATAGTGGATATTTTAATATAATAACAAAATTTTATTATATTTAAAATACTAAATTTATTATGTAATAATTAATACCATGTATTTAGAAGAGTTATATGAAGAAATAAATTGAAAGAATTTGGGTATGATGATTACCTCTTCTTCAGTGGACCTTCTTTAGACCCCTTTATAAGGAACTCTAGAATTTGATTTTAAAAAGATTGGTACTTCTAATTCATGTCTAGGAATGTTTAAAATTGAATTAAAAAATTTTTGATCAAAATATATTTCTAAACATGGTGTAAAGAAAATACAGAAGGGAAATCCTTTTATAAGGGAGGGGAGAGGCACATTTGGAAATATTTAAAGTGTTATGTTTCCAAAATATCCTAAAGGCCTTATTTTTATACAATTTTGATAACAAAAATTTTAAGGGTTTAAGGGGAAAACTATGATGGCCCGTATGCTTTGTGAAATTACATGACCTAAAAATATTAGAGGAATTCATCTAGACTATAACAACTTGAAAGTTCCCCTCCCTAGTGTCTACATCATGATGTCAGCTCTCCACCTCTACATGGATGTTCATCTAGGATTCTTGTGCATACATAGGCTGGTCTAGAGGGAAATTGAAACTTCCAATTCTGTTAGCTTTGCTCTAGGGAATACGCCATCTCTGAATCCTTATTTAGATCATAGTCCTTGTAGAATCTTCCTGGTCCATTTCTGCCCAATTTTTCATGTGGATCAAAGGCTTTAGGGTTACATTAAGTCCTTGAGGTGGCCCATAATCCATACTATCCTAAAGGCCTTGGGTGGCCCGATTTCCGTGAGGGACCCAAGGACCAAACTGGTGGCCCAAAACCCCAAACGGATGAATAGTTATGGCTGCTAAAGTACCAAAAAATACCTTCTATAGTTCCAACAACAGTAACATAGAAAAATATATCCACTTGGATTTGATCTTGGGTCTATTGGATGCACTTGTCGAGTCCTAACCAATTGGGATAAGGATATTTTACCTTAAAGTGTTATGTTAATATAAATTATTTTTCTTTATGCAGTGGCTCAAAATTGGTATATTTATAATATGTGATGAATATAAGTTCAAAACCTTATATCAAACACTATTTAGACATGTTTATGTGATTATTTAACCATTCTCTCTTAGTTTCACCCCCCACCTCATTAAACTTATTCACAATTACCACAATAGTAAGAACTTTTACTATTTAAGGGTTAATAAAATTATCAAAAATGTAAAATTGAACCACAAATAGCCCATTTTTATATGTTAAATCATATCCCATTCACTAATATGGTGCTATGATTATTATTTATTTTATGTATTTTAATAAATTTTAAATTTTCATGAAATTTTATTAAAGTCATTTATGACATTAATAATTAAATTTGAAATTAAATATATAGAGACAAATATTGAGTTTGAATATAAATTTTTCAAAAATCACAATTATATTATATTTATCTATAAAATTTATGGAACATAATCAATAACCAAAATTTTATTTCTTTTAATATTTCTAAAATTTTCGGTTTTTTAATTAAATAAATACTTGGTCGGTATTGTGTAAGAATTTAAGTTGGATATTCAATCCCAAAAAATTTATAAAAAATGTATATATATATATAATTAAATAGTATTTAAAATAATCACTTAGTCCTATAATAAACTATTTTTATCCATATGAATATATATTATATTTATTAAAGTTAATAGAGTGAAATTCTGAATTTACTCTTTTCTTAAAATAAAATAGTGGTCAATATCAAAGAAAAATTGAACCACATTGCATTATGTTTAGTGCTAGGATTTTTATTATTGAAATAAACTCATCCAATAAGATAAATTGAATTTTTATAGTACTTTTAAAGCCTTATTTCAATGTTTTAGACGTCTTTTACCCATTTTAAACTTACCGATGTGAAAAATATTTTCTTAAGTCATAATTCATAATGAGACAAAATAAAAGGGAACTATTTAAAAAATTTGATATCCAGAGTATAAATATGGCATCCATTTTATCAAATTCTATTCATATGGGTGATAGAATTTAATTTAAAATTAATCTCATGAAATGCGATGGAATATTATTTTATGGAAAAATCATCTTTAAGAATAAAAAAAATTATACAAAATTCAAATATAATGTTGATACCCATAACATTTATTTGTTTATTTTCTATAAAAATTAACTAATTACACTTTTAAACTAATCCAAAATTATATTTTACTATGTAAATACTTGTTGAAAAGAGGGTTTTTAATAAAATGAGTATTTTTCACTATTCATTAAAAATATGAATTTTAATAAAAACCTCAATATTTCACTCATAGTTCATTTGGATTTTCTGATTTAAAAAATGATATAATTTTTATTAAATGAAATTTCTAAAATTTCAAGAAATTTTTACACTATTTTATCACAAAAATTAATAAAAATATTTTTTTAATAAAATGTATTTTGCATCATAAAATGAATTTACTGAAAAATTTAGTGCTTATTTCCTATAAATTAAATAATACATTTGTATTGAGTTATACCTTTATATATATTTTTAATAATTTGCCTATTCATATCCATACATAAAATTTTAATGTCTAGGTTATATATAAAATTATAAAAATTATATTTATCTCAATATATCAAATAAATTAAATTTACTTCATGAGAAACGTATCATAAAATATTGGGGTGTTACATTCTACCACCCTTATAATAGTTTCACTCTTGATATTTTATCACTCTGATATAAAATACTAAGGATAATTCTGCTTCATCTCACCCTTATGTTCCCATGTATCTTCCTCAATTTTATGATTGCATCACAAAACATTTACTAAGTGAGTGTTCTAGTTTAGTATAACTTTATCTCTAAAATATAAAATCTCCACCTTTTTTAATCATATGATATATCTTTCTTAAGTGGTATTGCCTCCAAGTTCATCATATATGAAGCTTTATGTATATAGTACCTCAGTAAAGATATATAGAACACATCATGAACTTGAGAGATATTGAGTAGAAGTGCCAAATGATAAGATACATTCCCAATATGATGAATAATAGGGATCAATATATCTAGGGATCATATTTCCTTTCATTGAAAATAATAAATCCATATTCCAAGGATATATATATAGGAATATATTATCACTAACTTCAAAGTCTAGATCTCACTAATGATTTCCAACATTATTTTTTTTATAAACAATGATATGTCCTTATGTGTTGTTTAATGGATCTAAAATTCCCTATCATTTTATCCTATGTATTAGGTCTCAATAGCTTTATTTCTCTAACTTAATCCCCACATGTTGGTTTTTTTCACTTCCTTCCATAGAGGGAATTCTATGAATCCATATAAAAGCTTGAGTGAAAGCTATTATGTAAAGAAATTTCCACCCAAGGAAGGTGTTGATACCAACCACCTTTTAAATCCATAAGAAAATATATCTGTATGACTTCAAGAGTGTGAATAGTCCTCTCATAATTACCACATATCATAGGGAGATAAGAAGTACTAAAACTCAAATTTGTATTCAGAGCTTGCTGAATAATTCTCCAGAACTATGAGGTAAGCCTCATATCGTAATTGGATATCATTAAGAGTTGTACTCTATGAAATCTCACAAATTACATATTTTATAATCATTTAATATCATAGATAGAAAAAATATTCTCTAATATAAATAAAATTAACTAATTTAGAAATGTGATCAACTATAACCTAAATTGTATTATGCCATTTAGTCATTTTTCGGAGTATGATGAAAAAATATATAGTAATTTTTCCCATTTCCATTATGGTATAGGTAATGGTTAAAACAATTTCTAATTAATTTTTTCTCTTAATCATAACTTAATGAAACACCAAGAATCAGGATATATACTAGAAAATATATCTTTTCATGTTGTCCCAACAGAAATACTCTTTTATACCTATATAGATTTTTATACTTTCTAGATGGATAAAGAATATTGAACTATGGGATCCTTCCAATAACACATTCTTCAAGTATATTATTGAAAAACACATACTTTGTTCTTGAACCTTATCATTTTATCATGATCATAGTTGAACTTAAGAAAAATCATCACATTATTTAGTAATTACTCATATTCCTTATATGACGTGTTAAACCTCTCATTAATGGTTGGTATAACATTTATATAAAAATGATAATATTTATCCCCTTTTCTCATTATTTAAAGATAAAACTTCTATAAATATTTAAATATTGGATATCTTTCAATCCATATCATTGGAGAATTACCACGTTCTTTCAGACTCAGATCATTTTCCATCTTGTTTGACTTCCTAGGTTGTTAATGTATCGAGTTGTCCTAATATTTGATCCACTCCAACCATATACTCTAGATCATATTCAAAGTTTTCAATGTAAATATATACATTATGATTCTATGATAAGTATATATATCATACCATTATTCATATTGATAATCCCATTATATCTTTAATGTAAAAATTACAATTTCCCACACCAAAAACTGATTTGGGTAATTTTCTCATGACTATTTAATTAATGAAAGTCATTAACTATCTCCATATTATTAAAAATGTGGAACCATTACAATAAATACTTTTATGACTTACTATATATTAAAAATTGTTCTTCACTTCATGGTAGTGTAAGAAAATACTCACTGACAGACCTTCTCTTCTGTTCATTAAAGTTATTTGCACAGTTATTTGTATAAAAGTACTGAACAACCTTCTGATTCAACATGTTGATTGGTTTATATAGTAATGATAAATCTATTACGTTGAATTGATAGTATACATACAATCTTATAAAAATATATATATCAGTTATCATGGTTAGTCTTACCCATTGCTCAAAAAAAATCAACTTTGATGGATCAATTAATATACCCTATATTGAAATTATATGACCCAATAATGATATTATTTTACACCAAAATCCACATTTTCTAAATTTCTACTATGGATTATAATTCCATTGGGATATCATTATAATTCTAAAATGTTATTCAAGATATTCTTTTCTCTTTAAATATATAATAATTTCATCTATAAAGATAAAAACAAATTGATCAAGGTAATCTCTAATGACTATATTCAGTAAATAAACAATGATTGAAACATAATTGGTAATTCCAAATGGAATTAATATAAATTCATAATGACCATACCTCATAAAAAAGGTTGTCTTGGGTATATCTTCCTTCTTGACTGTTAGCTTATGTTATCATAATCAATTATCATTCTAAAATAAATATTTATCTCTATGTAATTGGTCAAACAAATCAATGATATGGGGTATAGGATCCTTTTTACTAATTTTGATCTTGTAATGTTCTTGATTATCAATACAAATACGCATTAACCCAAATTTATTCCTAACAACAATAAGATTTACACCCCATGGTGAATCACAAGGATGAATGAATCCATTTTCTAGAATATCTTGTAGTTTTTTCCACAATTACTATAACTCAATCTGGTCTATTCTATATGGTGTCTTCAAAATAGTTGTTGCACCAGGTATAAGTTATATTGAGAACTCAACTTCATGATTTGGGGGAATACTAGACAACTTTTATGGAAACTCATCAACAAATTATTGTACAATAATAATATCCCTTATGTTGAGTTTCTCCCTAAACATCTGAGAAAAAAATGCTTTACGAATAGAAATTAAAATTCATGTGATATATGTAATATTCCTTGGTTATGATGACCTATCTTCGCATTAATATATGACATAGATTGATTTGGAATATCGATGTTAACTTCTCTTCCTTGAAAATTAATATAATTTTTATACTGAGAGAGCTAATACATTCCCAAAATTACATTGATTTCAACTAGATGAATAATAAAATATTTTCAAGAAGAAAAATCCCACAAAATTCTATCATATATGTGTTATATACATGAGATATGATAATCCCACCCTTTTTAGTTTTCACTACCAACTCAAAAATAGTTATTTAGGTGGGCGTGTGATTCCTTAGAAAATAATTCAGATATAAAATAGTGGTTATAAAATGAATCAAATAATACATTTGAACTTTTGACGTTCATAATAAGTGTACCATTAACCACGTCATTTTGAACTCCTTCTTCAGCTATAGTAATTACATATTCTTAGAATTCTCCCCTTGGTTTATTATGTGGTAAAGTTACCTTGACGCTTCAGACATTGGATTGATTAATGACCCATCTATTTATAGTTTATGAACTAGATAATAGTGGTTTCTTTTCTTACCATACATTCAAGAGCCTTATGACCCCTTTCATAGAGCATAAAACAAACTATTGTTCCCAATAAGAAAGTACCTATGTTTTTATTTCTATAGTTATCACACTTTATCAAAATCATACTACCTCTATAATTCTTTTAATCCTTCATTTTTCATTGATATAACTTGAAACTATATTATAATATGATGAAAATGTTTAAGAAACCAGTTACCTTTGGAGACTCAGATTATGATCATCAACGAAATGGTCAATAATTCCTTCCAGATTATATATATTGTCTATAAGATTCCTATAAAATCATTTAATGTTATCCCCATACTCTTACACACCTTCTTCTTGCTTCTTCTTTTATGAAATGAACTTCATATCCATTTATTCTCAACATTATCGAAGGAAGAATTTCTAAAAAAAAATCACTTCAAAATTTATATATTCCATACATTCTTTTTCATTAACATATTTATATTTCTTGATAAATGACCACCATTTATTGGAATATATCTTCAAACAATACACTATTAGAATAAGTTTTTCACATTAATTACATCCCAAAGATAAGGATATCTTTTTGAGGGACTTAATCTATTGTTTGGATGCAAATGGATTAGTGATTCCAATAAAAGATGGAGTCTCCTATCACATGAATAAATATAACATAAGTAAATTAGGTTATGGAACAACCAGATGTTTTATATGTTCTATTTTATTCATTATAACCAGATTCGGCTTCCCTAATATGGGTTTAATCAACTCAGTTCCATCACCAACTGTGTTGGCTTTCTAAGTGGGAAAATCCCAGCATTATATTTTGGTGTTGTTTAACATTATTCCATTAGTATTAATCACTAAAAAATTATATAGAATTAGTTATCTCATAATAATCATGAATATTAATCCATAAAATAATAATCCTCATAATGGTAAAAGTTATCAATTACTATAATGTATAATCATAATTCTCATGTTATTTATGTTCATTTAAATTATAGTTCACAAGGTTACTACTAAACTAGACTAGATACCAACTAAAAAACCCCATATCCAGTAAAAAAAGTCAATGATTGCTTTATTACATTGTTACAAGATATAAGTAATCTCACCATGTAGGATCCATCATTTTAGTAGCCTTGGAAAACTATACTAACATGTTAATACAATATTAAATTGAAAATATAAAATATATTTCATAAGACACATTCTTACATCCTTAATGTCATTTATAATATCCTTATTCACATCATGGGTAAAAGAAAAAAATAATGGGTGATCATACATTCATATAAAGGTTCACATACATTAGAAGTTATCATGAGTAAATAAGGCATAATAAATATGGCTGAGTGGATAATAAAACACATGTCATTCAATGAACACCTGAGTTCAATGAGTATGAATGGATAATATAAATATAGAAAATACTTGGGTTAAGGAAAATAAATTCTTAATAAACAAAATTTATAATTTTTAAAATATAAGATCAAGGGCTCTGAACAAAGATATCATGAAAATTACAGTTATGTCCTCTCAACTAGGACATCCTTCTTAATAAATCAGTATGATTAAAAAAATACCCATCTATTTTTATAAAACTGTTATTTATCATGATACTGATTGATTAACTGAGGGTTTATCTATAACCAATCCCCTCCAATCACATTAACATCCTATGCATTCCTTATGTTTTGAATAATCAATTCAATTAATTATCAAAATTACTAATAAGTCAATAATTACCCATGTTGAATCAAGAATATAGATCATCAAAACTTCATCATCCTAAACTATATAGATATAAAATAAATATGGTATCATTGGATCATCTAACAAGTAACATGAATCATTGTTTTCATTTTTGAAATTACCTTCAAAACATAAATAGACAAATCTTTTGGAAAATACACTTTTCACTTTGAAATAACTTATTAAAATCTAAAAATTTCCCAAATATTAAAGAAAAGTGTTACTTGAAAATAAAATTGGAAATGTGTAAAGTATACTTCAAATAATTTAGTGGTTACTATGTAATGTAATTTTATTTATATTGTTTACATTAAAATAAATATTCCTTTTACATTTTTAGTAAAAAGTCAAAAGTACCTTGTTTGAGAAATGATAAGAATATTACATTTAATTTTTTTTTCTAAAATTTTAATCATGGGTAAAAATAAATTTACAAAATTATAGGAAAATATTAAAAATATACTTGAAACCATATTTATAAAACATGTAATGGTATGAAAAATATTTCTAATTGAAGAGGAAATAAAATATATTTTTCTTACAAACATTTTCATGGTCTTTTTATGTATATAAGAGAGAAAAATTGTACTATTACTTGAAAATTAAATGAATAACTAGATAATAAAAAATTAATGGTTTTTTTCATATAATTATCATATAATATCCTTAATTTAAATTCAAAAATAATCAATCATGAAATAAAATTAGATTGTCAAAGAAATAATTTTCCTCAATTTCAACTTGCCTCAAAAGTTATTTTAACCACTTTTATAGTAAATTAGGATTTAGTATACTTCTATACCAAATTCATGTGAATATTTATTATATCACATTTTATAAATATTTAACATTTCAGTACCAATTTATTAATAATTATTTTTTGATGTCATTGTGTATAGGTGTTAACTATTTTTATTTTCATTAGAGTTTTAGTTGGAAAGTTCTAGACCTTATGCATTTATCATGGATCCATCACATATAGAATGTAAATTTTTATATATATTTATTATATATATATATATATTAGATTAAAATATATAAGTTATAGATATAAAATTAATTATATTATTCATAGAGGTGATGGGCCATATGTACGGATGAACATTATTTTCAATTTTTGAAGGATGGAATGGAAGAATGTTAAATAGTAATTAACCTTTTAAAAATAATTAATATATCACATATATTATATATATTTAATAAATCTATCATGTATATCATCCATGTAAATTAGAAATGAAATATGAATCATATCGCTTCTTGGATGTGGTATTCCACAGGTACGCACAAGTTACATTATCGTTTTATAATGGATGGGAAAGTAAGAAGGTTGATATGATATTATAATTATGAAATAAATATTATTTCATAAATATCATATATAAATAATAAACTGATCATAATAACCATCTATTGAATATGGTAATGTAAAATTAATTGTGTCTCTATATGGATGTGGTAGTCCACACGTAGGCACAACCAATACATTCACATATCATGTGAAGGAAAAGGTGGTGAATAATAGTGGTTAAGTTATTATATTAACGTTTTAGTATATTTTTGATAAAATATTTATTATGTTTTGACTAATACCATATATTTAGATGATTTATAAGAAGAAATAGATTGAAAGATGTCGGATAGGATGATTGTCTCTTCTTTCGTATACCTCTATTAGATCCATTATTAAGGACACTTGTAATGGACTTTTAAGAATAATAGAAAATATAATTCATGTATAGGGAGTTTGATACAATAATTTTTCTAGATTTTGTAGATCTGAATCTCTCAAATTGAGGTAAATAAATGAGAGAAGGGGAATCCTTTTATAAGTGAGGGGGCACATTTGGTAATATATAATGTATTAAATTAATATAAATTAATTTTCATAATACATTGGATGAATATAAGTTTAAATAATCACATAAATTAATATTTATTAATTTTTAGTTGATTTTTTAACTGTTACGTATTATTTTTAACCCCATATAAACACTATTTAAAATTACCACAATATTAAAAAATTAATTATTGGTCATTAATGTAACATAAAAGGATAATTGACCCATAAATGGAATATAGTTGATATTTTCAACCATTTACTATTAAACTAGACAAATATATACTTTTTATAAATTTTAAATAATTTAATTAAATATTATTTTTCATAAAATCACATTAAAGTCATTTATATCAATATTCATTTAATTTGAATTAAAATACTTCAAGGAAAATATGGAATTTAAATATATACTTTCAAAACATTACTAGTATGTAATATTTGAGTACCAAAATCATAGAATAGAATAATTCAATGAAATTTAATTAACTCTAAAATTTTTAATATCATTTATTTATTTTCTCAATCAAATGAATAAATATTGTTCGGTCATTACATTAACATTTAAGGTAAATATTTAATAAATGAATATTATTATAAATTATTATTATAAAAAGAATACTTAAAACTGAACATTGTCTATTTTTATCCTTTAAGGAAAAATATTGTTGATATTAACGTCAAGAGAGTGATATTTTGTAATTATTCTTTTCAAAAAATAATATAAAGGTCAATATTAAATAAATATGTCACAAATTTAACATATTTCTAGTATTGGATACTTATGTTCAAAATTCACTCATCTAATAGAATAAATTCAAGTGTTATAGTAATTTTAAATCCTTATTCCAAGGTTAAAACCATGTTTTTCTTGTTTGACACTTACCGAGGTGAAATTTTTTTATCAAGGATACTATTTTAAATCATGGAAATAAAAGGGAAATATTTACCAAATTTGATCCATTTAATTCTAAATATGGAATCCATTTTCTCAAATTCAATTCATAGATGTGATATAATTTAATTTTAAATTAAACTTCTAAAATGTGATGAAAATAAATTTTCCATAAAAATGTATTTTTAAGTATAAAATTGTTTTCATACAAAATTGAATTTTATTATTCATTACAATACCATTTATTGAATTATTTTCAATCAAAGTGAACTAACTGAATTTTAAAACTAAACAAAAATAGAATTTGACTTTTTTAATACCTAAAAAGAAAATACATTTTCAAATAAATCAATATTTTCCACTATTTGTTAAAAAATAATACTTTTAAGAAAATTATCAATAAAATATCCTTTATAATAAATAATATTTCTAATTGTTTAATAAATTAATTATAATATTTTCTGAAATAAAAATAATGATAATTTTTGACTAAAAAACTTTTTTAAAGCATAATTACAAAAAAAAAATTAGTGCATTTTTCATAAGCATTAATCAATGTGTTTTGTATTATGCATGGCCTTTACATATAATTTTCATAATGTAGCTATTCCTATTCATACCACTAATTTTAATGGCTCACTTATAATGGTTTATCATATAATCATTCATTCTCACTCAGGATAGCATGTATCATAAGTTGTCAAAGAAATTCAATTTATTTCCAAATAAATTTATCATAAAATACTGGTATGTTACCTCAGTACATGGAGGAATTACCATTTTCATATGCTATTATATGTTTAATATATTTAATCACATGTAATCTTATGGATATAACATTTACAATGGGTTTTTTAAGTTTATTTATATCGAACCCTGTAAGGGAACATTGGGAATCCATAAATATGTTATCTACTAATTGAAAAGAATGGAATAATTAACTCTTTTTGTTGATGAAGATATGTTAGTAGGTTTTCTGGATGCAAACATCAATGGAGATTCAGATACATGGAAGAAAAAAACTGAACTTTTTCATATATATATATATATGGAAATAATGATTAGTTGTATGTGATAATTGTAGAAGTTTGATACATTAAGTAAAAAAAGAAGAAAAATATTTAGTTGCATCAAAAGATGGTAAGTAGATGGTTTAGTTGGGGAAATTACTGAAGGAATTTTTAGGATTATAGGAAGGAATAATTTTGTTCTGTGATAATAAGAGTAAAATAGAATTGTCTTGGAATCCAATATTTAATGCAAGAATAAAGAACATTGTCCTGAGATACCACTTCGACTGAAAATTCTTAAAGGAGAAAATGTTAGATCACTAGAAGATATTCAAAAGACAAAATATTGGAGACATTCTTACTAAAACGATAGTTTAATAAATTTTGAGGCAAAATCATGCCTTAGTGGATCTTGGGAGAATGGAAGGATAATAACGAAACACTATATATTATGTAATAATACAATAATGGTAGGTTTTACAACATGTTGGAGGGTTACTTCAGGTGCTTCCATGAAATAATTCTTCAAGTGAGTGATTTTTGGGATAAAAATCATAGTTTTAGGTTATCATAATTTTATCTAATAGAATTATTTTCACTATAATATCAAGAACCATATATTTATTAGATCATTGTGTGGACGTTGACAGTTCAGTCTCACTAGGAGATAAAAGAACCATAGAAACTTTATATCTTCTAATGTTATCAATGTGGTCTAAAATATTCAAAATAAAAAAAAGACTATTTAATGTGTGTGATAATTTTATCCAATTAATTGGTAAATTTCAATGATGTTACAATGTTTCACCAGTGACATTAAATTTGTAGGCTACTCTAGGAAGTTGGGAAGGTGGTGTAACATGAATAACTAGTTGAAGTAACCTATGAAAGGAAGTGGGGACATTTCTTCTTGGTGAATCTGTCTTATATATAGTTTACTAGTGAACATCAAAAATCATCCATGAATTAAAAGGTGTTAATATACAATAATTAAATCATTATAATGGTATGATTTTGATTGTAATCTTGTACTTCATGTGATTTAAAATTAAGTATCGGTGTTTCTTCCATGATTTATTGGATAACTAGTATGAATTATGTTAATCCAATTATATTATTTAAATCTTAATGTTCTTCATTTTTTTAATTTAGTTTTTTTTAATACATTAGAGCGTTTCTTTAGTTATGTGTGAGGTCAAATTTGGGTGATTGGTAAGGTTACATGACATCCTACTTCTGGTATACTCAGTCGAGGGAGGAATTCCAATGCAAGTTTATTTTTTCTATATTTAATAATATTAATCTTATGGTGTGAAGAGTTCCTTTGGATTGAGGATAAAAGTTCCAATGATCACACTGATGTAGCCCTAGACTCTTCTAAACAATATGCTTATAAAGAATAAACAAACAACATAAATAATTGCAATCGTATTACCTATCTTCTCTATGAGTACTATCAAGTCACATAAGAGTGTGCATACCTACTTTAACAAGCATTGATATGTCTTTAAATATGTCAAATAACCACACCACACCTTTTTTGGCTAGTTTAGATATGTCTCTAATCATGTCACTTAACCTTACTAATTTTTTTATAAGAACCGACACATAATAAAATCATATATCATATCATAATATATAATCGGGGGGAGTAAATCCATCGGGTCTTCCACCATATATCATCAGGTAGAATAGAGGCCACTATGTATACCATAATTTATAATTTAGAGGAATAATACCCTTATTATATAACATCATATATCATATCTTCATATATCATATACCTAAGGGGAATAAATCTCACCTCATTTACCATCATATATCCTTGGAAGGAATTTCTCCCACCACATATACTATTATATATTATATCATCAAGGGTAATATATCCCACTATGTATACCATTATATATACTTGGGGGTATAATTCTCATATTTTATACCATCTCAGATAGATATTCCCAGGGAGGAATAACACCATACTCTCTAACCATCTATAAAATCTCATCACCTGAGGGGGGATAGTATCCTATCCCAAAAACATCTCCAAAACATCATCACCTAGGGAGGAATAGTTCCCCACTCTAAAAAAATCTATATAATATCATCCTTCAAGGGGGGATGTCCCATATCAATATCCATAACATTATCATCTGATGAGAATATATCCCCACACAAGAAATTTCTCCAAAATATCATAACCTAGAAGGAATGGATACCTTCCCTAGAACCATATCTAAAACATCATCACCCAATGGGAATAGTACCCATCCCTAGAACCATATCATATCATCATCGAAGGGTGAATAATTCCCCACTCCATAACAATCTCATATCTCTAGGTGGATACACTCTAATACTATAGTAACCATAAAACATATATATAGTTTCCATAATTCAATATGATATATCAATCACATTTCACATTTCAGTACATTTTAATTATAAATGGTTCATAATTACCATTTAACACATCATAAAAAATTTTGTTTCATTAGTTTAAGGTACACATCACTTAAAGGAAATGGTATATGGATTATAGTTACCAACAAAGCCCTCATGGACCAAACTAGTTGTATCTAATATTAAATGAAACATAAACCATTTAATTAATATTTAGTTCAAATTCACATTAATTCAGAATGAGATTAATTAATATTCACATATGTTTCTCCTGGAAATGGGGATGACCTTGTTTTTTTAAGGTTCAAACTTTTCAATCAGTTTCTAATGGGTTTATTCGTAGAACTAGAAACACCCAATGATTCTATATCCATTTGGAACTACTTTCCAAAGGTAGGTGCTCATTAGTTGTGGACCGATGAGGCTTAAGAATTTGCATTAGTTTAGAGGATGGGAGGTCAGTATCATCACACCTTTTTGGGGGGAATTATTGACTACACTAGGACTCTCTTATATATTTAAGTTATGTTCACGAATCCTTATTAATTCACCAAGAATGAAAATGAGTTTTTCTTTTAATTTGGCAATCAATGATTTATATTTATGGGATTTAGAGAATCTTTTATATGTATTTTATGTTCTTCATCGATAGAGAATCATCCGTATGTATTGGAGATTCTTAGTCAATGGTATCCTTCAATATATTATATAGAAATCTACTAGTCATTATTATGACCATACTTGCTTTAAAGCCACTCAGTGGGGAACGTGATGTTTATTTTCATTCAGAAAGATAGCCATTATTTCAGAGTTGGGATCATACCCACAAGATGGGTTACCTATGTATCCTTATTAAAAAGGAATCAGAACCCACGTAGTTTGATAAGAAGTATATAGATTAACGTCATATGGGACGGAAAATAATTAATGAAATATGGGATTGAACCTTATAAATTCTTCCTACGTACACTACTTTTAATGTAGAGATCATATTCCACGTATTTCAGGTAAATAAATATGGGGTTTATGCATGGTTAATGGCCCAAAAAGATATTTCGTGATTACTTTTACACTCTAAGATCACCTGAGTCATGCTCGGTGTGAGAAACAAGAGGTATCAGTTAACTTGATAATGATTCCATGAAAAATGAAGTCATGAGAAATGATGCGGGGCTTACATATGTATGATTTCCCAAGTAGATGAAGACCAGGACTTACCTTAGGAAAGAATCCTAGGAGTAGGGTCCATAAATGTATTTTATAATTTATGGAGATTTAGAGTTTTAACCTAGGGCTTACTCCTGAGAAGGAGGCCCAAATTAAAAGGGAGTTATGATTGGAGATTATTCTTGAGAAGCAGGCCCAAATCAAAATAAATTATGATTGGGGATTACTCTTGAGGAGGATGCCCAGATATTAAAGGGTACTTATAACTTGGGGCTTACTCATGAGAAAGAGGCCAAATGTTATAGGATATTATTACTGAGGCTCACTCTTCATATGGAGTCCCAAATTGGGGGAATTAGGGTTGGATTCCTAAGGAGGATATCCAGTGAGCTCGGGCCCTGAAAGGGCTTCCTACGCATCCTGTATTGAATAGGAATCAGAGTTCTCATAGTTCATTCTAACTGAGTATTTGTGCATATGTTGTAATCAACACATATCTCTATGCCCACGTGAGTCATTCTCGGTGTGAGAAACAAGAGGATGTGAAAGACTCAACAATTAAACTTCACACTTTTCCTCCTCTGGTGATGGAAGAGGGTACATCGACCGTGGAATAGGGCAAGGCGATGAGCCTTCCCTCTATTCAATTTACATTGGACAAGGGTCCAATGTAAGGAAGAAGGGCTGAAGGTGAGGGGATTATACCAGGATGGATTCCCTGAAGAAATTGGTTGGGGCTTACTTATATGGAGGATTCCCATTTTCAATTTTGGGGCTTACTCCTACGGAGGATGCCCGTTTTGAATTTAACCTGAAATAGGAGTCAAGTGATGTGGTTTGAGTAGTTTCTTGAGTGTATTGAATCAAGATAGTTGTGGAATCCATAAATAGAGTCCAAACTTGTAATATGTGAAAGGAACCAAGAGGAGTAAGTTGACTCAAGGTGCTTCATTAAGGGTGATGGAGTGTCTCAGATCATTGTATTCCAAGGATGGAAATCGGACCGCATAAAGGGCGCAATGGAAAATGTCTTTGACCAGATTTGAATGGTTTGTGGTGTGACTCTCCATTTTTAATGGGGGTGAGTGATGGAAGTGAAGGGATTGGCCCGAAGGGCCGAGAGCCTAGCCCGGCACTGACACCGAGCATGGGTACGGGGGTGCAGCCCCCGCGGAATGGACCAGTAGGGCCGTGTAGGTGCTCCACCAAGGTGCCTCGTGTAAGTGATTTCTGTAGCTCCATCACGTAGGTACTCCGCGTAGGTGTGGTTCGTAGGTGCACCGCCCAGGTGCACCGCACAGGGTCACCGTGTAGGTGCTTCGCACAGGGGCACCGTGCAGGTTCTCCACGCAGGTGTGGCGCACAGGTGCGACACATTGGTGCACCGAGTAGGGGCACCACGCAGGTGCTCCGTTCAGCTCCATTTGTTATAGACCCTTATGGGAATTTGAACCATGTTTTCCCCATTAATTGTCTCTTTTATCATGTTTTAGAGAGCTACCTGGGAAAATTTGGTGGATCTTGGCGAAATAGTTACACAAGCGGAGCTTTGGGACTTCTTCCAATTTTTTTCGTCCCGAAATGGGGAGCCCAAGGGTCTTATTTATAGGCAGGGATGGGACTTGGTCGAAGTGAAGTGGCCCTCATAGGTCCTTCGTGTAGGTCCTCCACGTAGGGCCTTCGCGTAGGTGTGAAAATAGAATACTACCACATTGTTCCTTCGCGTATCTCATTAGGATAAAAAAAATTTGTCTTCCGAGTGTCATAAATTTTGTTCCGTAAGTTCATTTAGGCTATGCAACCCGTCAAATAGAAGGTCTTGAAGTGATCTGCACTTCTATAGATGGTAAATTCACCATGTCTTCTTGAATGAGACCCGGTAATTGAATTTAATGTGTTGACACCTTTCTATTACTGATCCTGGAAATCCATTGCCTACTCTTTGTTAGGTAAATCATTCTACTTTATCCGTTGGTATGGATTAGTATTTTGGCACATAGAAATCCAACCTGCGTCTTCTTCTTTCATGATGAAAACATATTTACTCATACTTGAAATTTATTGCTTATGTGGGAATCATATCTTCACTCTACGGAAAAGTTCCTGGAACTCATTTCATTGAGTCTACAACATAAAATAAATATTATGATTTAGTGATATTTTAGGGACCTCCAACCTCAATTTATGTTATTCCCTTAAATAAATACTCGACCACCATCTCTTAATCATGTTCATTTATAACATCCCATATCCTATTAACACTAGGCCAAAAATCCATCATAAATCAACAAAATAAATTATGAAAAAACTCATAATTAATTCCTGAGTTAATGAAATATTAATTTCTTAATCAATAATTAAGAAATAATTAAGGAATTACTCATTGGGTAATATCACATGAATCAATCCTTTATAAATGAGGTGTGAACAACCCCCTAGTATCCAACCAAGCTACTAGAATAAAAATCCAGTTCTTATCATTATAAATCATCTATAAATTTTATCCAAACTACTGAAATTTTTAAATTACCATAAACATTTACATTCCTCTATAAAACTGTATAAAACCTAGCGTGCTATCCTCCCAAGAACACACATGGAAATGATAATCTAAATCATTATTAGACCAAACTTGATTCCACTCTGAACTGGCGGGAACATCAAAAAAACCCTAACCAAAAACATAATAAATCATCATTATATTAATAAGATGATGAACCATGTAATATCAATAAAATATTACCTTTAATGAAATGGGAGACCAACATTAATCATCAGAGATCCTATAGGTTAAAATAGAGACAAATAAGGGAATTGAAGATCAACCTCCCTCAATTTTAACGCATTTGAAATAAATAATTTCATAGGGGGCTTTCAATTTAAAACGAAAAAAGACTATCCTATCCTTCATTTAATTTTTGGAAATGTCTATAAAGCCTAGCTAACCTTAACTTATTACTCTTATTAACCCTTAAATATCTCCTTCAATGATGCTTATAGCCTTACGTATGATTAGATCACCCTCATATATTTTAGAGTACCCTTATGTATGAAACTTAATATTAAAATTTATTCGTATCCATGATAGGCTAACCCTTACACATTAAATAATTCACTAATTCTAATAACTCTTATCATTCAACCCCCATGTATCACCTATTTAGACCATATACATTCCACATCATACCTTTTTCCTCATCCATATTAACCCTTAACCATCATGGGTCTAGTATCAACCCATACCCGTCATAGGGTAAGTATTAAC
This sequence comes from Viscum album, assembly GCA_963277665.1. Taxonomy (NCBI): domain Eukaryota; kingdom Viridiplantae; phylum Streptophyta; class Magnoliopsida; order Santalales; family Viscaceae; genus Viscum; species Viscum album. The sequence continues at coordinate 298,198,947 of OY728138.1, forward strand.
ACTCAAACATCATTGGATATCAACCCTTATGCACCACTAAAAAACCCATTAAACATTACATATAATACTTTTCTATATTTTTGTGTCATCCAGAACAACCCCTACATATGAAGTATTTACCATTTTCAAACCCTTAAATGTCATAGGGTCACCCATATGTACTAGGTACTTTTCCAATTTTATTGAACCTTTTAAATAAACCCTCATGTATAAAACCATTACCTATCATAGTTCTAACTCCATTAATCCTTATATATCATCCATAATCAACCCTTACATATCATCCTACTTTTTTAAAATGTTTGAATACGTTCTATATTTCCCTTAGACTTTCATGACCCATCCAAGTGGGGGTCGTGTCGTGACTCCCCAAGCCCTCCTCAAATAGGCCAGGGGTGGGTGACTAGCACCGAGTAGACATATTACTACATGGGAGGCATTTCCTATGAACCTATACATGCACACAGATCTCCAAGACCACAAATGATGAAATGTAAAACCTACTAAGGAACAATATGCATGCATAAAACTAAACCCAACCAATAGAGTATGATGGAATGTAAAGTACTGAAACTAAACTGGTCCAGAATACAAGCTCACTAAAAACAAGAGACTGAAAAATGAAAAGTCCAAATTGTAAACATGAAGAGGTACTGGGACTGCAGCTCATACCCGAAGGGACGCCTCAGCCTATAGGGAACTCAGAAAGCTTGGCCCTGTCCTAGTTGGCCCTAGACTCTATCGAAAGGATGCTCGCCTTCACAAGACACGACACTTGTGGGAAAATCCCGTGCATGGGTGAGTATAAAAATATTTAGTAGAGGACCCCGAAAAGCACAAAGAAGAACACAAAGGAAAGGCATAGTCAGCTCTACAAATTATATGTCTACTAAACATATAATAAGATAACATAATCCAAATATAATCAAAACCCAGACCCATAGTCTAGAGATAAGTCACACAACCGCATACCCCCTCTAGGGATTCAGTTCAAAGATTCCACGAAGTACTCGTTCCGAGAGAACACACTCCATGAGTCTGGTAGCTCTGATGAAGTTCGTCCGAGAAGTACTGTTTGTTGGGAAATGTCATGAGAGGTAGACACACTCATTACGGGAGACACACTCCATAGTGGAAAGATCACGGTAGATAGAAGCACTCATTACGGGAGACACACTCCAGAGTGGGAAATATCATGATACATAGATGAGGATAACTTCCAGGGTCGTGGCGGATACTGCGACTCATCCGGATTCACCAGCTAGGTGATTCACCAGCTAGATAGAGGATCAATTCCCGGTACAGTTGGTCACGTCGATGCCCAACTCTACACAGGGCCATGAATGTAAATAAAATCTCGCTCTGGGCCTCTCAGAGGGATTTCGACTCTATCACAGAAAGTCTTGCTGAAGGGATCATACTCATGTAGAAGTAAATGATGCCTAACCTTTAGGGGAACTACAAGAAGGGTCACTAACCTAAACAAAAGCTATCCAAGATACGGTCAACAAGGGGACCATGCCGTTTTCCAAAAAGTGCATGGCGTGTAGAAAAGTTACACGTCGTGTTGTATGGCCCTGGGTACTGCCTGTGTACAATGGCCTGTGTTGTAAGGATGGTTGTGTAGAAAAGTGAGTACATGGAATGTAGTACGGTGTAAATTCCATGTTCGAGTGACTGGGGGTGGATCCATGTATGCTGACCATGTTCATGTACACGGTCATCAACTCGTGTACTCCAACCCATGTAATCGGTACACGGGGTGACCCAAGTTACTAGCCTCATCTCGCCGTGTGATGGAGTACATGCTGTGAAATTCATCCCATGTCTGTGTATACCCTAGATACACGCCATGTCTCACGTAGCTGCTTCTTTCATTCCATGTATAGAGTACATGCCGTGTCGTTTTAAGCCGTGTAGTCCAACCCATGTCCGTGTACTGCCCAAAATACACGCCGAGATTCAGGGAAATTCCAACACGCCGTGTGACCAGGGTCACATGCCGTGTGATTCCTCTCTAACCCTAGAAACCCTACCTTCCTCCACCGCCAGTAATACACGAAGTGTTCTTTGGAAGTACATGCTGTGTATTCTGGAAATTTCCAAAAACACGAACCTCCGTCGTCGCACCTCCCGTGATGTTCGGTTCTTCGATCCGGTCGTTCGATCACCACGAAACTCATAGGTTTTGGTCTCCCTACCACCATGAAGCTGATTACATTGTTTTCAGACCTCCTATCAGCTCCTAAAGCATGAAACGATCCACCCGCATAAAGAACACTCGAAGAATGTCCCTTCCCAATCCGGTCTGATTCGTCGTCCGCTATAAACGTCGCACCTCCGCAAGGTCATTATGGTGTCGAATCTTCAATTTTGGATCTTTGCGTCGCAAAACGTATGTGCAATGATTCATTGTTCATCTCCCCATGAAGAACGCGTAGAACGCGCGAAAGAAAAAGCAGAAAGAAAATACAATGAACAAATCTAGGAACGAACCTTCGCCGTCATTCATCACGGCGCGGATCCACTCCCATTAGTAGGATTGAACGAGGCAGAATCAAACGAAAAATAAACATGGATAAATTCCTTGAATCATCCCAATAGAACCCTCCCGCAATAATGTATGAATCTGTGGATCAACTTGTTTTTGGTTGATCCATGTTCATCATTTAAATCCAAAGAGGGGAAAACAAATTAAATAACAAACCCTTACCTCAACTGGGATCGATCGCCGAAGAAGGGATTGTGCTATCGTCATCGTCAAGATCCTCCAACCTCGTTGGCGTAGTGATTCGCAGCTTTGATCTATCGTCGTTCATCACAGAGATTTTTCTCCAAAGTTTCTTCTCAATCTTCCACCAATGATCAACATTCGATTATCCTAATAAAAAGGGAAACGTGTCTAGCATTAAAAAATACGTTGTGGTATTAATGAGTCCATCTTTCCCTTACTAAGCCATTATGACATGGAATTTATTAAATAAACAGTTTCCTTGTCACTGCGCTGCAGCGGATGTTTCCATATAAAATAAAATAAAATTAACTTTTCCATTTATTTTATTTTATTTTACTAAAAATCTCTAAAAATAAACTTTTTCCATCGACCCGCGCTGGTCGAGGTTAGACCCATTCTTAGGTAATGTCGTCATCCCAGATGCAACGGTGCCCTAATATTTTTGATCCAGGGATCTATTTGGAATCTTCCACAACCGTGCACAAGTGTTGACTCACTTAACTTAAAAAAAAGTTCAAACCACCATTCCAGGATCACTGGGCCTCGGAATGATGTGTTGTCTCTAGGCCTGGTGTCGTAATAATTCCATATAATATATAAAAATAATACACAGAAAAATCCAAGACACTATATGGACAACTTTCACAAATTCCATTTTCAATAGAGAAAGTCTTACACATAATTGGTTGATTCATGTCATTAGTGAAATTTCACCTCCAATTGATATCCCATACATACCCAATTTACCCACATTTATCACAAGGTTAGTGCTTATATACCTATGGGGCTTCCAACACTTTGTTGATTTCTGAATGAGCTAACTACCTCTATGAATACATATAAATGAACTCTTATATATGTTGACATAGATAATTTTATATAAATATTTACTCCTTAAATTTCATTCATAACTTATGATATTGACCAGTCATACCTCATAAAATAGGGACCTAAAACTCTAAAATTCTTCCAAAATTCATTTTTATCCTTCATAAATCATTTTCAATCAATATCAGGAACTACAATGTATTTTGAAACATATATAACCACTAAAAACATTCTCAAATAATTAAATTAATTTAAATAAATTATTATCTTTTCTATGATGAATCTTGTATACATCATCATCAAAATCGACCATGCCACAATACCCCTAGTTACAGTGTGATCTGTCTTTTAAAAAAATCCATCCTCATGTTACTCTGACACTCCCCTAAGTATTCAATACACTTATCAAGCCAATTATAATATCCAAAAAACCTTTTAGATGTGTTCTAATTATTATAATTTTGGTTTGAATATCAATTATAAAAACAATCCCTACTCTAGGATAAATAAATCTAATTTTCTCTAATTTTTACCAACCCATATGACACTAGTAGTTACAAATACCCCAAAAAAATCATCTCATACCTATGAAATATCCTCATGTAACCTACATAGTCCATATCAATTACCAATCATTAAAGCATGAATGATATACCTATTATAGTGTTGTATTCAATATTATTTTTATTTTCCTTATGCAATATAATGGATACTGAGGGATGTATCTCTTTTAGAGAGTTTTTTTCGAATTTAATTTCTCACTACTCTTAAAAACATATATTTTTTCGTTTTTTTATATTTTATGAAAATAAATGATAGATATGTGGGTGAAAATGTGTAATGTAAAAGAGAATGAAATATAAAAATGAAAAATAAATACATAATGAATTAGTTGAGGAAGAAATAACTTGGTCTTAGGGTTAGTTATTTGGGTTCCTCCATTATCTATAATTATTTTTTCAATTATATTTAAAAAAAAATTCTCATTATACATGAATCAAAGTACCCTAATTTATGTATGAAACTCAATATGCATCAGATGTATCTTTGAAACACCAAACCTCGCATCTTATAATAGTCACGATTGATAAAAACAATCTATCTTATTTTTGACACCATCCAATACCTAGCTCCATCGTATTCCATTTCATCCCACAAACACATTCAAATAAATTTCATGAAAATAACTCAAAATATATGAGAGGGAATGGATATTGAACATAATGAGTTTAAAAATCATATTGAGGATAGGTGGATATTCATCATACCAAACCTTTAAACTCCTCTCTCCCTCGCAACAAACAAAATAAAAACATTCTGAAATAAAAAGTAAGAATTCATAAACACTGAGAAAACCTCCCCTAAAACCAAACCACAATTAAGTAACTCGCCATAATGAGTGTAAGAGATTATGGTGAATAGATAGATATATGAGAGATAAATAAACAAAAGTTTATTAAAAATATTCAAAGTGTGAATTTAAATGAATGTAAATTAAAATTCATGAGAAAACTACACTAATGACCATGGAATAGAAAATATAGTAAACTAACTCTCTAAATCAATCCCCCTTCATGGTCGAACCTCTTCCATTATTTATAGGAATATAATTCAACATTTTGATCAAATATTACTTGAAATTTCAATATGAAACTTGTGTGGTCAAACTCACTAAATTATTATCTTCCTGAAATTTCAAATATATTGCTATGATATTAATTTAAATTAACTTGACCAATGCTCTTATGATTCAAAACTCTCAATATTTCAAACATCTCCCAAGAAATATTCATTTAACAGTTGTTTTCCCTTTCTTTGTGTAAGTTGAACCACGAAACTACCTGTGTCATAGGAATCGTCATGCATACAACCATGGTACATGCGACATTGAAAACTGATAAATTTCATTCATTCTTCATGTAGTCATGGTTTCCAACCTTCAGAGTACTCCATAAGAGTAAATTTTATATTTTTTTCAACCTCCTATTCATTTACATAGTGGTTAAGAACATCCTCTACCTTCACAGTGAAAATATTCATGATTTTCTTTAGCATTACCATACTTAAAAGTTACAGTGAAAATGGTCGGAATAGTGTGATGGACTAGATGGTTAGAATCCTAAAGATAACGCTTCTTATTTTGGAATGGAAGTTCACGGTGTGAGGTAGGTGGTGTGAGAAACTATAGGGGGGTATAAGACATCTTGTGGGAAGAAGATATAGAGTGGAAATGTAGGATGACATCTTATCTCATATTTTATGTATGTCATTAAAAAGATGAACACTACCTATATAACATTTTACGATATCATTTTCTATGTTGAAATAACCCTAATTCATATATTTGGTTGTACAAATGGGGTTTATTTCTCACTGTGGTACAAACTTGTACCCCCCCCCCCCACCCCACACCACCACCACCACCCCGCTAGTAACTTCTTACATTGGAACTATAATCCTTATTACAGTGCTTCCCCATGTAGGATTTGAGATAATTTTTCCACCCAACCATGTACTGTGATTGAGCCTCATCTGTCGCCTCATATTGGATAGCTAGGCTTCTATTTTGTTAAGAATAAGTTGTCCAATTTTTTAAATTCTTACATATATGAAAACTTTATAAGATTAAATGATATAATTATATTAATACGTTAATAACACAAGGATAATAATTAGAATTACCACTGGGACTCATATAATTTACTTCATCCTTTACAAAAAAAAAACAATCATAGGTAGTAGTAGTTACTCTTATGAAGTCCAACATCTCATAATAGAACAAGTAAATATACTCTTACAATATTAGATAATGACTCCTTTGAACTGAAATTTTACACTTCCAAAATTTTAGATACTCAAATATCAGTGACATCTCCCTGGTCCATAATTTTTAACAGTTTCTTTAACTGATTCCTTAACCTAAAATAATTAATAGAACACAAAATAAATTTGTAGAATTTCTAAAAAATTTCATAATTGGGTAAAAACAATTAATAATAAAAAATAATTCCATTTTTATAATAAAACCCAATCTATTCCTATATACTGAATATCTTATAATTATATATATAATTATAAATTGGTGAGATTTAAATCATTAAAATATCGATTAAAATAAAGGAACAAATGAGTTCTTTAAATCTCATCACTATTAATTTTTACACTCCTAGGTAATCTTTTATAGTAATGTCAATTCATATTCTCAAGATATTAATAATAAAACCTTTAAATTTAAACAATAAAAAAATCCTCTTATAAGGATCCCAATTCAATCCTTCCTCATAGAACATAAAATTACTTTCAATTTCCTATCAATTATCTAGTGTATTTCATACATACATTATTATATATATATATCATTACATAATTATTGTGAAATAGATATTTTCACATTCATAAGATCATGCATGATTTCCATAGGCTTGATGCCTCCCTATAATCTAAACATGAAAGAATCATAAAATAATTTCAATAATACGGCCTTTACATTGGTTATTTTAATTTTGTGGGTTGGTAGGTTATGAATAATAAAAACTCCGAAGAAGAATAGGGATATTTATATATCTAAAATTGTAACGCCTTGACCCCCATATCCTAGGGCAGGTGAATTATTTTATTACATTAGAATGATTATAAGAAATTAATATCCTGAAAAATCCAATAATTTAGTAGGTTTGGAAGACTGGATACATACATAAGTACAACATTACAACATAAAATGAAATACAATATATCATATCCAGTATTAGCTCCCATAACTCCTAGAATATCCCTACAAGTCATTCACAATAAACTTCATTCCATCCTTAGAAAATATAAAACATAATAAAGGGGTGAGATTATATGCTTATTAAGGTTAAATAATATATCATATGTAATCATAAACAAAAACACTAGGCATCATGAATAACTAAAAACACTTTCCTTTAAAAATAAACGTCAACATAATATGGAAAGAATAAAAAATGATTAAATAATGCCATAAAACATTACCATAGTTATTATAATAGTAAAATAATCATATGGACTATCAATATCTATTTTCATAATGAGATAATTCATAATTTCGGACAACATAATCATTCTTTCAAATCCTCGTGCCAAGACCTTACATAAACGGGTAAAAACCCAAACTGGTTTGTCTCATGATACATACTGATTCATTGAGGGGATATAGAGGGTCCCACCCATCACTTAATAAGTCCAATTCATTCTTAATAAGAATGTGTATAAACATATGTAACATATACATTCATATTTAAACTAATATATGAAATGTAAATAACTTTCTCCAATCATTAAATATGAACACTAACCATTCAGAGTAATATGGTGAATGGTATCGAGATAGAGCATTCATTGTCAAACAAATAATTAAAAATTTAATAAAATATGGTAGATTAAATCCTAAAATATTTATCCCAATTAAAAATAAGAACCAACAAGTGTGTTGAAATAGATGAAAATACGCGTACAAAATCATTGAGTAATTCTTATGATAAATACTCTTTTACTTTGAAAAGAAGAGTTCTTTTGGATAAATAATTGCATAAAACCATAATTTAATTAATGTATTTTATTCATATTAAAATTATTTAATCTATAAAAATAGTTTTGGATAAATACATATTATAGAGTACTTTTTAAAATAAGAAACAATCCTAGATATTCCTTTGAAACAGGCTTGTTTATCGAGAAAATATTTTTAATGATCCTTTTAAAACATGTAACTCCCCAAAAAAGAAAGAAATATTTTGATTGGTACACATATATAAAACATAAATAATATATTATGAGTAAATAAGAATAATAAATAATTTTATTGAGGTAATTAGAGAATAAGAGTAACTCGAATGAAAATGGAGGTTCGGGCAGAAAACCCTTACCTTATTTTCGAACGTGTTCTACACTTGACCTTAACTTCCTGGATAATAAAAATAAATCCATTAATTAATTAATTAATAAACTTATATTCATGTATTTTATTTATTATAGTTTTATTATTTTCATTTATGGACTTATTGATATGTTATATGATTGAATTTCATCGTTTCAGAGTGTTTGTTTCCGTGATTTCATGATCGGTTCGCTTGATTATAGGTAATGTAGTTCATTTAAAATTGGTATAATTATCCAAAATTGGAATTGTTTGTTTTTAATTATAATTGATAATTTTAAATGGTTATATATAAAAAAAATTATATATTATACAGGTGAATCATTAGATAATACATTTAGTGATAATCGTTTAGATTATTACATCAGTTGTTGATCAAAACGAACTCATTTTGTATTATCGCTTGTTATTATGTAAATATGTTACATCCAGAAAATAAAAAAGGTTTTAATATTCGTTTTAAAATATTTTTAATACTTTAAAATTGTTTAATGAACAATATAGAATGAGAAAATGAAGAACGAAACTTAATCGTCCACAAAGGTTATAAATCAGCACTTATCGGATGATGATTTCATTTTTAAAATAAAAGAGAGAGGGAGAGTAAAGATAATGATGATGGTTCTTCAATCAAAATGATATAATTCGAGTATATAAATGATATTGTAGTTATCATGATCATTTTGACAGAGGAGATGAGGATATAATAGCAAAATAAAATAAATACAAATAAAATTAAAAGAAAAGGAAGAGTATTTACCTCTTGAATCAAACTCCTTGATAACCTCTTTAAGGGAATGGGTTTTGGTATTTTAGTAAGACCAACAGATAATGGACGTGTTTAGAGACTAGGGAAGAGGATTTGGGTATAACCTAGTCAAGCCTCAAGATATAGAAGACTTAAGAGAAGAGGGAGTGAGGGGTGGTTTTATAGTACAGGAGAGGGTGATTTTTGAATATCTTATTCATTATTTTCTTATTTTTTCATGATAAGAAATAGTGTTGATTCATGGGACTAAAAATAGTCATAGGTGCATGTGAGTTATAACTAGGTGTTTATAAATCATCCATAAATCACTTATGACTTAATAAATCTGGTATTTATCATTTATCGTTAATTATCGTATTTTACTAATCAATAAAAATTTAAGTATTTTAGAAAAATCCCAAAAATTTACCATAACTATTTTTTTATGTGTAGAACTAAAAAATGGAATCCATTTTAACAAAATAATTTTCTAAATATGTTAAATTTAATTTTTATATAATAATATTATTTACTTCAAAAATATTGATTTTAAAGTTAAAATTGGTTTTATAATACTATAAAAAATTAACTGAGGTCTCATAAAATTATCCTTAAATCATGGGAAAACAAAATAATTATTAGGAAATACATTTTATGAAAATTAATATTATTTTAAATAAATTTGTTAATTTAAAATTATAATTAAATGTTTATTACTCATAAAAATATCAACACTTAGTTATTAATTTTTAAAATATTCAATCTCATTTATAAGGTGCCTAAATTTTATTTCTACTTACATGGTTTATGTTACTCTTCATAAAGGTAATATTTATATTCATAAGGGTATGTTACTATTCATAATAGTCAAGTTACAATTCACCAAAAATGTAAGTTGATCCTATCATACTCTAAATATATTACTGATCGCAATCGTGTATATCTGTTTTTCAAAATTCAAACACGAAAGTGGAAAAATTCTATTTAATAGCTAGGTTATAACTATCTTCTATAATAATAAAGTGTTTGTTTCGCAGAGACTTAGTGTTTCATGAATTCTTTATTGAATTTATTTTTAATTCCTTGAGGTGCTACATTATTTCCCCCTTTCAAAATTTTTTTACTCGATAATACGAGAAGGTTACCTCATAAATATATATGGGTAGTTCTTCGTCATAAGCTCCTCAGGATCCCATGTTGCCTCTTCAATTTTATGATTTTTCCAAAGTACCTTTACAAGATGAGTTGTATGATTCCTCAACACCAGTTCTATAGTTTCTAAAATCAAGATAGGATCTTCTCAATAAGATAATATAGGTTCTAATTAAATACCTTCATAAGTGAGTATATGTGTTGGGTCTAGTATGAACTTATTTAACAATGAGATGTGGAACACATTGTGTACTTTATAATGTCTATGTGGAATTGGAAAATGATAATACATATCTCCAATTCTCTCAATAATTTAAAAAGGTCCAATGTACCTAGTGCTCTGTTTCTCTTTCCTCCTAAATTATATAACCCCCTTCCATAGAGATTCTTTCAAGAAAACATGATCTCCAACTTAAAATACCAAATCCTTCCTTAGATTATCAGTATAGATATTTTTCTCTATTTGAGCTGATTTCATATAGGTTTGAATAGTCTTTACCTTTTTGTTACTTCGTCTAAAAGCTCCAGGCCTACAAGGTTCCTTTCGCCGACTTTATCCCAACATATTGGTGTACGATATCTCTTTACATTCAATGCCTCATATGGTGCCATTTTTATACTTGAATGGATAATACTATTGTATGAAAACTCCACCAAAGTTAAATGTTGATCCCACATACCTTGAAAATCAATTGAGAATGATCTCAACATGTATTCTAAATTTTGGATAATTCTTTCTAACAACCCATCAGTTTGAGGGTGATAAGAATTACTCAATATATTCTTATAATCCAAATATTTATGAAAACCTTTCCAGAATTTTATGTAAATCATGGATTTCAATCAGACACAATTGAGATAGGTGATCCATGAAGTCATACAACATCATTAATATAGAGTTGTGTGAGGTGATCCAGTGTAAAATCCTCTCTTCTAGTTTAGAAATGTGCAGATTTGGTATGTTGATCAACAATCGCCCATATTGAATCATTCTCAATTGGAGTTTTTTATAATCTAGTGGAAAAATCCATAGTGATTTCATCCCATTACCAAGTAATAATAGGATGTGGTTGCATGACTCCTCTAGGATGTTGTCTTTCAGCCTTCACTTGTTAATAGACTAAACATATTGATACCTAATCAGCAATTTCCTGCTTCATGTTGTCCCACCAGAGATGCTCTTTTAAATCTATATGCATCTTAGTGGAGTGGGGTTTATAAAGAGATTTGAACTATGAGAATCATCCAATAGCTCCATTTTTAGCTTGGGGATATATGGAACACATAACTTCAACCCAAATTTCAGAATTCCATCCTCACACATGAAGTCATCCAACTTCCCATCATTCGTAGCTTTATTTTTCTTTTGAATATTCCCATCATCAGATTGAGAACATTCAATTTTTTCTAATAAATATGGTTGTGAAACCAATTGAAAAAGTAGTGATGTTTCAACTTCTTTTATAATTCTCATATATATCCATAGTATATCTATTTACATAGGACCCTTTTCAATTATCATTTTATTTAAAACACCATGATCTTTTCTTCTCAATGCATCAACTACCTTATTTTCCTTTCCTCGGAGGTAGTGTATAGAAAAATCGTAATCCTTGAGTAGCTAGATCAATCACCTTTGCCTCCTATTGTGTTATTTCTATTAGAAGATATATTTTAAGCTCTTGAGATCAGTATATAATTTGCATATTTCACTATAAAGATTTTTTCTCCATATCTTTAGAGAAAATATCATAGCTGCTAACTCAAAATCATGAGTTGGGTAGTTCTGTTCATGAACTTTTAACTACCTTGATTCGTAGGAAATAACTTTATCCTTATGCATAAGGAAACACCTAATTCCATTCTTTGATGAATCACTATAGATCACAAATCCACAATTCCCTATTGGTAGATTCAGGATCAGATCATTCATAAATATCCTCTAAAATTATTCAAAACATTATTCACATTATTTTTTCCATTTAAACTTAACCCCATTATGAGTAATATTGGTTAATGGGTTGGCTAATCAGGTGAATTTTTGAACGAAACACTGATAATAACTTGTTAAATCAATAAAACTACATACCTCAGTTATGTGTGTGGGTGTAGGTCATTCTTGAACTACCTTTTCCTTCATAGGATCCACTAAAATTCCATCCTTGGAGACAATATTACGCAGAAAAGAAACTACATGAAGCTAGAATTCACACTAACTAGACTTTCGATATAATTCATTTCTTCTAAGAGTATTCAGAATAATGATCAATTGATTCTCATGATCTTCGTATCTTTTTCCATATACCAATATATCATCAATCAATACCACAAAAAAGTTATTATGATATTATTTGAAAAATATATTTGTTAAATTCATGAAAATAGAGGGTACATTAGTCAGTATAAACGGAATTATTGTAAACTCGTAATTCCAATACCTGGTTTGAAATACTATTTTTGGAATATCTTCCATCCCCACATGTATATGAGGATATCTAGATTGATGGTCAATCTCCGAAAAATTTTGGGCTCGATGAATTTGATAAAATAAATAATCAATTCAAGGAATAGGATACTTATAATTTATCAAATAGCATTGATCTCCATGTAGTCAATGAATAGCCTCATAGATCCATCCTTCTTCTTGAGGAAAAAAATAGGGTATCCCCATGGAGAAACTACATGTGGTAGAAATACTTTATCAATAAATTCATCTAGTTGGTTCTTCAGTTATACTAACTCCATAGTGTCCATTCTATATGGAGTGTTTGATATAGGTCTTGGACTATGAATTAAATTAATAGTGAACTCCACATCCTTCTCTTGAGGATGTCCAGGTAAATCCTATGGAAAGACATAAATGTATTCTTTCAAAATAGGTACATCCTCAATTTGAATATTTCTTTCTTCACCCATATATATTTCATTCTCATCCCCCCAAAGAATTTAATTTTGTAGAGATATTGGGGGTGGATCTAGACAATAATAAGATGGTGAGGTTTCTACTCTAAAGATAAGGGATTCTACTTCATTCTCATAAATTTTAACCTCCTTTTTCCTTAAAATATATTCTCTCATCATAGTTTTAAATCCAATTAATATCATGAATTATATCAAATTCAATCATGTGTATAATGATAACTTCAGAAACTAGAACACTTTTTTGAGTAATAAGGGGGGTTGATTAACATATATTTGAGGCAATGAAACTTTCCTTAAGAGTCTTGACTTAAAAATACTTTATTAAATAAAATTGTAAATTTATAATTTTATTAGAAAACTGGGAAGATAAAAATAAAATAATTCATTTTCTATGTTTTTCGAAAATATTAAAACATCTTCCACCACATCATTAGAAACTTCAACCTCAGTAGTTGTGATCGCATAAGCTTGTCCTTTCTTCCTTATCCTTTTATGGGGAGTGCTTCCTTGTTTCTTAGGATAATCATTTTCATAATTTCTTATATATTTTAAATTGTATAACATTGGTGGAGTATTTATTTCCTACACAATCATGGGATTGGTGGACTTTTCCTTTACACTTGTAACAAACACCCATGCCCTTTGGGCATGTAGTGGGGTGTTTCTTCCCAAAATTATAATAGGATGGAAAATAAATTAATACATTTTCCCATTTTCCTTATTTCATTTTATAGAGTGCTCTGAAGCCCTCTTCTTCTATTGAATTCCTTTAAATTTATAATACATAGAGAATTATTTTTCTATCCTGAGAGCACTTGAGATTATATCTTCATATGATAAAAAACTTTGGGAAACTAGTTCCCTTCATAGGAATGGTTTTAAACCATAAAATAGTAGATCAATATTTCTCCATGAATTATGTATGTAGTCTACATCATTCATTGCAAACCTTTTCAAGTTAAAATTATATTGTTCAACATTCTCATCCTTTTTACCTCAGATTCAGAAATTGCCTTTCTATATCTGCTTGATGTTCACAAGGAATGTATTTTTCTATGATTTCATTAAAATAACTCCATTCCAAATTATCAATATCTTCATCCTCCTTTGTGTTTTGAATCAATGACCACCATTGATCATCATCTCCTGATAGATGATAAACATCCATGAAAACCTTCTACCTTACATTACTTCCCAATGCAAGAAATATAATTTCAATGTAACTTATCAACTTCTCTGTTATCAAAGGGTTTGTAGTCCCATTAAATGATGGATATTTTTTTCACATAAAGCGCTCTAACATCGCTCCTCCACATTTTGGATCAAGATGATCTATATGGGTATGTTTATTATTTATAACCTGATTCATTTGTACTCTTATATTTATATGTTTCTCAGAACCAGTCATAGTATAATTATCCTATATAGTATTGAAATCCCTACATGGGATAATTTCATTCATGTTGTTTCCATCCATTCCTCTAAGATAAATTTTTAAATAATTTAAGACACCTGATTAGGTTATGAATCAAAATATATAATATCAACTTAAAAAAATACTTAACATTAATTGATATCATATGCATAGATAATAAAATGATCATAAACATGGTTTCTTTGAGGAAAAAAAATACTTTTAAATCCTTCATAATGTCTTGTATAGAAAATGTGAATTATCCTAAGAGTATCCATTAGGTGTTTCAAACTAGTTCAATAGTAAGTCCCTTATTTTGTGTCCTAGGTTACCCCAGTCAAGCCTATAACTCCTTGTCGTAGTTGTCACTCCTAGGTACATCTGTTCCAAAACCATGTCTACTTTTAGTATCCAGACAGGGATATATTTCTAGGATGATCTACATAATCTCTTCATTACCAAAATTCAAGGATGTTCTTATATTTTTATCCTCAATGTCTACCTTAGGGATTTGTTCCCTAATCTATGTTTTCTATATATAGTTTCCATGTTTTCTACTAACCTTACTATGATATCAAATTTAACAACCCCGACCCCAGTTTTCTAGAGCTGGTGAATTATTTTATTACATTTGAATGATTATAAGAAATTAATATCCTAAAGGACCGAATAGTTTAGTAGTTTTGAAAGACTGAATACATACATAAGTGCAACATTACAACTTTAAATGAAATAAAATATAGTACATCCATTAGTAACTCCTATAACTCAAAGATTATCCATGAAATTCATTCATAATAAAATTCACTACATCCTATAGAAATATAAAACATAATAAAAGGGTGAGATAATATTCTCTTTAAGGGTAAATAATGAAGTATATGTAATCATAAAAATAAACTCTAGGAGCAATGAAAAACTAAAAATGCATGCCTTTAAAAATAAACTTGAGCATAATATGGCACGAATAAAACTGATTAAGTAATTACATAAAACATAACCATAGATATTATACTAGAAAAATAATCACATGGACTATCAATATCTATTTTCTTAATGAGGGAAATCATAATTCTATACATCATTATCATTATGTCAACGCCTTGTGCCAAGACTATACCTAAATGGGTAAAAACCCAAACTAGTTTGTATCATGAGACTAACTGATGCATAGAGGGGTTATAGGGGTATCCACTAGTCTCATAATAAGTCCAATTTATTCCTCATATAAACGTGTATAAACATAAACAACATATACATTCATATTGAAACTAACATATGAAATAAAAATAACTTTCTCCAATCATTATATAATAACACTTACCATTCAGAGTAATATGGTGAATGTTATCAAGATAAAACATCCACATTAAAACTAATAATACACCATTCAATAAAATATGTTATATGATATCATAAAATTTTAATCCCAATTAAACATAAATATCAACAAGAGTTTTTAAATAGATGATAATACTCATATAAAATCATTGAGTAATTCTTAAGACATATACCATTTTTCTTTGAAAAGAATTATTTTAGAAATATATTAGAAAAAAACCATAAGTTAATTAATGAAGTTTCTTCATAATAAGATGAGTGATTTTATAAAAATAATATTGGCTAAAAATAGATTATAGAGTTCATTTGAAAATAGTTAGGAATTCATGAAGTTCCATTGAAACTAGCTTATTTATTGGGAAGAATTTCTGAAAGATCCTTTTAAATCATTTAACTCCCCACAAAAGAAAGAATGATTATTATTGGTAAACATATATAGAACATTCAAAAAGAATTTATAAGGATTCAATAATAATAATTAATAATTTAATTGAGTTAAGTATAGAATAAGAGTAACCAGAAAGAAAATGGAGGTTCCGGTAGAAAACCCTTACCTTATGTCTAAATGTGTTTTGCACTAGACTTTAACTTCCCAGATAATATAATTAAATTCACTAATTATTTAATTAAGAAAATTATATAAATGTATTTGTTTCATTATATTTTTTTTAAATTTATGTCCTTATTGATAGGCTATATGATTTATTTTTATTGTTCTGGAGTGTTCGTTTCCTTGATTTTGTGATGAGTTCGCTTGATTATAAGTAATGGAGTTCATTCAAAATTGGTATAATTCCCTAGAATAAGAATTGAATTTTTTTAATGATATTACATAACTTTAAATGGTTATATATATCATTTGGTTATATATTATTAGGATAAATTGTTATATAATACATTTAGTGATCATTCTTTAGATTATTGTGGCATTTATTGATCATAACGAACTCATTTTGTATTATCTCTTGGTATTATGTAAAATGTTAATCCAAAAAATAAAAAAGGTTGCAATATTCATTTTAAAATCTATTTCAAACATTAAAATGGTTTAATAAACATCCATGAAGGAGAAATTTATGAACGAAACTTCATCATCCATGAAGTTTAAAAATCAGCAATTCCCAGACAATGATTTCAGTTTCAAAATAAAAAAGAGAGGGAGTAACAAGATTGATGATGGTTCTTACATTAACATGATATAATTATATCACATAAATGATGCTAGATTTATCATTATCATTTGGACTAAGGAGGTGATTATATAATAATAAAATAAAATAAAATAAAATAAACGTAAAAGAAAGGGAAGAGGATTTACCTCTTGAATCAACCTTCTTGAGAACCTCTTTAAGGGAAGGGGTTTTGGAATTTTAGTAATAAAAAGACCGCCTAGATGTGGGGAGAGACTAGGGAATAGAATTTGGGTAGAAATTTTACAATCTTCAAGGATTATAGGAGTCAAGAGAAGATAGAGTGAGGGGTGGTTTTTATAGTGGAGGAGAGGGGTGATTTTTTAATATCTTATTCATTATTTTATTATTCTACCCAAGACAGGAAATAGTGTTGATTATTGTTACCAATAAAAATAATAAGTTCATGTGATTTCAAACCATGTCATATTACATCATCTATACATCACCTATGACTTAATAAATCATGTATTTAGCATTATCATTAATTATCATATTGTACTATTCAAAAAAAAATCAAGTATTTTATAAAATTCCCAAGAATTAATGACAACCATTTTTTAACATGTAGAATAAAAAAATGGACTCTATTTTAACAAAATAATTTTCCAAATATGTGAACAAAAATTTAAATCACTGTTTACTTGGAAAATACATATTTTAAACTTAAAAAAATTTATAATACTTTCAAAAATTAACTGAGGTATCCTAAAATTTTCCTATAATCAATGGAAAAAAATTATAAAGGAATGAATTTTATGAAAAGAGATTTTATTTTAAAAATATGTATTAATTTAAAATTATAGTTAAATATTTATGACACATAAATATATCAACACTTAATTATTAATTTTTAAAATATTAAATCTCATTTATAATGTGTCTAAAAATTATTTCTACTAACATGGGTGAGGTTACTATTTTTAAGGATAATATTACAATTCATAAGGGTACATTACAATTCATAAGGGTCATGTTACTATTCACTAAAAATTTATGTTGATCCTATCAGACACTAAATATCTTTTTGATAACTACGGTGTATGTCTGTTTTTTGAAATTCAAAACACTAAAGTAGAAAAATTATGTCTAACGGCTAGGTTATAACTATATTTTATAATAACAATGTGTTTGTTTCAAATAGACTCAGTGTTTCATGCGTTATATATTAAAAAAAATTCAGTTCCTTGGGGTTCTATAAAAATGTTTTAAAATACATGAAAATAGTTTATATCAAGAATGGGATGCTTCACACTCATATTTTCAAAATGGGTCCTCAAAACTCCACATTATTTTATTGGAAAATACACACTTTGATATTTTAGAGAAAAAAATATCACCACTTTCCTCCTTTGTAAAATCATTGTTTTATCTTATCAAATATGGAATTTTTGTGTAGACTTTTAGTTTTTAATATCAACTACTATTGGTCTACAAATAGTGGAAAATTCCCAACCCGTCCCTAAATGATATCTTTGTCTATCCATTCATCTTTCTAGCATGTATTTTATTCCCACACACCTAAAAAACAAATCCGCCTATATCTTCTTATTCTGTCACCAAAATATGAGTTCATCCTTGGTCATGTAATTACATTTATAGAAGGTTGTAATGTATAAATTTCATTTAATGTAGCTTTCTAATAAGGTATTTTATGGATTCTAAGGGAAAGATAAAAATTTTTATGAAAGGGTGGTCTTGAAATATAAATTTAATATATAAATATTCTTTCATAAAATTTCCTCAATCATATTTAACACAATTAAATAACTCTAAAAACATTTAATAAGATAAAAATTAAAATTTACAAATATAAAAATGAATAATGAATATAAATTAGATTATTAATGTACATAATGTGTCAATAAAATTTTAAAAACCTATCAGGTTGGGAAAATTTAACCATTAGGAAAAACCAGTGACCATGAGTTTTTAATTGGACTAAACGTCATTAAATAATCTGATCATAAATTAAGAAAAAATCTATTTTAAAAAAAAAATTAAAACCATATAAATTAAAATCAATAATCATTATCAAAAATACAATGATAATATTAATTTACCCAAAGTATTCAATGAAACACGCGATTCATAAAAACACTCCAAAATAAGAATAGAAACAAAAACATGAAAACTCTAAAATATATATATACCAAATCCCCCCACAATTAAAATATTACTACCATCATTTTTATTCAATAATCAAAATAATAAATTTGTAAAAAAAATATTTCTAAAATAATAAAAATATGTAGAAAACGATAATATGATATGGCTTAATAGTAGTGGATGTTTTATTTTAATATCCACAATTTCACCCATTTAAAATCTAGAAGTAAAAGAATAAAACTTGATAATTTTTTAAAATAAAAATAAAATAAAATAAATAGAATGTGAGAGGAAAATAAAATAGAAAACTTTTACTTTGGACCCCCCAAGTAGATACTGGGGTTCTGTAACCCTAAAAAGGAAATTCTTATCCTCACCCAAAATTTTTTGGTGGGTAGGGTTTCATTGATATGAATAATAAAAAATAAGTTCCTCTAATGATTTTCATTTTACAATACTTATAGAATATCTCATGGATTATGTGCTTTAGGTCTAACCCTATAGATATATGGTATAAAATTCATGGTAGGGGTAAGAAAAACAAGAATGCACCCTCATCTTTTTCTTCAGCCACTACTCCTATGGATTATTCTCAAACATCCAGGTATTTATCATAGCATACTACATTAAATGTTTCAAAATGTGTCAATGAATAAAATAATAATAAAATTGTGACAATATAATCTCTAATTTGACTATCCATAATTGATAATAGCTTGATAATTTATTCCCAAAATCATATCCTTAAGAAACACATTATCTTCTAATTTAAACTTCACTCTCCATTTAAAGGTGACTTATTCAAGATCCTTTTCACTGTCGAGGTAAATAATATGTTTTAATTTTGATAAATAAGCATTATTGTAGTGATTTGTTGTTATTAACAGTGTAAAATCAAAAACCATAGAATCTATTGTTAAGTATAATCCCTTCAATTGGTCGTATTTATGTGTTATTTCCTCTTACAGGTACACTAATAGGACAATATAATTATGTTTGGGTGAAGTTTTGGACATTTTTGTTTCTAATTTTATGTTTCTTGTAAATATGTTGGTTTTTTAAGTTCTTTTTACACGTCATCAATTTATAGATATATTTATAGAAATTTATAGGATAATTCAATGATATCATTTTCAAAATATATAAAAATTAGTTATCTGTGGCCATCTTTCATGTCCTTAAAGAGATCCTAGAATGAATTCCCCAAATAGATAGATTTCAATACTACCATCACCTACCTAGAAAAAAATAATTAAACTAGTCCACGTGATATGGTGAGTAAAAAATGTATTTATTTATTTAATATTTTTTAATCTAATTTGAAATTAATAAAATATTAAATAAATTAAAAGGAAAAAATGTGTGAAATACTGTCTTTTCTCCTCGACAATAATGGTAAATTTTGATGCACCTATTGAGGGGTAGTAAAAAATATTATTTATATTTTCATAATATACCACAGTAGTTGACTAAGGTTATGTCTCTTGAAGAGACTTTGGTTTTAGAGTTAATTACTTAGTACTCCTAAACACTTATTATAATTTTGGATTTATTTTATATTTTATGAAAACCAAATATAGATATGGGGGTTTGAATATGGAATTTAAAACAAAAAAGTTAAATAATGTTGAAAAATATAGATATAATGAATATTTTAAGCAAGAAGTAAATTTATCCTAGGTTTAGTTACTCTGGTTCATTCTTTTCCATAATTAATATTTAAATTCAATTTGATTTTTTATATCATTGTTCATGAACCACCATCATCGACATTGACTGTGAAACTAATCATACCTTATAGATTTATTTGACACACTATATCTCACCTACTCCAATTTTAAAGGTTGACAAACAAGCTCCATTATATATTTGACACCTTCCAAGAATCAGCACCATAATCTCTCATTACTTCCTTCAAAGACAATCAAATCTATTTAATGAATTGAATACCCAAGATAAGGGAGGGAATTAATATTTTAGGGGGAGATAAATATATTTGAGAGTCATACCCAAGAGAGTGGATGTTTACCACACCAAACCATAACAATACTCTCCCCATGCCATAAATATAATAAAAACATGAATAATTAACAATAAATAATATAGTATTGTTAGGAAAACATCCCCCAATTCCAAGACTCAAGTCATTAATCCACCATAATTAGTGTGATAAATCATTGTTAAGAAATATAAAGACAGATATGAGAGAGAGAAACAAAGATAAATTTATTAAAAATATTCAAATTGATAATTATAGTTAAAGTAAAATAGAATATAGAATAAAACTACACAACTTGTAATAGAACATAAAATCTTATTAACTAACTCTATGGATCAATCCCCCTTTATGGATAAGACTCCTTGTTTATTTATAGGCATCAATTCGCCATTTTGATTGAATATTCCTTCAAATTTTTGATTGAAACTTCTATGGTCAAACCCAATGTATTTTTTGTTTCTTGAAACATCGAAGAGATTATGAATATTCTAAGTTTAATTTTCTTTATTGAACCTTTTATGGTGTAAAATTCATATTATTTTAATTTCTTCTATTTAATATTCAGGTTATAATTACTTTTATTTCTTTGTTGATGTTGGACCATGACACACATCGTGCATAAGACTCCCCATAAATGAAACCATTACTCGTTCCACATTGACAAATTTCAATTTTAATTAATTATTCATGAATTCATGATGTTATTCCATCACATATATCTATAATATTAGTAATGATATTCTATAAATCTCTTATGCATGTCCTATGTAGTTTACAACATCCTCTTCATACATAGTAACACAACTCGAGATCCACTTCAACTTAAATGGATTAAACAATGGTGGTAACTATGGTTTCCATGGAATGATAGAGAAGAGGTTATACAAACCTAATCTTGAGCTTCCTCTAGTGATCATAGTAGTTTCTTGTGTAAGGATTATAGTGAGAGAAATTCCAACAAGGTGTAGAAACCATGATTATAGAAAAATACATCGTGTGGATGTTTGATATGAGGTCATATCACATATTTTTTGTTTTAAAATAGATAAATCGTTCCTATATATCATTTATCCCACATTGGTTTTTCAATTTTTATACAACCTCTTAATAATATGTGGTTTTTGTAAAAGGGTGTTTTTCCCCATCATGGTACTGGCATATACCCCCCCCCCCCGGTTGTGCCATGTCAGACCATTACTCAACTCCTTTCTTCATTTTCATCCTATGATAACTTTTGTTCTCTTCTATATCCTAGCCACCCATCCATGCATCATAGTTGAGCCAATCTGGTTGCCACATGGTAGTGATCCAGGAAACTATAGTGTTTGCACTAGGATGCCCAATTTTTTAAATGCCTAAGTACCTGACCACTTAATTTTAGTAAATTATATACCTTATGAAGTATTAAGCAACACAAGGTTAATATGATAAAGTAACACAGGGTCTCTTATGAAGACATTATCACTTTTCCAAAAAAGATAAGGCATACTTAGTAGAATGTACTCTTCCAATGTAAAAAAATCATAGAATATTAAAAGTAAATCAACTCTTACAAATTTGGAGAATGGACCTTTTAAACTTTAATTTTACTCTTCCAAAATTTTTATATATCCAAATATCGGTGAAATATCTATGGTCCAAAATTATTAATAACTATCTCAAGTGACTTATTAACTTGATAAAATCATTATAACATATAATAAAATTATATAATTCCCAAATAATTACATAATCAAATAGAAAAAAAATAATTAGAAATTAAGACATTTTTTAAATTAAGATGGGTTTCTGTTATTTACATAATATGAAATAATTACCCCGAAAATAATAAATTGGTGGGATTTATATAATTAAAATAAAAATTGAAATTAATGATGAAATTAGATATGTCAATTACCCAAATCCTATTTCACCCACTAGTTGGGGTTATGTTGAAACCAAACCCACAAAAGATACACTACTGAGACCCCCTCCATCTCATGTATCTTGACACTGATTATTTCCACCAATTTCATTATACTACCTCACTCATGGTGGAATTCATGAATTCTCAATTCACCAATGAAACACGCCAATGGATTCATAAATATTCTAAACAATGTAATCACTCTCTTAATTTCACACTTGAGCATCACCTAACCATACACATTAGAATGAAAAGTCTCATTCCTGTGACTTTTTTTCAAAACACAAGGCCCTTCTTCATTGTACATGTTAGCTTTCTATCCATGATTAATGATATTCCATAGACCTAATCACTCCACTGAAAAATTTCCTAAAACACATAGTTGGTTATAATACATGACTGTTATCACATATCTAGTGGTTGTCAATTACCAAACACACTAAATTTTTTCTAATTCTCATTGGTCAATACATATATAGAAAAATTTTCTCTTTACTTCACATAACTCAAATAATTTCATTTGATCATACAAATAAAAAAACACCTATAGTTGGGTCCACTAGCACATCACTCATGATATTTACATAATAATTCTCAAAATAAGGTTCATGTACTCAGGTCATCTACGGTTCAACACCCATCATCCAACATTTATTATCAATGATCCATAATAATGATCCTAGCTTATATCCACCATAAAATAAACACTAATATTCATGTGACCCACTCATATTTCTCAAGTAGATCTAGATCCCAGGACCTATTATATAGTTTGATGAAACAACTGTGTTCTATAAAAAACCTTTCTAATACAACCTATAATCTACCATTGTAACCCTAGTCGCGACAGATCTATGTCAATGCCCATAAAATTTTTCATGATCACACTACTCTATATTCCATCCTGCTATGGGCTCTTCTTAGTCCCACTATAATATCATGGCCATGTTGAAACCCAACTCACTATAGTTAAGGAAATCTTTCGATTCACTATCCATCACACCAATCCACTTGAACCCTTATGGCCTTATAAGACCCAATGGACATGATACATCCATTCACATTTCATAAAAAGGTCACAACTAATATCTTATATGAGTTGAAAGTTCATAATTTACCATAATTCTCATGGTCCTTTGGTAATCCATTTACCATATCATAGATATTTCTCATTATACACCAGTTAAAATCTAATACACTGATTCCACCGGTCAAATTTTCATGACCTGCCCCTGGAAAATCCCCTTCTCTAAACGACAACCATCATATCATTAAGTTTCAACGCCCTTTTTTAATTCACTGGACACAAAGAGGTGTATCTATTTAAAAAGTAGGTTTTAATGTTGAATTTGCATTCGATTAAAGAAAATCTTATTTTGGATTTGGATAAGTAATTATACTTTCGAAATTATGAGTTGCTTGGGAGATGTAAGGTAGTAATATTTTTGAACTAAATTCTGTGATATAGTGATAGTCTGAGAGTAGTGATTTCAAGAAGAATAATTTAGGAATTGGAATAATGTGTAGATGTTTGTAAGTAGTATTTATAAAATCACTTAACTCAGTTGAGTTTCTTGATAAAATCACAACACAAAATCAAGCATCATTTCCTGATAGATGTTATCAGAAAAAAAATTAGAAAATGAATACCTACTCCCTATATATGTAAGGTATACTCTATTGTAGATCATACTATTTTTAAATAAATAAAGTATTGAATTAAACAACTATACATGTAAGGGTCGGGATATTTTCTATAATAATGACGAAGTATTTAACTATCCTTTTATATTTAATAGTTAACCTCATCTCAATAAAAATGGTAAATTATTAAGAACACTAGAATATGTATTGTTTGATCTCGATTCTAAAACTATAAAATACATAAATTCAAGTGTTATAGACCAGGAATAATTATTCCTTCCTTCTATATTTTTAGTAAAGATTTGGTTACACTGTGGGATGCATAGACACATAGAAACGATGTTTAGGTAGTTCACAATGATTCTTTTTTATTTTAAGACGCTCTTGTTGTGGAAGTTAGTCATGCTGAAATACACTTATATATAAAAATATCTATAAATTGATGATTCCCTAAATATTTTTTCACATTTTAATTATAATAACCATTTCATTATGTAAAAAACCATGAAGAAATATGAAAGGTTGTGAAATATCATCTTTGGTATGTTTTGTAACATAAATATTGATCACATCATGAATTTGTATATCATGTCATGTGGTGACTAGAAGATGAATATTAAAACAACCTACCATGACATAATATATGAAGGGTTTTAATTTGATATTTTTCTATATTTTTTTGATCAGACTAAGGGATCATAGAATTCCAAGAAAAAGAACCACACACACTGAGCTGGGTTTTTATAATATAAATCACCTAGTGATGGGGGATGTCACACCCTGAAGAAGAAAAATCCAAAAATATTCAAGAGTTATAATCTATTTTGGATTATACAGGAATCATATTGACATGGTTTACTTAATCAGTGATTAAAAGAAAGATTATAAGACCCAATCAGGGGGAAATAAGTGTAAAATTTATAGAGCATGATTTGGATAGAATAATGTTTGATTTAAATAGGGATGGATAGATGGAAGTGAGTGAAATATAATTGATAAATGTTGTAAAATAAATATAAGTGTGGTTGTTGTAAGAAATTTTATTTATGATAATGATGTAAAATAAGATCCTAAGTAAAAAACCCTTATTAGATTAGCCTATTTCTATTATATAGAATCATTATGAGTGATCATTTTGAAACAATTTATTGTATTCCTTTTCTAAAATTAGTGCATATAGAGATTATAAGAGGGACTATCTCTAAGACCAATAGTACATCTTTATTGAACTTTTTATACACATATAGTGAGTATTTTAATCCTATAGTATGTCAATACATCATTGGTGTATTCTCCTTGGATTATAATTTTCACGAACCATCCCAGGTCGGCCCTAAACCGGTCACCTGAGCCAGTCTGTGGCATGAGTAGAGGGTCATTCCCAATACCCACAGGCTGGTAACTAGTGTCAGGCATCAAACATAACATGTGGGAATG
Source organism: Viscum album (assembly GCA_963277665.1). Taxonomy (NCBI): domain Eukaryota; kingdom Viridiplantae; phylum Streptophyta; class Magnoliopsida; order Santalales; family Viscaceae; genus Viscum; species Viscum album. The sequence goes on from OY728138.1 coordinate 298,225,268, forward strand.
ATTTGGTCCATAAATTAAAGAAAAATAAATAAATAAATAAAAACTGAATAGCATAGAAAACCACTATCAACAGAAAAAATGAAAAATGCACATACCTCCATGTGACATTCAAGGTCACCACCCAACCAAAGACCAACCTTCCTCCAACAATGAGAAACTAAGCTATAAGTACCTAAGAAAAAGGAACCTGAAAGTGGGATGATAAAATATGTGTGATAACTGAAATAATCAATAGGGATTACAAGAATAAACCACTGAATCCAAAATTTTCCTTTTGCAAAGTAGTCCATAATCACCAATTTGAAATACAGATATAAAATAGGGTTATCATATTTTAATAAAAACAGCAACATTTCCCCATTATAAAATCCAAAATAAAGACCAATCATTTCAAAAACCAACTACCATTTATAAAAAAATCAAGACAAATTGATATTAAAGCAGCAATAAAATAAAATAGGTAAATAGTAAAAGATTCAAATAATCTAGTACAATGAAAAGTAAACAAGAAATGTACATAATTAAGTAACCATGGGTGATCCTAAACATCCTTAGAAGACCCCTGGACGTACTAGGTTCTGAACCACCTGTTGGCATATGGTGAAGCCCCTAAGTCAATAACCAACTAGCCTCCCTAACCTAGCCTCACTAGTGACACAGCCCTCTTGGCCTAACAGAAAATCTAGGGGGCACTAACTCATCTAATTGAGGTTGACAAGATACCATCACCCGATCATCTAGAAGACACTCAGTAACCCATGGTGGTATTAATACAATTTAAGTAGGAGGCCCTCGCATGTGTGACTCACCTTACCTTCCATCACCGCACTTACCTACCCCAAACATGAACACCAATATACAATAACCCTTATGGGATATCCCACTTATAAAGGTGATCCATATTTATATTCATATTGTTCATGTCACACAAAGGTGGAAACTGGACCACTATACCATAAAACATTTAAACCATTTCATAAAATTCTCAATGTTTCCAATTGATCATACACTTTTTCCAAAACACAATCTCCTTTAAAATTTAGTACAAACATTATCCTTGGGTTAAATAGCCAAACGGGACTTTAATACAACATGTCTAAATACATTTACCCATTATATCTTACCAATACTACTTTTAAATTTATAATGTCGAATTATCCCTTAAGAAACCATTCTCCAAAGCCTAGACCAATATCCCAATGGACTTTACTCTTTTATCTCATGCCAAATTGTGCTTTAAGGAAAAAATTTCCATACTAGAGGAACACCTTGAAATCCATTTTTTTAACCCATATAAAGTACCCAACCTAATTTTGAAAAAAAAAATAACCATTTATAAAAACAATATTTATAGACAACCCCAACCTAAGGCTTCACCTTTATTTGTTTCCACATCCATGTGTGCACCTAGTGCACCCATGGATGCGCCACATCCAGTGATACACAAACAACCAATAAGACACTTAAAAACCATTTCTATAAAATGCCCATTGCCAAAAGAACCATGTCCAACCACCCATATTATTTAGAAAACATAAAACCATCCCCTTATGAATCCTTAAACTCTTTCCAAAACATTATAACACATTTAACAAACAATACCATTTCCAAACTACACAATCTAGACCAAATTTACAGCCAAATAAACATTTCCACAATAGCGTGAGTGCTAAAGATTTTATAAGAAACCCTAATCTCACATTAAAGAAATAATATAAATTAAAAAGAACAACCTGGGTTCCAAAATCCAAAACATTACACATGAAAATCATTAAAACATATTTTCAATAAATTCAATCATTCATAAAACACCAAAAAGAAACTAATTACATGTGTTACAACGGTGTGAATAATATTGTAAAAATTTTCAGAAAATATTTCGCACCGAAATAAAAAAATTCATAATGGACACATATATGTATTTAAATAAAACATACTAAATTTACCAATACAAAGGAATAATTGAATATTTGAAGAAGAATAAATTTCTTTTACAAATTCTATAAACATCAAGACATCGTAACAGACTAATTAGTTATATTGTGATGTTGAAAATCAAATAATAAAATAAAATTAATAATAACTAGAAGAACCAACTTCCAGAGAAATGCATCGAAAAGGAAAAATTATGGATTCGCCTACCTCATCCATGTGCGAAAGTGATTGAACCATAACGAAAGGAATGACGAGACATCGCAGAATAATTGAACACCCTAAACATTGAGAAAAAACACACAAATAAAGACCCTAAAATTAGGGTATGGCCAATCGAATAAAAAACACTCAAAATTGAAATAGTATTATAACATAGGATAGGTTTTTCATCAAGGTGGTGTTGCATCCACACCGAAATAGTGTGGAGAAGGCAGCCAGAAGCAAGGTGATGCTGGGAGGTTGGGTCGTCAGTGCATGCTGGGGTCGGGTAGAGGTTAGTCTCCAAGAGTAGAGGCGCTGCGGTATGGTGCATCATAAGAAGGGAGGTGGGTGGGGCATGGTGGGATACCAGGGAAGCACCAGAGTAAGGGAGGAAGGTAGTGAGGGGGGGAGATGGTGCGGGCTTGTCGTAGGCGCAGAACGCATAGTAAAGAGAACATGGGGGTCTGGGTGCAGCGTGCAACGCGAAGGGGGTGAGGTTTAGGGTTTATTTTTTATTTTATTATTATAATAATAATATTAGTAGTAGTAGTAATACTATAAATATAATAATAATAATAATAATAATAATAATTAATAATCATTATAATCATTTTTCTTAAATACAATAACAATAACAACAATAATAATAGAAGTATTAATAATACCATTAATAAAATAATAATAAAATTAATAATTATTATAATCATTTTTCATAAAAATAATAATAATAGTAAAAGAAATATCATTAATACAATAATAGTAATTCTAATATTATTAATAATAGTGACATAATAATAATAATAATAATAATAATAATAATAATAATAATAAAACCAATAATATAAAAACATATCACATTAATAACATTTATTTCATTTCTTTAATAATAATAATAATAATAACCAATTTAAAAATAATACTATTAATATCAATTTATAAATAATAGTATGAAAAAAATTTAAAAATATTATTATTATGATTATCTACACGGTATTATTATTATTATTATTAAGGAATAATAATTTATAAAATTTATTTATTTTTATGATTTGGGTAATCGTACGGTCACCAGGTCCGACCGAACGGTTACCGCAAACCGTATAGTGCCTGTACATCATCCCAAAACCCACCAAAAATAACAATACTCAAAAAATTTAATCCCTCATTCAACCTGAGTCTCAAAGAGATAACCCAAAGCCAAGAAATAATAAAATTAAAATAAATTTAAATGTTAAGTTGGGAAAATTCTCTCCACCATGGACACTTTCTTCCCCCAGAAAGTCACCCAGCCAAACGATAGACAGAACTTGAATCCATTCCCAATTGAAACAAAAAAAACACAACACAAGAGAATGTGATAACATGAGAGGGTCCTCCACACCATAATAACTCAACTAGTGTGGACATTTAATGCCCAAACATTCCACCCCGAGAAGGGGGGGACGACGTTGGAACTCCAAACCGATCAAAACTAACATCTATTGAATGAGAGAAACTACTCCTTCTCTGAACTGCATAACTCTCGACCCAGACAAAAAAACCCAACACTAGAGAAAAACCTATAAGAAGAACTTAACCCAAGCAGTGAGCCTAATCCTAACTACAAACATCAATTTCTCACAGGAACTTACATCTCCAAATGAACACAGCTAAACCAATCCCAACCTATCTAATATCCAAGAATACTTTAAGAAAATATCATGATTTAAAAAACCATAATCAGATAATTAGAACTATTGTATTACAATTGAACAAGTTTATCACATTCCCCCACTGAAACGATGGACTTACAATAATAGTAAAATTTTTACAGTTGAGAAAAAAGAACAAAAAGTCTTTAAATGTTCCAATCCCAACATGGAACAAAAACCCGAACAAAGGATTCACACCCCCAAAAACTCCTGAATATACGTAAGATTCACCCCAAGACCCATGTATAGGGCTTTGATGGATGAAACATTTATTTACTTATAGTGAGGTACTGGAATCCTCCAGTCACAGCTTCTTATTTAGACAATGCTTCCTAAAAACTTCTCTAGATGACCCAAACACCTACAATAACAGAACCTCTTCGGAGGGATGTGACATGATGTCTTTGTGTATGATAAATGTCCATACTAACAGCACACCATTGAACGATCTGACTAACTTGAAGAAAAAACTACTACAAAGGACTCTTTAAAAAAAGGTCCCTCTAGAACACCCTTCTCTCCAGATGGGGAACCTTCATGAGAAACTGGATACACTAGAATTCCAACCATTAACACTCTGGAGACCAACTCAGCTAGGAATTCCTCATCCACTAGTTTCTCGAAATTATGGTCCTCAAAATGGAGGATCCGCTCCCTGATCTTCGGACAAAGACCCCATATGAAGAGATAAGTCTTCATAAAATCCTGTGATTATACCTCCAGAGAAAAGTAAAAAAGTTCCTTGAAATGATCAACATGTGTTTTTATTGTCTGTTGACCTTTTTTAATGTGCATAAGTTCATCCCTTTTCTTCATCTTCACATCTTCAGGTATAAACCATCATATGAAGATGGATTTAATGACATCCCATGTCATCCCAACATTCATTGACGATGGTGTAAACAACTATAATTCATCTAGATATAGACCTTCGAATATACCCAAAATGACACACACTTTGACATCTTCGGAATTTCCCAATAACCTAAAGACGCATTGTACCTCTTCAATACACTCTTCTGCCTCTAATGGACCTCGATCACCTTGAAGAACATGAAACTTATGAGAAGGTATAAAAACTGGGAATGACTTATCAAATACCATGGAAACATTTTTGGGAGGCATTTTCAAAACAACATATAAAACACAGAGCCAAAACCAATATCAAGTTGGAGCAAAAAACAATTATCTCAAAAACCAATCAAATATAAACATATCCAAAACTATCCCTTTAAAAATCAACCTTTAAAAAAAATCAAGCCTTTATTTCAAATAAAAACCCATGAAATTCCGTAAACTATCACATATGTGTCCATACATTCCATTTCTTTACCAATTTCAAACATTTACCAAATTTTCAAGCCAAAAAAAATTCCCATTAAAACCAGTTTCACCAATCCAAAAACTATTTAAAATAAAGCATCATAATTTAAAAATCCTTTTCAATTTCAAAAACACACTTACACCTACCAGAACCAATAAAAACACCACTTACACCAAGCTATCAAAGAGGTGTACTAGTGTTTATGCCCATAGCGATGACATGGTAGTGAGACATGCCCCATGTAGGCAATAACACTAACAGAAACTTGAAAAAGGCACTTGGAAATCACATGGGCCACAACTCCATGGGAAATCACCGCATGACATAGGCTCACCTCCATTGTCATCCACTAATCTAAAAAAAACAAGAACAAGACAAGGAATTAATTCCAGAACTAGCCCTAGAGACTTGATGTTTAGAATGATTGAGGGTTCATGACACCCTTCCAGTACCTACCTCATAAGACCTGATAGTCCTAATCACATTCAACCGAACATCCCAAATAATAAGTGCCTTATCTGATACCTTTTGTTATGAATCATCCTGGGTCGGCCATGAACCTGTCACCTGAGCCGGTTCGCAGCATGGAATGGGGGTAATTACCAATCCACAAAGTCTAGAAACTAGTGATGGACATAAAAACTAACATATAGGAATTATTTGGCCCATAAATGAAAAAAAAATTCATAAAAACTGAACAGTAATGAAATCCACTAAAAGTGAAAAGAAGATAAATGGAACATACCTCAATGTGACGTTCTAGGTCACCACCCAGCCAAAGACCAACCATGATCTAATAATGAGCAACTAAGTCGGAAGTTCCTGAGAAAAAGGAACCTACAACTCAAATGATAAAAAAATCCTGATCACCAAAATGCTCAGTAGGGATGCCAAGAATAAACCATTGAATCCAAAAGTTTCCTTTTCCAAAGCAATCCATAAACACAAATTTGAAAGACACAAATAAAAAAGTGTTTTCACATTTTAATGAAAATAAAAACATTTCCCCATTTTAAAATCCAACACATAGACTAATAATTTTTCAAACCAACTTATATTTATAAAATAATTCCAAGAAAAGTGATACCAAAGTGATGCAAAAATAAAATCGATAAATAGAAAAATCTATAAATAATCTTGTATAGTGAAAAGTAAATGAGAAATGTATATAATTAAGTAACCATGGGTGATGCTAAACATCCCTAGAATACACCTGGATATACTTAGTTCGGAACCACCTATCGGTGTATGTTTAAGCCCCTATGTCAATAACAACATATATTCCATAACATGTCCTCACTATTAGCACATTCCACCTGGCATAATAGAAAATCTTTGAGGTACCAACCCGTCTAATTGGGGTTGATCAGCAATTATCACTCGATCATCTAAAAGACACCCAGTACTATGTGAGTATGAGGCCCTTGAATGTGTGACTCACCTTACCATCAATCACCACACCTTCCTACACCAAACATGGAAACCAATATACGATAAACCCTAAATTATGTCCCTCCTATAAATGTGCCCCATATTTACAAACATACATTTTATATCACACGAAGGTTCCAAATATAACTCCAAACCAATAAAACATTTAAACCATTTTAAAAAGCACTCAAAGTTTCCAATCAGTCATATAATTTCACCAAAACACACCCTCCATTAAAAGTTAGTACAAACATTATCCTTCAGTTAAAATTTCCAAACGGGGCCTTAATTCAACATTTCTAAATAAATTTACTCAAAACACCTTAACAATAATACTTTTAATTTTAAAATTTTGACCGATCCCCAAAGAAAACATTCACTAAAATCTAGACCAAGAGCCAAACGGCCTTTAATATTTTAACTCAGGCCAAGTAATACTTTAAGATCGAATAGGCCAATGTTGAGGAACACCTTGAAATCCATTTGTTTAACCCACACAAAATACCCAGCCTCATTTAAAAAATAATAATAAATGTTTATAAAACCAATCTTTCAAGAAAACCCAAACCTAAGGCATCAACTTCATTTCTTGAAACATCCATGTGTGCACCTTGTGCACCCATGGATGCACCAACAATCAATAAAACACTTAAAAACCATTTTTATAAAACAACCATTCCCTTGAACACCATGTCCAACCACCGACCTTATTTTGAAAACATAAAAACATCCCCTTAAGAATCATTAAACTCTTCTGAAATCACTTTAATACATTTAAAAATCATACTATTTCAAAACTACACACTCTAGAAAAAATTTACAACCACATAAACATCTCCACAACAGTGTGACTGATAAGAATTTCATCAAAACCCCTATTCTCAATTTAAAGAAGAACTATCATTTAAAAAGAACAACCTAGGTTCTAAAATCAAAAACATTACAAATTATGATCATTAAAAATTATATTCCATAAATTCAATCATCCTAAAAACACCATAAAAAAATTAATTCCATGTGTTATGAAGGTGAAAATGATGTTTAAAAAAATTTAAAAATATGATTTGGCACCTAAATAAAAAAAATCAGCATGAAAACATATATGAATTTAAATAAAACATACTAAATGTACCAAAACAATGACATAACTCAAGAATTGCCTCAAAATCCATTTTTTAACAAATTTTAAAAACTTCTAAATGTCATAATAGACTAATTATTTATATATTTATGTTGAAAATAAAATAATAATAATAATAATAATAATAATTGGAAGAACCAAGTGCCAAATAAATGCACCGGAAATGATAAATTATGGATTCTCCAACCTCAACCTTATGTGAATGTGATAGAACCTGAACAGAAGGAATGGAGAGGCATCGTCGACTTACCGCACACCCAAAACAACAGGAAAAATGAACAAATAAATACCTCAAAATTAGGGTTTTTCCAAGCAAAGAAAAAAACCCAAATTGACATTGGAATATACTAGAGGAGAGGCTTTTTGGAGAGGGGGTGTCGCAGCTACACCAGAGTAGTGTAGAGAAGGCCTTCGGAAGCAAGGTTTTGCTGGGAGGTTGGGCCATTGGTGCTGGCTGGGGTCGAGAGTAGGTCAGTCTTCGAGAGAGGATGCATGGAGATTTAGTGTTGTGCAAGAATGGAGGAGGGTCGAGTAGGTCAGGATGCTAGTGACGCGCTAGAGCAAGGGAGGAATGTGGCAAGGGGAGGGATGGCCACTGTGGGATGGTTGTAGGTGTGGAACATATAGGGAATAGAACTGAGGGTGTTTGGGTGCAGCGCGCAGTACGAAGGGGGGCGGTTTAGAGGTTTTTTTCATTTTATTATAATAAGAATAATAATAATAATAAAACAATTAATATAAAAATAAAAAAAATAATTATTATTATAATCATTTTCTTAAAAACAATAACAATGATAACAATAATAATACTAATATTAATAATCATATCATTAATATAATAATAATAATTTAAATAATAATTATAATCATTTTTCTTAAAAATAATGATAATAATGATAATAATAACAGTAATGTCAATAATAAAATAATAATAAATCTAATAATATTAATAATAGTAACATTATAATAATAATAATAATAACCTATAATATAAGAATAATAATAAGATCACATTAATAACCTTTATTTAATTTCTTTAATAATAATCATATTAATAAAAAATTAAAAATAATACTAATAATATCAATTTAGAAATAATAGTATGATAATAATTTAATAATAATATTATTATGATTTTCTAAAAAAATAATATTATTATTATTAAAGTATAAACATTTATATAATTTATTTATTTTTAAGATTTGGGTAATTGCACGGACACCGGGTCTGACCGCATGGTTACCGCTAACCGTGTTGTGCCCGCGCACCAGCCCAAAATCCAAAAAAAAAATAATCCTCAAATCGTTTAATCCTACGTTCAACCCAAACCTCGATGAGAGAACCCAATGCAAATAAATAATAAAATAAAATAAAAAAAAGTTTGGGTGTGACTATACCATTGAGTTGGGTGATGTAAAAATAGTTTGTCCATAAATTTAATTATTATATCTTAATATTATATATTCTTAATGAATGAATAGTTCATGATATTCTTTTTGGAAAAAGAACAAGATCTATTGGAATTCAAGAATAATAGGATACCCTACTTTTCCCTGCCCTTATGTTGTATGGGGAATGTTGTTGTAACATGTGGTATCTGAGCCAAAGGATACAAGGTTGAATTTATAATCTAAAGCATCTCATTCTGGAGAACATAATGAATGAAAAAGGTGTACTCGTATTCTTTTATTTCAATTAAAAAATTTGAAATCATATATTGAGATAACATTTACAATCTTTTTGGATTTATGTTTTCTCTACTTCCATATATGGGATACATGTAAGTGATATTTTAAAAATTTAAGTGAATAAAGAAGATGTGAATTTTTATTATGTGGATTTCAAACAATAAAATTCCTTCGATAGATATTTTTTATACCTAATTTGTATAACGGTGATGAGTTACACTAGTTACAAAGCTATGTGGGACAAATTATACAATATATAAGAGGACAAAAGAAATGTGAAGGATGATATACATCAAACGAAACAAAATAAATTTTATGATTTTAAAATAATCTATGATGAAAATATGTATGGATTAATCAAATGAATAATTTATAATTTTTAATATATTCAGAGACATGAAGAGGAAATTATAAATAAGGTCTTAGGAAGTTTTCCTTCTCATTATAATCCAATGATATTAGTTCTTGAATATATGAATTTGGTATAATTTTTATTGGATGATATTTAAAATAATTTGGTTGCATATGAAATTCATGTATTGGTGGATATAACATCAAATAATTTTAATAAAAAGATACAATTTAAAACTATTAAAAAACTTCACATTGGTAAATTTTGAGATGATAAAGAACATGTGAGGGGTGAATTCCTATCTATTTTAAGTAAATTCCAGAGAATAAAGTGTAGGTTTGATGTAAATTTATTATTTTCTTTCATTAATTATGGAAATGATTAGAATATTGTAGATAGATTTTTATGGAAGGATAATAGTGGAGGTGGGGTTAATGTTGTACTAATATGGTAGAGAGTTTTTCCCCTGAGATGAATCCTTAAATCTATAAATACAACTATGAAGTGGTTTTAGAGGAAAAACTAATAATTAAATAATAATATTATGATGAAATTTATTTTGAAGAAAGTGAGGATTAATTTATTTCAAATATAGAAGGTTTTATGAGGGTAATAGTAGAAAATACTAAATCTAAAATTGATTAAGAAGACCATATTAAAATAATTTTTATCTAGAAAGTTAAACTAGAAGGATATCATGATGATTTGGAAGTTAAATAAAAGAAAATTGGAGAATTAGTGTCTTATTAAGGGAATCACTAGAATAAATTGATCAAATATAAGCCAAAAATAATTATATAGAAACAATCATGGTAGATATTGGGGTTACAAAATAAACCTTTATTAAAGTGGTTAGTTTAAAAAGAGATATTTAATAAAAATAAGAAAATGATTATCAAAATACATGAAGAAAAGATAGAACAAAGGGTTTAATCTCTCCTAAAAAGATGTTATTCATTTAAGAATGATGCTTAAGGTTATAGAAAAATATAATTATGGAAAAAGAAGCTTCAATTTGGAAATTTGTTTGATAATGAATTTATATAAATATAGTTAAGAGGAAGTGGTACATTAAGAAAATCATAAACGTGAAAAGGAACTGGAATGTAGACAAGAGGGTACTAATTTACAATGATGATAAATCTATGGAAGGATGAGTTTCTGAAAATGATAAGGGAATGGAAAATAATTATTAATAACTACCAATCACAAAGTATTCATTAACAATCTTGAAGATACTTAGATTTTCGATATATATACAGATGAAGCACTAGTTTATTCATTCCCTTGAAGAAATTATAATTTTATTGCTATATTTTTTATATAATTGGTGTATGAAGGTTGAGATCTACATAATATAAGAAATTACCTTGAGTTAATTATTGTGAATGAGAAAATAGATTTCAACATAAATAAAAAACACTTTCTAATTATATTTTTATTGTTTTTATAATTCAATCACATTGTTCTAAATAGAAGTTAATATGAAATTAAAAACTACTATAGTGGAGGCCATAGAAGAATGGTAGAAAAAAACAATACAATATACCCTTGGGAAACACATTCTATCGTTTTTTAGGAAGAGTTGTATGATCTTACTACCTATTCCAAGGAAGATAAGAATATACCACTTTATGTCTCAACTTAACTACACATTTCATGGAAGGATAACAAGAATTAGAATAATAGTATTTTGATATAAATTTCTCTTGAATAAATTAAAAAATACTTGGATTTTGAGAGTGGTTGTTTATCAATCATGACCAGAGACATGAATATCTTGAACAATTTTAAAGTCTATGTTGATGGTATTGTTAAATTTAGAAGTTATGATGCTTTAAAAATTAGGGTAAATAGAACTACATAGTCATCTACATATGATAATAATAATACACAAAACCGTTATATTATTGGAATTTCAAAAACAAAATTAGTGCGTATTAGTAAACGTTGTGACACTGAACTTATTGTAACATTCAATTGGAAATTTTTTTTATCAAAAAATTGGAAAAAAATTTATATAATGATAAAAAACAATGGAAATATATATCAAGTAGATTATATTAAGAAAAACATTCATCTTATGATATAAAAAGAAACTATTATTTTATATCAAAGCCTTAAAAATATTAATCGGTAAATAATATAAAAAATTTCAATGTTGACAAATGCCACTGACATTCCAAATATGATACAAAATTATAAGACCTATGATGCCTATATAAGTGGGAAATTTCTGAGGAATCCCTTCCAACAAAATATTTATAGCGCCTCAAATCAACTCTATATGAATCACAATGATGTGTGTAGTACCATAATGAATCATTGAACATTTATGGAGAAATAATTCATCATTTTTGTTAATTATTATCATAGAATTGGTTGTATCATGTTTCTATAGTCTAATAAAAACTGATTGAGAGTATTAATAAGTTTTAGATAAGATATGATAATAAAATTAGGAGAATGATCAATATTCTTTGGTCTTACAATGATATGGATAATAATGGAATTAAGAATGAAGTCTCATTATTGATAACACTATAAAAAACGGTACATAGAAAATGAGAATCTAAATCAAAAAAATATATATAATGATTTTTTATTAAAATTGGCATATCTCATCACTATTATAAGGATTCCATGATAGTGGAAGTGTAAACCTAGAATCATGCATTTCTAATCCATGGATAAAAAAAGACTCTATATGAAATGTGGCATGGAAGAAATCCAATATTGAACCACTTTAAGTTATTTATTAGAAAGTATTTAATTAATAATATAGAAATAAAATTAGGTAAACTATAGACATACAATGAATTAGGGTATATTTTTAGGCTAATCCATTAATATTAATGTATATAAGTTAGTAAAGGATTTTATAAAATGATTATGTAATAAAATGATATAAAAATTCTGGAATAAAATTTGGGAATAGAATTGGAATTTACAACTTTAGTGAGGTCTGTGATGAAGAAGAAAAAGAAATAAATATAGACTCTAGTGTCATTCATAGTACCCCAAATATATAATATTTAAAATATTAATCCATGTAAGAAAAATATAATTAAGTGGATTCACCATTTACATAATAGAGACATAGATGATTTGTATTTGATGAATCAAATATTTTTAGTGATAAATCTTCTCCAACACTAACTCAAATGATGAGAAACATAGAGAACACAACTATATTATCTCATGAAAATCAAAAATCATTTTATAAATTAGTAAAAGGTTATTCATGGGTCAAGTACATGAGTAATTATTTATACCAAAAATTTTAAAATCATACTCTATTTCTTGTGAAGAGGTCAATGGATTAGAATAGTATACGAAGGAATATAGTGTTTGAAAATAAATATAATGATCATAGAAAGGTTATATATAACAAATAAAGGTTGGTGTGAAAGATTTATTCCCAAGTATAAGTAATTTACAAGGAAAAAAATTTAGGGTGATACTTAAGTCATTAAGAGTCTTTCTTGTTATAGATTCTGATATAAAATTTATAACCTTTTAAATGGATGTTAAGGTAAAAAAAATTTCAAAATAATTCTCAAAGAGGAAGTCTGCATCAAATAACTAGTGGGATTCCTTGATTGGTTATAATTAATTTATGGTGTTTAGGTTTATAAAGTCCTTATATACAATGAAACAATCCCCTTTGGACTTTTATGCTTGGTTGGAAACTTTTTTAAAGAATCTGATGTCTAGAAGAGGCGGTGTTAATCAGAGTCTTTATTTGAAATAGACCATGGAAGAACAATTCATAGTGTTTTTATATGTTTATTATATAATATTTATAATAATAAAGTTAAAAATAGTATATAAATTTTCATAATTGATGATCTTAGAGTTCGAAATATTGATGATTGGATAACTCACATATTTTCGTGTGCTATGAGTTGGTCATGGAGTGGAATAAACATTTTTTCCAAGAAAATATGTAATAAATATACTAAAAAGGTTTGAAATTTATTAAATAAAATTGGTTTCATCACCACTTATGGTTTTAAGAAATCTACATGAAAATAAGTATGGATTATAAATCAATCCACCACATTATTCAAATATGATTAGAGGTTTATTATAACTAAAAACAACATGGATGGATATATTTTTTTTTTATATCTGGATAGTCAGTTTTAATTGTTTTCCAAATAGAAGCACATGTTGGTTGTGAAAAATATCATTAGGTACTTTCAATTAATTCTTGATTACATTTTAGTGTGTTTTTTGGGAATTATAATTATTATTATGTATACTCATAAATATATTTGGAAAAATGAGTTTTTATAGAAAGTAAACAAGTGGAGGACACATTTTCATAAAAGCAACTATGTTGAATTGATCAAAAAGAATAAAAAGTTGATTTCTTTAATAATGTATGAATTAGTCTATAATTCATTAATAAAATAAATTTTAATTTTTTTGGATGAAAAAATAACTAAAGGAACTTGGAGAATATTTAAAGATGCCTATAATATTCCATTATGAAAACCAAATTATGTTTGAGAAAATAAAAAATATGGTGCAACATTCAATAATGAATCATATTTATATAGGTTACTATTTCATTAAATATAAGGTGTATTAAGTTATTATTAAACTAAAACATGTGGGTACCAATAAAAAAGTGGAATAAATCTTCACAAAACCATTAGTAACACAAGTATTCGACAAGTATCAATTAAACCTATGTGTTCAACCACCTCCCTCAACTTTATAATGTTTAACACCCCTCTCTCCAATATAAATAATTCATCATTTGGATTTTGTTTATTATTTATTGAATCCATCTTATGTTTAGTGTAAGAAGATAGGTGGTCACACAATACATAGTTAATTAATAAAAAAAATAATGTGGATCAAATAAAATAAGGGATAAAATTATATATGTTGACAGATTAAATTTATAATTATAATGATAATTGTCTCACATTGGTTTAAAAAATATATTAACAAGTTGTTGCTTAGTTTTTCTAATATCCAGAGCTTAACAATTCATGGAAGTAATTTGATCTTGAAAGGAAGAAACCATTTTAATTTTATTATCAAAGGGGGAGAATGACTGTAGTGGGATTTTCCTATATAGGGGAATCTTGGATAAGCACAAATATAATTAGAGTAACATATAAGGAATATTGACTAAAAAATTAAATGGGTGTATTATTAAAATCATAGGTTGTAATGGTATATTGATTTCAATTTAAAGTATGAAAGTTTTCTTAGAAGTCATGAAGTAATGATTCCCATAAGTAAAGATGTTTATAAAATTATGAGTTTTTTTGTAGAATTTCAGAAGTAGAATTAAAAAAGTAATGTCCAAATTATGGTGATAGTTTGGAAGTTGATATGTTTAGATTAATTGTTTTATAAGTGGAATAAAGTAGTGAGGTTGGAAGCTGCATTGCATAATTAGAATAAAATAATTGTGTTTTAGGATTAAATCATATCACAAACTCAAGTATCACACCGTGATTTCCTGAAAAATTAGAAAAGGAAGAATTTCACCCTATACAAATAAGGGTAACTATGTCTCTGAGAAGATTATTTTAAAATGTTGTAAAGTGTTTAACTACACCACTATATATGTAAGGGTAGGTCATAATTCTTGTAAAATAAATCATTGTTTTACTAAAAAAGAATATTTAAAGGTTGACGTGGTGTGTAGGAAAATAGTAAAGTCTTAAACATGCTAGAATATATATGGATTTATCTAACTTTTAAAATTGAAAAAGTCTTAAATATATGGGTTATAGTCCATGAATTAAGATTCTTTTGTTTACTATTTTAGATTAAGTGTATAAATTATTGTGGGATGTATTTCCATTCCATGAAGGTAATTAGGTTGTTCATAGTGGTTCTATTTATTTGAAGATACTCACATTGTATAAGTGAGTCACACTAAAACAAGGTTGGAGGAAATTATATCTAGAACATGATCATAGTGTGAGAAGTTATTCACACTATGATTAATGGAACGATGCCACAAGGTATATACCATGAAGAAATAAGGAAGGATATGTATGATAATCATTAGTCTATTTTTCAACAGAAATCATGATCACGTCATGATGTTGTATATCATTTCATAATGAAATATGAATATAAAGATTAAATGGACATATCATTACATGATATTTTTTAGTTTTAAATGTGATATTTATTTAGATTATATAGATATAGTTTATGACTCAAAAAAATCCATTAAGAATAATACCACACCATAATCTGGGATTTTTATTAATATAAATCATTTTTTGATGGATAATATCACTATATAAAGAAGGTGGACCTGGAAATTTTAAAGATATTGAATTTATTCTAGATCTTATAGGATTAAATTTCACTTGTTCGACTTAATTGGTGATTAATGTCATTTTTTGAGATCTAATTAGTGGGTAAAAAGTGGAAAATTATTTGATAACAATTCATTAAAAATAACCATTTATTCAAATAGGGATGAAAATAAGAATGAAATAATAATATAATTAAAATATCTTGAAATATTTATAGAAGTGTGACTACTATCAAAAATTCCATTGAATATTATAAGTTGAAACAAGGAAAAAAGTTCAATGAAAACACCCTTTTAAAATTATTTTTTTACAATTATAGAGAATCATAGTGAGAAAAAATAATGTTATATTTTTCTATATTCCTTGTCTCAAAGTATTATAAATGGATGCAACAATATGATGTATCCCTAGGATTGGAAACGTGTCCTTTATAAAATTTTATAACATATAATGAGAGTAGTTTTATCCTCTAGTAAGTTGAAAAAAATCAGTGTATACTCTTTATATTATCCCTTTGAGTTTATCCAAGTAAACACTTTATGTATCAATATTTATTTTCTCCATTTTTTTATTACATATTCTTCAAAAAATATAGTTTTGAAATATTCTTATAAACACAAGAACAAGTTCCAATGGAAGTTAATAAGAATTGGACACCCTAATTAACCCCATCCCTTTATGATATATTATTCATGTTGTAGTAGTAGTCTCATACCATTACATTGTCTACTCATATTTGATCACTACCTATGTGTGATTTTACACTAATTTCATCAATGACCCTTGACCTCACTCCATGAATTCATAATATTAAGGATTCCTAGACTCCGTTACAACATACCTTCACTCGTCAAGGTCCTAAAACCAATATGGAACTTAAGATATAGAATAAAAACCTCAATATATCATATCCACACACTCTAAAGGTTCAAAAAATTAATACTATTCATTTACATCTATCATTATAACCCCACCACAAAGATCATGTGACATTGAGAACTCAATCAATAATTCCCATATATTACTTAAAATTATCTCACAAATGTTATCAAAATCCAATTATTCATAATCATACATTGTGTTTAGAAGCCTTAGCCTAATTTTAGGTGGAACCAATCAACTTACCATATCGGTTAAGAATAAGTCATTTTCTTGACCCATTGTAATAGAGTATCCATATAACCAATATCAAAACAATGATCAAAAGACTTCTCTACCAAAATAAAATATACACAATAAGGTATATTCCCTAGTGAGACCCTTTCATACTATATAACTCAAGGAATCATAAGTCATTTCCTCTTGGTCTTAGTCTTACATGATTAATCCACTAATTAACCATGAATCACAAACATGTTAATATCATCAATTCTTGGATCATGTGATTATTTTACCAGTGAAACATGCTTGTCGTACATGTAAAAATCATCGTATGCACAAATAATCCTATTTTTTTGTTCCCAACACTATAACCAAGGAATCCCCCAAATTCTAATATAACCTTACTAATATTACCACTTGTGAATCAACCTAAACCATAAATAATATACTAAGGATTCATGTATCTGAATTCCCTAATAACTTTAGGGTAATCCCTCTCTCATTTTACCCTCATACATCATAATGTATCCCAATAAATGACCATAAAACATCCTTCTATTCAATTATAACACTGACTTGCCAATATCGTAATTGACGTCTATGTATCATCAGGATCTCCCACCAAGCCCATGAAAATACACCATAAGGTCACAAATCAAAAAGTGACATCCACGCTCACATCGTAGACACCATAAGGAAGTCATTGAAAGATATACTCACTATAAATTTATCATATACATATATCTATCTTGAATTTCATACTCAAGTCATTAACCACTCTAGAGTACTAATAATCACCAGTAATATTCATACCAAACTTACCCATCAATAAAATAGATCACATACATGCACATATATAAATTAATGTTTCCAATTAATACCTATATTCGAAAAGATATACCCCTTCAGTTTTGTTATTTATAATTCCACTAACAAGTTATTTGAAGAAAAATATAATTCATGACACTATAAATATCCAAATTCAATTTTTTTGGATTTAATGTTACAAATATACAATATTATGCACATTTCATGTGGTCATATATGCATAATAGACGCATGAACACAAACATTTATCTCACCCCAATCTAAGAGAAAAACCATAAATCAAAATAACTAAAAACATCATACTCATCAATAATCAACCAAATTATAAGAGAGAAACCCAATAGTAATAATCAAAACTCCTTGGTAACATAGAATTCAACTCATGTTGGTGCTATCATAGAAAACAATATATTGTCTATACCATGTTTTGAATGCCCCTATATTTAGACTACCATATCCCAATATTAAAATAAATAAAATATAACACTCTAATACCACTTTTTAATGTCCCAACTTGACTCACTCTATAGTAACCTAATCAGACTTCCATGTGACCTCATGAAAACCTCCTTGTATACCAGAGGCTTTCGACTAGAATCATGGTTTATTGGTGATACCATGGGGATGATATGACCTATTATAAGAGTGGAGAAAGAAATAAGAAATAAAATCAAAACTATCATAAAAATATACCTATAAATAATAAAAAATAGCATAGCCAAACCCAACCAAAAATTAATAACATACTTATACTATAAAAAATATGGACTATTTGAAATTAACATGAGTTTGGAAGACCCTACCAAGATTTCCCATGGGAAAATCATGTACAACCTATTCCAAAATATAAAAAATATAAATATACATAGAATCAATTCTTGATTCCTAGAACAGCCTAATTCTAACATGATTTGATAAATCCATCCAAACTATCCAACACTAGGTCTCTTTGTATCTATGATTATTAGCTTTTATTAGGTACCAATGTAGTAGGGACACCTGATTTCGGTGTGATTATGACTATATAGTCAACCAAAAATAGTGTACCTAACCAAATAAATTGATATAGTGCACACATATTGTGATATTTTCATAAGGAATAAATATAAAACATAAATAACATCAATAATATTACATGTAATGTCTATGGGTACTATCTATGTCACCCAAGAGTGACCAGACCTACTTTAGATAGTACTAGGTTGTTCTCAAATATGTCACATAATTGTACCATACATGTTTTGGTTATTAATGAGATGTATTTTTTCATTTCACATAACTACACCAAGGGTTATACAGTCACCTTCCCATAATACCATCATATATCATATCATCATATATAATTTTATGGAGTTGTTCCATGCTCGTATACCACCATATATATCATAGGGTGTAATATAAACCACCTTGTATATGACAATATATCATTAGTGAGAATAGAACCCACCCCATATACCATCATATATTATATCATCAAATATTATATACATAAGAAAATGATTTTAAGGTATCTGATGTACTTTTTAAGAAATATATGGATGAATGGGTATCATCTTTGTCTTTTTCTCTAGATAATTATTTTTGGCTTTTTCATTAATAAAACATGTATAGTGATGTTTATATATATATATATTTAACACTCTCCTTTGTAGAATCATACATATTATATTTTATTGAATTTTTAGAGGGTGGGTCTTTAAATCCATCATTCATGTCATTTCAGATAAATCATATCCTTATGGTGAATAGTGCCCACCTCATATTCCATTATATATTATCTATGGAAATAAATTCCTCTATGAATATAATCATATATCATATCCTTAAGGGTAATATCTTTCACCCCATATACCATTATATTTCCTCAAGGGGGTGGATCCTACCCTTTATACAATCTCAGATATCACCACCAAGGTCGAAATAGTGCACCACCCTAGAATTATCTCTAATATCTTATCACTCATGGAGAATAAAAACCTTCTCCAAAACCATATATATATTATCATCACCTAGGTTGAAGTAGTTCCCCTACCTATACCATCTAAATAATATCATATTCTATGATGGAATTAAACTATACCCAAGATCCTTCTCAAATCATTATCTAGGGAGAATAATGTTCCCCACTAAACCCATCTCCATAAAATCATCACCTAGGGGGGAATAGAACCCCACCCCAAAAGCATCTCAAAGACATCATCACTAAGGGGGGAATAATTATTATCCCTAGAACCATCATATAACCTCATTAAGGGGGTAATAATTCCCCACCTTTAAACCATATCATATCTTTAAGAGGATAAACAGCTAACCCATGGTCACTCTATAAAGTATATATAGCTACTACAGTGAAATATGATATACTAATCACATTTCAAATTTCAATATAACTAAATTATAAACGGTTCAAAATTACCATCAATCCCATCATAAAAATTTCCATTTTATTAGTTCATGGAATGCCTCATTTAACGGACAATGGTATAATAAATAATTTTAACAATAGACTACTCACTGCCTAAATGATGTAAATTATATGCAAACAAAACATGAATCATATAATTAGGTTTTAGGTCAATCTCACATTATCTGGTGTGACTGAACATCTTAAACACACAAAAATTATATTATATGTTATGAATTTATTAAGAACCACCTACCATAGTCAAAATTATTCCATAAAATAGAAGATTGAGCACCATTTCCAAAGATTATCCTTTGATGATTAGCTATCACCCATAAACTTGAGGCCCTAAATAAATAAAAAATTAACCCTATAAATTATAAAACAATTATAATTAATTGACACATTAAACTAATATTAATTCCAGAAACAAAACTTATCTCATAATCGAGGAATTACTCATATGGTGATCTCCCAAAACTAAATCATTGGGAAACTATGTGTGCACTACCCTTAGTATCCAAATAGATTCATATCATACGTAATCCTAAACATTTCATTTTAACTGATGCATTAATTCCACCCAAATAGATGAAAATTCATAGAAGACTCAAAATAATGACATACCAAAATAAAATCATATAAAACCTAGTTTTTCATCCTCTTAGGATTCTCTTATCTAGGAAAAAGGAAATTTTAATCATACTTGGCCTGATTCAACCATTAAATAGTGGGATTATCATTATACCCTAACCTAAATCATAACAAATATTAATAACTTTAGAGGAGTAAGAACAAGGAAAATAGGATTAAATCATATCTTAAATGATGATAAAACCACCTTCAACTACCATATATTAAGGTAGTCAGAAGATATATGATGAAGAGAAGTAGAGATCGGTATCCCCTTATTCAAATTTTCTAGAATCAAATAATATCATAAGGGTTTACAATTTATAATGGAAATGGTCATCCCTCCCTTTTGGAAAATCATATTAACACTTACTTATTTCCCGTTGAAACCCTTATCTATCTATTTTACGGAGTAATCCACCCTTATGTATGAGTATAAGACCCATAGGTATTGTTGATAATCATTAAATATGACCTTGGGTATCACATAGTACTCTTACACATTACATAATAACCATTATGCATTAAGAATATTCCAATTCTAATAACCCTTAAATTTCAACACTCATGTATCACTAAGCCATCCCTTATACATTTCATAATTTACCATTTTTTCAATATATATCAACCCTAATTCATCACAAGGTAAGTATAAACCCTTTTACATCATAGGGTAAGTATCAACCATCACCCATCATAAGGTATCAACCATTACATGCCACATGAAAACCCATCAACCATTACATGTAATAATTTATCATATTTATGAATCATTGTGACCAACCCTTACATATTATATAATTTATCATTTTATACCCCTTATGCATCATATAGTAACCTATACATATCATGTAATTTTTAAATTTTCCAAAACCAAAGACATAAACCATGATATATCCAACCTGTATGTGTCACAAGTTAAATTATATGAACCCTTATGTATCATCCATAGAAAACCCATACATATCATCCTACTTTTTTACTATGATTTGATTCCTTGCGTATCACTCTAATAAAACACTTATATATTTTTTTCTATAGGGAAACCCTTATATATCACATGGATATTTGATAACTTTTTCAAATTTAAACTCCCTATGAGAACCCTTATGTACCAATGTGTATTCTTTTCTATAGGGAAACCCTTATATATCTCATGGATATTTTAGAACTTGGTTAAATTTAAACTCTATATGAGAACCCTTATGTACCAAGGGTACCTACATGTTCATAGGGTTAACACTTATGTACCAAAGTTGCATTCAATATTTAGACAATTTTATGAATGAGATAAGTACACATACACATACGTATCTAAACACCATTATGTATGGGAACTTGCCCATTTTTATATAAAATTGTCACTTCATACATTTCAATAAAAACATACTATATATACCAATCATACATTGTGACTAAGGATCCAAAAACAACATAATTCCTCCAAAATCCATTTCCAATCTCATTAAATTATATAAAATAAATATCTACAACGTAAATTATTTCAAAATACCCTTAACTAAATAAAACCATATCAAACAACTTTAATAATTTATAATAAATTTATAGCTCATCTGTAATTGGTCTCAACTACTTCTTTATAAAAAATATATCATGATACAAAACCTATTATTTTTGTGTGATATGTCACCTATTAAAAATTCACTAGCCAAAATTAAATACTCACTCAAGAAACTAATATGCATCTTAATACTCTATTTATATCAAAAAAACACCGTATAGATATGTTCGAATCCTTATAGTTATGATAAGGATCCAAATTTTCAAATCATCCCCTACATTAATAAAAAAACATTCGAATTTCCCCAGATTTTTACCAACCCATATGACATGTTTAATTATATATATAATTAAATCACTATATAATTACATATATGTATAAAATTATAAATTGTAAATATACAATTAATTAGATATTTTTATGACAATAGTATAATGTTTTGGTGTGTTATTATAATAAAGTTAGTATATATATATAATAAACTTATATTTTATTATATTTATTGTGGTTATATTTCATCATAGGTAGAGGGGGTTACAAACAACAAACAATATACACACCCTAACATCTGAGTGGATCAAGCCTCATCCATTACCAAAGTGAATTAAAAACACCAAGTAGATATATTTTTATTACATATTAAAGGTATGGAGTCCCATGTTTTTTATGGTATAATGGAATAGATTAATGTGACCAAAACTCATCTAAAAGAGATGGATTGAGGACATGATGATCAACCAAGAGTTTCTCTAAGTCACCAGTCCTTTTATGCCAGGTCTTTCCTCTTTCTATAACTAACACAATGTGGTGAGTTTCCATGATGTGGATGATCACCCATTCATCCCACATCAAAAAAACATTTTGGTAGATTTCTTATTTATGGGTTCCAACACACAATTCATTAATTTGATCCCCTCACTCTGTGACACCTTTATGACCTCATGTTGTGATACTTGTCAATTTTTCCACATTTTCTACCTAGTGTCATGGCCAGTAGTGTCACTAATAAGAATACCATATCACCCCTACCAGAAATTATTGTGTCATACTTCACACCTTGGTGTTGTGAAATATCAATCCTCTATACCACATTGAAGATCTGAGTTTTTATAGGGTAATATGATAAGTTTCAATAAACTCGTATCACTTTTGAGTCACCCATCAAGGGAAACATGTGTGTTTCCATGTCGTACCACCGACCAGTCTCACTGCACCATCCTATAGAGTCCATTTATACCAACGGGAAACATAAAATTAGTTTCCTATAGTCCCACTAACCTAAAGTCATAATATGAGGCCCAAAATCCCAAATATGGTGAATAGTACTAGTACTATAGTACTCACTATAGAATGATTTGTCTATTGCCCAATGATGTTATCATCTGATAAGATATTGGGTAAATTTTTGAATAAACGGTTTAAGGATCATTTATGTATTAATTATGTAACTAATGTGTAGAGTGAGCTAAGATTTATATGATTATACTTTTATTGGTATGTATAACTAACTAATAATAAGGGATGGGTTGTGTGTCATCTAAAGGGCTATGGGTGATTTGGGTTGATTATTTTGAGGATTTAATATTATTTAATTAAATATTATGTTATATCTAAATTATGAGAAAACATGTAACCCCATCGATCAGGTTCACATTCAACATGATTTAATTGAGTCACTGCAAGCCTCATGTGTGTATCCTCATATACCAAAGGATTCCAAAGAGCAGTGAGTCAAAATTGGAAATTACTAAAGATACCTATAAAACAAGTCCCGAGTCAGGGCCCAATACCATAACCCAACTCTTCTATATCTATACCTCTAATCCATTATGAATGAGGCCCATGCCCTTATCTACACCCACAAACATGAAATCTACCCAGGCACCCATGGCACCCAGACAGGGTGTGAGTATAATTGTGTAGGCCACCACCAACATTGTCACTAAATATAACCAGTCTATAAAGTTTCATGCTAATGTGACATGATATATAAAATAAAAACACAAGAAAAAACTCCATTGATCATCAGGTTTATTTGGTGGCCCTATGGAATGACCATACCTTATTTTTCAAATGCTGGTGTTGAGTTTGATACGGTCGTATATTAATACCAAGGATTTAAATTCCATCCACCCATAATACTATCTCATGGTCTTTAGAATCCTAATTTAAAACATAACCATCATATCTCATAAACCATCCTCTTAGATAGATAGAAACCTAACATTGTTATCCATAAAATGATAGTTGGCAAGACCCCAAACTTTTCCCTTATACACACTCATGATTGGTATGATCACCCAATACATTTCATATTCCCTCAATGGTTTTCATGAAACGTCACATATTTTACATTTTTATCTCATCATAATACTCACATGTTTATTTAGAATGACCATAAAACCCATTCCACATATCTCATATTATATCATCAATCACTATTATAGTTTTCATGGTCTATTATCCCATTCTACATGATCGTTCCCTAATTCCCACATTCCCATGGTTGGTATGCTCACCTAGCCCATAATACATAACTCATATATGATACATGTATAAACAATCATAAGCAATGATATAAGAATAAATCACATTTCATAATTCACAATTATATGGGTAAAATAAACATGTATTAATTTCCACAGTTGAGTGTTAAAGTTCCCAAGTGGATACAAACATACCCAAAACCAAATAAAACAAAACTATCATTAGGTTGATTTTTTATTTCACACAGGCTCTATCATATACCCATGTTTAACAATGTTTACTTCCTTACTATCCTCACTTTACAATGCCCGCTTTATTAAGGAACAGATTATCGAACCTAATCTACCTATTAAGTCACAATTACACTAATGGAACCCCTATAAGTAGCTAAAAAAATCCATGAACATTTATTAGTTTAGGAATAAAATTTAACCAATGAAGGATTAAATCCCTATCATTATTTAACTGTTATGAAACAATGGTATATATCAAGTATAATTTAATTGAAAATTAAACATTCAAGGATAGTGTGATCTCATAGGACATATGAAGAGAAACAAATATACACATTATGGAAATTATATAAACCACCCACTTCATGATTATTGACTTATTATAAATGAATATCTTCAAATGGAATAAACTTAAGTGTAAGAAATCAAAAAACTAAACAAAATGACTATAATTGTTCATATTTAGTGAAAGGTGATGAAATAAAATGAGAATAGAGTCAATAAAAAATAGGAGTGATATAATCTCCCATTATAATCTAACATAATGAATGGAACTCAAAATCAATGATGGATAAAGGATATATTTCTTAAAATGGAGAGGAAGTGGTAAAGGGGTTGTTGGAATGACGACTGAGATAAATGAGAGAAAACTTATTTCATACAATTCTAGTATTAAAACATTATAATTCAATTAATAAATAACTTCCTAGATCAATAATTTCGGTGTTACTATATTATTTAATGCCAAAAAACCCACCCAAAACCCCACACAGCATGGCCTCCTGGTCATGCTATAACACCCTCCTCTTGGTAATGATCAAAAACTTGATCCCTGGGACCCTATATAGAAAAATGTTTAAACATTACATAGCACAAGAGAAATGGTGTAACCTTCCACCAAAAAAGGGTTTAATATTACATATCTTAGTAGTTTCTCCATAATATCCTTTTCCATACTAGAAACACTATATTGTTATTATCCCTAACTCTAGGAAAAAAATTAATATTGCATAGTACTTTGTATGGATAATTTTAAAAGGATTTTGTTATAACTAATTTCCAATATAAGATATTAATATTACAAAGAACCCTCACTATTATAAAATTACATAGGATATGGAAAAGTCTTATAAATGCAATGGGTTTTTAACCCAAATATGGGGCCAACTCTCGGAACCAACCTTCGGTTCCATGCCAACACCTCTAAATGCTTAAAACAAAAAAAACCACATTTGGTTCGTCAAAAAATAAATTAATTTTGTACCTCCAAAATAAACTAGATGTTATATCACGTTAATATATTGAGTTGGTTTATGTTATGTCTCAACCCATAATTTTTGAGCTAGTGACATGATGGAATATGTTTTATATGTTATGTTGTGACCCCTATAATTATACTGAGGGTGATAAATGTTATACTATGACCCATTATCTGGTGGTATGGTTGTGTGATTACATAAAATGATTATTATATCTCAAAAATCTTGATATGTTATGATATGGTTTTATATGTTTATAAAATATACAAAGAAATGGTCAAAATAGGTATATTTTATAATTATGGTGGTATAGAAAGTGAATTATGACTAAACTATTTCGTATTAGCTTTACTCTTAACAATACTATAATTTTATTTCTTAAATTGTCATACATGAACTAAAAAATACATATATAAAATATTAAGGGCCTGTTTTTTGTTTCCTATTGAGTATTATTCCCACACCCATTGCATGAACATCAGTGTAAATGAAAACATCATGTATTGAGATATAGATAAGGGGGAAATCCCTATAATAAGTAGTTTAGACAAAGATAGTTAGATAATTTTTTTGTGGAGATTTTATACTAAGGTGAGGTCAATGTATATCATTGATTGGTTATTTTATGACATGACATGACACATGTATATCATTTATTGGTTATTTTATCTATTTTCGTTCCCTTTATTTCATTATTCTAAAGGACTTATATTCATTGGTTATTAATTTCTTATTTATTTAATTTTATTTATAGTTATATAGTATTTTTAATTTTTTTAGTAAATAAATACCTAGGGATGGATTTTGAAATTCGGGTTATCCACCAACATATATTACTTGAGTTTAATTGATACCCCATATCATTTTATTCAGATTGACCTCAAGATAGGGTGTTACAATGGTGTAATTAAATAGTGTAATAAAACAGTAGGAAAATTTTAAAATACATAAAGAATATTTAGAGGAATCTTAATATGATGTTAAAAACTAAGATTAAATTGAAAAGAAAATATAAATCTTGTGTACATAATAATAAAATAAGTTTATAATTTATATGTTAAATATAAGGATAACCAATCAAGAAATTATAGGTTCAATATCACAAGGCACCACTATAATTTATATTGAAATTTTTTCAAGGAAAAGTAAATATAAAATATAATAAGTAAATTGATAATAAAATCTAAATCAATACACTATTCCATAATTAAATATCTAAAAATAAAGAATATGAAAACTATCAAACAGTTTCATTTGGATAGAAATATCTATATGATCTTGGAGCCATTGGACAGATCGATGATTGTTCTATGGTTGTAAAAATAAATACACAATCTATTATTTAATTCTTAATTTTTTTCAATTAAATTAATTATTTGTTCTAATAATTTTTTGAAATAATTATATGAATTATGATATATTTTCAATTTTAGAAACCTAATAATTTAAATTAAATTACTACATGATGATCTTAAACCAATATGGGTATCAATTTAACTCGTAGATAAGTCTAATAATTCTCAAAGTGGGATTTTATAATATATGATAGTTAAGGTGATTATATATATATATATATATATTCCATATTAGTATTTTAATCATAAATATGGAATGATAAGGTGTGGTTTGAATAATCATTTGGACACTTTTATTATCTGGTAGAAAATAATTAATTAATTTCTACCGAAGGTGATTGATCTTCTGAGATTAGAAAGAAAAGTGTTAGTTTGTGGTTGGATAAATGATATGGGACACACAAAGAGTGATCATAATTATGATGGTAACACTTCAAAACTTCTTCTAAATCCTTAACCAATTAAACATCTCTTAGTGTGTTCATATCTTGACTCATTTATTAGTAATGTTACTATCAAATGTCATTTTATACAAACTGTGAATTTTTATTCATTTAATTTCAATCATTTACATATTGATACACCCACAAATAATAATAGGTAAATTTAGTCACACATAATATTGACATGGTTTATCCAATGTGGGATACATCCATGGTGTAAGGGAACTCAGTACTCTATAGTTCCACTTGAATCTCACCAATCATTAATGGTTTTAATTTGATGCTCCATCCAAGGTTTAATGCCATAAATGTGTGTATATCAAATCCATAGATGGAAACTTTAAATTATAATTTATACCACATATAGATATAGAGTAATTATAAAATAATTTCACCCCCACATGGAGATCCACAATAGATCCTCTTTAGAATCCTTCTTAACTGGGATAGCTTACTCATCATCACCCACAACAATGTGGGTACTCTAATATGATGTATTCTCTTACCCATTTATTCCCTCACATTAACAGTGATTTAATATGAATATTTAGGATTTATCAACTCTGACTTATTTTATAAATTTATAACAAGCTATCCTTTATTCCTCCTCTCATCCATTTTTTATATATAAAAAATTTAGCCTTCACTCATATTATCAACAAATACTTTCTACAAAAATAATTACAAATGGATTAATTAATACCCATGCCATCCACATGTCAAAGAGTATTTATTACTCTACACCAACTATATTAACTCTTGTCCAAGATTGATTATCCATCAAAAACATTGTATTACCAACTTACGCATCATGATCCTTTGATACTTACTCTTTATAGATGTATGAAACTCTCCTATGTTCATTATAGACCATCAAATTTTTTATATACAAAATATTATAAATATCCAGATTCCTATTTTTCTCTTACACTCACTAATTATATTCATCATATATCCCAAGTCCAAAATTAAATTAATATTTGTAAATCTCATTTTTAAAATATTTATGCATGACTTATACTTCTCATACCTTTTTCAGTGATAAATAGATGATTTTAGATCAACTAGGAAGCTTTAACTTTAATATAATATTTCTAAAAAATTATACATCAATATAAAACCTTTATTGGTATCACATATCATAAATGGAGATATATGTATTTATTTAGGTTTTTTGTATCTTCATCCCTGATATGATATGTTTAATTCTATAACTTACTCCCTTTTAGCGATATTTTTTATTTCCATCTATGAAATGATTTTTATTTTCATGATTTAAATATATTCACCTTTTTTATCATTGATAGATTATACCACTATATAAAATATCACATATCATATTTTATGATATCCTATCATGTCCTATATTCCTTATTCTTCCTTCTGATGATATACATTTCATAACCTGTGACATCAATATTTTTCTCCAATTGGTGGTCATTCCATATGTGATGTATCAAACTTAATTTAATATTATTTAATGTAATTGAATTGATAATTTAATTTTAATTATAAAACCAATCACTTTAAATGATATCCCATGTTGTTGGATTCTATATATAGTTTTCTTTTCTGACTTCATACCATATCTCACATTCTTATAAATTATGCTTGATATCATCTCATATAATATCATGCATTCCTAGAGTTAAATTTGAAGGGAATTTTGACCTAGTTTTGAAGTCGCAATATCATTATCTGTGATTGGATCATAGTTTTATATAACATGTATCACCTCCTGTGATATCCCAGATTCCTTCATTGTAATGTTTTTTGACCAGTGATAATAACAACTTACCAATAAGATATAGCATACTTCTTCAGCATTTCAAAATTTGAATTCTTATGACCCAATCATGTATGAATAAATCTCTCTTATTCCTACTATAATATACATCAATTATACAACCATTTTTACATTAATTGTATAACATTCTCTAAATATCCCCCTAACATTCACTATACATATAAATACTTCCAAATAATTTATATAGGCCTTGTATAATCAATGTGAAATATCCTCATCATGAGAAAAAATAAATAACTAAACTTTATATTTATAGTTAGTATATATTTATTCATTCACTATATTCCCATATATTATGTTCTAATATTTCATAAATTTCTATACTCCAACAACTAAATTATATTTTTTTTAAACACACATTGATACTCTACCTCTGTCAATAACTCATAATATATTCTAATTTTAATCACATACCATTTTCAATTAATATTTAATGGTGATTCATCCACTTAATCTATAAAATAACTATTACATATATTCTTTATCACAAATGTATAACATCATCTCCATCTTCATGTTTACTAATAAACATATATAGACATTTATGTATCCTCCCCTAGTCCTTTTGAATTATTCATATCAATGTAATATAATTTTATTATAATTTTATATTCATAATATAAATATAATTATATCAAATTTACTATTTGGCACATTCAATATTGTTTAATAATAAATCAAAACACAAAAATACTTGTGGTCCTAAAATTTCCTCTTGGTATTTTATTTTTAACCAGATCTGTTTCTCCTCAACCTTTGATATCCAAATTCAAATAAAACAAAAAGAATCATTTTTCATTCATCCATTACATTGTGATTAATTTCATCATATTTTATGTTATTGAAAGTAATAATATAATATACCTATGTATTTAATCCTCTAATGAAACTTTATGCATGGATCATTTAAGGAAATGATAAAGTCAAATAACAATTACTAGATATCTATAACGCTCCTACTCATTAACCATATATTTAGTATTGAAATGTACTTTCGTTTTTTGATATATATTAACTTATTTGAATAACTCTCCTATAATAAAAAAACTAGACCTACGATACTTATCAAACATTTAATAAATAGTCATTAAAACATAAACTATAATAGGAGTTAACGGTTTACCATATCTTTAAGAAGTATAAACACTCCCTTTGTCCCATCACTATGTTTCTAAAAATTTTGGATTATCCATTAGTGATTATCCAATTTATAACAATTGAAATTTTTTTCATTTAACCAAATATTAGTGTCAAAAACATCTTATAAAAACAATTATGAACATACAAACTAATATTTTAAATATACACATATAATTCGTCATGATTTTATAACTTTAAATGCTCATCCTTTCTCAAATAAGACGTATAGTCTAATATCTCCAACTCATTTAATAGATCAGTAAAATATATAGGAAAACTAGAATCTCATACTTCTCCAAAGAAAGAATATAGTTACTTATTGATCACTAACTCTCACTTTTATTTCATCTTATATCTATAAAAAAAAGATTCATACAACTCAAAAACAACCTTTTAACTTTCATCTTCTATTTTCAATTAATATTTCATTATATATATGAGTTAATTATTACGATGGATGTCCTATTTATAATCCAAAGGGTAAAAGTATTATTCCTTTTGAATTAAGGATTCAGTAGAAACTATTCTATATGAATCTACAAATAAATAGTTCTAATATTATTTTATTGAAAATATATTTTTTTTATATTTTAACTCACGTAGGCTTGAAGGAATTACTCAATAATTTCCCACTTACTTTTCCAAAATGATAAAACTTCCTCAATTATATCATGTTGCATGTAACTTTCTCTTTTGATTATTGGAAACACCTTATTTATTTTATTTAACATTTTCACTATATAATATTAAAAAAAATTATACATTTTGTTCATTTAGAAATTATTTCCTTATCTTGGAGTAACATGATGTGATGTTTTTTATTTAGGATTATTCATCACATAAATTTTATATTCATAATCATTTTCAATTAATCTATAGAATCTATTTCTTAGTTTTTTCATATTTTTAAACTAATAATTTCTTTTTCTAGAGTTTCGTTTAATAGAAACATGATTGGTCCCACTAATCTTATTTAGATCAAAACTATATCCCATTTGAAAATTTCTCCTAGTTTCCCTTTTTATTCCATTTATGACTTAATTTTTCATTAACATTTTATAATCATTCATCACATGGTCATCCATTTCATAGTAGGAAATTTTTTTACAAAATATCCTTTTTTTATATTTACCGAATACTATAATAACATTCTTTTACATGGTCACAAACTACATTCTTCTATATATAGTTTTTTTATTAAAAAATTTAGAGGAAGTGGGTATTATAGTATAGAATGTGAAAAAATAATCAAATATCCACTATGAGGATATATAATACTTAATTAGTGATTTATAATCATTACACTATAAATAAGATAAATGGACTTTCTATAGTTTATGAGTCATGTAATGAGTTTAAGATCGATCTGAGGTTGATTTAACATCAGCATGCACTAGTCATGTCTCCTTCTCGTGCTTCTTCTTCTTTTATGTATTTCATTTCCACCATTATCTTTTATACTATCTGTCTTCCTCTTCCTCATACTTAGAGTTAAAATTTTTCAAAAGATCAATATTCTAATATTTAATATTATCTAGATAGAATATTATTTATATAAATACTTTCAAATTGCGATAATACACTACTCATGAACTTTTTGGTAAGGATTCATGTAATACAATCTGTTGGTATTTTCATATAACCATCTCATATTCATTACTATATCACAATAAAAAAAGAAACCATAAAAATAGAACCCACTTAATCTTACATATACATTACATAAAATTTTGAATATTTATGGTAGAATCTCCATAGGGGTAGAAATAAGGTGAATTGGAGTTTACACCCATTTAATCTAGGACAATTTTGGTAGTCTATACTACATGTCCAATCACCCCTCCCTGAAATGTTGGTCCTATTCTTCTGATATATCCATAATTGAGTAATCCTGAACCTTATTCTTTTTCTTCTTATTAGTTCCTAAAAATTTCTTATTCTATAGTTTAAAATTTTATTGTACATATTCTCTTTTATCTTTATGACCTGAAATTAAATTCATCGATCTATCAAGGAAGATACATATATATCTATGGATCCCATAATAGAGTCACATGTTACCATACCTATATTTGTTATCATCTCATCCATGTTAAATTAACTTATTCATATTTATACTTTAGTTTCATTAACCAAATATTCTCTAATTATGATATTCAAAAACCTTATCATATTTTCCATGTGAATCCATTAGGAAATTCATTGTGGGTCTATTTTTTATTGTTAGAGTAATCATTCTTATCCATCTCTATATCTCCTTATGAAATGTTGTATATGAGTTGAAATTTACTCATTTAACTTATTTATTGATTAAAAATACTATAATTTTTGTCTTTTTAATTGATTTCATGGTCTCATCATCTTCCATAAATCTTAGTTTTTCATCCAATTCATGATATGGGGTTTTTACACAACTATTTTTTTAATCAAGAAAAGCTCATACAATTTGTTCATGCAATATTATTTTCAAACTAACAAGATATTTATAAATATATTATAACTAATTTATTTATTCTAGTTGTTTAAAAATATACTTAAACCACTTATATTTAATATATATGTGATTATTATTTATTATCTTGATTGAATTCAATTCCTCTTCCATTACTTGTACCTTGTTCTCAATTATTTTGACCTTACTATTCACTTAAAAAAGAATATATTTATAATCTAAAACAAATTATTCTTTTTAATTTAATATAAATTTCACATTAATTTTATTTATTTGAGTAAATATTCATGTACACCAATCATCATTCCCAAAACATTATCTTGGAAACTTATTTTCATGGTTATCATAGACCATCATCATTTAATGTGTTTCTTCAAACAACATTATTTTCACTTTTTTATATTTTGGCCCAACTAAAATATTTATAAATATTTTATTTATTGCCTCTTATAAATCCCAAGATACATTAATTGATTTTCCTCATTCCTAAGAGCATTGAAATTTATTTCGTTTTCTTTATTCTTGCTTCATTGTTCTTCAACTTCTTCATGAGAAAAATATATCATAATCTTAATCCCAATAATCTATTCTATATTTTCAATAGATATATAATATATAAGTGAATTATAAATGAAATCTTAATGAATTTAAATAGTTTTATTTAATAACATGATGTCATTTTTCAACACATAATTAATGATAACAACTTGTGGGATATTTTCAAAATATAAATATAATGATTATTTTCCTTACACTACTAAATAATTTCTACTTTTGTAAATATTTTTCTTTCAATTTTATCGAGAATTCATAATATTTTCATATTTTCATCTTATAATTTATCCTTAGAATCACTGCATAATGAATGTATTTTCTTATTATTTCTAATCCTTTCATGTTTTATCTTATAAGATAATTTACCTTCACCAACTATATTTAAATTTTTCTTTGTATATATAAAATAATAATGTAATGATGGAAGAAAAAATTATTCTACTGTTATAGAGTTATCTATATAAAATTTTTACAGTATTTAAAATATCTCTTTAAATGTTAAAAAACGTGTAGTTATATTCTAAATTATTCTTATCAATGCAACCATGAACACTTTTTTTGGATCTGACATCAAATCCGATCATTCTTTTATTCATCTCATCTCACACAACTCTTCTTATAACCTTGAATATAAATACATTAACTATATTAAAATATAAAATTTCATCAAAGTAATTCAAAATTAGCATAAAATATTTTTTAGAAATATAAAAAACATATCCATCATGTAATGGTACATTTAACTTCAAAAAGTATGATGTCATTATAAATTGGAATTTGAATAATATATTATAAATTATTACTGTGAAATAAAATTTATGAAATAGTTTATGTCCAAATAGATTCAATAATATAGATATGAAAAAATATTTAATCCCTCATACATAGATTCAAATTAATATTTTCTTAGAATTAAATCTAATTATTAGGTCCCAATTAACTAACTGAGGGGTGACACTCTAAAAGAGATAGTGAATCAGGGTATGAACATTTTAAAACATAATTGAACCCCTTAACTAATAAAAACACACATTATGTATTCAAATATTGACCTAGGTGTTAGTGTGGTTATTATTTTACCTCATATTTATATATACTCTAATTATCAGGTTTATTTAGTCCTACTCACACACATATTAATACACCCACACATGAAAATATTTAAATTGAAGAACACACTAAATTTACATGGTTCTCCTAATGTGAATTATTGTTAATGAATATTAGGGATCAATACCTCTCCCATGGTTCCACTAGAATCGCAATGGATATTGCATGTTAATAATGGTAACTTTATATAAGGATTCCTACCTTACATGTTTCTAGATCACATCCAATTTGAATTAATTCCACTTATAATGTATAATTTATAAATATATAGAATATGGGACGATTTAAAACTCATATGTCATCCAATTATAGTTAATATTTGGTTGTACCATTCACTAGGAAAGGAACTACATCATACTTATCTACTATGTGAGAATATGTCATGAATAAATGAATGGATCTACTCCTCTTTTTATTTATAGTTAAAGGGGAACCTTTAGATCTCTCAGTGGCCTCTATAAATTATAATCCTTAATAACACATTGGGAGGTGCAAAAATGATCCTCTAAAGTCCTTTTGGTGTATTTAAATACCATTAAATATAGTTAAAGTGGTGAAACACCTTGAGAGGTTTCATGAACCAAACCGGATTACCCAACTATTTTTATCACAAGCTAGTCCTAACGTCGACCAAAGGGAATTACATTTCCCAATAGGATGGTAATAACAACCTGGGCATTATGAACTACTTTGATAATTATTTTAATAAAAATAAGATAACATATAGAAACATATTTAAAGAATATTTATGTATTAAAAACAAATATAATAGCTATTACGATACAGTCATTTTTTAAAACAAGTTCCATGTTACATAAAACAACCAAAGTACACAAAAAATGATTTATCCCAACTCCATGTAACATAAAATCACATACAAAATCACACACCATGATAATAACCAACCCCACTTCCACTCTATAGTGCCTTTACCTTACCTTAATTAGATAAAAAAAGATTTATATATGCATAAAGGATTATGCAGGGTGTGATAAAAATAGATCAACGGGATCGCACTATGTTTTTCATATGCATACTTTATAAAATTGAACAATTATTCTCAAGTAAATATAATTAAGGAATGATATAAAATTATACATATTTTGATACAAAACATGGCTAAATCACCCCTATTCAAAATTTATAATGAATACCGACCACCCAATTTTCATAGAATTCAAATAATAATTCCAAATATATGTTTTAATGATTATAAATATATAAAACAATCCGTTGAGTCATATTAGTTAAATTTTTGTAAGAATAATAATTTCATAATTATGATTAGTAGGTAAGTTAGTGTACATATTAATATATTTCAATGGGACTAGGAGGTAATAATTCAATTCCGATAATGGAACCATTCCACAAAATAGGAAAACTAGTGCACAAATGACCCTACAAGAAGATGTATAGGGGTAAGAGTTAATCCCCATATATGACTCCCTACTTCATAAATAATCATTTTTTACCACATTATAAAATTTTAAAGGTAAATTTATCATTGAAACCATAAAAACATATTTTAATTGCATTTTTATTAAAAACACAAAGGGGAAAATACATTTTTATAAATGTAAAAAAAACCTCACATTTCATCAAAATAATTCTCATGAATTTTTTAAACAATTGAAAAAAACCCTGATAAATAAATAAATCATAGTTTTAAGAAATTTTAGAAAAAAAATCAAATAGAAAGCATACAATGTTTTTATAACAAATCCAATTAAAGAAACCATCGACCTAAAACAATTGGAATTCCAACACTCGGATGAGGTCAACAATATTAGAATAACCCAAGTGTTCAAGAATACAATAATGATACCCAAACCATTAATTATAAAACAATAATATTAAATTCAAAATTTATACAACCAAGGGGGGGTTAAAAATCCCTTACTATTATGATTACTGAATAACACACAAGGATCAATGAACATCTAGAAAAAAACATAATTCCATAATGAATCTATAAGAAAAAAAATAGATCATGATGAAAAACATATTTATATCATTAATGGTCCTAATATAAATTTTTTTCAAGATTATAATAATGGATCGAGAAGGGATAAAAGTATAATGACAAATAATGGTCACATACCTTTGAAAAAAATTGATACAACACCCAAATATCAATTAGAAATGATTACTGGGAGAAAACGGATCTCGAAAATCTCCACGAGGAGTCTCATTGGTTTGAAGTAAATTAAAATATGATATTAATGAGGGAAAATATGAGTTTTTTGTCTTAAAATAAATATTCGTATTAATTAATTATTATCACATATTTTGGATGTATAGTTTGGAATATCATTCACATGCTTATGGGATACTAGAGAAGCCACATGGTTTAAAGAAATTTGTTCCAACCATGTATAACCCCTATGTTTTATGTCGTATGATTTTAAGAGAAAACCACATATTTTAAACTAAATTTTCACCTAATCATGCACCCTACTATAGGACTCAAACAAGAGATACATGGTTTCATGGTAAGACTTATATGGTTTTCCCTAACCATACACCAACCATGAACATGTTTAGAAAATGTTAAAAAGTTTAAAAAGTCACTCCAAATGACCTAATAAAATAATGAAATCAATGATGGTCAAAAAAGGATGTAAATTCGTAAAAGAAACATCAGTATGTGACAATCATATTTTCCATATTTTTTCTTCCCAATGAAATTTTAGTCAAATAATGTTGTTCCCCAAAGAGATAATTCCCCTACTCCATCATGAAAGACTCTCACTCCCAGGTCTCATAAGAACCTAAACCATGATACCATAGAACTCAAACTAATGGTATATACATCCCATATAGAACCATAACTTGAGACTAAAAAACTTGAAGAGGTTGTTTGGTCATAGAAAAATCAGCTTTTATGTTGAGGTCTTCCCAATTCCTAATATGATATGGGTAATGCTGATACTTCTTAAGTTTGGTTACATTAAAGACTTGGTGGAATAAAGAAAACTGAAGTTTTAAAGTCATGAAATACATAACATTCTCTAAATAGTCAATGATATCAAATGGTCCCACAAACCCCGGAGTGACATTCGCCTGTTTTATAATCCATCAGTGATCCAAATGAGATGATAATTTCAAGAACACCATATCACCAACTGAAAAATACAAAGTAAAATTATGTTGATACACATAAGACTTGCTCCTGCTTTAATCCATAAAAAAATATGATGAATCAACTAGATCTTCCTCTTTGTATCTTAAACCAAACCAATTACAACCAAAAATAATTCTCTTACCTCAGACCAGCAGATATTAAAGATACAAAGATTCAAATATATATATATTTTTTAATGGTTCCATTGTATTGGAGAATTTGTAGCAGTAATTATAAAAAAAATTCATCCAACCAAAAATGGATATCCCAATAACATTTTAAGTCTAAGAAAAAGGAACAATGCATATATTCAAGAATCTGATTAACTATTTCTATCTACCCATCCATCATGGGGTGATATATCATTCCCACCCTAACCTATGTGCCAATTTCCTCTTGGAGTTCCTTAAAAGGAAAAGAGGTACAGTAACAGTCACTATAAAGAACAATAGATATATGAATCCCATGAAACCATAAGATCATATTCATATAAAACTTCCCCAAGTATTCCTCTTGAGTGGTGTCATGGTTGGGTATACAATGTGATGACTTGGTTAATAAATAAATAATTTCCCCAATGGAATTATATTCTCAAGGGGTTCAAGGAAAACCATTAATTAATTTCCTAAAAATAGTATTCCCCATACATGTTGGCATGGGGAGAGGCTGAAGTAAAATGGAAGGATTTTAGTTCTTATCCTTTATTTCTATGTGTGTATTACATCAATGAAAAAATTAAACTATATCACATATCATAGAAATACGCTAGAACCAGTGCCTCATTTTACAAAACATATTCATGATTACATGGTGTATATCCCATAAATAATGATGAAAATATACCAACATATCCTTTATTTTTATTTTCTATGGAACAAAAAATTGGTTTTGGAAAAAATGATACCTTACTCTGAGAGAGACCTTTCATAGATGGTATCCCCATAATATAAATAATCTTTGATAATATGGAACTCATCAACCTATTTTTAATCTGGAAGAATCATCTCATAGAGGTTGGATATCACATGAACACTCAAAAAAAACATTACCAACCACATATTTCATGACTCCCAAGTGCATCTGAGAATATATCCCCATAAATTCTCATTTATCATTTTATTTTATAATAACACGGGAATGGAAATTCCTACTAAGAGCATAATCATCAACATTATCCTTTCACGGGTTATAATCATTGTTGAATTCAAATTACTATAGATATTCTACCAAAGGTCTCTATTGAAGAATAGTTTTATTTATAAAATATATAAATAAAAATGTTATTATTTTATTAAAGAGTAAACCATTTCCTAAATATATTTTACTTCCAACTTTTTAGGGAATGTAAAAATCCCTATGTTATAAATCCTAAGTGGGATAATTCACCTCATGAGTTCAAATATGACATGAACCAAAACCCACTAAATGATGTCCTTGTATAAGGATGTAGTCCAAACACGTGAAAAAAGAATCAAAATAAACCAAAAATAAATTATTAGACTCCAATAGATACAAAATTAATTTTATGTTAGAATGAAAATTTAACTCATTGGAGGGTGCTCGACACTTCGAATCCCACAAGAACTTAACCCCCTTTTGGGTGAAAGATATCAAAGGAGAAGTAATATTTCAGAAATCCATTAAAAACTATTAATATCCTATCAAACCCAAGATGCTAAAAATAAAAGGAATATTTTGGTTATTCCCATTAAATTATAGTCATATTTTTTTCAAGATAAACTAAGATACCTTATTTTGAGATCCCATGTCCCTATAACATAACTTCTCGAATCTAGAAATATCATTTTGGTAAATTTTCATAAAGTCAAAGATCCCTTAGGATTCCCAAAATATGCCTCATGTGATGTACATAATCTTCCTCAATCATTTATTACATCAATATTTCATCGACAAATACCATGAAAAATGTGTCAAAATACTATTGGAAAATATGGTTCATCAATGACACGAAGATAGAAAAATCATTAGTTAGACCAAATGGCATCACAAGGTAGTCAAAATAGAAATACCTAATTATAAAACGAGTCTAAGAGATATATGATTCCATTATTCTGAGATAGAAATAACCATACTAAATTTTTATGTTATGAAACCACTTTTCCTCTTTCAACTGATCAAAAAAATCATCAATGAAATTTGAGGGATATTTTTTAAAACGTTAGTCAATTGAGATTCTCAAAATCAATATACAAGATAAGAGTTTCATAAGCATTATTTGAAAATATAATACGGTCTACCCATAGTGAAACACTTGGTAATATAAATCCCTTGTCTCAAAAATTACCTAATAAAATTTTATTCTCTTTAAACTAAACTAGATCCATATAGTAATATAATATTGATATCAATTGAGTTCCCAGTTCTAGTTATATCAATAACTCCACTTATCGCTTCAGTGTAAACCTAGAATAGGCATTCATAAAGACTATAACAAACTCATTTTATATTAGGGAATGTCTTCCACTAATAGATATCTATCCTAGTTTGACTTCATATGTAAATTTCAACTTAACAAACTCAGTAATAGGTGGTCTCACCCAAATGGACCTCAGATACCATTCTTCTTGAAACTCATAGGATTTCTAATCAAGGCTAGTAAATAGAACCTATCAATGAAGGAAATTAAACACCATTCTCCTTTTTATTTCATAAAGGTGTCACCAATTATATATGAATTTAATAAGTTATGATAGAAATTTTAAAAGATCCACCATATAAGTATACATGAAGGATTCAAATACACTTGTATCAAATAATATATTAACTAAGGTATAAGTAATAGAATTGGTACATCTCATAGTCACAGGACCCGTATAAACATCCATTGGAAAATATTCCATTATGGTTAACTTCTTTGTTTAGAATTCTTGTGGACGGAACCCTATAGTTTATATAGAATACACTATTACATAGATCCTATTGATATAGATGATTTTATATTATAGTGAGGAAAATATAGATCTTGAAAAAACTTTTTCAAGTGGACACGCTGCCCACACATATTGTAAACTTTTAGAGGAATGGGGAAAACATGATTCATGTGTCTTATATGACCACACCGATAATAATTCAAGCCACTAATAACTAATAATGGTGCATGGAGAGAATTATATAGATCTCTAATATTATTTCCTATTTGAAACTCACTTATCTTACTCATTCTTTTTTAAGAGCCAATAAAGTTACCATCAAAGGAATACACATCTTTGGACATACTAGACTTTCCTATCAGGTCAATATATACTATTATCAACTCATACACAACCTAAAAATATGTTTTCAGCTTCAACATTGTGACCTGTGACTAGATATCAGATCAAAGGATCATATAAAGCCTCCAAACCTTCATCTTCTCCTTAGAAAATACCTTAGTGAAAAATAGAGCATGATTGGTGAAATGATTAGCATACTCCATCATTGATTAATTCCATTACTCAAGGGTGAGAAAATATATATAATTTTATATGATAATCAACTATGGGTATAATTTCATAGAGAAAATGGATCGAAGTATTTCCACTCTAAGTACTCAATTTTCATAGAAAAAAAATAGACTACCACCGCCTTCTACTTGGGCCATCTAGCTGGTAAATGAAATACCTCACCTTAATAGAATCAAAAGTATATGGGAATTAAAAAATCCTTTTTATATTTACCAACCAATCCTCCACCACCTATGGATCATTAATACCTTTTAAATATGGTGGTTTATATAAATAAATAATTAGGATCAACTCATATCCTCATCTCTTCATGGTTTTGTAACTCTATCTTGCATAGGGGTAGGATCCACACCTTGTTCTATATCTTGGAGTTTGTACACAATTTATTTGATCATATTTTTATAAACTGGTGGGTTTCCCTTCTATGGTTCATCAACAACACCCTCCTAAGGAATCACCGGAGGTCATTTGGGGGAATGGTACTACACATCAACAAAATAAAAATATACACAAAACATGATATTCATGGATCAAATTAGACTTAGTATAACAAAAGTAAATAGGAATTACAAAATGACACAAATAAGGGAGTACAAGGATCAAAACACTATGAATTACAAAGACAAATTTCACAACCATTAGTGACAACTTGAGTCACATCATGATGAGAGATATCCAGGAACTCACATAAAACATACCCCTAAAGTTCTAGTATTTTTATCTCATGTATACCATGACATCTCAAAATCTATACTAAAAATGAAAATAGAAAAACCATCCCTTGATACCAATTTTTCATGGACCACCCATGATTACCCAACTATCTGTAACTGAAGCTGGACATGACCTGGCCTGAAGTAATTTCCTAATCCCCATGGGATAGAGATAACTTGTCAAGCATCAAAAACAAACATTGGGAAAAAAATTCCATAAAAACCTAAAACATGATAATATAGAAGAATATAATTTCAGTATTCGAAAAAAATAAAACAAGTGAAAATATAAAATCATGAGGAAAAATAAGTTCCAAGGTACATCAGACAACTTAAATACTCAAAAACAATTAAACTCCTAACAACATGTGACAGGAAATCACCTCCAAAATCCCAAACTATACTAATGAAAAACATTACTCCATCTTGTGGCACCTTTACCTTACTTACAATAGATAAAAAAGATCTGTATGCACCTAAAGGTGTATAAAAGTTGTGAGGATGATATATTAATAGAATCCCACAAAGTGATTCAAAATAAGACTATAAAACAAAAAAATATATAATCAAGTAAATAGAAATTAGGCATGATATACATTTCTATATATATTGATAAAAAATGTATGAATCACCCATTTTATAATTTATAGATCATAAAAAAAACCTAGTTTTCATAAACATTTCCATAACAATTTCAATCATACTTTTCAAGGATTGTCAATAAAGAAAACAATCCCTTGAGTAACATTAATTCCTAGTTAGTGAGGATTCGTGTTTTATTACTATGATCATTAGTCCATACAGTGTGAATATTAACCTTGTAAAATAGGACTGGGGGTAAGAGTTCACTATCGAGAGTGGATCCTTTCCACAACTTAGGAAACCTTGTGCATACGTAACACTAGTACAATAGTTCTAGGGGAAAATAGTTCTTACCCAAGGATTGATCCCTACCTCATCATCAATCCCATCTAGGTTTAAAAATTATAATCATTCAAATGGAATTTATCTTTGAAACCACACAGAACATGATTTAAAAACATTTATAAAAAGAACACTAAGGGAGAAATCTATTTTTCATAAACATTAAAAAAACCACAAAGTTCATCAAAACATTTCTCATGAATTTTTAAAAACATTTCAAAACCATTTCTATGATACATACATGAATCATCCTTTACAAAATTTTATAAACCAAATTCAAAGATCAAGTAAGCAAAGTTTGAAGAAAAAAATTAAATTATTGAATCCACCAACCTCAAAACACTTGGAATTACAACCCTCATATAGGATCCACAATACAAGATGAACTGAGGTTTTAAGAAGAAAAGGAAGAATCATAACCTCAGAATTCTCAAATAAGTATCTCAGATTCGTCATTTCTTGAGTTTCATGGTAGAAAGAAATCACTTACCATAAAAAAACAAAATAAATAAAAATGATCAATGTATATCTAAAAAAATCACAATTACATGATATATCTATAAGAAACCAAATTATATCTTAACACCATCCATAGATTTAGCATCAACAACCCCAATGTAAGGTATCATTAAATAGGTTATTAATAAATATTGAAGAAAAAAGAAGAATAATAATGAATGGGAACACATAATTGAAATACTAGATATAACACACAAAGTTACATAAAAAATGATCATCGGGGGTATGGAATCCCAAAATCTCTAAGATTATTCTCTTCAGTCCAAGTATAATTCTACTGGGTGAGGAAATAAGAAAAATAGGTGTTTTTTGGTTCTTAATATAAAATTTGGATTAATTAATTCATGTCACGTTGTTTGGATGCACAATTTAGAAAATTTTGCACACCGTTATGGGATATTAGAGAAGCCATATAGTTTGGACACGTGTTTTGAAAAACCATGTGCCAACCATGAATAACCCCTATATCCCATAATACATAGTTTTAGATTGATTTTTAATGGTTTGGACTAACTATAACCCTCATTTGG
Organism: Viscum album; assembly: GCA_963277665.1. Taxonomy (NCBI): domain Eukaryota; kingdom Viridiplantae; phylum Streptophyta; class Magnoliopsida; order Santalales; family Viscaceae; genus Viscum; species Viscum album. The sequence continues at coordinate 298,269,939 of OY728138.1, forward strand.
GTATCAAAAATGAGCTGTACATTTTTTAAAGAAGACCTGTATGTTTTTCACAAATAGTGTTCTAACCATGAATTGGTATAGAAAACTCTAAAAACTAATATAATTCACCCAAAAATTCATTTTTTAATCCTGAAATTAAGGATGGTATAAACAAAGTAATATAATTACCTGATCATAAAATCTGGATGTGATAGGAGTTATATTAACTTATGTGAATCCCAAAAGGACTTTTTTTATGTTGTAAATGATTATGAATCTCATTCATAATCATAATATAATGGTATTATTTTGTAACACATCCCATCTAACCAAATTAAAATTGGGTTTGGTGTAATATAATCCATCTCTTTTTCATTTTAAATTTTACTTTATCCATTAAATCAAGATTAATTATATGATTTTTGATATGTCATCCCCATATAGCTTATCCCTTTTTTTTAATTCTCTATCTAAGTAAGACATATATAACTCCATCACATATGACTATTTTGGAATAGTCATGCACTTAGTCAAAACTCAATTGAGGGTCATGTTTTCATAAAATCTGTATGTGTTGTACTTTAATATAACCATTATAGATATAATTTCACAAACATTCATCCCATTATTGATAAATTATATCTCTATTCATGTGATCTTACTCATAATAATTTTAATTTAGGATCACAACACAGCATAATGATTATTTATCATGGATAACCTTGTATAACATGTATTCTATGGGTATTATAATATTATTTCTCATTTTCTACACATAAAACATTGTTAGATGATAAATAATTATCATTGATGAACATTACATGATAAAAAACCTCCCTAATCTATATATATATATATATTTTAATAGGACTATTTGAATAATTTTGATTTTTAATTTGGTTAAATTATTAAATTTTGGGGCCTAGGATATTAATTTTTGGATGGTTAACTTTATTTATAAGGGATATTTTATAATTTTTTTCTAAGGAGTTTTTGTCAGATATTTTTTCCTAGATCTTGTATGTGTACCTGATTCATCTATTTATGATATCCTAATTATGATTAGTTTTTTTATTTTTATCCTATAGTTAATGTTTCCTCTAATTTTTCTTTAAATTTTTTCTTTCTCACTATGTTAATTTCAATAGAATTGGTCACTTGTTTATTTTTCTTCCATTGTGTAAGATCCCTGATTTTCCAAAATGTACTTTTTTGTATATGTTTTGGTTTAAGTCTCTTATAATTAGCTACATAAATGTTTACCAAGTTTTAGAGGAGGCATGGGGTTTCCTAGGGGTTCATGACATGCAAGAGAAGAAAAAATGAGATTTCTGGGCAAGTTTCACGGTTTATGCATGGTTATTGTAAACTATATGAGGGGAGGGTCAAACCATGTGACTTGAGATAGTATAATATCGCATAGTTGGAGCACAGTCTGTAAAATATGTGTGGATTCCCAAGTATTTATGTGACCCAATTTCCCTTAGACAATGTCTCGTGCCTGTTTTGTGCATGGTTTGGAAAACCGTGCGGGTAAATTGTGCGGCTCAACAAATGTGGAAAAAATAACAAAATTGATACCTTGGGTTTTTATGTTCTAACTCAGTGTTCTCCATTTAACCTCCTACAAACCTAGGGATCACCCCTAGTGACCAAATATTCCAAGAGTTGATTATCCTTCGATCATAAGACATTTTTAGCATCACTAGTTGAGGATCAAAGATCCAGGTGAGTCTAATATCTATTTTTAATCTCTATTTGTGTTAGTGTTTGCATCTTTCTCTTGTCTCCATCCAAATCTCTACATACCTCTTTTTCTGGTGAGAACTAGTTTTAGGCTTCAAATTGTAGTTGAATCAGGATCTATTTTATTTATTAGGAGTTTATTTGTCAACGGATTCGAGGAAGGTGGTCTAAAAGCTATATCTCATAGATTTTATATAGATTTTTTCATGTGAGATTATGTTCTTGTCCTTCCATTGTTGTGTTATTAGTTGTGTTAGAAATATTTGACATAATGGGTTCCTAAATGAATAATTGAACCCCTCATGATCCCCATGGGATTAATGGTGGATAACTTTACCAATTTAAGACCACCCATGGGGTTTGCTGACCCTCCAAATGTGGTTACAAAAATGTAAAGTGTGAAATTTACTTGTGATTAAGTAGATCCCATGGAGAACATGTATTTTGGTTAATGTGATGATTAATAAAGGATTATGGGTAATGGTGTCTATATTTGGATGATTAATAATGTTTCATTTTTCTTGACATAAAAATTTGATAAATGGAATTAATGGAAATGTACTAAATAAATTGTAAATATTCTTAGTGAATATGGAATGGAAAATCGGAATTGGGCTAAATTGTCATGTGATATAAATAATGATTTTTAATGGATTTTGGCATAATAATATTTCTCATATTAGTTTTTATTGAATGAGATATTGCAAATGGTAATCGATATGTTTGGTTGTGATGTGGTTTGTATATGGTGAATAGATAAATAATCATTTGCACATGGCTTGAAAGAGTTTGGTATTGACATGAGGTTCTACGGCCAGTGGTCGAGTTGGAAAAAGGCTCTAAACTCCACCCCTCAATGCATGGGTTAGGGAAGGGTATGTTGCTCTATTCCCCTAGAGGTTTAATTATACCCAGACTAAGGCTTTAAGGTGAGGATAATGGGTTTGTTGGGATGTGCTTACCCATAGTGAAATAGGGAATTGACCTATTCCCATTTTCATTGCGATTTATGGATATGACTAGTCCATTAAACATATGATGAGAGTGATTTAAGCATTAAAATATGTTACAATTATTGAATCTATATTTCATTATATAATAAATGAGGGGAACTTTGTTAATGATGGATACCTGAACTATCTTTTATTTACATTTTATTTATTTAATACTCACATGCACTATCTGCTTAGACTAGATATTTTGTAGACACCGTTGGTAGTGGCCTATAGAGTTGTACTCACGCACTTCTCGAGACACCATTGGGTACTTGAGAAGATTTCATTCTTTCATATCAAGTAAATGGAAAGTGAACTATTATTGTGAATTGAGTTATATTTGGGATGTTCATGGATAAGGTTCTGGACATGGAGTCAGGTCCGTTTTGGGGATTCTACCATTTTTCTTTATTGTGTATTTTTTTCACTTTTTACTATATAATTACATGACATATTTACTATTGGTTGTGGTTTGTACCCATTTTTCAGAAATGTTTATTTATGTATGTTCATTGGTAATCCTATGTTTTTTTCAATATTATTTATATTTTGTATAGTTTCTTACTCTGGTAAAGAGGGTATAGTCCCCCCATATGAATTTTAGACCCTCACTGATAGTCTGTAAAATCTGTCATATACGGAGGCACACTTGAGGTCATGTGGCGACCCATCTCGGGGAACCAGTTTAGTAGATCCCTGGTCAGGGGTGTTACAAAGTGGTATTAGATGAGGTATTTTCTGTGACATACTAATTGGGGGATAGTATATAATAGGTTAAGAAGGTGTTGATCCTTTTTAATGTGCTCGTACATGGGAGTAGCTAACCCATGTATTTGATAAAACCCAAGTCACCCTAGGTGGGAATTGTTTTTATTGTTGTGTGTTATTACATTTGATGATATTTCTCTATCAGGTGATGCACTTATTGTGTGATGTGGTAGTTTTATGATATTTTTCTCATGGCTGAAATGGGATGAGGTTATGGATTCATGCATCATTCAAGTAACATAATTATATAAGTTACATGCATCGTGTTAGGAATCATCATGGGATAGTGTGTGGGACAAAAAGGGTAGTATGAAATTTATTTTCTTAAAATTGATGAAAATGGTGACCAATAAAATGATAAAAATTGGTAAAAAGGGAATTAAAATATCAAATAGTGATTAATTAATTATTCTTAATAAGTGGATGTTAGTGTACTAAAGTGTTTTTGAAGTAAGTGCTGATAATAAAATGGTTTTTAAATGGTGAACAAGGTAAGTCGTGTAACCATTTGAGTCAGTTACCTTGTGTTAACCATAGTCCTTGGTTTGGATGGTTGAAATAGTGTTCTGAGTATGATAAGATCTATTTGGATAGTGTGTGTGAAATGGTTTGTTTTTTCTAGTGGTGAGCTACATATGTATTTTTTTGAAATATTTTTTGTTTGTGTTCTAAATATCTTATTGGGTATTATAGAGAAATTCCACCATCAAGATGTGTGCTGGTTGGGTGATAAGAGGAAATTACTAAGAATTATCTTCTAGTAATGGAGTAGTAGAACATGGTGATCTAGAAAAATAGAGAAGATTAGTTCCATTATAATCTTTTTCTTTTCATATAAATGGTGGAACAGGACCCGAGGTGGGTTGTGATAAATTTGTTTGAGTTAACCACAGAGTTTCAGTTGCATCACCATCCGACCATCACTGGAGATGGTTGGCCATAGGTAGTCGAGTTATAGATAAAGTCTATCCAGATGAGTCTTGTTCATGTGGATACTCCTTCTAATAAGTGAGTCATGTTAGCAGCCTATATGTTGTGGGGCCAGGATTCGTTTTGGTGGGACATCATGGTTCAAATAGAGCATCCTGAAGAAATGATGTGGAAAAATTCTATGAGATGTTTCTTGAACACTTCTATATAGAAAACCTTGAGGTAGAAGAAGGCATCATATTTTATTTGTTTGACCCAAGGGGAAATATTGGTGATGGTTTATGCTAGTTGTTTCACCGATTTGTGATACTTCATTCCATTGTTGTCTGGAGATGAGGAATCTATGGGGAAATGTTTTTAAAATATAATGGGACATGATATAAAGTCTAAGGTGAACATATTTCATTTAAAAAGGATTGTTGAGGTAGTCGATCAGGACCTTATCCCAAAAGGGAACCAGAAGGGAGATACGAGTAGTGTAATTGTGGTTCTAGTTATACGATCAAGTGGTGAGTATCCAAGAGAAGAAAACATCGCTTTGGTAGTTTCCATAAGGGTGAAAGTGTCTCGAGTAGTCATAATAGATGGCTAGTTTCTCAAGGTGGTGACATGGTGCTCTGTTACCTGTGTGGCAGGCCAGGGCACATGTGGGGTTAGTGTCCCCAACCACCAATCGAGTGTCAATTGTGTGGTAGGTTAGGAAATATATAGTGATTCTGTAAGAATCTTTGTCCATCATGAATCGATGGAGGTCAAAGGAAGATGTCATGTGCGGGAATGGTGTTGGTAAGCCCATATCAGGTGGGAAGTTAGAGCTTCATAGGTTGTACTGGTAGGGGTGGTGGATGTGGAAATCCGGGCATAGATCATCCATACAAGTTGGGTAGTGTAGTTCAAGGTACTCATATAGGAACCCAGGATAGAGGGGTAGGTCATCTTCACATAGTTCAATCTAATGTTGGAGGTGGAGAGGCTTGAAAATCTACTGTTTTTTGTACTATTATTGTAGATTTCATGCTCTTTAGTGCTTTATTTGACACAGGTGTCACACATTATTTTATTTCTACATGGTTTGAAGTTGTGTTGGTCCTAGGCATTGAAATTTCATGTGGAGTTATGTCAATTGATACTTTGTTGGGGGTGTGAGTTGAGAAAATAAGATAATGTAAGGGTTGTGGTTTGTAGGTTGGTGGATATCATTTTCTATGGAACCTATTAGTCCTTGACATGTTAGGTTTTGACTTGATTTTGGGTATGAACTGGTTGGTGTTTTATCAAGAGTATATTTATTATTACCAAAAATGGGTAATATTCATGTCTCTTGATGGAGACACTTATTTCTTTCGTGGTGAGTGGGATGTTCTATCTGGCCAGGCATGGCGATGTTTTCAGTAGTTGGTAGAACTCACAGCTCGAGTGTCTTTTCTTGTGCTAGATGAATGAGGAAGGGAGAAATTATCCTTCCCTTATATTGTGGATAAATTCTAGCATGTGTTTTATGAGGACTTCTCGGGGCTACCACATAAGAGATATGTTGATTTTATGATTGATTTGCTGCCAAGGGTAGAACTATTTTCCATTCCACTATATTAAATGGTGAAAATAGAACTCCAGGAATATAAGGTTCATTTGGATGAGTTGGAGTGAAATGGTTTCATTTGTAATAATATGTTCCCTTGGGGATCTCTTGTGCAGTTTTCCAAGAAGGCACATGGATCGTTGAGGTTTTGTGTTCACTATAGAAAGGTCAATCTGATGACAGTTAACAAAACATACCGAATTCCAAGAATTTATTGACTTGTTTCACTAACTGGGGGGTGCTTTGATGTTATCCAAGATCAATTTGAGATTGGGAAACCATTAGTTTATGGGGAAACCTTCTAGCATACCACGGAAAGTATTCAATAGTAGATATGGGTTGTATGAGTTTTTTGGGATGCCATTTGTATTGACCAATGCACTAGCTATGTTCATGGATTTAATGAATTGAATATTTCACCCATACTAGGATCAGTTCATTGTTGTCTTTGTTGATGAAATCTTGGTGTACTCAAGAACTCTAGAAGATCATGATAAACATATTTACATCATCCTGAGTACACTAAGAGGTCAAAGTCTTTACACCAAGCTATCAAAATGTTAGTTCTAGATCGATAAATAGAATTTTTTGTGATGAATATTTTATGAGTTAGGTGTGTTGGTGGATTTAGAGAAAGTGCAAGCTGTGGTGTCTTGGGAGCAGCCCAAGAATGATTCTGAAGTTCAGAGTTTTATGGTATTGGTCGGCTATTACTGAATGTTTATTTGGGATTTCTCACATTTGGAAGTTCCACTCTTAGTCTTAACCAATAAGTGAGTTATGTTTGAGTTTTCGGAGGCATGAGAGAATTCTTTTCAAGAGTGGAATAATTGGTTGACTGTGGCACAGATCCTGGTCTTTCCTGAACCAAGTAATAGGTACACCTAGTTTTGTGATGTGTTCGGTGTTGGACATGGGGTAGTGTTGATACAGTACGATCGGGTTGTGGCATATGGGTCAATATAGTTGAGGCCTCATGAAATAAATCACTCTACTCGTGATCTTGAGTTGGATTCCACGGTTTATGCCTTAATGTGTTGGAGGAATTACTTCTTGGGAGAGTGGTATAGGAATCCAACTCCCAGTGGAGATTGATGTCATTGTTTGTTGAGATGCACATGGAGGTGCAATATGGGAATAAAAAAATGAAACTCATGCTTATATTAGTTGAGTTTGAGCTTTTGATCAGGGTGAATGAGAGCCAGTTGAAGGATCCAGAGTGCCTATCTATGAAGGAATTTATTAAAGGTGGGGAATCACCTTCTTGTTGGGTTTTTGGTGATGATGGGATTTTAAGTGTTTGTGGACATGTGGATGTGATGGTGTTCATGTGGGAAGATCTGATGCGCAAGTGCCATATATCGAAGTGGGCAGTGCATTTCGGTTTGACTAAGATGTATCGTGATATTCATAGACAGTATTTGTGGTCATGAATAAAGAAATAGATTTTGAGTTTTGTCACTATGGGAAAAATTGCCTTTGCGATGGGGGCATCGACCCATCGCAAATAATTAGTTATTTGTGACAGGACATGGGGTCTCGTTGTAAAAAGTTAGGCACGGTTTGGCGCGGTTTGCACGCCAAACCGCGGGAAAGGTATTTGCGATGGGGAGGCACCCCCGTAGAAAATACCCGAAGACATTAACATACTATTTGAGATGGGGAAATTCTCTGTCACAAATAGTTCATCTGCGGCTCACTATTTGCGATGGGACCCATTGCAAACACCTGGCAGTAGTAAATACTATTTGTGATGGGATGTTGCCACATCGCAAATACTCTTTTAATTGCCGACAGTAATTAATGCGGCCGAAGGTATTTGCGATGGGTCCCATCGCAAATGCTATTGTTATAACTAATCTGACCTATATATACCCCTCTTCTGTTTTTTTCATTCATCCTCTCAATTCTTATTTTCCCTCTCTCTAACCATGAATTTTAGAGTGAAAATTTCTCTGAGTTAATTTTTTTACGAAGAAGTATTTTAAGTCATCTCCACCTATTAGAGATCAAGTTTAAATGTATTTGTGTTTTATTTAATTTAATACTTATTTTATTTTTTATATTGATTTTAATTATTGTTAATTAGTTGTAATTAAATTAGATTTAGATTATTTTGTCATCAGTATTTAATTTTAATAATAAATTTAAATTATTAGTACTAATTATTAATAATTAGTAATAATTAGGAATTATTTAAGATAATTAGTAATGAATATAAATAATTAGCGGTAATTAGTAATTAAGAGTGGTAATTTTCAGTAACTAATAAAAATTAAAGATAATTAAAAATAATTAGCTGTAATTAGTAATAATTTGGAATAAATAGTAATAATTAGTAAAAATACGTAATAAATACTAATAAATAGTAATAATTAATAAAAATAGTAATAAATACTAATAATTAGTAATAAATACTAATAATTAGTAAAAAAATTACTAATAATTACTAACCAATACTAATAATTTGTAACAATTAGTAATAAAAACTAATGATTAGTATTAATTAGTATTATTTTTTTTTGAAGGAAAAGATAAATTACTGATCAAAGAAGTCGGGATTACAAAGCCAATCAGGGAACGAGTTCACCCAACAATGATTACCCCAATGTTTCCCGAAATGAGCCAAACGATGGGCCATTGAATTACCATCTCTTTTGATGAATGAAAATTTGCATGCATCGAATCCATCGGCCAGGGACCGGATCTTCCTCAGGATCAGGCCATAAGGCTGGAAATCCTCATCTTTTGTTGAGAGAGCGTGCACCACTTCGAGGCAGTCGGATTCCACCAGAAACTTAGGCCAGGATTTTGAACGGGCAAAAAGAAGCCCTTGGAGGATGGCCGAGGCCTCTGCCACCACAGGGCTCCATTAGTAATAATTGGTTATAGTAGGTCATAATTAGTAAAAATTAGTAATAATTAGTGATAATTAGTGATAAATAGTAATAACTTGTAAAAAATAGTAATAAATAGTTATAATAAGTAATAAATAGTAATAAATAGTAATAAATAGTAATAAATAGTAATAATTAGTAATAATTGGTAATAATTAGTAATAATTAGTAATAATTAGTAATAATTAGTAATAATTAGTAATAATTAGTAATAATTAGTAATAATTAGTAATATTCGGTAATAAGTAGTAATAAATAGCCATAAATAGTCATAAACAGTAATAAATAGTAATAATTTGTAATAAATAGTAATAATTAGTAATAATTATTAATAATTAGTAATAATTAGTAATAATTAGTAATAATTAGTAATAAGTAGTAATAATTAGTAATAAATAGTAATAAATAGTAATAATTAGTAATAAATAGTAATAATTAGTAATAATAAGTAAAAAATAGTAATAAATAGTAATAAATAGTAATAATTAGTAATAAATAGTAATAAATATTAATAAATAGTAATTATTAGTAATAATTAGTAATAATTAGTTATAATTATGAATAATTAGAAATAATTAGTAACAATTAGGAATAAGTAGTAATAATTAGTAATAATTAGTAATAATTAGTAATAATTATTAATAATTATTAATAATTAGTAATAATTAGTAATATTTAGAAACAATTAGTAATAAATTGTAATAAATTGTACTAAATAGTAATAAATAGAAATAAATAGTAATAATTAGTTATAATTATTAATAAAAAGTCATAAATAGTAATAATTAGTAATAATTAGTAATAAATATTGATAATTAGTAATAATTAGTAATAAATAGTAATAAATAGTAATAGTTAGTAATAGTTAGTAATAATTAGTAATAAATAGTAATAAATAGTAATAAATAGTAATAATTGAGAATGTTCCCCTTTCGGTGAGGAGAGAGAACCAAGGGAACCTATTTTAGACGACAAGTCTTCTTGTTAATTATATCTTCTATTAGTCAGGACACTCTCTTGTTTGCTCTAGGTGTAGTTGGTTAGGGTACATTAAGTCACCTTATCATCATCTTTCAAAGGCTTTCTGTTGGTGTTATTATTTTGGAATCTTGGAGTGGTTGTCATGACCCGTCCTTAGGGCCCGAGTCGTGACTACCCCAAGCCTGCCTTCCATAGGCCAGGGGCTGGAGACTAGCACCAAGGCGTAATTCCTGGTAAAAAGGGAAGGCATTGCCTTTGTAAAGTAAACAAACACCACAGAGCAAGCAAGAAGAATAAATAAACACTAAGTAAAAATTGGGTACAATAGTAAGTGCGGAAAAGTAAGTGGGCCAGGATACAAACCCAAACTAAAAGTAAAGTACAACTGGAAAGCGAAAATAGAAACTGAAAGGTAAAGTCGCAGCGTCGAGCCGTCCACTAGTAGTCCCACCTGAAGGGTGGGTACAGATAGCCTCCACATCTCCTCGGGTCCAGCCGTCCGCTCCGTGTACGTCCCGCCCAATGGTCCACCTCCAGGTACTGACCTGCTCCGCAAGCCTCAACCACGATCAGCGTTGTCCATCGTCTGCAACCAACACAACATGTTGCGGGAAAAGCCCATGCAGGGGTGAGTATAAGCTACTCAGTAGGGACCTCGAGAGCCCTGAAGTTCTCCCATAATCCGAAAAGGATAATCCACAAAGGAAAGATACAATCACAAAGTAACATCTGACTCTACTTAGGTAAATTCCCATACATATTACTAAGTCATCAATTCCAGTTCGCTCCAACCTCCGAGCCCAAGTTCGATAACATCCACACAGGAAATCATAACGTAATCCACATAGGAAAGCAAGTCAAGATTCAGGTCACACAGGTATACTTCTTCGTATGATGATAGAGATGATCAGATATAGCCACTGATTCATCTAAGCCATCAGACCCACAAAGGATCGATAGATACTAACCCCCGCAATGACCCACAGAGGATCTGACCCACAAATTATTGATAGGTAACTAACCCCCGCAATGACCCACACAGGATCTGACCCACACAGGATCGATAGGTAACTAACCCCCGCAATGACCCACACAGGATCTCACCCACACAGGATCGATAGGTAACTAACCCCCGCAATGACCCACACAGGATCTGTAGGCGTTGTCCCACACAGGACCGTTGAGCGCTGACCCACACAGGATCGGTAGCACTGATCCATGTAGGATTTCTGAGTGTTGTAGTCGTCGTCGTCGAATCCACAGAGGATTTCTGTACAGTCGTCGTCGTCGTCTTAGTCGCATCCAGCTCTAGGGTTCCCGCACACAGCAAACTCATTCGGGAGGGTCTTCTCCACGAGCCGAGGGGATGATACATCAACTGACACATATTCTGGAGTTGGCGTATCCAAAAGTTCTGTATCGTCAACAAGAACTCAACGCGACAGATGGCGCGTCGATCGGACGTCTGGTCTGAGAGTTATTGGCTTTTTCATCCAAGGGGCCCGGTTGGTTTTTAAGTCAAAACCAACCCGACCGTACTCCAACTGCATCCAAACCTCGAGCGTAGTAATCCAAAAGGTCCTTCTCACTTAGAGGAATCCAACAAAGTCGGACGTCTGGAGCTCAAGTTATAAGTGTTTCAACTCCGAGGGCCCGGTTGGTTTTGTGTACGAACCAACCCGGCCAAACCCAAAGTTCTCTAAAACCCTGAGTGTAATATACTAAAACGACCATCTTGGTCTAAGTATCGCTACACAACTGACGGTGCGTCGATCGGAGGCTCGTAGCTCATGTTATGGGCAACAGACCGAAAGAGGTTCAGTATTAGGGGGTTTGGGCCCGGTTCGACCCGGCATGATACCCCCAGGGTAGGATCGAACCGGTTCCGGGTCTGGCCCACTTGGGTGCGGCCCGGCATGGCTGGCGCGGCCAGGCGGCTCAACCGTAACGGCCGAGCGGTGAAGGGGGGGCGCGCTTCCCCCCGCGTTGAGAACCCGCGGCCCCCATATGGGGGGCCGCACTTGCTGGCCGACCGGGGGTTACGAACCCCCGGTTTTCCCTTGATCGGCCGGCCCGCTCTGGCCAGCCGGCTACTTCCGCCACGGGACCAGAAATGGTTGGTCCCTCTGTTCTGACGCCGGCGGCCCGGAACCGGCCGCCGGTCCCCCTGCTCCGTCGCGGCCTTGGTTCGTTCGGCGCGGCGCGATGGCGCCGCGCCCCTCCGCCGCGGCCCCGCTCCGGCCGGGGTGCTTTTGTGGTTCTCCGGCGCGGCACAACGGTGCCGCATCTTTGGTTCATCTTCAATGGCGTGGTTCGACGGCGCTGTGCTTCTCCCCCTTTCCTTAGTAATTCCCGCGTGGTGCTTCAGCACCGTGTTGCCTTGCTCGTGCCTTAACAATATCAAACAACCAAAAGGGAGAGGAGGTTCGGCCGTGTTCGTGCGGCCCGACCCCCTCTTGTTATTGCGGTAACAGGCGGCTCCAATAGAAAAGAAGAAAGGCAACGGATAAATTAATTAAAATAAATCCCTACCTCGTCGAATTTGATGAACGAGGATTCGTTGCAGAAATAACCATCGCAAAAGAAGACGTCCCGGAGGGAGGATCGTCGCGTCGTGGAGAAGCGTCGCGGAAGAAGCGTTGCGGAAGAAGCGTCGCGGAAGAAGGAACGTTACAGAAGAAGCGTCGTGTCGTCGATCTCCGAGGATCTGGCGTTCTTCGCGTTCTTCACGTTCTTCGCGTTCTTCATCGAAGAAGAAGGCTTTTCTCCAAATCATCTCCACGCAACAAGTTCCAACCCAAATAAAATAAGAGTTGTCTTAATTTATTAACACACAAGCCAACGTTTGAATTTCAAAAAGAAACGAAACGAACATTTAATTGAGGAGTTTAAAACTGCCCAATTAATGAGGAATTTAATATCCAGATTAAACGCAAGAGTTTACTTCATTAAAAAGGGGGGTACGGGTGCGTTACTTAGAAGAAAAGAAACGGTGGCGCTCATGTGGGCCCCACCTCACAAATATCCTACCAATTGGGTAGGATATTGTGGGTCCCACATCATCCACTTAACTTAAGTTAAAATAAAATAAAAATCAGTTTTACCACTTTTATTTTATTTCTTAACTTAACCCCAAAAATTAAAAACCACACCCGAGAAAACGAAACTCTAAAAAAGATGTTTCTAAGCAAATAATGGCGTTGCGATTCCATCGGTGCCCTCAGAATTTGATTCCGAGCACCGGTTCAAAAGTTAGAAAAACCCACTCGTTTGTTCACTAAACGTACCCAAGCTAAACTTCGGAAAACGATTCCGGGCACACCGGGCCTTGAAATTAGGTTTCGTCAGAAACTGCGTTCTTGTAAAGTTCCCAAGAAAATTAAGAAAAAAAATTCATTGAATTTTTTGGGTCCTTACATCACTCCCACCTCAGGGATTTACATCCCCATAAAGATACATCATAAACTAGGGATACAAATGTGGGTACTGAGCATGCATCTGAGCCTCCCGCTCCCAAGTTCTTTCCTGGAGGTTCTCGTGTTTCCATCTGATGCGCACTAGAGGAGTCGACCGTCCACGTAGGACCCGCTCCTGTCCATCCTCAATCTCCACTGGGACCTCCACAAAAGTCGCCCCATCATCAACGTCTAGCTCCCTATGGTCAATGATATGTGTTGGGTCGTGCACATATCTCCTCAACTGGGATAGGTGGAAGACGTCATGCACCCGGTGCAACTGAGGTGGTAGAGCCAGGCGATAAGCCACCTCTCCAATCCTACTGAGGACCTGGAAAGGTCTGATGAAGCGTGGAGATAACTTTCCACCTCGACCAAATCTCCATAATCCACGTCGAGGTGAGACCCGTAAGAAGACGTGGTCGCCATCCTCGAACTCTAATGGCCTCGCCTCCTGTCAGCATAAGACTTCTACCAGCTCTGAGTTATCCTCATCCGCTCCGGGATGACCTAGACCTTCTCTGTCGTGGCCTGGACCATCTCCAGTCCCACAAGTGCTGACTCCCCAGGGTCTGTCCAGCACAGAGGAGATCTGCAAGGTCGGCCGTACAATGCCTCGTACGGTGCCATCCCGATGGTGGAGTGGTAGATGTTGTTCTACGTGAACTCCACCAAGGGTAGATGGTCCTCCCAGCTGTGACCAAAGTCAAGGACACATGCACGGAGCATTTCCTCGAGAGTCTGAATAATCCTCTCCATATGACCATCCGTTTGAGGGTGAAAGGTGGTGGTCAGACGTAGCTACGTCCCGAATGCCTCTTGCAACCCCTTCCAAAGCCAAGAAGTAAAGCGAGCATCTCGATTAGAGACGATAGATGATGGCACACCGTGAAGCCGTACAATCTCTTGAACGTAGAGATGTCCCAAGCTCTCCACTGAGCCCTTCTCTCTGATGGGTAAGAAGTGAGCCGACTTGGTGAGTCGGTCGACAATCACCCAAATGGAGTCATGACCTCTGGAAGTGTGTGGAAGTCCAGTCACGAAGTCCATAGATATGTCGTCCCACTTCCACTCTAGGACCTCCAAGGGTTGTACCAAGCCTGCTGGTACCTGGTGCTCTACCTTCACCTGCTGGCAGGTGAGGCATCGAGAAACGAACTCTACCACATCCTTCTTCATGCCCGACCACCAGTGCTGTCGTCTGAGATCCTGGTATATCTTCGCTACGCCCGGATATACCACCAAAGGGGAAGTGTGAAACTCTCTCAGCACCTCCTCCCGTAAAGCAACTGGTACCAAGGTACGTCCTTTGAAAATGACGTCATGCTCTCCTCCTACAGAGAAACCATCAGGTTTCTGTTCTGAGGATATCTGCGCACGCCGCGTCTCACAGTCAGCATCCCCACGTTGTGCCTCTCTGACCTGCTGCAGTAGTGGAGTGACTGTGAGTGACTAAAGGAAGGTGCTCCATCTCTATCCACAAAGGATATCTGCAAAGCGGCTAGCTGCTCTGTCGCCTCCCCAAGTAGCTGAATGCATGTCCTCCTGCTAAGAGCATCAACTACCACGTTCCTCTTTCTAGGAGTATAAAGTCATAGTCCTAGAGGAACTCGATCCATCGCCGCTGTCTCAGGTTCAGGTCCTTCTGCGAGAAGATGTACCTGAGACTCTGGTGGTCAGAATAGACTGTAAATCACTCACCCATCAGATAGTGTCTCCATGTCTTCAGAGCGAAGACCACTGCTGCTAACTCCAGGTCATGGGTAGCGTATTTCTGCTCATGCGGCCTCAACTAACGTGACCCATAGGCGATCACTGCCTACTCCTGCATCAGGACACACCCGATTCTGGTCCCTAGTGCATCGCAGTAGACTACGTACCCTACTCCCTCCTCCGACAACCTCAAGATAGGTGTGTTGGTCAATCTCTGTCTCAGCTCCTGGAAGCTCTAATAACATCTGTCTAACCACACAAAGGGTTTCCCCTTCTTCGTCAAAGCTGAGAGTGTTTCCGCAACTCTGGAGAAGTCTGGCACAAATCTATGGTAGTATCCAACTAGTCCCAAGAAACTCCGCACCTCCGTCATGGTCCTGGGTGGCTCCCAAGCTAAAACTATCTCGATATTCACAGGATCCACCGAAAATCCCACCTCAGAGATGACGTGTCCCAAGACGTGGACCTCACGTATCCATAACTGACACTTTGAGAGCTTTCCATAAATCTGGTGCCCTCGGATTGTGTCTAGTAAAACCCGCAAATGGTAGGTGTGCTCCTTCTCAGTGGTCGAGTATATCAAAATGTCGTCGATGAAGACCACAAAAAATCGATCGAGGTATGGCTGAATGATCTTGTTCATGAGGCCCATGAACACTGCTGGAGCATTGGTTATGCCGAATGGCATAACCAAGAACTCATAGTGGCCATACCGACATCTGAAGGCCGTCTTATGCACGTCCTCGTCCCGAACTCTGAGCTGATGATAGCCTGACCTGAGGTCTATTTTTGTGAACCACCGTGCTCCCTTGAGCTAATCGAAGAGGTCAACAATCCTCGGCAGTGGATACTTGTTCCTCACTGTCACCTGGTTTAGGCGACGATATTCGACACAAAGTCGCAAACTCTCGTCCGCCTTCTTGGCGAACAATATCGGGGAAGCCCAGGGTGAAACACGGGGTCGGATGAATCCATTGCCCTGCAAGTCCTCTAATTGCACCCGTAGCTATCGAAGATCAGTGGGGGCCATCCGATATCCTGGAGTGGATATCGGGGTTGTCCCGGGGTGCAGGTCAATATAAAAGTCTACCTCTCTGCAAGGAGGTAGTCCTGGAACGTCGTCGGGAAAAACCTCTGCATACTGATCCACCACTGCAGGAAAACCAGGACTTCGCACATCAACTGCTCCTAGGATGAGGCTAGACAACTGATGAGTGATGGGCTATCCTCTCCTCTGCGAGAGTCCATCCTGTGCTGCGAAGGCTACCTTCTCGCCGGTGAAGGCGAACCTACTCCCGTCGGTGCGTACAAATCGCACCTTGCGCCTAATACAGTCAATCTGAGCATGGACTGTAGATAACCAATCCATTCCCAAGATGACGTCATAAGGACTTGACGCCGCTACAAGAAGATCCCAGCCGAAGCTCTCACCTACGAGAGTAAGCCCACACTGCCGGCACCAGTGCATAATTGTCAAGTCTGCTCCCGTAGGAGTCTCTAGCCGGAAGGATCGATCCAACGGCTCTGTCGGAATCTCCGAGCTCCGAACAAGGGCAGCGGCAATGAAAGAATGACTCGCTCTTGTGTCTATAAGAACTGTAGCAAGGGTGGAATAGACACAGATAGTACCTCGAATCATCTCGAGCGCACCGTGGTCGTAGGCCTCTTCTGCCTGGAGTTATGTCTATCTCTGCCCGCCAGCTCCCTGTGGTTGGGGTGGACCTCCTGTTGGTGGTGGTGGTAGAGCCTCAAAGCGTCGTCCACCACCTGTTGCTCGGCCAGCTTCTCTGTCTCGTCCGCATGCTCCCTACGGACCACCACGGTCGACCCTCTGCCTCTGCCTGGGTGGACCCTCAACCGTTTGCTGCTCCTCGGCACGGCGGTTCGGGCAGTCACGAGTCATGTGGCCCTACCCGCCGCATGCGTAGAACTGTCTGCCTCTCGAAAGACTGGCTCCGTGCTGTGTTCCCCGCACTTCTGAGCCAGTGTCCTCAGGTCATCTGCCTGAGGGTATGGTCTGCCTGGACCCATGAGTCATCTGTCGACTACCTGCTGCAGAAGACTCTGCTACGTGCCACCCTACGGTAGGTCTCGCTGCTGAAGTAGGCTCAGCAAGGAAGCTCTCGATGAGAAGGGCTCTCTCCAGTACTCCTGCCTGTGTCGGAATGATGAGGGAGATCAGCGATGCCCTGATCTCATTCCTCAATCCCTACTCAAAGGTCTGAGCCCGGAAGAATGGGTCCCTTACCTTGTCTGTCAAGTAGCGCGAGAGATCGGTAAATCTCGCCGAGTACTGGGCGACCGTCAAGCTGCCCTGCCGTAGCTGTAGAAGCTCTTGGATGCTCACCGCACGGAGGGTGGCTGGGATGAACTCCGAGTAGAAGAGGCTCTCAAAGTCCGTCCAGAGGAGAGATGCCTCATCGTGCACCTGGAGCATCAAGCTCCACCATCTACCTACTGCCGCATGCAGGAGGCTCGCTGCGAGGATCACCATGAGGTCTGCTGGTGTCCTCACTAACCTGAAAACCTGTACAACTGCCTCCAGCCAAACCTCGGCTACCTGAGGGTCCGTCTCTCCGCGGAACCTGGGCGGTCGCTGGTGCTGAAACTCGTGCAGTGTACTAAGGCGACGTGCATCGTCAGCGGCTGGGGTTGGTAGCATCGGTGGCTCGGCAGGTAGAGGTACCGTCGGTGCCTCTGCTGTCAAAGGGCCCTGTACCGAGGTCTCGTCGCTCAGTGGGCTGTCGTCACGCACAACTCTCGGAACCCTATATGGCTGATGTCGTGGGGCCATCCTGAAAAGAAACAGGTGTGCCATGGTCAAAAAGTATACCTGGTGAGCTGACACAAAGTAATCACAAAGAAAACTTGAAACACACATGCAATCAATGTTTTTGTGCGTTAAGTCGGAAATCAGAAGTCAGGGTCCTGGTGTACAGATACGTCGGCCGCCACACCAACATTGGAATCCCTGGACTGATAACCACACTCAATACTCTTAACATTATTGCTTCATATAGAAAAATATCAGAGTCCAGAGTTCTGCGGTAGAACTGAACTCATCTGATACCAATTTCTCACGACCCGGCCTCGGGGCCCGTGCCGTGACTACCCCAAGCCCGCCTTCCATAGGCCAGGGGCTTGAGACTAGCACCAAGCCGTAATTCCTGGTAAAAAAGGAAGACATTGCTTTTGTAAAGTAAACAAACACCACAGATCAAGCAAGCAGTAGAAATAAACACTAACTAAAAATTGGGTACAACAGTATGTGCGGAAAACTAAGTGGGACAGGATACAAACCCAAACTGAAAGTAAAGTACAACAGGAAAGGGAAAACAGCAATTGAAAGGTAAATATGCAGCATCGAGTCGTCCACTGGTAGTCCCACCTGAAGGGTGGGTACAGATAGCCTCCACAGCTCCTTGAGCCCAGCCGTCAGCTCTGTGTATGTCCCGCCCAATGGTCCACCTCCAGGTACTGACCTGCTCCTTAAGACTCAACCACGATCAGCGGTGTCCATCGTCTGCAACCAACACAACGTGGTGCAAGAAAAGCCCATGAAGGGGTGAGTATAAGCTACTTAGTAGGGACCCCGAGACCCCCGAAGGTCTCCCAGAATCCACAAAGGATAATCCAAAAAGGAAAGATACAATCACAAAGTAACATCTGACTCTACTTAGGTATATGCCCATACAGATACCTAAGTCATCAATTCCAGTTCTCTCCAACCTCTGAGCCCAAGTTCGATCACATCCACACAGGAAAGCATAACGTAATCCACATAGGAAAGCAAGTCAATATTCATCTCACACAGGTATACTTCTTTGTATGACGATAGAGATGATCAGATATAGCCATGGATTCATCTAAGCTGTCGGACCCACAAAGGATTAATAGGTACTAACCCCTGCAATGACCCACACAGGATCGATAGGTAACTAACCCCCGCAATGACCCACAAAGGATTGATAGGTAACTAACCCCCGCAATGACCCACACAGGATCTGACCCACACAGGATCGATAGGTAACTAACCCCCGTAATGACCCACACAGGATCGGACCCACACAGGATCTGTAGGCATTGGCCCACATAGGACCGCTGAGCGCTGACCCACATAGGATCGGTAGCACTGATCCACGTAGGATCGCTGAGTGCTGTAGTCGTCGTCGTCGAATCAACGGAGGATTTCTGTACAGTCGTCGTCATCGTCGCAGTCATAGCCAGCTCTAGGGTTCCCGCACACAGCAAGCTCGTTCGGGAGGGTCCACTCCACGAGCCGAGGGGTTGATACCTCAACTGACACATAGTCCGAAGTTGATGTATCCAAAAGTTCTGTATCGTCAACAGGAACTCAACGCGACAGACGGCGCGTCGATCGGACGCCCGGTTTGAGAGTTATTGGCTTATTCGTCCCAGGGGCCCAGTTGGTTTTTAAGTCAAAACCAACCCGACCGTACACCAACTACGTCCAAACCTTGAGCGGAGTAATCCAAAAGTTCTGTCTCAATTATAAGAAACCAAAAAAGTCGATGGCATGTGAATCGGACGTCCGAAGCTCGTGTTATAAGTGTTTCCGCTCCGAGGGCCCGGTTGGTTTCGTGTACGAACCAACCCGGCCGAACCCAAAGTTCTCCAAAACCCTGAGTGTAATATACCGAAACGACCGTCTCGATCCAAGGATCACTATGAAACTGACTTTGTGTCAATCGGAGGCACGTATCTCATGTTATGGGCAACAGACAGAAAGAGGTTCGGTATTAGGGGTTCGAGCCCGGTCCGACCTGGCCCGATACCCCCAGGGTCGGCCCGAACTAGGTCGACCCGCACCGGGTCCGGGTCCGGCCTGCTTGGACGTGCCCCGGCCCGGCCTGGGTGGCTCGGCCCGGTGCTTAGGCGTGGCCAGCGGCACACCCATAACGGCCGAGCGGTGAAGGGGGGGGGGGCGCTGCCCCCCGCGTTGAGAACCCGCGACCCCCATGTGGGGGGCCGCACCTGCTGGCCGACCGGGGGTTACGAACCCCCAGTTTTCCCCTGATCGGCCGGCCTGCTCTGTACAGCCGGCTGCTGCCGCCACGGGACCGGCAAGGGCCGGTCCCACTATTCCGACGCCGGCGGCCCGGAACCGTCCGCCGGTACCCCTGCTCCGCCGCGGCCCGGAACCAGCCACGACCTTGGTCCGTCCGACTCTGCGCCCCTCCGCCGCGGCCCCTCTCTGGCTGGGGTGATTCTTTGGTTCTCCGGCGCGGCGCGACGGTGCCGCATCTTTGGTTCGTCTTCAACGGCGCGGCACGACGGCGCTGCGCTTCTCCCCCTTTCCTTAATAATTCCAGCGCGGTGCTTCAGCACCGCGTTTCCTTGCTCATGCCGCAATAATATCAATCAACCAAATGGGAGAGGAGGGTCGGTCGTGTTCATGCGGCCCGACCCCCTCCCGTTATTGTTGTAAAAGGCGACTCCAATAGAAAAGAAGAAATTCAACGAAAGAATTAATTAAAATAAATCCCAACCTCGTCGAATTCGATGAGCGAGGATTCATCATCGAAATAACCGTCGTGGAAGAAGGCGTCACGGAGGGAGGATCATCGCGTCACGGAGAAGCATCGCGGAAGAAGCATCGCGGAAGAAGCGTCGCGGAATAAGGAATGTTACGGAAGAAGTGTCGCGTCGTCGATCTCCGAGGATCCGGCGTTCTTCGCGTTCTTCACGTTCTTCATGTTCTTCATCGAAGAAGAAGGCTTTTCTCCAAATCCTCTCCACGTAACAAGTTCCAACCCAAATAAAATAAGAGTTGTCTTATTTTATTAACGCACAAGCAAACGTTTGAATTTGAAAAAAAAACGAAACGAACAATTAATTGAGGAGTTTAAAACCGCCCAATTAATGAGGCGTTTAATATCCAGATTAAATGCAAGAGTTGACTTTATTAGAAAGGGCGGTGCGGGTGCGTTACTTAGAAGAAAAGAAACGGTGGGGCTCGTGTGGGCCCCACTTCACAAATATCCTACCAAGTGGGTAGGTTATTGTGGGTCCCACATCATCCACTTAACTTAAGTTAAAATAAAATAAAAAACAGTTGTACCACTTTTATTTTATTTCTTAACTGAACCCCAAAAATTAAAAACCACACCCGAGCAAACGCAACTCCAGAAAAAATGTTTCTAAGAAAATATCGGCGCTGCAATTCCATCGGTGCCCTCAGAATTTGATTCCGAGCACCGGTTCAAAAGTTAGAAAAACCCGCTCATTCGTTCACTGAACATACCTGAGCTAAACTTTGGAAAAAGATTCTGGGCACACTGGGCCTCGAAATTAGGTGTCATCAGAAATTGTGTTCTTGTAAAATTCCCAAGAAAATTAAGAAAAAAATTTCCTTGAATTTTTTGTGTCTTTACAGTGGTTCTGCGCATCGTCAGAAGGAGTCCCGACTGGAGGATGTCATCTCCTAACTACAGAGAAGTAGATACTTCAAGACATCAGATCTCTAACCACAGGTCTCAATGTGAAGCCTTTCATGATATCAGGAATCATTGTGTGTAGATGACCTTTGTCTGACTTTTGTCTCTAGTGCTAGAATAGGGATAGTTTAAATTTCTCTGTTCATGCTTCCTTGTCTTTAAAGGTTTCATTTTGCTGTAAGAGGCGATAATTAGGGATAATTAGGGATAATAAAGGATAACTAGGGATAATTTGGGATAATTTGGGATAATAAGGGATAATTTGGGATAATTAAAAATAATTAGGAATAATTAAGAATTATGAGGAATAAGTTGGTATCGGCTCTCATTTGACTCCTTGGACTTATTATGGTATTGTTATGATGTTGGGATACATCATGAGAGGAGCTTGTGGAGAGGCATCATCTTCTGTATCACATTATCAGGAGCAGTCGCGAGCTCAGAGTGAACTTGTAGAGAGTTTGCAGAAGCAACAGGAAGAGATGCATCAGTAGTAGCAGCAGCAGTACGAGGAGGATATTCATCGATGGTAGTAGTGGTAGTAGGAACATGAGAAGGAGATGTTTAAATGGAAGCAACAATAGCATGAGAAGATGGAGTACATGCTCTATTTCACTTGTAGTTTATGGATGGAGTTTTCTCCACCATCTCCTCCAGCTTCTCCACCTCCCCTAGAAAACTATCTCCTAGTGAGTTTTTTGTTATTTTAAAAACATTTTAATTACATATTTGTTGTAATATGAACTATTTATAATTTCTATGTTTTATATTCATGCGAATATTGTGTAATTTAATTTTTTTATTTAATTTTTTTATTTTTAATATTTTATTATTTTATTATTTATTATTCGTATTATATTTTTTTAATGTTTTTTTATTTTACAAATAATAATAATTATAATATTTTATGATTTTTTGATATTTTTTTCTAATATTAAGAATTTTTAGAATTTTTATTTTTCTTATTATTTTAATAATATTTTTATTATTATTCAATTAATTTATCATAATTTTATTAATTATATATATATAAATATTACGTTATTCATTATTTGTGACGGGACCTTTTGCGACGGGACCCTGTCACAAATAGTTTATATATATTTTTTAAATAAATATTTATGATGGTAACAATGGACCGTCCAAAATACTTTTTTGAAATGGGTCTGTCGCAAAAGGTTTTGTTATATATAACATATATAAACAGATAATGATTTATGATGGGAAAATAGGACGATCGAAAATAATTTTGGGACAGGCCCATCACAACACGTTTTTATATATATAATGTATATAATTGTAGATCTATTTGCAATGTTGTTTTCTGTAATGGGTTATTTTCAATGGGACCCCGTGGCAAAAGCTCATTTGCGATAGGATCCCATCGCAAATACCACAAATTCTAGTAGTGTGTGGCATAATGCCTTACCTGTCAATAGGTTAGGATCAAGCATAAGTTACTAGGTGGATTTTTATAGTCACTGTCCATTATGGAGTGGAAGTGGAATCAAATAACATTATACTTCATGGTGTGTATTCTGAGAACACCTTGGAAGAATGGTGTAGTTAGGTTAGTTGTGGATCAGTTGGAAAAGGTGGACCATTTCTTTCCAATCCAGGAGACTTTATCATTTGATCAGTTTGGAGAGTTATATGTTTGAAAGATAGTGTAGTTTCATGGTGTGTTGAGAACCATAGTCTTAGATCATGACCCACATTTCACATCGCACTTTTGGTAGGTATTACAAAAGGCTCTTTATAACTAGGTGTTTTTTAATACAACTTATAATCTATAGAAGGACAAGCAGTAAGAGCATAAAATTCACTTATTTGAGGATATGTTGAGATCGTGTGTTCTATGTTTTAGTGATTCATGGGAAATACATTTATCACTTGTTGAGTTTTCCTAAAACAATAATAGGATACAATTTAGATGGAATATTTTGAGGCACTCTATGGGAGACTTTGTCGATCTCCATTGTGTTGTTTAAAAGAGAGAGAATCTGGGATTTTGGGACCAGACCTTACGCAAGAGATGTTATGAAAGTTTGATTTATTTATAAGCATATGGAAATGTATTAGAGTAAGAAGAAGTCATATGCGGATAGGAATAATCATCTTCTTAAGATTAGGGTGGGTGATAGCATGGTTTTTAAAGTGACACCAAAGTTGGTTCACCATCAAATTCAAAATATGGAATGTTAGCACCTAGGTATTTAGGGAATTTGACATTATGGAGAGGATCATACTGATGGCTTACCGATAGGATATTCCACAATGGAATATTGTGATTCACGATTCCTTACATGTTTCACAACTCCAAAATTATCACCCATACCTTTTCCATGTGATTTATGTTGAGGATGTAGATCTTGAGGCTGATGCATCATTTGAGGAGCATCTGGTTTGCATTGTGGATCATAGTGAGAAGGTCTTATGGGGAAATCTTGTTCCCTTAGATCAGTTCTTATGGAAGCATGGGAAAGATTAGGATTAAAATTGGGAGCAGGAATTAGATATGTGGTCCCATTTTCCTAATCTACTTTTTTTAGAAACTCAGTAATTCTCCAGAAATAATGGCTCAAGGATGAACTATTATAAGGTGGGTAAGTTGTAAGATCCCATATTTTCCAAAAAGTTTTTTTGTTTATGTTTACATTTTATTATCTTATCTTTGTCCACATAAATGTTTCTTAAGTTTATTATGAGGTTTGGAGGTGTTCTGGGGGTTCGTGACACAAAATAGAGGGAAAATATTTCTAGGCTTACTACACGGTTTTTGCATGGTTAATGTATACCGTGTGGGGGGGAGGCCCAAACTGTGAGACTTGTGATAGTGTTATATAACATGGTTGGGGAATGGTTTTTAAACCATATGAGGTTTCCCAGGTAAATTTTCAACCCAATTTCCCTAGGATATTGGCTTGTTCATGGTTTGTTCATGGTTTAGCAAACTGTGTGGCTAAACTGTGAGGCCCATTAAAGTTGGAAAAAATTAAAAAAATTCCTCCTTGGTTTTTTATGTTATAACATTGGATTCTCGTATATTTCACCTTATTTTACCCTAGTGATAATACCTAGAAACCTAAGATTCCAAGAGGTAATTCTCCATCAATCATAATCTAGTTGTAGCATCGTTGGTTGTTGATCAAAGCTCTAAGTGAGTCTAATCCATCTATTGCTTCTATTTTTGGGTTAGGTTTTGTATCTTTCTCTTATCTCCATATGAAGCTCAAAATACCTATTTTTTATAGTGAAATATTTTTTTACTATTAATGGGGGATTAATTGGGATCTAACTCTTCGATTAGGAGTGTGTTTTTTAATTTTAGGTAAGTGGTCTACAAGTTATATCCCATAGCTTTTATATATATTTTTCATATGGGGTTGTGTTCTTGTACTTACCTTGTTTTTTTCTTTGTTATATTTAAAATATTTGACATAATGGGTGTCTAAATGATAAATTGGACCCCTCATGATCACTACATGATTCATTGAGGATGAATTGACCAATTTAGGGTCACCTAAGTGGGTGTTCTGACCACCCAAAACACAGTTAATGGAAATGTAAAGTGTGAAATTGACTTGTGATTAAGTAGAGCCCATGGTGAATATGTAATTTGGTTAATGTGATGATTAATAAAGGGTTATGGGTAGTAGTCTCTATATGTGAATGATGTATAAGGGGTTATTTGTATTGACATGAAAATGTGCTAAATGGAATTAATTGGAATGTAAAAAATAAATTGTGAGTATTCTTAGTGAATTAGGAATATAAAATTGGAATTGGGATAAATGGTTTTATGATATAAATGATAACTATGTTAATGGATTATGGAATAATATTATTTCCCATATTAGTTTTTATTGACTTAGATATTGAAAATGGTAATGAATATGGTTGGTTTTGAGGTGGTTTGTGTGTGGTGAGGGGATAAATAAGCTTGTGCACATGGTTTAGTAGTGTGGGTTATTGACTTTAGGTTCTTCTCCCATTGGTTGAGTTGGATTGAGACTCTAAACTCCTCCCCTTAATGCACAACTTAGGGAAGGATAGGAAGATCTATTCTTTAAATAGTTTCATTCCACTCAGACTAAGGATTCGAGATGAGTATAATGTGTTTGTTGGGATGTTGTTACCCATAGTGAGATAGGGACATGACTTATTTTCATTTTTATTGTGATTGATGAATATTCCTAACCCATTAAACATAAGAAGAGATTGAATTAAGAACTAAAATACGTTACAAGTATTGAATTAGGATTTAGTTATGGAATAACTGAGGGAAACCTTGTTACTAATGGCTACATAAAATATATTTTGTTTTCAAGTAATTTATTTAATACATTCATGTATTGTCTATCTTGACAGGATATTTTGTATACATTGTTGGTGGTGGCTTCCTGAGTTGTACTCATACCCTTCTCAAACCATCATGGGGTACTTGAGTAGATTTCATGATTGTAGGTCAGGAAAGGGGAAAGGACCCTATGAATGGGAATTGATTTGGATTTGGGATGTGCATGGATGAGGTTTTGGACTTGGAGTCATGACAATTTTTGGGATCCTACGGTTCATCTTCATTGTTTATTTTTCTCACTTAGCAATGTAGCATGACATGACATATTTAAAGTTTGTTTGGTTTTGTACCCAGTTTTGGGAAATGGTTATTTATGAATGTTCATTGGTTATCCTTTTTTTTATCACTATTATATATATATTCTATTCTACCTTACTCTGGTAAAGAGGGTATAGTCTCCCCATGTGAATTTTAGAACCTTGCTTCTAGACGGTAACCTCTGGTGTGTAGTGAGGCATGCTTGAGTTCATGTGGTGACCCATCGGAGGGGCACCCATTTAGTGGATCCTAGGTTAGGGACGTTACACACTTCCTTCTATGTTCTCTTATTTGGATGATTTTATGTGTTCTTTAGGAGAGTTCCAATTGAGGTTCACCATTAAATTTTATAAAAAAATGCACCCATTTTAATATAATAATATATACAATGATCCTACTAACTCTTTAATCATTACCCCATTATTTTAGTGTTTAATAGACACTTCAGTTCAACTAAGAGAGGTTTGTTATATTTTACAAATAGAGAGTGAATAACAGCCTAGATGATTATTCACTACCTTTCTTATTTTAGTTTTAAACTGTGATATAGTTTAATAAGGAAATAAAAGTTAGGACATTTTTTCCCTAATAGATAAATATACCATGAGGTGAAACCTATTCATCCATAAAATTTTTATAAAACTTTTTTTGATCTTATTTGTGATATGATAATTTTACAAAAATGTGAAGAGGCCTTTTCCCCTAGAACTTTCACAGATCTTGGTTCACATCTAATAAGCCCAAATTAGTGTGATGTGGATTAATGGATGATAACTACCATAATCATATATGTATTGAGGACTCGATCACAATTAAGGATGTGTGGCCTTAACTTAATAAAGTGTTTTTGGAATAGTACTTTTCTTTTATATTTTTATTTCATCGTGTGCACTTTTTAAAATGATGTATAATTCACATGCATCAAGTGAGTCTATCCATGATTGAGAATATATTTTTTATCATCAAAATTTAATTGGTGTAAAATTTCAACATAGACAATAATATTTTTCTTCACTAGCTTCTTTGGTCATTGGGTGATCATTTTTATATTTCCTAGTAATTTATCTTATTTTATAAATTATAATCTCATAATTTTCCGACCCTATGTATAAGGATCCAAAAAGTGAAGAATAAAAATCTTGGTGTATTTTTACTATATTATTTAATATTTTAAAGACCTGTATATTTTGAAAAATTATTGTTGAATTAGTTACATTAACTATTTTGAATTATTTCAACTTTATTCATGATTGGTGAATTAAATAAATTCTATTTTTATACATAATGAATATATGTTGTGAACTTTACGGATTATTGATTCATTATATACTGGATTAACATATTTATTGTTTAGTCAAAAAAATATGTATTATTGGATCTATATTTTTATCTCATTATGATTTTATTATTTTATAGTTCAATCGTATTTCAATTTTCTAAAATATTGATATTCTTGTGGTATAATTATAGTTTCATAAACCATATTGGATATGGTTTGTAGGATATTTTCATAATTAATATAATAATTGTATTTATGAAATGTAGAATGAGTATTAAATGTGATATATTTTCTTTATAACCCATAAAATGGATTTTTTGTTAAATTTATTTTAAATTGGTTTGTATTTTATGAAAAATAGTTAAATAAAAAATAAATTTTTGAATTTTGGGACATAGAACTATCTATATAATAATTTTTATCCTAAAATTTGAATATGGAGTTATATATATAACTAATAACATTTCCTAGAAAAATTGGTATCATATCCATATTAAATATAGAAACAACATTGAAAAATATAAAAATTGAAACATTATATTGTGAAAATGATTTTAATTTTTATTATTTTATGATGTATCGATTCATTTTTTGGATAGGTAATATTTATTACTATGGAGTTATAAATTAAAAATATTTATCCACCAAAGTATGTAATGGTATATATTTAATATTATCACTATTTAGTACCTTAGATAAAATATTATGGGTCTCCGAGTTCTCTTTCCTTTTAAGAGTCTTAGAGTTTCCAGGTGAAGGGTTAATGTGTGAATATTTCAGGTTAGAGTGATGTTAGAATGAATTATTAAGATTCATAGGTGCAGTCAGACCAAATAATATCTTTAAATACTTTTCTATTTTTCCTATAAGATTAGATTTTGTCTTTAACATTAATTCAGTATTCCATGTGTACTATGAATGGATTTTCATTATGAATAAATGAATTGATGTGAGATTGAGTGATTTATTACTAAGTTTAAGTGTGTCAAGGTCATGGTTATAGGTTTAGTGATGATCAAACAACATAATTTCATAATTCAGAACTCTTTTGGTAACAACAAAGAGTTAAATATTAAAGGTAACTTGTTATTGTTAATAAAACTAGATCAATGTGATATTTCATTAGAATCATAGATCTTATCCTATAATTATTATTATTTCTCATATTTATAAGGATTTATGAAATAATGGGTCTATAATGTTTACAATATTAAAATGTTGATTATCGAATACAATATGTCATAGATATAGGTTGTGTTATCTACTTAGCTATAGTTTGTTTCAAAGTCATACATGTTGATGATTCATGTTAATCTTAATCATACTCATTTCTGATTCAGGGAATCTTCATAGGTGGATAGAGTCTTTTATTCTCACTCATTGTGGATTAATGTTAATTTGATTCAAAATCGATGTGTGTAATTCCGTAATCTAAAATTCCAAATATCATAACCCAAATTGGGGTACCACAAGGCCTCAAGCATATTCCATGATCACTGATGGTTGGAAAATAAATCCAAGGGAAACAAAACATATTTGGTAAATACTTTACCTAAATGTAAAAGAAAAAACTACATGAAATTTAAATTAAATATATATGTAAAATAAAAAAATAATACTCCAAAAATAAAAATTTTAATGTATGTGATAAATTAAGTTGTACTTTAAATAAAATGATCCCAAATTTGACATGATGTTTCCATGTAATAAAAAATTATTATCCATTATGGATAGTCTAAAATTTCCTCAATTATATTGAAAAACATATCCACAAACGCCATAAACACATATTATAATATCCATCACCAATAAACATTGAATCCTTTCCCTTTCTTGTATCATGATAAAAGAAATTTATCTGCACACCAAGATGGGTGTCTATGGATGAGTATGTGAAATCCTAATATTATTTCCCAAAACATACCCATAAATTACCATGTATAATTTACTCATAACTGTCCATTTAAATTAATTCATCAAATTTAAAGAAAATATTTTGTCACACAATTTTTTGTCAATATATGTCAGTATATAAAATCAACTATCACTATGGTCTTTTAAACAAGATTGTATCTAGATCTCCTACTATTAGAATTAAATAAAAAAAAGGTGGAGTAAGAGAGGAAAGGTTCTCACAAAACATATCTTCCCTATACCAAAATCATTGTCTAAAATATTGAATTCATCATAAAACATAATCACTCTAATAAACATAAACTTCTTTTCCCCAATTAGATTCATTTATCAAAGAGATAAACCCATTATAGTGATCCAAAAACCCAATAACTAGTGGATTGAAAATTTTACTCATCATGGGTATGATATTTGAATAGTCCTTTCTATGAATTATTTTCTTCATAGGGATTTAATGTCTTATACCGTGTTTATTATATCCATATTTAAAATTATCTCTATAAGAAGATCGATACTTTTATACCTTGTTATCTTAATTGATGTTTGAAGTGTCTCCCTATTTACCAGTAGATCCTAAAGTTTTGTTTTCATCCTTAGTGGAATGATTAAAGTCAATTTTTCCCCAACACATCAAAAAACTCAATGTCTATTTGTGGAGAATTAGTTCCTTACCTTGTATTAGCATGTTTATTATCTTCATTTTCAAACTTTGGAGCACATTCCATCCCTAAGGAATCCCAATCATCTATGTTTTCTCATGTTGGAGAGAATATCCTATTTGTGATTTTTTGTATTGTATATACTTCTTATTCATACTCCTTTAACCTTAAATATAATCAAAGTTACCTCTTTTAGAGTAAAAAAGATGCACTCCAGAATAAGGTAGCACTTATCTTTAGATGAACCTAAGCAACATTAACCAGTTCCCCACTAAAGATAATCACTTTCAAAAAGCTAGGCTAAATATTAGGATCTTAGTTCTGAGATAAACAAAAATTATAATTCCTCAAAGGACTAGATTTATCATGTTGAGCGAAAGATCCTAAAAAGTCACAAGACTTTACCATCATCTTTTTACCCAGCCTTATTAATGTTATATAGGCTTAGAACAACAAAACCTTGATCTTACTAATTCAATCCTATTATGAATGTTGAAACATGATTCCCACTATGGGAATTATCATGTCCAACTGCATAAATAATGGAGAAAAAATATGAAAACCTTTCATATCCATAGTGTTTTTCTAAAATTAATTATTAAAATTATCAGATCTCCCTAAACATTAAACTTCTTGTCGATGATAAAAAATTAGGATATATTTTCCAAATGAAACTCTTTACCAAGAAATTATTTAAAATGATTATATAATACACCCACTATTGATCTTCACCCACCTAAGTGTTTCCTAAAATTATGTCCCTTCCCATCCACATAATAGACAAATACTGATACAAAAAATTGATTACATTTCCCTACCACAGATTTCTAATTCTTCTTAGTTAGATACAATTTCTAAATTAATTTAATTTCTAAAATAAATTTTCTCTCGAAAGAAATAAAAAAACATTTAACTAAAAATAATTATCTTAAATTTAAAACAATTTAAGATATTAAACCTCTTTTTAAAAAAATATTATATGAAACAAAAACCTACAGTTTTCATAGAATCTTAAAAATATATTTCAAAATATGAAAATAAAACATCCTTTTTATAAATATAATTTTATAAAATTATTTGATAAAATAAAAAACTAGAAAGTTATTGAAAATCACATCAATGCATAATAAAGAATCATAATCCATCTGAGAAGGAATAGGATTCATCATTCTAAGAGGATAAATATCTCAAAATATATAAGACTATATATACTTTATTAATTATCATAATCCAACACATAAAATTATAGTAACATAATATCATCATCCTACATTATTGTAGCCCAATATAAACCTTGAGAGGGGTGGGGTGAATGTGATTATTTCTAAATTTATCTTTTTCTTCACTTAATAGTCTATTTATCCAATCATGTTCCCATGGTATAAATAACTAGTGTTCAATATATTGATAATATCAATTAATTTAAATCATAAATCTTATAAGAAATGTAAATCTTGAAATGGACAGAGAGGATTTACTTGGTTCACCTACACTGGGCTACATCCAAGGAGCATACATCTACCATGAAGTAATATACTAATAATCAATCAACTATCTCACTAATTGTGTTGATATAAATTCAATCTTGGACACTCCACATGAAAGTTCACTTCCTATGTACTTTAGGAAAATTCAATCCCAACAAATCCATAGTACATGTAAAATGGTTTAGGGAATATCTCACTACCTTCCAAGGGTTACTTCCTTGTCCTCATTCATGTGATAGTCCTAAAGATGTCATTTCATTGACTTATTTTCCTATTATTATTTTATCAATATAAAGGTAGAACCATGATAATCTTATGTACAATATGTAAACTCCATCATAATGATAGAAGTTAGTATTTTTTGAAGACTATGTTTTTCTCTAAATTCCACATCCAGATATCAACAACCCCTTATGAGAAGAGTTGAATCTTAGATCTTTAAATAAACTTCATACAATATCAAAACAACAAATACATATAAATAAAAATTAATAATTACATTAATTTAATCTATCTTCCTCAAAAAATCAACATAATATTATTAACATTGGTTCAGTTATTCTCCTTACCTTTTACACTTCTTTAGTGCACAATAATTTTTATCCTCAAAAAAATATTTAAAATAGTTTTGTTTAGCAATAATTAAAAATATATGATTTAAATATTAAATAAATCCCATATTGTTGACCACCTTCTTAATTCTTCCTTATCCCTTCACTAAAATAATTACTCTTTTATTTTATTCTCTAAATTCTCATCTATCATGAATTTTCACTTTTTATTTTTTAATATATCTTCCTCTATTTTCCAATCAGGATATTTGAGTTTTAAATTAAAATTTTATAATTTAACCACCTTTTACTTATAATGATTCAAATGTATCCATAAAATCATATTAACAAATATTTCCACCATTAAATTCTTTTTAGTTTTATTAATTTATATCATAACCATCAGATAGTTACAAACTACCATCTCATCAATTCTAGGAGAAACTAGTAGTTTTTTAAACCTTCATGCCATGAGATCTAATAGAAATTTATATTTTGTGCTCACATTTGGACCAATAAAGTAAAGGTAAAACATTATAATGGAATAGTATTACTATAAGAAAAATTCCCTTAGAAATGGATTGATCCACACTTTCCTTCATATTTTTACTTCAACTCCAAATATTCTAATACTTGAAATTGATTCTTCCATGGAATAGGGATTCACCAATTTTTATTTTCAATTATTATTAAATATATTTCATAACACCATTTAGAACACCCATTTTGAGTTACCTTATTTTTCACAGGGATTTTGTAATCCCAATAAAACATTTAGTATGACATGGTACTCATCTTTTCATGTTTTAACCAATAATTCCCCCACCTCGGTCATCAAAAATTAAAACTAAAACAGTTTTCATTTCATTCCCATATGTTCAGGTATTCTTGTATTTTTTTAAAATATTATCTAAAATATGATGCATGTATTATTTCATTTTTACACTAGATCTATCAATGACATTATACTGAAATGTAGTCCTTTTAAACCATTTTGAGTTAATCTAACATGGGATTTATTTATTCCCTCTAAGATAGATTATTCATATATAATTTATTACTACACGATATAAAGTAAATTTAATTTAATATCACATAGTGATACATGATTTTTTGTATAAATATCGTGCATCATTAAAAAAATATGATGTGGTTGTGATTTAATATTTTGTCGCTTCAAGAATGTCATGTTTATTCCCACATGATATAAAACCTATAGCTTTATTAAAATACCACATTTCATAATCATTGTTTTATCTTATGTATCTCATTTGTGGTATTATCATCCTATATAGCTCTAGAAATACTAATTCACTCTTTTGTACAATTTAAAAAAATTAATTCTACAAAACCTGTAAAAAAAACTATTTTTTCACAAAAACCTATCAAATTCTCCCAAAACACATGTCATCCTTCCCTAAATATCTTAAAACATTCACACACCTTATCTAATGCTATAATATACATTAATATTAACATTAAACATCATCAAACATCCTAAAATTCAAGTCACATATATTTAAATGGTAATAATACTTATATCTCATCACCACATATGTTTCCCATGTGTGTTAATCATTATCACATCACTATGTCTTCAATGTTTTCTTATACTTGAGCCATGTAATAAATAGAATCATCCTTCATATATTGTTAACAAATCATTTTAACAACCTTTTAGAAATACAAAAACACTTAGTTAATACAATTATCTCTCATATCCACCCATTATCATCAACATTAAGTGATTTTCAAAAAATATTACACACAACCTTCTGGTTGGAACAACCGCCTATATTTTATTGAAAATAGTTCCATAAATTCCATATACCATTATGAGATGGAGATAATATATTTTCTCTTCCCCTTTGATAATAAAATGAAAAGTGTTCAAACAATTTCAATACTTTATTCCTTCTTCCCCTTTTTTCCATAAACAGTATCAGTGTATCTCTATCAAATTCACTACCCCTTTGTCAAAATGCTTATTTCACTATATTTATATGATGGATCATTATCTTCACATTACTCAAAAAATATACATATTTAGAGATACTACACATCCACTTACATTCACCTTCAATGAAACTCAATCTCCTTTTACCACTTAAACAAAAAATATAGATTTATTGAGTTATAACTCTCCCCTTCAGTAACCCATACCTTTATATCTTTCACCCACATTCATTTTCCTTAAAAAGTTTAGTCACATTCTAGAGATTGTTGATTATAATATAATCCATTAATATTATTTTATTCATCTTTAATTGTAACTTCTTCTTCAACACACTATCACATTTAGCATCACTCTTCTTAAAAACAATTTGGGATGTCAATTTAAAACATTCCAATAAGTTATAAAAAATCCTCTAAACCTACTAATTTTAAATTTAGTGTCATAAACAAGATCCTTTATTAATAACTTCAATTTTATCCATTTTACACACATAATTACAGAAGATTATAAAACATAACAAATTATGTTCCTCTAAAAGCAAACATCATGTAATCTCAATCACACTTATACAAGACCATCGACGTACAAGAAATATTCTATAAAGTTTGTGATTTAAACAACATTTTGAACAAATTGATTCCATTTTTTCTTAATAAACTAGTGAAACCACTCAATATCCATGATATTCATTTCTTCAGTGGTCTTCCCCTTTCCTCAATGAGACTAATAAACATTTGAATTCTCATAATTAACTCCCCCTAATATTAATTTTTCTCCTGAAAAAAATTGATGTTATCTTTAGAATGAAGATTACACTTGTTCATAAAATTTAATTTTTATTTTATATTAGTATTGAAGAAAACAACAAAATGATACCATATTATTAAATTTTTTTAAAAAAATAGAATAGTTATACTTTCATGGATGTAGCTTCTACTCTATCAAGTTTTCTTCCTTCAACATCAGGTCCTACCACTAATTGGTAATGGTCGGATACCACCCTTTGAATTCCAAAATTGGTTTGATGCCTTTTAGAATAATTAGATATGGTTTTGACACCTATATCACTCCAAATATGTATTTATTATGCCTTTAATTCATTATCATGGAATATATAATTATATTAAATTTTTTTATGGTGGACAATTAATATCACCTGTTGATTCAAATATATGCTTAACACCATTAATTGTTTTCTTCAAAACCATTAACTTCATATATTTCCTTTAGATACAAATACACCACATGGATCATATCATTACATTAATCCTATAATAATTCCAAAGAGTAGATATAGCGATGAAGAATATGCATAGATGTTTACTTCTCATCATTATCATGTTTTAGAATTTGGATGATCTTTTTAACGAACCTATTTCTTCTATCTTTCATTCAAAATTTCAAAGAATGTTTTCATGAAATGATACCATGAATGCACTCTAACTCATGAATATTTGGTTTTTCAATAATTTTATCATTTATATTCATGTACATTCTTTATGTAGTGACCTTTACAGTGATTCCACTTGTATAATATTCATTTTCATATAAATAAAACCTCTATTGGTATTATGATTTTCTTCATGTTCTTTTATTTTTCCCTTTTCAAAAATTTATTTCTCTTTGAATATTATTTATTGGTGATAAAGGAAGATTAATTTTACTTATTAGCTTTAAATAATTGCTTCTTTTATATCCATGAAATAAAACAAACTATAATAGCCTTTTATTTCTAACACACATCCTTTTGATATTCTATCTCATCTTTCTTCAGGCACATGAAACAATTATTTAATATAACCGATTATATTTATATAGTATCTTAATTTAAAATTGTATTATGGGTTGTAGTCTTCCATATATTTCCTTTTATTATTTTCATAATATAATACCTTGAAATATTTCCACTATTTATATATTCATAATATCTTCCATGATAATGATCTACACTTCTTCTCATCAATGGATTTTAAACCACAAATTCCATTCAAAACTAATTCATCAAGTGAAATTGTTTTCCCTAAATAAATATTGTTTGGAAAAAAAATTCTCTTAAATTTTTATAAATTTTTAAAGTAACTAACAAAAAAATTAGAAGAATGGTAATTATAAGTATAAGAGTTATACCTTATAAATTATGGTATAAATGACATTGATATTCCTTTATTTTCAAAATATAAAATCAATCAAATAGATTTGCCACAAAAATATAAGGTATTTATAACAATCACACAATAGTAACAAATGTTTCCCTATTAATCCTCTTGACTCTACATATTTGATCAAAACACTTTATTTACTTTCTGATTTTCATTACTTGATTAAAATTTTTGAACACCTTTTATTTCCCTTTTATAGTAAATAATAGGTTTCTTGATTTCTTTGGGTGATAATGTATCAAACCCCACTCTCGATTTCCATAATAATTGATCTTTGAACATTAAGTCCCTACCCAATAATTATCTATGAATCAATGAATCTGTATTGAATTTTATAATTTGATACAACCAAGTCTTCAATATTTTCAAAATAACCTTCAAACCAAAACACTTTAAGATGATATGACCTCTTTTATTTAATAGATATTTTACATTCCCTTTATATTTCCTTATTAGTAGTTTCAATTGATCTTAATTCTCTCATTTCAAAGAGACTAAATAAATTTCATACTCTTTAACCATTTTTAACTTTATATCTAAATAATAATTCAGCACTATTAAACATGATTTTAATATTCCTTCCATTATTTATAATTTTTCATCATGTGCTATGGTCAATAATTTATCTGTAAATATCCTCTCCTCAAACATTAATTGATCAAGAAGAAATATTCTTTAAACATTTATCATAATGAAATCTTTTAAGAGTTTTGTCATAGTATCAACATTTATTTTCAATAGTTTCTCTAGGGATCCATTATTTCTTAAAATATATTCTTTTTTACCTTCATTTAAAATTTGGTCAACTGTTATTCATTAGTACTCTCATAATACATTTGTGACTCATTTTCATTATTAAATCCAACCATTACTTTTTCATTCAAATCAATCATATTTTGATGGATATTTAAATATTATCCTTTAAAAAACAACTTATTCTTCAATATAATAAATTATCAATGTTCATTATTTAATAAAATAACTCATATTTTCTATTACCTAGTATTTTTATTCAACATTTTGATTCAAATAAATTCCTAATCCATATTATCCATGTGTATTATATTGAAATTCAATTACTTAATCAATCTAGGAAAATTTAGCCACATGTTAATCTAAAACCTCATAAAAAATTTTCAATTTTCCTCTAATCATATGGTTCCTTATTATTTTAATATCTAATTATTTAATTAACCCTTAATATCTACTTGATAATAAATAATTCCCTCTATTTTAATATTATCAATATCCATTATCTTATCCTTTAAATATATAGGATCCATATAAATTCAAGAATATATCATCCAGGTAGAACTATAACGAACCTTTGAGTTTGGATACCGATTTAGGAAAACCAATAGACACTCTAATAGGGGTGAATAGAGATGTTCCGTAGTTCAATGTTTTATTCACTTAATAAAATTTTTATTGTATTTTTTACTATTATTCCAAAGTAACATTTTTTTAATCAAAAAAATTAATGTTAAGGTGAGAAACCACCCAGTTCAAGAATCATGAGAAATTTCATTAAATGATTAACTTCATTAACCCACACTAGAATACATACATTAGAAATGAACCTATGTACCAATAATACACTATTGTATTGATCATGTGAATGCATATTCAATTATGGTCACTCCATTTCAAGGATTTATATCAATAAAATTTAGGTGAAGTCACTCCTCACCAAATATCACTGCTTATACAATGGTTAGGTAATAAATCATTGTATCTAAATGGTAACTCCCTTCTCTTAATTCGCACTTTACTCTAAAAGATATTATTTTATAAAATTGTAGTTCAATTCATAGTTTATGGACATGAAGTTCATACTATTATTAGCATGTATAAAAGATATAAATTATATTTTAATCCTAGATATTTGAATTTAATTTAGCAAATGTACTACTCTTAATTTAATATATAGATATTAATAATCCCCTATAGTAAGATTTAAATCATTGATTATGAAACAAAAATCATATAGTAGAAAAACTCTTGAAGCATATAATTCAACATTATGAATTATCTTTTTGTAATTTATCATCTTCAACCAATCAATCAAATGTGATCAATAGAACTTCATTTATTCTATTAACATGCTTCTATTATTTTTTTAAATAACACATTTTTAACTCAATAAAATATCTTCAATATATTTCTATTCTGAAATAACTCAATATCTCTAATTTAGATATTCAATAAAGTTTTTGTTGTTGACCACCCTCATTTTTCTTTCTTCTCCATTCTATAAACTCTCAATTTCTTTCCTCTTCTCTCTATGTCCTATTTTTCAATACTTTTCTTAATTTATTTCTATAATATTTTCCCTTTATTTTCCATTTTTTATATTTGAATTTCAAATTTAAATTTATAAAATCATCTAAATTTTACTTCCTTTATTTTAAAATTATACCTTTATTCATATTTAAATAGATCTCCATTATTGGATTCCATTTAGGAAGTTAAATTTAGTGTCATAATAACTAAATAGTTAAAAAGTTACAACACATCAATTTTTTGTGAAACATATAGTTTTTAAAACATTCACACTGTGGCCTCTTATATAAATATCCATTTTAGGAACACATCAAGATTTAACATGACATGGTGAAACAATTACCATGAAATATCATTAATCCAGGAAAAACCCTATATCAAATGACTTTATCCAAACATTCCTTCCTATTTTATCTTCAATTATAAAAAAATATGATGCTCAAAATTGATTATTCCACAGTATGGGCATTCTTCAATTTCATATTTTAGTAATCCTTATATACAGTTCATTACATCCATTAAAGTTACCATTTTATATCTCCATGTTTTACATAGGTATTTTTTAATCCCAATAAAACTTCTACAATAGAGTATTCCTCATAATATCCACATTTCAATATAGTCTTCAGCAACCATGAATTTCACAACATCTATCGATAGTTACTGCATTCCATTTTAATATCTTCAGGTCTTATATTATTTCAATTAAATCACCTTTGAAATATGATTCAACATCCATTATATTCATACCAAATTCTAATTAGTGACTTTTTATTTTTATGTGTGCCTTTGACGCTACTATGATTTAATCTAATGTGGGGGAGCTTTATTCACATACAAGAGAGATTACTCTGATTTTATTTAATATTATATGAGATAAAAGATCTATATTTTAATATCTTGAAGTACTTTATGCTATTCAAATTAACCTCATATTATATTCAAGTTAATCTGACATAGTTTTGAGTTTATCTTATGCTGCTACAATAATAACATGTTTATTACCATGAAATACAAACCCTACATCTTTATTTGAATGAAATAATTTAGAAACATGATTCTATATTACATAGACCCTTTTCACCAGTTTAATATTATGTATATCCTATAATTATGATTAATTGATACATATATAGTATAAAATAATGTTTAATTATATTAAAACAATAAAAACACAATAATCATAACAAATAATAAAATTATTCCAAACCCCATCTTATCTTACACCAAATATTTTGAAACCATTTCAAACCTATTCTAAATCTAGAATATACTTAAAAAATCATATTAAACATCAAAAAACATCATGAAACTCCAATCCTATATATTTTTATGTCAATAATTATTATGTCACATCACCACATATAGTTTCCTTATATGTTTAAATTCATCACAACACATTGTATTCAATTATTTCTCATACTCCTTCTATGTCATCAAAAAAATATCCTTTATATATTTTCAACCAATACGACTCACAAGCTCTTGGTAACACACAACCACTTGGTTTCAAAAATCATATCTTAT
Organism: Viscum album; assembly: GCA_963277665.1. Lineage (NCBI taxonomy): Eukaryota > Viridiplantae > Streptophyta > Magnoliopsida > Santalales > Viscaceae > Viscum > Viscum album. The sequence continues at coordinate 298,309,874 of OY728138.1, forward strand.
AATCAAACATCATCATCAAAGAATAGTTATCATCAAAAAAATCCTGACCACTACCTTCTAATTTTAATATAAATATAAAATTCATGATTATATCCATCAAAATCCAATAACACTATATCCAATCATATGAATAATATATCATGAGATAGAAAAATAAGTATATAGAGATGATGATATATGAAAATTTAGGTTATGTTTGGTAATGAACCTTCTACATGGAATTGATTCAGTCAATCCTAGAAAGAATAATTCCATTCTTTAGCGTAGAATCTTCAAAATAATTATCAAGGAACCATGTGTTCATATAAGTACTTAATATGGTTTTAATGATGGTTTTAAGAGGAAAAATTATGTTTTAAAAGATAAATCATGAAACATATACCTGACTTTATAATTGGTTCACATAGTCTAATATACTTTGAACTGAACTATATAGGTTTCCTTACCTGTTTAACCTAAAAATCATCTTCAGACTACATGATCCCTTAATCCATATGAATAATCAAGCATGTTTATTTATCTCTATCATTCCTCACAAAGATGGTCTCACAATTAAGGGTATGGTTTAAATAACCATGCACTTGGAACTATCTCTTAGTAATCCCAATTTTGAGCCATAAAAACCCACTAAAACTATAAAGAAACTTATGTAATATGTTTGATTTATCATATTATTCATCATCATAGGAATTTATATCCTTGATAAGTAACTATTATCCATTTTATATAAAAAATCAAACCATTTTGGTTATGTTTAATCATCTATATCCGAAGTCTCTATATCCGAAGTCTCATCTTGAATCATTCAAAGTTTTTAAATCAATTTTATTAAAGGAATAATTTAAAATTTCAATATCTTATATGTCTTATTAATAATTCAAATATTTATTTCAATATAGGTAATATATAGTTATAAATCTACAACATCACATAGAATAAGATTTGAAAAATCTGGTTGGATCAACCTTAACAAAGAAACATGAAATGTTTCAGGCACTAAAATGTACTTTAAAAGAAATCCCAAATAGTAAGGCACATATATGATCATATAAATATTATTTAATGGAAATACATAAAAGGTTTTCAACCTTTCTTCCTTCCAGGTTCATTGAAATCCTATCCATGGAGAGACTTATAAAAATACTTTATCTATAACTAAAAAAATCTGGGGGGATTCATAAATGTTTAATATAAAACTTCAATCAGGTTTGAAAAATCATCAATCAATTAATGTCTATATAGACATGATCTTTCATCTCTTGTGAAAAACATGTTCTTTGGAGATATTTTTCTACCACTTATACCCAACACAATGACTATGGACATAATATTTTCTGAAACACTTCAAATAAATCCATATAAATCAACTCTTTATTGGTATAATTGTATAAAAATGTAAAAAATAAATGTGTTCTTCCCATGATCTACCAAAATCAAGATTACAACTACACATTATGTCATTTCAAGTTAATCATAAAAATATTACTCATCACACATTATAAACATCTATAAAAATTTAAATTAAACCAATAATCCCAATCTAACATGGTGGATAAAAGAGAACTATAAATCAAAATCTACTTCCTTTATGTGCATTTGAAGTTGGTCATACATTGAAAATGTTTTATGAATGGCTAATAATTGATTTGAATTTATGAATCAACCCATAATCACCTGGATAGAATCAGGATTCCATGATGATCGATGTAAAACAACCAAAATATCCATATTAATGTCCTTCCATGTGACAGTTAACATAGGTAAAGGTTGAAAAAAATATATATTTCACTGATGAGTTACTTATACCTATTGAAAAGTCAAAATTTTAGAGATAAATTAGTTATTTCTATATTCATAAATTCCCATCAAAATTGCTACTTGATGTCATGATATAGCTGTGTTACTCTTAGAATAAATATTCATCTAGAGTTGTGAAGCACAATTATAAATTGTTCCTTCTACCCTATGGGAACCACTTCCTGATATTATAATTATTGAATTGATTCAGTGGGTAGTGGTCACCCATCAATGGTATCCTCACCATTTATGGTTTTAAATATATTATTATAGCCATCATAGATTATCTATACTTCATTTAATTTGTACACAATCCTATAATTTAGTTTAATCTCATGTAACACCAAAATTCCTCCCACATCATGATCCTTAAGATATAAATACACTATAAATCCCATTAAAACCCATTAACCTTTAGATTTATTGAACACTCAAGCCTTTATACTCAAGGAATCAACAATCGTCATACCATTTCCTAGTGTATAAAATAACATGAAGTTGAAGGTCTGAAAATATTCAACTCATCTATGTAGCCTCATGTTTTAAATATTTCTCCTTAAAAATATTCCTATTACATTTATGATCCAAATATTGTGAAAACTTCTCACCAAATAGGTAATATATCTATCTATTCATGTCTTTTACATCCAAATCAAGCACTATATTATGTTTTTTTGTAGTTTTTATATGAATTCCTAATGGAAATGGTGTAAATGACCCCACACTGTCTAATTATATGATAACACACCCTAATATAGCTCTGAACATGTAACAATACAATGAATACACCTTAATAGTTTCAGTTAAAATAATTATTGTTACAAAACTCATATTCCTATTCATCTCATTGATAGATTACCATTACTTATTCACCCTCTAAAATTTTAATTACTTCCAATTTAACATTTTTATTAGTGATTAAAACTTTGAGAAGTATTTCATAAATAATATGTAATATTTAACTAATACAAGGAAATTTTAAATATCTAAAACATTTATAGGCCTATTCTAATACATAATTGCCTTGAATTTATTCGATTCAACTAAAATACACTTATTAGATATTAAATATACCAAAAAATTTACCTCATAATTTCAAAAACTAATATTTTGATGCATTTTCATAAAAAATATAATTTTATAGTTTCTATCATATAATACTCAAATACGCTCCATAATCCTCCATAGATCCCAAATCAACCATATTATCATCTATAAACACCATTAATAATGTGTAAAAAAATTTATCGAAGAGATGATTTATCAAGGGAATAAAAATAGTAATATTCTTGGGAACACCAAATAACATTACCGAGAACACATAATATTAATACCAACTACTAAAATGTATTTTCAGAATGTTTATCTTCTTTAGCCTCAGATAGTTATTTCATGATCTAACATTGATTGTTGAAAATCATTTATCACCCTTAAACTAATTGAAAAGATTATAAATATGTGGTATAATGTATTTACTCTTTACTATAACTTGATAAAAAAAATTAGCTGGTGTAAAAAAATAATAAACTTCCAAACTTCTTAGCGAATGGGAATAGTAATTCCGAATTCAAAACAATCAGTCGAATAAATATATTATTCTATAAATTGTTTAAATAGATATTTATCTCTAATATATTTTTAGACACCATGTGAAATAATGGCTAAGATATTAGAAACATTCTAGGAAAAAAATTAATAGAGAAAAATATGTCTCTCTCTGGTGAAATCCTAGGGTGGTCTTTAGGAAATACATCCAATAAATCTTTAACCACCACTGAGAATATAAATTAATTCATTTATTTTACCAATTCAGGAAATAATAATCCTAGAGACACATTAAATCTTCAAGGTCTTTAACAACCAGTCATTCATAACTCTCATGAATATTATACTCTTCAAAAAATTGGGTAAAACCTCTGATGAGATAGGGTAAAAGTGACTCTTTATTCATAGTATTCAAGGATATCCCTGGAATTATCCATCCAATCAATTATAATTATGTGGTCATTTTTTTTAATATTTAGAACAACAAAACTTCACAAGATCTCTATGTCACTGATCACAATTGAACAAGGACACCTAAATCATCATTCTAACCTTTCTTTATGATGTTTCTCAATTATATAGAATAATTTATCAAATCCAAATGAAAATTCATTTGAACCACTTATTTTACAGATATGAAAAAATGTGATGAACCTGTATCAAACATAACATAACTATAGAAAAATAAATTTAAAGAGTATCATTCTCAAACACAAGTATTTTCTTAGTATCCCCTATTACACACAAAATAGAGAACAATTATCCATGATTCTTATTATCCTGAAACTTCTATAAATTACCACTAGCCATCACCATTGATTTAGCTATATATTTATTTGATTTTATATCAGACTATTCGATCCTTTTGGCTAATTAAAATTCCCAACACTATAAATCTAATATATTTATTTGAAAAAAAATCCCAATATTTTTACAATGGTGTCATGAAATATGAACATTAGGATAGGATTTATTTATGTTTATAGTGATACCACACTAGTAACATCAAAAATAAATAATTATAATAAATAATCCCAAGATAAGTACTTTTTTTAACCACATCACTACAAACAGTACTCCCCTTTAATATGCACTCATAAATCCTTACCTCCATAATTTCAAGGAAAAAATAATTTCTTCCTTTAGTATCCATCATATATGATTCTAGAATAGCATACTTATTTACCACTTCTATATAGGTGGGTAAATATAGTAAAAAAACCATGAATAAATCTAATTTCAAAACATAATCTTGAACATTAATGCCTTAAGATTTCCATTAGTGATCAGCTCTGGTGTAATATAGATAAGCTTCCCAAAACCATTAGTACACTATAGCATTATTTTTCACCCCGCTCCCGCTCAAAGAACTCTTGATCCTTCCCTAACTTCAATATATCTTTGTAAAAATACTAATTTAAAAACTTTTAGAACCCAAAAAAGTCAAATTCTCTTATATATACACCTTTATAACTATCCCCCCCACACTTACATGCTTCCCCATTGAGCATGTCAATATTGAATTCCATCATTGATCTTTCAAGGGTATAGTGAAATTAAATTATTTTTTTGTTTCTCTCTAACCAATACTTATCTTACTAAACTATACTATCACCCCTCGAGAAAGAAAAATTACACCTCTAGAATACTGGTGCTTAATCAAATTACTTAGGTTACCCTTAATCCACATCCTTCCAAGAATTTGAGTCACTGAGATTAATAAAAACTAGATTTTAAGGAAATCGTTCCACTTACTATATCCTTACCTTCCATCAATATCTCAAAATTGAGGAATATATATATTTCCATAAAACAAAAAACATTACAAGAAACTATGTATATATTATCTTTGGCTGGGCTTCTGTGATGTAAATCATAGATCACAAGTTTTTAATTATATATTTAAGTGGATTTATTCATCATTTAATGATTAATTATTTTTATAAGGCTAATGTAACACCAAAAATCACATTTAATTTCAACAAAATTATCTTTAAAATATATGAATTTTCAAAAACATTTTAAATCACTTTCAAAAATGATTCTAGGAAATGAAATAATTTTTTTAAAAAAAACTAATTCACGTGTATTTCACTCTTACACATGTCTACTAGAATTCATGAACACACTTGATGTCTCAAATCATCGAAGGTGTATACACCAGTAAGGGAAAACAAACCAACATTATAAAATTAATCCTTAGATCACTAATCTTTCAAAAAATCATTGAAAACTTAAGTCACTCTATATAGATGTTATTCTGACATTTTTATGTGTACCTCTTGAGTTTCAAACATCCTAATCCTCATGATTGTAATAAATAAAAATAATTAACTTTAAAAACACAATATGATGCAATTTTATAACACATTGGTCTATAATCATAAGTCACATGACCCAAATTATGATTTCATAAGGATGCAAATGTGTTCTATATAATGCCCTAAAATTTTACTATATATCATTCCTTTAAATAAATCTAATGTGTTCGATAGCTTTCTCCACATAAAACACCAAAAAAAAGAGCATCAACTTTTTAGATGAGTATTATCAAGAAAATTATAAGAATAATAAAACCTCTGGTAAATAAAATGATAATACCCAATTAAATATTCTTACATTTAGTGGTTATATAATTAACATGATTCAATATCTAAAAATATTGTTCATTATCAAAAAAAATTAGTGTGTTAACAAATAAAATCAAACCCTTTTAAATTATTATTATGAAAATATATAATCTTTTAACATATTAACTAAAATATTATAATTCTTTATATTATAAATTGGTTTTAAATAATATCGAGAACACATAATGTTTAAGAAGTCCATTTTTCAATAAATGAAATTGTTCTTTATATTTTAAATTTTAATTTAGAAGATAAATTTATAAATATTAGAATTATAATTTTACAAAATTAAATTAATTTTATAATTTCACATATTAATATTAACATAAGGTTGATTTATTATATTTTGTCTAAACTAATTGATTTTTACATGAATATTGAAAAATATAGTTTTTACTAAAATCATTTTTTTATGAATATATCAAGATGTAATAATAAATATATAAATTATAAAAGAATTTTCATGATAAAATATTTATTTTTTTATTAAAAATATACATTTTTAAATACAATTACAATTTTAGAAAACCTATTTTTAACAACATATGTAATATTTTCAAATATAAGAATTTTTTTATTATCATTAAATTAAATTATAGTTGTGTAAATTAGGTTTTGGATTTATTTTAAAGACACATGAATTTCATTTATTTTATAATAAACAAAAAAAAATTGAAAATTGAACATTTTTCTAATTTTATTCATTATATAAATTTTATGCTTAAAAATACACTTTTTCTAAAAAACAGGGTTATGCGTATTAAATACACTAATGTTAAAATTAATTTTTTTTGAAACATATATATTTTATTTGACAAAATTTGGTTCATATTTTGAATCATTATTTCCAAATTATGTAACAACTAAAATTTTATTTTCAATAGTAATGAATTAATTACATTGGTAAATACTAGTTATCACAGTAAAATCCAAAAGTGTAAAACAGGATAACCAAAAGAGTAAATGGACTAATATATTAAAAAAATATTTTAAAATAAGTATTAGAGGTTTTTATAGAACAAAACTTATCTCTACTCTATTATTTTCCACTTTTGAGTCTTCTTTACATGAAAAAAATGCGCTCTCTTTTTATTAAGATGAAGTATTTTCAAAAATGTCATTCTCGGTACTTATAAAAGGATATTCTCAACGCCCCTTCAAGAGCACACCCAAATTTCAATTTCCAATTGAAAATATTCCCTTTTCCGTCCCCTATAGTCTAATTTCACTTCATTTAAATTATTTTAATAATAATTTATCATAAGCCTGCCATTTCCAAGGAGTCCTCCAATGGAAAACAAATGTACACAATGTGAGTACTAATTTTCCCAAACTTCTATGTTTTTTCTAAATTAATTTTCAAAAAAAATTCAAATTACTATATAATGGAATTATTATTATTTTTATAATTAATAATTTTATTTTCATAATTCTCCTTTTCTATTAAGAAAAATAAAATTTTCATTTGTGCATTTGCAGAATATCACCTCTACAAAGTAGTTTTTCTCACTTTTCATTTATTTTATTTATTATTTATAATATTATATTAAAATATTAATCAAAAAATTAAGAATATATAAATAATATAATAATTTTTTAAATAATTAAATTTTTCCAAAATAAGGCACTTTCATAACCATACTCCTTCATTAATTATGTTGCATTCATGTTTCGGTCAGTCTTAATTCCAACAAGAACAATGTAATAAAATAATACAATAGATGAATTAAAAAATTTAATTACTAAAAATATATGATATAAATAAGTAAATAGTAATTTTATTTTAGTCTTTAATTTTTCTCAATAATATTAAACACATTAATTAATATACCACCATTCATTTGTTCAAGATCACTTAAATATGATTATCACCAATTTCTTCTATAAGAAACATTAATAAAAAACCATTGAATAAAATTATAAATTTATAAAAAATAATCAAACATAAATTAAGTACCTTTTTTTATCTAATAATGGTAAATTTTGGGAGAATAATGAATAACAACATCGTTATTATGAAACTAGTTAAAATAATCATGATTACTCACAACTGATTTGAAAATATGTAATAACTAATTAACATATATGTGGATAAAAATTATAAATTAAGTGTAGAAAATTTTATCGAGGTGAAAAAGTTTATAAAATAATTTTTTTATATATTTATTTTTTTATACATGATATTCAATTTCATTAGTGGATGCTCGGAATTATGGCAAGGGGTTCTTTGTTTAAAATTTAATATCTTGAGATATATTTCTTATTATGCACCATGATATCTTTTAAATGGTGTGATTTCTGACTAATTAATATATTATACTATATTTATATACTTTATAGGGTTTTAAAAGCTATATAATGTTATTTATTTCAATTGATTTTGATTCAAATGATATCATGTTTTTAAGGGTTTTGGTTAACTTAACTCCCTTATTTGAGTTATAATGCTTCTTCTTGAAATTATTTTTTCTAGGGTATGATTCTTCCACAATAATATTTTATCTAATTTTATAATATCTTCTTATCTAGGTAATATGATACTTTTGATTCAAATATTCATTATCAATGAATTTATTCCCCTTTAAATGTATATAACTGTTAATACTAATTCACCTATTTAACAACGGTTTCCCCTCCTTATTCTTATTTTACTTTCCCTAAAATGTTCCCATTTATATTTCAAAACATAATTTTTTATCTCTTTTGAAATTCAAATTTTCATTCTCCACTTTCAAAAATGAATATTTTTTAATTTTTTTATGATGTAGTTTGTCAATAATGGTATTTCAAAATATTAAAAAATATTTTCCATCCTTTAAAAATAAATTTTTTTATCTTCCATTCCATATTTATTTTTTATATCATTAGTGAATTTCCATGGATCTGTTATTAAATTTTCTTTCTAAAACTTAATGTTTTCTAAAGTTTTTAATTCACCTTTTTGAAACATTTATGTACTTTTATGTCTCCTTTATTAACTATTCTTTTAAAAAAAGTAAATTTTTTCAAAAAAATCACATTCAATTTTTGAAAGAATTATGTATTTTTCAAGGATTTATTATTTGTATTTATTTGAAAATATTGATTTTGATAATTCCATTTTTTAAAATTTTCTGAAGAAACCTTCCTGAAAATAAATCTTTAAAGAATCCCATAACTTTTTCTTTCATCCCAATGTTAAAAGAATTATCTAAAAACTCATTTATAATTTCACTACCATTTTTCATTTTATATCTAATGGAATTATTTACATGGAAGTCATTTTTCATGAACCACCCTCTAAATTTTCATATGAAATGCTATTATTGGGTGATTGAGTTTTTGGGTAACAAACTTTTACATCATTTAGGTAAATTTTGGTATTACCATCTAGAAGTGTTGTTAGAACCATTTTTAATTATATGGGATATTTATGACCTAATTATTGATTGATTTAAATTGAAACACATATATATAGATGATTTATGGGTGGGGTCATCTATCTCCATCCAATTGATTGGTTTCAGTTTTATATCTCATGAGATAATGATTTTATGTGTGGGTATAGTTGCGATTAAGATATGATCAAATGGTTGTGCATCAGTGTAATTGTTGTTAAGATATTCTCACAATATTTTTCATGGGTATAATTGTGGTTCAGAAATGCTCATAGGGTTGTGTATTGGTATAATTGTAGTTAATCTATGCTCACAATGTTCTTTATGGGTATAACTATAGTTAATATATACTCACAAGACATTTTATGGGTATAATTATAGTAAATATATTCTTAGTATACAGTTTTTGTATATAATTTTAGTTATGTTATGCTCACAAGACTGTTCATGGACACAATTATGGTTAAAATATGTTAATAGTGAAATAATTTTTTATAGTTGTGTTTATTCCACAGTTTTATAAAAGTTTTTTTGCCTATGTTATTCCCTCGTGGATTATGTTTATTGAGTAATGTTTACACACTCTTTTGAATCATGTATTATTTATAATCTATGTTTTTCTTTGTTTGATTTTATTATGTATCCAGATTATAGAAATATGCTGATATAATTCTCATTTTTTAATATTTTATTTTCTTCACTTATGTTTACCATTACTTATGATATAAACTCACCCCTTTCTTATGTTTCCATCCCACATATTGTGAAGATGAGTAAAAATTATGAGAATTCTATATGGGAGTATTGTGTGGTTCAATTATAGAGAAATATTCACAAGTATTGTAAAATGGATTTCTTATACAGTTGATTATCAAATAATCTAAACCTTTTATTCATAGTATTGTGATATTATTTTGGGAGATGTAATTTTTAAATTATAAAAATTATGTAAAATTAAGATATGTTTATCTTGTGTTGTCCTGGTTGATATTAGAGAATGGTTTAGCTATTTTTTGAATATTGATTTAGTTATTTGAGGGGATTTGGATAAGAAAACTATTGTGAAAACCCAAGGGATAAGTGCTAGGGATAATACTAAGTACAAGATAACATTATTATTTTTCTAAAGTGGATATCATGTAGTTCACCTAGAAATTACATCCCTATATGGATATAAGAAAATGGATATAGTTGGGGAAAAGAGGCACCTAAGGGTAATAACACTTAAAAAGGATGGTTGAGTATCAACTAAATATTTAATCTAGTGCATAATTATTTGTTCTAATACAAAACAATTTTATTGAAACTATTAAGGTATATGAATTGTTTAATAACAGTCTCTTTACAGTCATTATGAAATATTTGTTATGTTATGGAATTAGGTTTAAGAATATGAGAGAACCAAACCTAAATAAACGTATATTAAAGGGAGACTAATTTAATAATTTTGATGAGTAATAAATTTTCAGGTTTAGTTTTTCATGATATTATAATTCCCTTATGAAGATAATATTGTTTACTCTTGATTAAAACTTTTGGTTTGTGAAATGGATAGAGTTAGGAGAAACCTAATTAATAAAGGATATGATGGACACTATTATAAATTTATTAAGGAGAAACAAAGTGTGACATAAGTTTTTGTTGAAAATATTATTTTTATGTGCTTCTAAAAATATCAAGTTATGATTAATATCTTGAGTTTTTAAAAACATTTGAACACACTATAGAAGAGAAGGATGAAGTTTCATAAAAGATCAGGTGATGAATATGATTAATGGAAGAAGATTTAAATTCATATAAGTCAAAAATTTTGGAGAAAGAACCTGAGGGAGTGTCTCAAAGGAACTAGAAAGTTTTTCAAGTGTGGAATGATTGGATATTTATCTCATGGTTTTCATAGAGATAAAAAGAGTTCTCTCATTGTAATGAAATTTCATGGAGTATCAACTGATACATCATCCACACTTCAAAACATCTAAAACAAGGAGTTTGGGAATTATGGAAATTGATACCCCAATCCAAGGTCCAACAAGTAATATTGGTATCAAAACCCTCATAAACCAAGGGAACATGTGAAATACTATCCAATCACAACTACTGAATTGTATCATGATAATAAATGAATATTTATCCTCCACTCTATATTTTTGGATGACTTATTCTATTCTGGTCTAGGTTATCCTATAATTTTTCTAAGAGCATTAAATCACCCTGCTGGTGATTTGATTATAGAAGACAAATTATTATTGAATCTTATCCTAAGTTGAAGTTTATGGGAATTTCCTTGTGAAAAATATTTTTAACATTCCATTATATGAATTTAATGCGATTTTTGGAAATGGATAGGTCCCCTCATCATATATGAAAAAATATTTGGAAAAAAGAAATAACATTTAATATCATCCTATAGTAGTATATCAATGAAAGGATGAGTATGAACACCCTTTAAAAGAAAATTATATAATAAGATTCTTGATACCAAATTATGATAGTCACATTTCTCAAATTGTTGGTGAATAACACAATGACATAGAAAATTATATTCTATGTAAAAAATACATGTTTCTTATGTTTTTGTGTTTGATATCTCCCTATAAATGTTATATTAATTCATTTATATATCTTAAATACCCTTAGATATTATTATTAGTATAAGATAATTAAAATTAAATAGAGGTAATTGATTTAGTAGGGGGAGGATTCAACTCTCCAAGATTTGACTATATATCATTCATTTAATTAGATCAAATGTGTATGATAGCTTACTTTACATGAAACTCCAAACAAAAAAGAGTTGTATTATATATGATTAATATTATCAAGAAATTATAGGAATAATAAAACCTCCAGTACATTAAATGATATTATCTAATTAAAAATGATTATATTTAGGGGATATATAATTAATATGATGTAATATTTAAAATGATTATTCATTCTCCAATAACTATTTAATGTAATAATAAATTAAATCAGTAACCTTTAAATGATTATTATAAAAATATATAATATTTAAATATATTAAATAATATATTAAAATTCTTTAAATTATAAATCAGTGTAAAATAATATTGAAAACACATAATGTTTATGTAGACCATTTATCATAAAAAGTAGTTATCCTTTATATTTTTATTTTTTATTTAAAATAAAAAACTATAAATTTTAAAATTGAAATTTTAAAAAATTAATATTTTTTAATTCTATATACCAATATGAACCTAAGTTTATTTTTGTTATATTTTTATAAAATGATTTATTTTTAGGTGAATGGTGAAAAATACAGTTTTTAAATAAATAGTTGCATTTATGACTATATAAATAATTTAGTATAACATAAAAAAACATTTTTAATGATCATATATGTATTTATTGTGTGAAACTATACACTTGAAAATACTATTATTAATTTAGAAAACCTATGTTTAATAACTTATGTAATACTTTTCAATAAAATATATTGTTTTTTCTTTTCTTTAAAATAAATATTATTTAATGGAAATTAATTTTTTATTTATTTTGATGAAAAATAAATTTTATTTCTTTTATAATAAACCAATTTATATAGTTTATTTTTAAATCATTGATAATTCTATCCTATACATAAATTCTATGCTTTAAAACACACTTTTTCCAAAATAAAAATTAAGTTTTCACGAGTAAAATAATATAATGTTAAAATTAATATTTTTGAAACATTTAAATTTTATTTTATAAACTATATTTAATATTTTGAATCATTATGTTCAAATTATTAAATAAAAATTGTTTTTTTAAAATAAAAAATTAATTACTTTGTTAAAAACTACTTATCATGGTAAAATCTAAAAGTGTAAAAAGGGTTAAAGAAAGGGTTAGAAGGAATAACATGATAAAATATTTATATATATGATTTATTAAGGTTTTGATAGAAAAAAAATTACCTACAATATAGTATTTTTTATTTTTATTTCTTCTTTACATATCAAACATGTTCCATCTTTTAATTAATTGGAAAAATTTATAAAAATTCTATTCTCACCACTTATAAAAATTTTCTCTCACTTACCATTCAATACCACTCAAATATTTTTATTTCATCATTAAAATATACCATTTTCCATATATTAGAATATTATTTCACTTCCATTAGCTTCTAGACACAAGAATTTATCCTCACCCATCCATTTTAAAGGATTTCTTGAAGGGAAATCCTATGTCCCCAATGTGGGTACAACTTTTCCCTATCATATTTTATTTTATTTCGAAATTTCCAAAATATAATTTTCCCAATAATATAAAAGAAAATAATTATTTTTATTTTTTTGAGTAACTCAATAGGGGAGATTAATTGAGTACCCAAAAAATTTATTAAAAACCCATTTTTAAATTAATCCCTCCAAATAAAAAAATCACCTATTTAATAAAAATAGTGGTTTGATAAAATTTTGTTCTTTTAAAATATTCCTCAAATATGTATTAGTTATCATTTAAAACAATATTTAAAATCCCTTTAAGTTTTGAAATCAATTTAGTCAAAAAAATCCTAATATAAACACTAGTTAAGACTAACTATCAATGTACCAGTTTTGTTTATAGTTAAAATAAAATACAGTTTAAAGATTAGAAATTAATTAAAAAAACAAAACGGAATAAAAAAAGAGGGTTCAATGTCAATTAGATACCTAATTCCCTTCACTTGGAAATCACTCGCTACCAAACAGATTATATAACTATAATCAAATCTACAACCTGGATCGAGTATAAAAATAATCTTACAATATGTCTAGGTCACACAGGGACCTCTTCTACATTAATTGTTAGAAGGAAACAATCACAAGACACATGGGACATCTTTAAAAAATATTTTGGTTATACAATATAAAATACAGTGAATAAGATATCTCATATTCTTCAGTTCTATCCCAAGCATTACTGTGTTTTTATAAACAGAGGATATAACACACTGCTTGAATATAAAATAAAATTTCATAAAGAGAAAATAATATGATATATAAAAAATTAATACTACTCAATTTGTAGTTCTTATGCTTATTGAGTGTCGTCAAATGTATCTTGGTGAGGACATAGAGCTGCTTCATTTAAATTAGAAGTAAAACATAGTGTCACAAAGCTCTCGTCATTTTGAACATAGAAAAGGATTTGGATTTTTAGTGTACTTCACTATTTATTAGTCGAATGAAATTAAGTTTGTAGTGTGTATTATCTTTAGTTATTTTCTTTCTCTAATTTAGTAAGTGCACACTTCTTAATCATGCATTTTTCTTTATGAATGAGGGATAATTCTTAGAATATGTAGCACTACATAAAGGAGTGTCCATTTTAAGAATAATTATCTGGATCTTCTTCATCCTTGTATTGATCTCTAACATTGGAATTAATGCATGCATGCAGTAGTTAATAATATAATCATAATATCACTCTTTAAATTTATTTCAACAGTATACTAGTTGGTAGTATTTAATTTAAAATAGGTAGAACAAAGATGGAAGATCTTTTGGAAACAATACTTCTCTAGTGAAAAGAAATTGTGGTGGAAGACATTCTGGTGGTGAATCATTTGAAGTATCACTGACTCATTTGAACTAATGGTGATTCATGATGGCAATGAGTCATGTTTGGTGGCTGATCAAATCTATAGGTGAGGCATTTGAACTAATGGTGATATATGTATGGTGGTAGCTCACCTAGTGGTGAGTCATGTCTGGAGTATCTCATATAATGATTATTCATGTCTAGAGGCATCTCAACTCTATCGGTGACGCATTTGAACTAATGATGAGGCAGTCTTGTGGAAGCTCAATTCTAGTAGTCAGACATTCTGGCAGTGAGACATTTATACTAACAATGAGACATGTTGTCAGGGTGTCATTTTGAACTCAAGATAACTCATCCCAACATTTAGCTAAATTTTCATCAAATTTCAATATATTATAAAATGCTATCATAAAATAGTAATCTCATTAAAAACATATTAAACTTGATTTGTGAGCATTAAAATAAGGAGGTTCAAACAATTTTCCCATTTTTATAATAAAAAATCATAGAATTTTTATAAACTATGTATAAAATAAATTTATATATACAATGATGAATGTAAAGACTAATAGTCTGCTTAAAATTTAAAAAATCACATGTGAGATAAAGAAAAAAGTGGTATCAAAGAAATGTGATTTTAAAGGATAAAATCCATATAAATTTTTTTATTAATGGGTAACATAAAAAAGTAAAATATCAAAATATAATTACAATATCAATGAGTAATGTAATTATGTTTTTCAAAGGAAAAGTAAACCACACCCAAATAATGATATCGAAGGAAAAATAAGGATGCTACCAAAGGATGAATCCAAATAAATATAATACCAAGAAAATAATAAGAATAAAAACTTATAAATGAGAAAGGTAATAATGATAATATTAGTATCAAATATAACATAACAAAGGATAGAAAAATGAAGTATTAAAGGTAATTTATCAAGGATAAATAGAAAAAAGTGAAAATCACACCATCAAAATTTCTCCACCCTTTTGGGATTATCAAAATTATAAAAAGATAAATAGTAAAGACAAATAGGAACAAGCATTTAAAAACTATCAGTTTCATAAGTAACATATCAAAGAATAAAAAAGTTTCAAAGGAGAACTAATCAACGGAAAGATGGTGAAACATATCATTAGGCACAATGATATATGATATTACATCCCAAAAATATGATACTGGGAAAAAACCATAGAAATCCCTATCAAAGACTAATGTCAATTAGATTTAATGTCATCTCTAGATGTATTATCAATAGGGCTCTTTCCCTTATCTGAGAGAGGAGGGACAAAGGTAAAGGATGTTGGTGCAGCTGTAAGAGATGGAAACAGAGAAGGTATAGAAGGAGTAGGAATCTCACAAATAATTAATGTCTTGATATGCTGAAAAACTTCTATATGAGTCTTGCTGAATGGCTGTTACTGTAGAGGTAATGGTTTTGAATAATGATATGTTTTAAATGTTATCATGGGTATGGTCTATAGAGCAACAACAGTAGTGTCAGACACATATAGTAATGACTTCATAAGATTGAAAAAATCCATGATAATATTTCAACCTCTCTCTATTTCACTATTAAAGACATTATTTTCCTCCATAAAATGCTTAATAAGGGGGCCCAAAACCTTTTACTGGTCGACCTTCTCCTTTAATGGATTGGTGATAGGTGGTATCCTGAGATTCTCAACCAAAAACATGAAATGAAAAATTTTCTCATGTCTGGAATACACCCTAGAAAAGTAATATTTAATGTACTTAGTAATAGTTTCCCTATCACTTAAAGGCTTATTTAATCATTACCTTACCAGATTGTATATATTCTCACTATGCTAAATAATCTATCTCAAATCTTAATGATGAGTATTATTAACATCACCCAAGGCCTCTTGATGTTCTGCTAGAACAATATACCAAACTAACTCTTCATAAAAGGAAACTTAGGGAGGTACAGTAGAAAATATAGAATCTACTAAAGGAAATATCTCCAAACTCTTCATTATAGAAGACTTGTTGGAAGAAAAGGAGGCTCTCATTTCCTCCATGACTAATCTCAAAGACCCCATCTAACCTAATGTTTTTAATTTCAACCACTTGAATGTGATGATTCATTTTCAGCTGAATATGACATACCACAAGATCAAATCTGTGTCTTGCATCAGCCTCACTCAACATAGTGACCAAAGCTTCCAGAGACCTCAAAATATTACCAAAAAATGAAATAATACTATGTGTGAGGGACTCCAAATCTATCCTGTAAATAGAATCTATAGGCACTAGAATAGTAGGTGGAGGCACAATATTTTGTACAGGCTCTGCTCTAGTAGGAGGTGCATCTGAAGGAAAGGCGTAATCAAACTACTCTACCAAGTATCCCTTAGGATCTATCACAACTATAGTAGTTAAATCATGTCAATCATACTCATCTAAATCTGTATATTCTAGATGATGAAGTTTGGAACCTAAATATGGATCCCCCTTAGAGGATACCTCACCCTCTATCAGAGCATATCAAATCTCTTCAATAACTTCCTCATAAAAATATTTGGACCTGGAATAGTCCAAACCAAGATGTAAATAACCAGGAAATTTATCCCATACTTCATGAGTAACATCAACTCTGATAGAACTAGATGATCGCTCCCCCTTAGCAGGTACTCCAAACTCTCCTCTAGTTGAAGAAGCATTATTAACTTGGAGCTCAAGAACTGATCTCTCCATATGTGTAGAACTATGTGATTCGATTATTTCTATATACCTAGATGAAGAAATAAAACTAGCAGGGGAAGGAATATGTGACCATTCCATAACAACATAAACATCAGGATCAGAACCATCAACATCACTTTCCTCTTCATCATCACCATTCTCACTATTTCCATTTTCTCTATTTCCATTACCATCATCACAATTTTCTTCATCATAATCTTAAATAGTCTATTTAGATGATTTATAATATGAGGTTCTAATATTCTCATCACCTGAAACCTTTATCTCATTATCACCACTATCCCTTTCACATAACAAACTCTCTCTATCTAGGAGATAGGAAAGTGGAATCAGAGGACCAAAATTCATAACAGGCCTCTTTGGAATGTCTCGGTCACTACCCTTCACCACTTAGGTATCCACATCCTCATCAATAGTTGTATCAACATCCACTTCTTCTACCTCATCAGTGTACTGAACAAACTCATATGGCTCTAATCCAAGATCAATTAAACCCATTAATTTTGTAGGATGATATATGGGATTAAAATACATATAGATCATATCATTGTCTTTAACCCATTCCATCATCCAAGGGTTAATACTTTCCCTCATCCTTTTAAAAATGACCTTATTCATATAGAAACATCCACATTTAATCACATATTCTTCCTCTTCATCTATCACAAATGTTATTTCCAATAATGTTGAAATTAAATTTGGATAGATTATAGAATTTTATATAGTGGAAGACTTATGTGTCTCCATCATATATATCTCAATGTATCTTTATGGGTTTATCTTTTCCCATTATATCATAAAGAATGGTAGGTACACATCTTAATATCTCAGGGTATTGAAGTCCCCTTTTTGGGGGCATAGAATATTCTAAACAAACTTAAATATAATCTTGTATTACATATCCAACTCAGTAGAAGTAGGTATCTTTAGAGTTATATCTCTTGTAAAATAAAAAAAATCATTCTCATACTTGAATGATTCACTTTCACTCAGTATCATACCCTGATACTCTTCAAACACTACTTGTTGTGGCACATTCAAACATCTTTTCCATTCCTTTAAAGGAAATGTGAAATTTTTTCCATTAATCATACTTTTGTTAGATCTTTATTCTAATGAAATACGAACTTGGTATGCTAATAGAACTAATAAACCATCCTAGTATTAAAGGTTTTTTCATTTCTGGAAAACCATTCTACTCATCCTTGGTTATGTATCTCCCTTATAACTACTGATTTACTAGATATCAACAAATTTTCATCCACCACATTGTCTAAAATTACTATATGTTTCTCAAGATATGGGTTCTTTGGTTATATAGAAGAATTCTTCGGTTCTCCTTTTTCTCTCTTAGAAGGTCATGTTTCCTCTAGATACAACTTAGAAGGTTTCATAACTCATACCTTTTCAGTATAACAAATGATAATAAAGGGATTAAGAATGATAAAGATCATAATTGAAGGAATTTAAAGTGGATCACAAGAAAATGAGAGAATGTGTTACTAAGATTCAAAATTAAAGTTTGATATTTCATTTAGGAATTATAAATAAAAAATGAGTAAAAAGAATAAAAAAAACCACAACATTAGTAATGGAGGAACACTTAAATCCAATAATTGTGACTTGTCCAACGGTGACTCGAAAATAGTGACTTGTCCAATGGTGACTTTTCCAACAGTGACTTTCCTATGGCGACTCATCCAACAATTAATTTCCACTAGTTAGTCACCAATAACTTAAATTTTAACTGAAATTAATCATGGAAAATTCATATTTTATGCATTTTAATTTCTCAAGATTCAATGGTTCTATAAAAATATCATCATGTTGATGTTCAGTTCCTATTAATTCAAGAGTCATATCAACCTTTTGAGAATGAAACAAAAAAATGATTTTATACATCAATATATTTTTTCATATAATGAGACATAATATAATTATATATGTTTATAGAACTTTTGTTGTCACAGTTTATAGGTATACATCTAAATTGATATTCATAGTCTAGCATGATGTGTTTCATCCATAAAATCTGAGCACAAAAACTACCTATAGCTATGTATTCAGATTTAGTAGTACAAGGTGCAATGAATTTTTTTTTCTTACAACACCAATATACTAGAGACTTTCACAAAAGAAAAAATATTACTATGTCTATTTTTATATCTAACTTACAACCACCAAAATCAGCATCAAAATAACTCACTATGTCAAATGCTTATCCCATAGAGTATCACAATCTTAAATTGGTTGTATATTTGAGTTATTTTAATTTCAAATTAATGGAGAGAAAATTTAACTCTTTATGGTTTTCCTAAAAAAGAGAACACATACACACACTAAAAATAATATTATTTCAGATATTAGTTAATTATAAAAAACATCCAATAATACCTCTATAGCTGGTATGATCCACTAACTTCCAAGCATCATCAAGGTCCAACTTATTGGTGGTACTCTTTGGAGTGTCAATACTTTTAGTAATCTCTAAACCAAAATTTTATAAAAGATCTTTATGTTAATTAAATTTATTTAAGATAATTCATTATTTATTTTGAAAATTTTTAAAACATAGAAATAATTTAAGTTCACCCATTAATCTCTTTTCAAATTTATTTTTCATCATTTTGGAAAAAATTATACACAAATAATTTTTAAAGGATCAAACAACAATATCATCAACATAGATTTGAATAATTGAAACATATTTATAAAAAGGATAGGATCGGCTATACTTTTGAAAAACCTTTATAAATTAGAATAGAGCTAAGTATATCATACCAAGCTCTGGGAGCTTGTTTAAAACCATATAAGTCATTGGTTAATTTGAAAAAATGATTCAAAAAATAATTATTTTTAAATCCCAGGGGTTGTTCAAAAATCCTCTCTCAACTATATAGACATTTAATAAGGCACTTTTGACATCAATTATACATAGTTTTGAATCCAAATGTGCTTTATAGAAAATCATTATTCTAATGGCATAAATTCTAGCCACTAGTGTGAAAGATTCCACATAGTTAATACCCTCTTCTTGACTATACCCTTGTGAAACCAACCTAAATTTATTTCTTACTATAGTTCCAAATTCATCATTCTTGTTTCTAAACACTCATTTAGTGCCTATAATGAGAGTTTCTTTAGTTATAACTACAAGTTCCCAAAAATAAATTAGTTTAAATTGATTATATTATTCTCGACTAGAAATTACCTATAATTAATCATTAATTTCATCATTAATGTTCTTAGGTTAAAGTTGTGATAATAATTCTTAATGTTTATTGTAATTATTAAGATATGATCTAGACTGTGTACCTTTATATGGGTCTCCAACTACAGAATCTAGAGGATTGTATCTATCAGTCCTAGAAAATCTTTGAAAATAAGTTCTAGTTATCTCATGGTCATCTATAGGTTTGGGTTTTATTAGGGAATGTTCCTCATAAATAGTTAATTTTTATACTTGTTTCACATAAGTAACAAACTTTTTGGAATTTATGTTAAGAGTTTAAAAATATTCATCATGGTTTTCTATAGCGGTTTTAGGATCCTGTGGATATGTCTCATCAAACGTGACATTAATAGACTCCTCGACAGTCATTTTTTTTATTAAACACTCTATATTACTTACTAGAGGTGGAAAATCCCATGAAAATTCCTTTAACACTCAGGGAATAAAAAATTTCAAGATTATCCTTCATATTAAGAATAAATACTTTTTAACCAAAAACTCTAAACTAATTATCCTTTATCTTCTATTTTTCCAAATTTCATAAGGGGTTTACTTTAATAGTGGTCTAATTAAAACACTATTATTTCTATAATAGGATGTATTCATATCTTTTTCCCAAAATTAAATAATAATATTATATTCATTAAGCATGGTTCATGAAATTTCATGAAGTGTACTTTTTCTCCTTTGTATAACTCCATTTTGATGTGGGGTCATAGGATTAGAAAAGTTATGATTATATAAATTTAATGAGAAAATAGATTCAAAGAATTAATTTTAAATCTCATGGCCATAATAACTTTTTACGGTCTTAATCATATGTCCCTTGATATTTTCTACAGATCAAGAATACTTGGTAAAGTAAGATCAAAATTCACTTTTGTGAACTAAAAATAATATCCAAGTATACCTATAAAAGTCCTCTACAAGGACATATAAATAGTGCATCTCATTGAAACTAGAAACTCTAGATAGTATAAACAAATCCATTAAGTCCCACTTTAGTGGTTGAGAAGTTGAAAATTATTTCTTTTATTTGAAATATATCTTATGTTGTTTTTTCTTGGATTTACAGACTTTTTCATTTGGGAATTCAAGTATAAGATGATCTTTGACTAAATATTTTCCAATTATATTTCTATGTGAGTGAATATTAAAATGGCCTAGTCTCCTTTATAAAAGTCAATATTCCTTAAAAAAATAACTTAGATGATAAAAATTTAGAGAAAACAAATAGTCTAAATTCACAGCATAAACATTTTCATTTATTAATGAAATAAATACTAAATCATTTTTTGAATCAAAAACATTGAAAGAATTATTTTTAAATTTCACATAAAAACCATGGATGACACCCGAGTCTCCTGGTTCCCACAATGATCTTGCCTTATCACTCTTCCCTTACTAGGGATTCATGTTTCCCCTTCAGTGTTGATGTTATTCCTTTTTACTTAATTCCACTTATATTCTCATCCCCTATGTCTCGTTCCCACTAAAGGTTGATGTCATTGTTTTCCATGTCCACTTCCCTTCCTATATAAATCATCTCAACAGATCCAATATTTTATTCAGTATGATGGAGCTTTATATGGATAGGACCCTATCGTAGATGGATTCCACTTTAGTATTTATAACACCCTGATATTTTGTGATATTTTTCAATTAATTTATCATTATGATATGTTTCATTTCACTTAACACTAGAAATAGTTATATTTTTTTAAAAAATATATATATATATATATATATATATTAAAACACTATGTCATACACTCTTTTCACATGGAACCAAATTATCTTGCATTACACGCAATACCAACTTGGCATGTACTACCAAAAACCTCGACTTGGTATACGTTACAAGAAAAAACCGATTTTCTACAAAGAATCATTTTATAATAATTATTTAAGTGATATAATTATAACCGGGACATTAAAAATAATAATATGAATATAAATAATTACTTTTAAAATATTATATATAATGGTTTTAAAGCATATTGATAATGAAAAATATATTTTTTTCTCAATGACTTTATATGTTTAAAAATATTATAATTTCAAATGAACTACTTTTCATTTCCTATGAAAAACAATATAAATTATTTTAGACACATATTGAAATTTAATTTTAAAAAATAAACTTTAATTTTGAATATATAATGCCTAAATTATATTAGAGTGAATTTTGGTTATTTTTCTAAGAAACTTCATTTTTTTTATGAATAGTAAAAAATACTGCTATTTAGTTAAAAAATTCATTTTATTTTAAACAATTATTAATGATAAATTATATATTAAACTTTTTTTAATGTTGAATTAGATAAATTATAAATTTATTAATAAAATTTAGATCATTATAATCAATTTTACTTTTAAATTAAATAAAAAACTAAATAAACTTTTGAACTTCTTTCTACATTAAAAACTATAATTCTGTACTATCTACGGGATTAGAATTAATATTAATTTTTCAGTTTTTGTGAAATGAATTTTTAAAAACATACATACACCATTTTAATCAGTATTATATTTAGATTCTAATAGGAACAACTTAATTTTTTACCAAAAATATTATTAAAAGTGATTAAAATTAATCACAACGATTAAGGTCCAATTAAGCTTTACTAGGAACTAAACCTAAATATTAGGGGATAAATGACATGTAAACTTGTCAAAAAAATATTTTATGACCATATTTAGGCCATAAATATTCCATTCCTGATTTATGTGGGTCTTTTATGACTTTTTTTAGGCATGAACATGTGTACACCTAACTTATTTACAAAAATTCCTTGTGAGTCTTTTTCCTTATCTATAAAAGGCCACCAACTCTCCCACTTCTCCACACAAATAAAACCTCTTATTTTTTCCATTATCTTCCGAACATACTTATAAATATCACTTACTCCCACATTTAATCCTACCTTTGGGCATAATGTCTTCCAAGGGAGATTTTTGGCAGAAACCAAATGGGGTTACCCGATTAAGAGGTAATTCCTTCTATCAATATTCTTTCTTTTATTTTACTTCTCCAACCTATCCACTATATTTATTACATGATTTTATAACAAATCCAGTATATTAAATATACTATGATGTTTTTATTCTAAGGTTTCTAACTTCACTTATACACACCTCCATATAATGGGTAACAAACATACTGTTTTTGTGTACAGCGAACTTCTGCCTCACAAAACGACGATTGTTCAATTTATCTTACCGACTATCATAGTGGAAATTATGATGGGAACTATGTTTATATATATAATATATTATATATTATATTTATTATGTATTTAATGTTCTTGATTCCTTTTAAAACATATATATTTTTAGTTTCAATTTGGTGGAAATACGATAATTTCTTTTGAGGAAGTGTGGACTACCGCCCCCTCAAAGTGATGTGATTCATTCACACACTACATGGAATGTATTAAGGAAATTTTAATTGAATTTATATAATATATAAAACATTATAATTCAATTTTAATGATATTATATACACATATACATATATTTCATTTTCTTTCTTTCTTTTAATATGATAATAAAAACTGAAACAATGTTCCTGCGTATGTACGACTTGCCATCTCTATGAACAGTTTATTACATTTCATAATTATATATTATATAGATTATTATAATAAACATATACTATATATAAAATATATTTATACCATTGTTTACATTTTGGAATTATGATATAAGTATAAGGACCAATGATATAACAAATTAAGACACATGCGAAGAACAAGGAAAATATCATATGAAGTGAAACCTTATCATAGCATGGTTAAAAAGGGAAATATAGGTTTTAATAAAACTATATATGATATTAGATATAATAATATGGTAATATTATGGATTTATAATAAATTTATATTTATTATACAGGTGGTTTGAATGAGTACGATGGGAGTCAAGACACGGGGTGAGGGGATTTCATTTCACTTTTTATATCCATGAGATACAAGCTAGGTTCACCACTCATTACATTGTGTGGTGTATGTAATGAACATGAATTTATTATATGTATATTATAATTAAATTTATGGGTATTCACATATCTATTTTATGATATTTCTTTCGTGGGATTTAGGTTTCAAAAGTTACCAAATCAGTAAAATAATTGTGTCTCAATTTTCCTTCTTCGAGACTCGTGTTTTGTTATGCACCTAAATTATTTTTCGAGGTGTATATACTTATATATTACATGGTATATCATGAAATTTATTATTTTCATGATATTTTAATCTTCCTTTAATTTCTTTTTCCTACATTGAGAGTATTATCCTATGTTAACAACTTATAAGAGTGTATTGAGATAATCTCATCACTTTTTGAGATTGTTTATGTTTACACTTCCTTTGATGAAATATTATAATATATCTCTCAAGAACATTCATGAAATTTATTCTCCTATAGTTATTCATGATATATTCATGTATTGGTACCATATATCTACTCTTTGGTACATACTATAGTTAATAAATTA
Organism: Viscum album; assembly: GCA_963277665.1. NCBI lineage: Eukaryota > Viridiplantae > Streptophyta > Magnoliopsida > Santalales > Viscaceae > Viscum > Viscum album. The sequence goes on from OY728138.1 coordinate 298,335,222, forward strand.
TTTTTAAGAAAGTTTAACTTTACCCTCTCTTTGATCGGAAATATATTATTTCTAAAAAGGGTTCTAAGAATATTATACTATTCTTCTAAAATATTAAAAAAATAAGTTTTTACCAATTTTTTGTCTTTTAACAATGTTTTCAATGAACTGACCTTATTTCCATATAAATAAGGAATTTTTCTAATGTTTTTACCATGAAAAAAGAATGTTCTTTTTCACTCGTACAACATATATAAATTTACCCATAGTCAATTCATTGAATATTTCTTTTCATGTTTAAAAGGTTAATATTTAAGAAAATGTTTTTAAAATATATCCTAAAGGAAATGGTTTTCCAAAAAAATCAGGATTATTAAATAATATTTTATTTAAAATGGTATTCAAAAGGCATTATGTCTTAATGGGCCTTTTTCTTAGAAGAAAGGATATTTACCTCAAAAAATGTTTTCAAAATATCCATCTAATATATTTTCTATCTATGATAATATCATTTGAAGTTACTCATTTCTTCTAGGAAATGATCCAAAGGTTATATTAATATTTATTTGATATTGTTTTATGTTTTAATGGAATGATGCTTAAGACATCCATTTCAATTCCATGGGTTTTATGAATTTAAAACCCACTTCTTTTCATAGGTTATGCTATCATGATGTAATTATAAAATTAATATATTTTCATAGGTTATGATATGATGTAATTTTAATGATACCAATTTTATTTCATCGGTTATGATTTGATGTTTATAAAACATATCTCTTTTTATGGGTCCTAATATGATAAATGTTTTATTATCTTCTGGCACATGTATGAATGATTTTATTATGAGATGGGTGGAACTTATATCTCCCTACAATTCATTGGGTAATGATAAGTTGTTTATGAGCTCAACAGTTACACAAGTTGTATCATAATCTCGAATGCTAGAAGGTATATGGGTTGTATCCCATGCATAAAAATAATAGGGTACATGGGTTGTAGCCCAAGCCGAAAAACAAGAAGGGGAATGGGTTGTAGTTTGAGCCTAAACATAAGAGGGTACATGGGTTGTTATCCCAAGCTCAAAGTACGTACATGGGTTGTAGCCCAAGCCCGAAAACAATAAGGTTCTTGGGTTGTAGCCCAAGCCTATAATTAAGATTGTACATGGGTTTTTAGGAAAATATAGAAGCAATTAAATGGATCATATCCCAATCCATACATGTTATAATCATCTTAGTATGTTGCCTTAACATAATATTTTCTTTTATTATGTGCATGCCACAAATTCCATTTTTTCTTCTTATTTTATGATTTCAATGATTGTGTTCTTTATTTCCTTATGATTCATGACTTATGAGATTCCAATATTTATTATAATATCTCATATTCAAGGTATGATCTTCAAATGTTATTCACAAGTTCCATACCCTTTTTTTCAAGTTATTCTTATGCATTTCCTTTATTTACCCTTACTAAGCATCTAAGATCACCCCTTTCTTATGTTTCCTTTCCCAAGGTTTTGAATAAATGTTTTTGGTAGAATTATTAAAGGTTGATATCTTTATAGGAGTTTTTATGATTTTTCACCAATATATGAGATTTTTTTCCATGTTTTCAAAGACACTAAACTATTATATTACTCATGAGTATATTTTTTAAATGTACTGAATATTCATCTAAAATGATGTAATATCCATGTATGCTAAGCCTATGTAGCAATAGTAGGTATAAAATTTAAGGTTTATTCAACCATTGGAAACTAGTATGAAAAAACATTAGTGGTATACCAAGGTATATTTCTAAGGATATGTCTAGGGATGTCCCATATGATACGTATAAGGATTAGTTAACATTTAGGAAAATGTCCTGGAATTTTGGTAAAGGATGGAGTGAGTGGTTTCCTAGAAACACATCACTATATGGATATTACACGTGGATATGGCTTTGGAACATATTTACATAGGAGTAAAAACTCTGACAAGATGTTCTAAACCTGATTTAGGGTAATCCGGTACATGAAAATGGGCTTTACTGCACAACTTGTTTGACACTCCTAGGGGATATGATTTGGAAATTCAAAAACTCTTAAAGAACCATTATGAATTATTTTAATAGAATGTAACTATTAATAACCTAGTATAATTATAAGGTGTCATTGATTAAAAGTTAGGTGTCATGACATAGACATCCTATAAGTAATTTTTCATGATTATGTTGATTTCTTATATAATATGTGTTTATCACCCTGTTCTTTCTGGTTTTTATCAATAGAAGGAACTATAATGAACATGGTTAACAATAAATATTTTAGATTTGGAAAGTATGTTCATTAGGAAAATCAATATCCAAAGTGGAAACCACATAAATAGAATCAAGAATGTGGTATGAGTATTGGTTATACTTCTTATGATAAAGAGACCACAAATGACATGCGAAAGTTATGTGATGTTATTCCAGTATTGTTTACATTGATCAGAACAATCATGATTAGATTGAGGTTATGGAACCTTAATACATGATTCATATTTCATATTATATAAATGATTTATTAAGGAATAAGTTGATTAATCCTGAGTAGTAGTTTATAAATAAATTTGGATTAATGAAATATTTATCTTTTGGAATTAAAATATTATATTATATGAATCATGAAATATATATGTTTTTTTAGTATATGGTTTCATTAGTAATTGAAAAGTAAATTTTGAATGGTGATGAAGACATGGAAAATTGATTTCATGGAAAGGTGATATTTTGATTAAATGAAGGTAACCCTTAATTAATTCCAGAAATTGAGATAATGATATTTGGATAATGATATGTTTGATATGAATAAGTAAATTTTATTGTACATATTACCTTGCAACTAATTTTTGAAAAAATGGTCTATTTCATCAAGGATGTGGTTTATGACTTCTTGGATTTAAATAATATATCCAGTAACCAATGGAATAAATAAGTGTGCATGTTTTCAAAAGGGATTTATGGTAATTAAGGTTATTACCATATTTCACGGGAATATACGATGAGACTATTCACATGTTTGGAATGTGAAAACCAAGTGGTGATTTGTGCTATAAGGGGGAACCAATGATAAGCTTATTTTGGGGATTTATTTCTAAATTTTTCAATTTTCAACTTTTAGATGGGTTATAAATTTAACCTTTCAGGAAAATTTTATGTTAAACATCAGAAGAAGTATTTATGTATTGAGATCATATTGAAAACCTTGGTGAAATAGCTATTTACTGATTAACCTAATTTTAATGATGCCCATAATATTTTGGAAATTATATTAGTATGGTTATAAAAAAAAGATAGCATGTATGTCAGGTGGAAACCAATCAAGTTCAGCATGGACGGGGGTCTTGAACCCATGACTGAAGTGCGATAAGGGTTTCATGTCTACAACTAGCCTACGCGATGTCCTGGTTAATGGACAATTATTTTTTATAAATAAATATTTATGATGAAATAGTAATTTTTATTTTTTATTATTATAAATTAATGTATTAACCATATTTATTTTGAATAATATTTAGAGAAAATATATATACTATTCATTCTTTTATGGTCCTTAAGATCTACTAAAAGTGTATTTTAGTGATTCGGGAATCAAAGTTAATTTCTAAACATATATTTCATGAAGTAATGGATGAATTAGAAATAGATAAAAGAAAAATCAAATAATTAAATTTTGTTTATATAAATATATAAAGTATATTTCTTTGTATTCTTGGTCAATAAAAAATTACTAAATGATAAGATAAATGTCAAAAATAAAAATATGTTTTCCTAGTACCTTAATTTTTGATGAACCATTGGTCTTTTAAATCATCATTGATTTATGAATTTGAGGCCCTTAACTTTTTCTTGATCATTAACTTATATATGATTGATGACCTCAATCGTTCCTTATAAATATTTATGTTTTTTTTCATGTCCAATATTCACACTCAACTTATGTTCTCCAATGTGGAAATCTAGTTATATATTACTTTCGGTAGCGGTTATGGTTTCAACTTTTCCTTTTTAAAGGAAGCATTAGTATTTATTTTTACAATGTGGGTTTCTTCGAAATGAACTTTCAAGTATTAAACCATTGATAACCCAGATGAATTTTGAGGGAGAAATTCATTTTAAAGGGGTAGAATGTAACACCCTAATATTTTGTGAATTAATTTTTTAATATTAATTTATTTTATGATATTTTTAATTTCATGTGACAATAGAAATAGTTGTATTATATATATATATATATATTAAATCATTAATTTAAACATTCATTTCACATGGCACTGACTTGGATTGCACTACACGCAATACCAACTTGGCATGCACTACCTATAACACCGACTTGGTGTATGTTACACTCATCACCGAGTTTATGCAAAGAATCATTTATTATAATTATTTATGTGGTATAATTCTAACCTAGACATAAAAAATACTAATATGAATTGTAATAATTTATTTTAAAATATTACATATAATGGATTTAAAACATATTGATATTAAAAAATATAATTTCTTGAAAAGTCTTTTTATGTTTGAAAATATTATAATCTCAAATGAACTGCTTTTCTTGTCCTTTTTTAAAAAATAATAAAATAAATTTTAAAAACATATAGAAATTGAATTTAATAAAATTAAATTAATTTTTGAATTTATAATGAAAAAAATAATCTTATGTTGAATTTTTTTATTCTTCTGAGACACATCAATTTTTTATGAATAGTGAAAAATACTATTTTTTAGTTAAAACTGCATTTTTCTAAATAATTATTAATGTAAAATTTTATGTAAAACTTATTTTAAGGTCACATTATATTAATTATACATATATTAATACAATTTAGGTCATTATAATTGATTTAAATTTCAAATTGAATATAATAAGTTAATAAACTTCTGAACTTTTTTTTACTTTAAAAACCCGTAATTTCGTCCTGTCTACGGGATTAAAATTAATCTTAATTTTTTCACTTATATGAATTAAATTTTAAAAAACCAAATTACACTATTTTATTCATTATAATATTTATATTATAATAAGATCATCTTAACTTTTTACCAAAAATATTAGTAAAAGTGATTAAAACTAATCACAATGATTAAGGTCAAATTATTCTTAATTAGAGGGTAAACCTTAATCTTAAGGGGGAAATGACCTATACACTTGTCCAAACCCCATTTTCCATACATATTTCGGGAATAAAACTTAAATTATAGATTTCTATGGGTTTTTTATCACTTTTTTATGTAATAACATGTGTACACATAACTTCTTTTTAAAAATTCTCAGTGAGTCTTTTTTCATCCCTATAAAAGGTTGCCCCCTTTTCCCCTTCTTCACACCTATAAAACCACTTAGTTTCAGAAAATATATGCCCAATACACTTCTAAAAATACATTTTTTTCCTCCTTTAAGCCTCATTTTTGGCATAAATTCTTCCAAGGGAGCCTTTTGGTACAATCCAAAAGGAGTTACCCGATTATGAGGTAATGCCTTCTCTCAAGGCCCTTTTTTATTTTTTTTATTCACCCCCTCCACTCACATTATTACATGATTTTATAAAAAAACATTATAATAAATATAATATAATATTTTTATACTATTTTATATACCTACACTTACACACACCTTCATATAATGGGTAACGAACATTCATTTTATGTGTACGGTGAAGTTTCTCCACACAAAACGATGATTGTTGAATTTTCCATACCACATATCATGGTCGAAATTATGAGGGAAAATATGTTTATATATATTATATATTATATTTATTATTTATTAAAGCTTCTATATTACTTTTAAAACGCATATCCTTTTACATTACATTTAGTGTAAACATGAAAATTTTATTTCAGGAAGTGTGGACTACCAACCCCTTAAAGAAATGTGAATTTTTCACGCACTACATGGAATATATTAAGGATAATTTTAGTAAAAATATAAGATATATATAAAATTATAACGCTAATATAATTATATTATATACATATATACATATATTTCATTTTCTTTCTTTCAATATGATAATAAAAATGGAGACATCATTCATGTGTACATACGACTTACTGTCTCCTTAAACGGTGTATTCCATTTCATACTTATATATTATATAGATTTTTATAATAAATATATTATGTATATAAAATATATTTATATTATGGTTTTCATTCTATAATAATTATTAAATTATAAGGGCCAATGATATAAAAAATTAAGAAACAAGCAAAGAACAAAGTAAATATTATCCGATGTAAAACCTTAACATAATATGGTTAACAATATGGTAATACAAGATTGTAATAAAAACATATATGGTATTATATATAAGAATATTTTTCTTTGAAATATTTAGAATAAATTTATTTTTATTATACAGGTGGTTAGAACATATATACTGAGAGTCAAGACACAAGGTAAGGGGATTTCATCCCACTTTTTATTTCCATGAGATACATGTTATATTCGCCACTCTTTACATTTCTGTGTTGTATTTACTATCCATGATTGAATTATATTTATCATATAATTAGATTTATAGGTATTCAAATATCCATTTTATGATCTTTCATTCATGGGGATTAGGTTTCAAAAGTTACCAAATCGGTAAAATAGTTGTTTCTTAATTTTCCTTCTTTGAGACTCTTGTTTTTTATGCATCTAAATTATTTTTGGAGGTTTATATAATTCCATTTTACATTTTATATCCTGGAAATTCTTATTTTGATGATATGTTATTTTTCCTTTAATTTCCTTTTCTTACATGGATAGTATGATCCCAACTTATCGAGATATAAGAGTGCATTGAGACAATCTCATCACTTTTCGAGATAGTTTATGTTTATTCTTCCTTTAATGAAATATTATTATCCATATTAGGAAAAAATTAATGAAATTTGTTATAATATAGTTATTCTTGATATATTTATGTATTGGTACCATATTTCAACTATTTGGTACTAAATATCGTAAAGAAAATATTTTTAAGGTCACCCGACATTACCCTCTCTTTATTCAAGAATCTATGTTTTCTAAAAAGAGTTACAATAATATTATATAATTATCAAAAAATATTTAAAATATATTTTTACAGCTTTCCATATTTTACAAATTTTTTCAAAGGAATCTCATTGCTTAATTCATAATGAGGCATTTTTCTAACATTTTTACCGTGCAAAAGGAATGTTTTTTACCTTGTATGACATGTACAGATTTTCCTGTCGTCAATTATTTGAAGTTTTCATTTAATGTTTAAAAGGTTAATTTTTAAGATTTTTTTTTAAAAAGATATTTTCAAGGAAATGGTTATCAAAATTTTTTCCATGTTATTTTATGAATTTTTAAGGAAAGTGGTTTTCAAATTGTTTTATGTTTTAAAGTGCCTTTTTCAAAGAAGAAAGGATATTGACCTCAAGAAATGTTTTCAAAATATCCTTCCAATTTATTTTACATCTATGATAACATCCATTGATTTTACTCATTAAATTCAAGGATATAATCCAAAGGTTCCATTCATATTCCTTTTTTAGTGGTTTATGTTTTTATGGAATGATTATTAAGACACTCGTTTCACTTCCACGAGTTTTATGCTTTTGAAACCCGATTATTTTCACCGGTTATGCTTTAATTAAGTAATTATGAAAAATAACTATTTTCATAGAATATGATGTGATGAAATGTTAATGATACCCATTTAATTTCATGGGTCTTGATTTGATGTTTATAAAACCTATCTATTTTTATGGTTGATGATATGATGAAAGTTTTATTATCTTCTTGCATATGTATGACTGATTTTATTATGAGATGGGTGGAACCTATATCTCACTCCAATGTATTCAGTAATTATAAGTTTTATATGAGCTAAAAGGTTACATGGGTGGTGTCCCAATCTTGAAAACAATAAGGTACATGGGTTTTTAGCTCATTCCTAAAAGTAATAGGGTACACTGGTTGTAGCCAAAGCCCAAAAACAAGAAGGGAAATAGGTTGTAGCCCTAGCCTAAAAGAAAGAGGGTACATGGGTTGTTACCCAAATCCGGAAGCACGTACATTGGTGGTATCCCAAGCCTGGATACAATAGGGTGGATTGGATTTATACATAGTCTAAAAGTAAGAGTGTACATGAGTTATTATCCCAAGTCTATAGTAGTTACATGGGTCTTTTCCCAAGCCTAACATGTAATAAAGGTCATAGTGGGTAGCATTGACATAAGATTTTCTATTATTATGTGCATGACATAAATTCCATGTATTATTCCTATTTTATGATTTCATGGTTTATGTTATTTATATCCTTATGATTAATGACTTATGGTCTACCAGTATTATTTATGATCTCTAATATGCAGGTTATGATCTTAAAATATTATGCACAAGTTCTATACCCTTTTGTTCATGTTATGCTTACGCATTTTATTTATTTACACTTACTGAGCATCTAATATCACCCCTTTATTATGTTTACTTTACCCAAGTTATGAAGAATTGTTTTAGGTATAATTATTATAGTTATAGATATTTAGAGGAGATGTTGATGATCTTTTACCAGGATAGAAGTTTTTGTTTCCAAGTTTCCAAATACACTAAAATATTACAATCCTCAGGCATGTATTTTTGTAATGTATTGAATATTCATTTAAAATGATGTAGAATCCATGTATTCTATGTCTAGTTATCTATATTATTCCCTACAATAATGTTATTTTATCATATCTAAGTATTTCTAGGGTTTTATATTTCTTATTAGTCTAAATCTATCGACTTCCTCCAACTTTTCATTCCACCATACCCACTTTGAGTGACCCCACATCAGGTCAGACGCAATGGTGATTAAATACTTTGGGACTGTGTCTATGTAGTGGTAGTCTCACCATTCATATATGTATTCTTCTATTTAGGTGTGTTTGGTTCCATCTATCTAGAGTTGATTCATCCCCCATACTTTTACCCATGATCTTCCATCTTTGTCCAACATGCATGACCCCATCGTGGTTGGGTGTGTGGGTTTCTTCATGGTGGTTTTGGAATGTGGTGATGGGAGTGGTGGAGGTAAAATATTCCTTAGTGGGTGTTTGTATCAGTTAATTCATTTTTCATTTTATTATGTATTCAGTGAGGTGGATTGTTCCCCTAGTCTGTATTCGACCCTTTTCTTTAGTTTGTTGATTGGTGTATTGTTTGGTGTTTATTACTATATAATTATTTTCATTTAAGATTTTGTATCTAGTTATTTATATTTATGGAACCTTGATTGTTCTTTGACCATTAATTCATGGTGGAGTCATGAGTTTTCTTTGAAAGTGGATCTTCGTGATGATGGTTGGTATTTCCCATTGTGTTGATTGACGAATACGTCCATGTTCATTCACTTTAAGGTGGAACCGATGGTGTGAGAAGTCTTTGAGGAAGGTTCATTGATGAAAAAAATTAAAAAACATTACTTACCTAGTCCTAAGGTAATGAATCTCCTCTAAGAGTACAACTTGAAGTGGTCTCACGAAATAGGGGTTGAATAATTGAATTTTCGTTTAGAGTGTTTTTTGTGTATGAAGTTTGAATTTTGAAATTTTAATTGGGTTTTGTGTAGTTTTTAGATTATTGTTTCTTTTTTGTACTCATTATCACTTAACCATGAATAATTTATTATTATAAAAAAAATCTGCGTGGCATAAATCCCATCATCACATAATTTTGATATACTAAGAAGATTTTAGTTTAAAATTTTAACAAATAATACATTATAAATTTAAATAGAGTTAGAATTACCAACTTGTCTAAGATCAATTTTTTATCCTTTATAATTATCAACAACGGTGGAATTTCCATCATCAACCTTAATAAAAAAAAATTAATCATGAGTAATCTCTAGTCGCGTGTCTATAATATCCACAATACAGACACCATAGGTTCTTACTAGAGCTCTTCAAGAAAGTTCCTTACAAAACAATTTTTATACCAAGAATTGTTTTGGTACCCAAATCTTCTTGGGTCCAGAAATGTTAGTAATTAAGAATTTAGGAACCCATAATTGTTTAATATTTTCTTATATAAAAATTGAAATATTTTTTAAATAAAAACATTAATATGTCATGTTTAATAAAAACTATTTGAAGAATATTTTGAATTGGATTTAGGAATAAAACAGTTTTTGACAATTCTTATATGTCCGGGTTGATGAACCAAACCAGTAATGTATTTAGGTGATTTCTATTTTACTAGTATTTTTGTGAGTGTATTTATCCCATTATTAAATATCACAAAATACTTTTTTATTTTCTAATTATATAATTTAAATTTAGTATTTTCCTTAAAAAGTTGACTATTTTTCTCTTTTTTTACAGTAAGGTTAGATTTCGAATGAATAGTTAAGGCATGTTGTTTCTTTATAATTTTATAATTATCTTTATGATCATTGAAAATATCTTATATAATGTTATAATATTTAAACATATCCTCATTTTACATATTTAAATAATTATTTTATTCTCCAAAATGATTATAAATATTTGTAGGAAAATTAAGAAAGACATTCGATACCTCATATTTGTTTATCATGAAACGCGTGTTAGCTCTATCATATTATTAGTCTGGGGTAGTTTCTGACTCACTAAACTACTTTAAAAATAAATCCAAATTTATTTCATTTTATTCTTATTTTTCCCATCCTTGTCATCACATTTATTTTTTTACTTTAGTTCAGTAAATTCATTATTGAGATACCCTTTCCTCTAACATTCATAGAAGATGATCTCATTTGAAGTATCATATTCCATAAAATTCCCTCTATTTTCATATTTCCATTTTCATCTTGGATTCATAAATAATTTTTTATTATTATAAAACCTTTTAAACATCTTGTAATATGGTCCCTCTATTCATCACTATCAGGTGGTGACTCTTTATCACTTGAACTTTCATCTTAAACTTTCTCTTTATGTTTTGAAGCAATGGATTTGAATGATACACATTTTTTTTAGGTTAATATTCTACTTCTATAAAGAAATTAGGTTCTACATCCTACATAATTAAATTTTCAATTATCTTCTTGATAAGTATCTTATTAATATTAAATGTATCACTAAGGAATATTGAGGTTCCTCTCCATCTTTCAGGTAAACATATTAACAAATGCATCACTTAAACCTTATCACATATAGGATATATAAAAAGGTGTATTGTATTTACAATCTCATTGAACCTAATATACATTTAATTAATAATATCATCATATTTAATCATAAATACATAATATTAAATTTTTTATGAAATTAATCTTAGTTTCTTAACATTGGTTACTCCTTCATGTGAAGCAACTAAATTCATCATCACCCAAAGAAAAATACAATGCATTCATGGATTTACAATAATAGTTATAAGAAACCTTATTATAGTCACTCTATGAAACACTATAATTTTTATTTAGTTCATATTTATCTTTTATTACTGTCTATATATCAGAAATCATGATTTCAAGATGCATTTTCATTTTTATTTTCCACTAAGCATAATTTGGGAAATTTAAATAATGATTTATATTGGTAGAATAAACTTCTATAAAATTATCCATTAAAGAAAAAAATTTAGAACTAAAAAAATTTATATATTTAAAATAAAATTAAAAAGTAGTTGAAATAATTTTTTAAATTCATTTGATACTAAATGGTGGTCAGAGTGAGTAACTCAAGTGGGGGTGAATTGAGTACCCAAAAAATTTTGTTAAAATAACCAGTTCAAATAAAATACCCAAATTAAAACAAATTAACCTAGTTAATTAAAAAAATAGTTTTATAAAAAAAATTTCTTTAAACATATTTATCAAAGTTTATTAGTGCTCATTTAAAACAATATTGAAAATAACATCAAATTTTGAAATCAATTTACTCAAAAAATTCCTACTATAAACACTGGTTAAGACAAACTATCAAAGTGACAATTTTTATAGTTAGAATCAAATATAGTTTAATGATTTGAAATTAATAAAAAAACAAAAACACACAATAGAATAAAATAAGGGGTTCAATAACAAGTCGAGGCCTAATCCCCTCAACTTTGAAATCACCCACTACCAAGCAGATTATATAACTATAATATGATCCACAACCCAGATCGGGTATACAAAAAATAGAATACAAGATGTCCAGGCCATGTAGGGACCTCTTCCACAATAACCCTAGGAAGATAAAAATCACATACCACACATGACCTCTTATACAAATATCATGGATATGAATAATAAAAGAGAGTGAAGAGAATATTTATTATTCTCCAATTCAAGAAAAAGATTTTGTGTGTGTTGATAAATAGAACATAAACCACACTACTCAAATGTAAAAGAAAATAATAAAAATAATAAGAAATAAGATAATTAAAAGGTAATTTCGCCTGTTTTGTAGTGATTTAGATTCTTTAGTATCCTTAGAAGTGTCTTGGTGAGGAGGTCGATATGTTTCTATGAATTCAGTAGTAAAAAAAATTCCCAACTATCTCTTCATTCTAACTGTAGAAAGGGATCTGGATTTTCAGTGTACTCCACCCTTTCATAGTCGAATGAAAGTAAGTATGCAGTGTATAAGCTATTGATTGATGATCCTTCCAACATTTATTAAGAACACGCTTATTGATCATGCATTATATTATATGAAGGTGGGAGACTTATTAGTATATGAAGCACTATATGAATGAGTTTCCCTTTTAAGAATAATAATCTAGACCATCTGCATCCTTATACTGAGTTCTGAAATTTCCTTTAATGAATGACTATAATAATTAAGAGTATAATCATAAAATAACTCTTTATATTAATTTCATTAATATAGATTTTGGTCTTATTTAATTTAAAATAGGCATAACAGTGATGGAGACTCTTCAGGAAGAAATACATATCTAGCGAATAGACATTATAGAGGAAATACATTCTAGTAGTGAATCATCCTAATGGTGACACATTTGAACTATAGGTGACTCCTTTGAACTATCAGTTAGTCATGGAATTGATGATTTATGTCTGGCAGCATCTTAACTCAAGTGGTGAGATATTTGAACTAATAGTGAGATAATTCTGGCGACAACTCAATTTTTGTGATCAAACATTCTGGTGGGTAAAAATTTGTATGAATGTTGAGTCATGCTGGTGGTGATTCATTTTGAAGCAATAGTGACTCATCCCAACACTTTACCAAATTTTCTTTCGATTCACTTATATTAAAAAATGCTATCATAAAATAGTAATATCATTAAAAACATATTAAACATGTTTTTTAATTATTAAAATAAAGATATGAAAAAATATATTTTTTTGAATATTTAATTTTATTATAATAATGGAATAACTATTAATCACCAGTCCCCTTTTCGATTATGAAAAATTAAAATGTCATTTTTATGTGTGGACTACTATCTCCACAAAGTAACACATATCGTATTTCATCTAGTTTCATTATTATTTTATAAATTATATTAAAATATGATTTAAATCCTTATAAATATCAAAATAATATCATTTTGTTTTTTTAATAGTGTTATTATTCCAAAATAAATCACTTTTATAATCATACTCATCAATTAATTATGGTATGTTCATGTTTGGGTCCGTCTAACCACCTACTTGAAAAATGCAATAAAATAATATAATATATTAGTGTGAGAACATAAATAATAATAATATATTTTATAAATAATTAAATTATGATTTTATTTTTTTCTAAAATGGTGACAATAATGTTAAACTCATTAATTAAGATACCACCTTTCTAAAAGATCATGGAAACATGCTTATCGCCAGTTTTATCTATAAGAAACATAAAAAACTCTCATATAATGAAATTATAAATTTATAAAAATATCATTAAACATCAATTATAGTGTCTTTTATGATATGGTAATGTTGAAATTTGGGATAATAATAAATAAAAACACCTATATTATGAAACTAGTTCAAATGATCAAGATTATATACACATGATATTGAAAATTGACCATAACTGACTAATATACAAGTATAGGGTAATTATAAATGATGTTTATAAAGGTTTATTTATAAAAAAATTTATCAAAAAGGTGTTTAATATATTTAATATTGTTATATAATATATTCTAGGGATTTAGTGGATTTATGGAATTAAGGTAAGGGGGTTATTTATCTCAAAATTAATTTATGGAGACATATTTCAAATTATGCATCGTGAAATATTTTGATATTGAGTGATTACAACCTTATGACTTACTTTTACTATATTAATTTAATTCGTGTAGTTTTAAGAGGCATATCTTGTTGTTTCTTTAAATATATTTTGATGGAAAGGATACCATGGTTGTATGTGTTTTTGTTAACCCAACCCTCTTTATTGAGTTATAATGCTTCGTCTGGAACATATTTCATCCGATATTGGTTTCTTCCACCCTAAGATTTTATTTAATTATAATTTATCTTCCTATCTAGGAAAAATGACACATTTTATTAAAATCCTTTACATTGATTAATTTCGTCCCCATAAAAATTTTGTCACTATTGAAAATAATTCTCATCCTCTTTAACGATGGATTCCCCTCCTTGTCCATATATTCCTTTTCCAAAAAAATCATTTATATTTAGAAACCTAATTATGTGTTATTTCATTTAAAATACATATTTCCCATCTCCACTTTTAAAAGTACATTTTTTCACACTTTTTAAAATACTGAATTTCTATAAAGGTATTTCAAAATATTAAAAATATTTTCCAAACATTAAAAATAAATTATTTTATATTTTAATTAATATTTCTTATTTGAACCATTATTTCTTTTCAGGGATCTCTTATTAATTTTTCTATTTAAAATTAATTGTTTTCCAAAAAAATTAGTTCACCTTTTTGAAAATTTTATATCTTTTCAATGATATTTTTTTAAGATTCTTATTAAAAATTAAAATGAATTCAACATGTTTTCACAATATTTATGTTCTTTTCAAGGCTTCATTCCAAATATTAATTTTAGAAATTTCATTTATAAAATTTCTCAAAAGTGACCATCTTGAAAATGAATTTTCAAAGTAAATTTTACCTTCATAGCTTCCACCAAAGTTAACAGTATTATATAAAAACTATTTTATTATTTTGCATCCATTTTCATCTTTATAGCCAAAGAAATTATTTACATGGAAGTAATTTTAAATGAACCAAAATTTAAACTTTATTATTAAATATGATTTTGGGTTAATTTAATTTTTGGGTATCAACCATTAACATTCTTGAGGACAATTTTGGTGATACCATCTAGAAATATTGTTAAATCCACTTTTAATTGCATGGGTTCTTTGTTATATAATAAGTGATTTATTTAAATTAGATCACACACACACACATTTATATATATATATATATATGTATGTATTTTTCAGGGTTTTGGTCCTATATCATCCTACAGTTCTTTGGTTAAGGTTTTATATCTCATGATATAATGGTTTTCTTTGTATAGTTGTGATTAAATTATGCTAACAAGGATTTGTGCTAGTATAATTGTAGTTAAGTTTTGATCACTAGGTTCTGTGTGCATATAATTACAATTAGTATACTCTCAAAAGGTTTCTTTTGGGTATAATTTTAGTTAATATATGATCACAAGGTTGTGTATGGGTATAATTATGGTTAATTTATTCTTAAAAGTGCATGTCCGGGTATAATTGTTGTAACGTCCCCACCCTGGTTTACTAAAAGAAATTATTTTATTGGGTCATTAAATGAACTTGGGAGTGCCTATATGTATTCTGGAGGAAGTTAACTAGTATCAACAGTCTCATATGAAATAATTAGAAGTCTATACCCTCATATTAGAGTAGCAATAATAACATAAATAACCAAATATCATCAAAAATGATAAATAAGTAAGAGATTGTGTGAAATAAAGAAATAAATAAAAACCATAAAAATGATAATGAAATGCAGCAAATAGACATACGACAAACCAATCACCCTCTAAACTATTCAAAATTAAAAATAAAAAATATTATTATTATTTCCTTAGGATATACAAAAAATAAAAGCCTCACCTCATCCCAATATCTAGTCCAATCTGAAATCTCATATGTGATCAATTTAATCATGGGCCATTACCCAACCTGAACCTATGAACATTAATGATTGCTCGATTACAAAAGGTCAATGGTCACCCAAGAAGGGTGTGAGTACATAACTCATTAAAAAACTACCAATGTGGTCCCTTGCATATCCATTAAATGGAGTGATTTGTGTAGGTGATATACATAACAAAATAAATAAACAATTTCAATTACATAAATAAATACAACTATCGATCATTGGAGTATAATAAAACACTAAATATCAATCATACCTACATCAACAATATTCGTATATCACATTCCAAGTACCATTGTCATGTATATAGATATACGGTCACACGAAATCCTTATAATAACATTAAAGTCCACCAATAATAAAATAACCATAATAATAATGGTAACTTCAGATCCTTAAAATCAACTCAAAGTCCCCTAACAATTGAATAATAATAATAATAATAATAATAATGCGAACACTAGATCCTTTTAATCACATCATGTTTCCCCAATAATATAATAATAATAATAATAATGGACACAAAAAACCTGGGAATCACCCTAAGGTCCCACAATAGTATATAATAATAATGGCCACACTAGATCTTTGGAATCCCATAAATCCCCCACCCCCCACCCCCCACAATATAATAATTATAATTATAATATTATTATTTATAACATTAATCAATATTCTCCAACAATATCTATTTAATAAGTATATTTCATCAATAAACCATTTAATCAATATATCACATAATTTAACCATTTAATAAAATTCATTAATTAATAATTTAACATTTTACTTTTATCTTGGAACTTAGAATATTTATTAAGAATATTAGTTAAATTAAATAATCATTAGCCAAAAAAATTCTCGGGGGAAATCTTATCACTCAGGGGTAACACTTCCCTCAGTCTCAACTAAAATATAATTGGTAGCTTCAACCTCTCAAGATCATTGGTCATGCCTTTAGTCCAAGGAGACACTCATGGATAAATCTCACATGTTTTTTCACCACACCCATCATTAGAAAAAATAACATGATAAGGATCCTATTTTGTTTTTATACATTCATTCATTTTTTGGATTAATTCATCTAGATAAAGGCTCTAAGGCCCCTCAAAATACAATAAGGTCAGCTAGGAACAATTTCCCTAATTCATAACTCATCCCTGCCCAAGGGGTCTATGAGAACCTATTAATTAAAATAGATTCACATAAATATCCACTTAGTTCCTGTCATGGGTTTCACATAACATAAGGAAATCGAAAAAAATTATAATTTTAGCCAATAGAGAGCAGAATTTTCAGGTAGTGTATAGGGGTTCACTGTGGCCCTTGACACTTTTTCCATTCTATGTTTGATAATTATATTTAATTAAAAAAAATTATTCTTAATAAATTAATCATTTTATTTAAGGTTCAATCAACTATAGTGGTGAGATCATATATCACACATCCTATAAAAATAATACATAACTGCATAAACTATAGGGTTATGTTTAAGGACCATCTACCTTAATCGCATGGAATTTCAAACAACCAAATGTGATATATATTCCATGATAAGGGGATCTAATGAATCAATAAAGAGTAATAATCCATTGAACCCAAATCAAGAAATTCAAATTCAACAAAATCTAGATCAATGAATCCAAGAGAGAAAACATATCTTACAAAACATCATGAGTTTGAAAAGTGGCCAAGATAGGTTATACCTATAACTTTAAATACCATGATGGATCACATCGATTCAAAAATAATGATCAATGAATAACTATTCTCTATCTTCCAACAGCTGATATCTTATAAGAGTTAAATTTTAAATTGGTCCTAGAGGGAAGAGTTCACCATAGGCAATAACATGAATGAAGATAGGTTAACCAGTGATCTCCCTAAAATTGAAAAAAACGAAAACCATAGAAATTTAATGAATAAGGGAGTTCAGAGAGATGTAAAATTGATCCAAAAACATTAATCAACCTTCCTTAATGATCATATGTTCCCCCATCAATGGGTGTAACTCCCCTTTAATGATTAGGCTTCTGATTGAACCATTTCGAAATTTTGAAACTATCAACACCGCTATGAGGAGGTGTCTTCCAAACCCATAGTGTCTTGGATCACACCACACCGCATATAATGACCATGATTTAAGAGAAAAACCTTTTCTCTTTTAGACTAACCAGGCCTTTCACCATGGTTTTTTGAGTCCATCTTGGATATTTTTAATAAGGATACTCCTCATGATCCATTCCCAAGACAATCCCCATAAAGACCATGTTGATCTTTCTGTTTCACAATGGTGGACTCAAGGCACAATAGGATTTTTACCGTGTAATGGTCCTACCCATGGTGCACTTGAAAGATCCCAAAAAACTCAAAATCACATTCTAAGCTATGGTTCTCAAAACATAACATCCATTAAACTAATAAAATAAATTCCTAATAAATTTTCTCAACTTATCTAGACATGGGGTGTTACAATATCTCCATCATCACACTACTCATTATAGATAAGTATATTTGATCATTTAACCATAAGACCAGACATAACTAGGTCTTTAATTTAACACAATTAGGTTATGAACCATTTTCTAACTATAAACATGCTTACATTATGATGCACTGAATATATAGTGCACAAATTTTGAATCTCAAGCCACATATTTTTTCTAACACTGAAGAACAGAGATAGTTTTCACCCATGCCCATCAATTTTGAGACACCATGGTGTATTCTATCAAAACATTCCAAGACCATTGATTCCCCCACAATAGTCATTTTTTCAAATGAAAAATTTTGAGCCATGAAATTATTCATCATCAAAATCTCCTATAAAACATATTTTCATAGTCTAATGACCAACTTAATGAATTCTCTACATCCCCGCACTAAACCCCACACAAAAACACCAGTCAATGGGTCTGTATATCACTTATTCGAGACTCTAACAATAATATATGATCCTCTACATTCAAATAAAAATGGTAAAATTATTGTATTTTCGATGTAAACCCTAGATCAAACCTCATATCATGTTTTTTGTATGTATTTAAACACACAATACGTTGTTTCAAACTCATTTCATCCAATTATATGCACAATTATAGGTTAACACTCAACTGACTAACCTCTGTCAAAATTCATGTTTTTCCACTGCTGATAGACAATTATCCTTTTCGATAATGATTTCTTGACCCTTAAGGAATACTGAGGTTATTAAATTATCAGGATTACATCCAAACATAGCATCTATTGAATTTTCATGGTGGGTTTTCCTCCATCCTCGATGACTTCCATGCTCTCATTCTGAGCATTGGAACATTGTCAAACTGATTCACAGTTGGATAAATTCAATTTATCTCTATCTTGATACCAATACTCAATTCCATCCATCATGCATTAGAAACTAAAATATGGTATCTTCATGAAACCTGATTATTCAGGTTCACCTTCCCACTATCATCCAAAAAGTTGTATTTTTCATCCACTAACTAGTCTCATTACATCAGAGACCCTTCCAACATGAGGGTCATGCTCCCACGACTGATATAATTATTTCCACCTTGGGAGTATACTTGTTTCCACTCCATAAAAAAAATCCCAATTAGAACATCGCATCATCTATACATTAATGAAAAATAATTCTATATTTGCCCATCCTAATCATACATGAGTGTGAAAATAAAACATTAATTACTCCTCATTTATATCTCATAGAACGTTATCACTAGCATCTACTAGAAATTTGTCTACAAAGATGTTCAAACCCTCAGTAGTCTAATGTTGAACTCCCCACCATAAATTTTTACTCATACAACTCCTTGAAAAAAATAATATTTAGTTCAATTGATACATTTAAGCATATCCTATCATACTATGCTTATTCACTGTCACCTCTCAATACCACATCATCCATAGTTTTTTCATCATATAAGTGACACTCCTCTTTAATGATAATAATTTTCCCAAAGTTATGTCTATCACTTGACCACCCATTGATCTAGGTATCATTTAATAAATCAAAAGAGTTTACATGAATTTATATTATAATTTAATGACATTAATCAAGGTACGGACCATTTAAGTTTGTAGTTCAAATCTTTAATGTTACCCAGGGTGTGCACCTGCATACCCTATTATGGGTGCTAGATAACTATTAAAATTAATTAAATAACCACTCGGGCTTTTTAGTTATTTTTTTTTACATCTTTCCCAAGCAATGTTTTTGGGATAAAAATATTTAAAAGGGTTAAAAGGATTAAAAATAATTTTAAGGAATTTAAAATAAATTAAAGGAGGATAAAAATAAATAACAAAATTAAAATGGTTGGAGAAATATTAAAAATTATTAAAGTGGGGTAAACTCATTTTAATTAATTATTTCCAATTCTCCCCCAATTTTTTTATTATTTTATTTTATTTATTTTCTATTTATTTTTTTATTTACCTTTTCTTTGTTTATTTTTTCATTATTTCTCTCCTCTCCTCCCTCTCCCTGTGCATCACCCCTATAGTGCCCCCTCTATATGTCATGCCTCCTCCCTTCCCTATCCTTCAGAATCCTTCTATAGTCTCATTTCTCACATGATTTTTATGTTGTCTAGTGCATTGTGAAGCTCTCATTAAGGATACCCTGATGCACCAATAATCGGTAAATCTTGTTCTAAATCTGTCAAATAATTTGTCATGGAAGTGTATTAACTAAAAATGGGGTTTTTCTAAAATCATTTGGTTTCTTCTGTTTAAGGTAAAATAAATTATTGTCGTAAAGAATATAATCCTCTAAAAGTACAAGGTAGGGCGTCTACTCTCTTTCCCCTTTCATATTTTAAATTTTACATTATTCTAATTGTTGGTTCCTACCAGCGATGTTTAATTTTACCTGTTCTAAATTAAATAAACTGCATGCTTGATTATTTCAAGATTTCATGAGATAATCTAACCTATTTAAATTGTTTCAACATCATTGGATTCCTGTTTGGGTATGCTGATGTTCTTTTATATTTATCTATTAGCCCTGAATTAATTAAATTAATTAATTTCATATGTTGTGTGTAACCTGTTATTGAGTTTTAATTAAAAAAATATTTTGGATAATTATGAACCAAGAACCTTGGGTCTTATTAGTTAAATTTTGCCTAATGTTTTTATTCCTTGTTAAATTATTATCCTATTGTGCCATTATAAAGTCATACGTTCATTTTTTCTACATTTTCTGATAAATTTCTTTAGTTGTAACTTATTGACTAGAATGATCATTAGTATGTGGATTTGTGATTCTCATATTATTTTGTTGCAATTATAAATACATACCATGTGATATTTTCTTCCTTGAAAACTATTTAAATTTTGGTCATTGAGACAACGTGGGTTCGGTATTAAAGACTACACGAGGACTCTCTGTTCCTGATTGGTTACACATTACGCTAGGGATATGATGTCTTAGGATTTTCTAAAAGAGGGTTTCCCTAGGTTTCTAAAATACTCATGAGTGATATTGGTTCCCAATGGGACATTCAGGGATGGACCCATTGGCAAAGTGGCTATGCCATAACTCGGGTGATACTTGACCCCTTCTACGTGATACCAGGACAGACTCATGATAAATCCATGTCTTGAGTGATACTTCATCTTTCAAAATATTGACTTGGACGGGGTCAGTGGTATTGGATTAATTGATGGATGTATCATAGGAATACCTTTGGTATGGGATCGGAATCCAACTCTACAACATGAACATAATTATAATAATAATGCATGGAATGTGTTTATTTATGCAGCCTTTATTTCCTTTGTAAATTGTGATACCTTTCTAGTGCTAGATGCACACTTTGTTGACACATAAACTAGAACCCAAGTTAAAGAAAAAGCTTAGGGTATTGTTCCTTTTTGTCTACATTTATATATATATATATATATGCATACTGCTTATTATATGTACCTTATTCAGATTTCTGGCTTGATCTGAAGTAGGTTATATGGGACGAGTGTCGTTGAGGACCCATACCAAGATAAATTAATTCTATTATGATTATTTTATTTAATACTTTTATCATATATTGTTACACTACTATTTTTTATAGCATGAAATGAAATGGTTTAGACACCGTGGGTGTCGGCCTAGTAGGATTTTATCTCACACCCTACTCAGGATCCATTTGGTACCCGAGTAGACTTTATGTTTACAGGTAAGGATAACGGTGAGCATGTTGCTTCCGGTTATTGAGTGTGTCTTGCTGCTTAGGATAGAGCTTTGGGGTAGAGGACTGAGCTTCTTCTTATGATGCCATTGTTTCATTTCATGTCGTTTCCATTGCAGCTTTGATTGCATTCTTGTATTTCTATTTGTTATACTCCCATTTTAGTAGAGATATCATAGAATTACATCATTGTGTATCTATTTATTTATCTTCTTCTTCACTTATTATATATTTAGTTGGGGTTATTTCTTTTCTTCTAATGAAGTTTGGTTATTTATATGCTTCTGTTATTTGTTATAAACTGGTTTTCATCCACTATATATTACTTATAACCCATGATGGAATAATCTTCCATGCAGACACATTAAAAAGTTTATCACTGCTAGTTGGAAGACTCTAGAGTTCTGGAAGATACACTTGAGTTTATGTGGTCAAACTGGCTCGGATCACCCTTCTAGTCGATTCTAGGATGGGGATGCTTTAGAGTGGTATCATAGGTGATTTTTCCTTTTGTCCTACTATTTGGGATAGACAGGAGACTAGGATATAAGGATTTGGAACTTACCTTATTCTTGTATGTAGTTATCCCATGTACAAGGGAAACCCAAATTCATGGGTTGGGATTGTAGTTATTGATTATGCCAATTAGTGTTGATATGATTTCACCATTGGTTGACACACTTCTTTTATGTAGTTTTTTATATTGGTATTATTGAGATAATTATTTTTACCTTTGTAGACATATGATATGAGGGAAATGAATTTAAATGCATCATATTAGGCACTATAGGACTAAAATGAAATGAATATTTCCATGTGATATCTACATTTAGTGTGAATTTTTCTATTTTCATGTGAGTGTTGTTGTTCTTAGTTGTAAAATTTTGAAGTGCCTATTTATTAAATTTAAATATGTGATAGTTTGTTAGATTTTAACTTTACCTTACCTGGGAAGTAGGTGGTATCCCTCGTTTTAGTGATCCTTTAAGTGTACACTTCCTTATCTTGACATGTCTCCTAGAGCGGGCTACCTGTTGTGTTGTGCTGAGAATTAGGCTATATACCTACCCTCTATATTTCACATTTTTATGTATTCTTCTTCTACTATGAATTTTGTCTAAAGGTTTGTGTTTTGGTATGGTATACCAATTTTTCTACGACGTCTTCATGTCGTGCCTCAGAAGAGTGGCAATGATCACACTCTAGAGATGGTGGGTCTTGATTCACCAAAGGTGCCTCCTGTAGTGTCTCCTGTATTGTTACCTGCGGTACCAACTATGGTACAACTTCTTTACATCTTCTAATGGGATACGATTCTCAGTTCAGGGATAGTCTCATCTGGTTTATACAATTTTTCCATAATATTCCTAGACCATCCCCATTTATTGTAGAGCTAAAATGGGACTTCCTGCAATAGCTCCCTCCCACCTCCTCAGGAGAGTGGCGGTCCTCATGTTGCATAGTCATGGATAGAATCCATAAATTCTATCTTTCACCATATTGAGATGCTTCCAGAATGGAGGGTCAAACTTGCAGTCTACATGCTTCATGACTCTACTAAACGTTGGTGGGATGTTATATCTCAGGCGGAGCACACCAGAGACATTGTTTGGGAAGGCTTCCAAATAGCTTTCTATAATCACTTGATTATTTATACTCTGAGAGATGATCATGCCAAGTAATTCTAACATCTTCAGTAGGGCTCGATGACAGTGTTAATGTATTTTACTCGTTTCATAGAGCTTCAGCGTTTTTCCCCATCTCTGAATGGTGATGCACAGACAACTATGAGATGATTTGAGGAAGGACTCAAAAATACCATTTTCTCGTAGGTGAAAATATTTCATTTTAACACTATTACAGATATTGAGAATCAGTCTCTCATTTTTGAATGAAATGTCAGGGAAGATAAACTAATGATCTAAGGAAGTTCAGTTCTGAGGTAGGGAGATAGTTCTTCAAGCAATAAGAAGAGTTGTTTTGAAGGTTCACATGGAGAAAAACCTTTCCAAGCAGTATGTTTTGACAGTTCTGTCACATGTCATCAGTGGGACTGAGTTTTCCATAAAAATCCTCAGTGCACAAGCGACATAATGGAGTGTTAGCTTGTAGAATGATGGGTCACCTTCAACGTTTTTTCCATTATTTATCATCAGCATCCAATGGAAGATTATTCGTACTAGCACCTCTATCAGGTATGGGATCTATAAATCTATAGTAGGTTGAAAGTACTTTTTCTATGGGATGATCAGGCCGATGTAATGGTGGAGATCATGGTCAAGGAAACCAAGTCCCATACTATCATCATTGGCAGAGCGGACCTACATAGGTCAGTCTGTTAGCATCTCAAGGCTATGGTTCAGGTCTTATGAATGTGGTGCAACCAGCACCAGAGGAGAAGAGTGAAAGACCATCTATTGTAAGAGGTACTATTCTAGAATCCTTTACTTTAGTTTCTTCCCTTTTTAATATTCGTGCGTCACATTCATTTTTATATTATATTATTATTGAAATACATTGTTTTAAAATTGAGTAACAATGCGACATCATGTATCTCAACACTCTGCTAGGGGTTAGGACAGAGGGAATATGTAAGTGCCATGAGTTGTCCCTTGAGATAGGTGGGAACCATTTCCTTTGGAATTTTTACATCCTTAATATGTCTAGCATCGACATCATTCTTAGTATGAATTGGATCACTCCGTATCATGCCCAAGTGGATTTCTATCACTGTCGGGTGTACTTCACATCCCCTGAGGGTGACACAAATCTACACAAAGTAGAATGGAATATGCATGCAGCTAGAGTTGGATATAAATGTGTAGGACTGGGAAGAGTGATAGCCCAATTTTCATGTCTCTTCATGAGCGATCTGGGAATGCAGCAAGTAGACCTTCCTCCCATTGTGGATAATTTCAAGGATGTATTCCCTAATGATTTTTCTAGATTACCTTCCATGATGGATGTGGAGTTCACTATCGATCTAGTGCTAAGTGTGGCACCAATTTGTATTCCTCATTATATGATAGAACCTACAAAGCTACATGAACTCAAAAAAATACTTGAAGACCTAGAGTCTAAGGGTTTTATCAGACATATCACATCACTGTGGGGTTCACCAGTTCTTTTATCCAAGAAGACTGATGGTACCTTCATATTGTGCATGGATTATCGTCTACTAAACCAGTTTATAGCAAAGAATAGATATTTGTTGACTTGTATAGACAAACTATCTAACCAACTCCAAGGAGAAACTTTTTT
This sequence comes from Viscum album, assembly GCA_963277665.1. Lineage (NCBI taxonomy): Eukaryota > Viridiplantae > Streptophyta > Magnoliopsida > Santalales > Viscaceae > Viscum > Viscum album. The sequence continues at coordinate 298,360,745 of OY728138.1, forward strand.
CTCCAAGATATATTTGAGGTCAGGATATCACCAGGTGCATGTGTGACTATCTAATATACCACATACAGCATTTTTAAGTAGGTATGACTTGTATGAGAATGTAGTTATTCCATTCGGCCTCACGAATGCACTAGTAGTCTTCATGGCTCTCATGAATCAGACTTTTCACTCGTATCTTGATTCTTTTGGGGTGGTTTTTGTTGAAAACATATTTGGGTATTCATGTTCCATACATGACCATGCATCCCATCTTGAGATCGTGTTGAGTACATTGAGAGAGCATCATCTATATTCAAATCTTATAAAATGATACTTTTTTATTAATAAGGTTCACTTCATCAGCCATATAATCTTTGTGGAAATAATTTTAGTCGACCCAGAAAAGGTGAGCATCGTAGTCTTATGGAAGAATCCCCAAAAATGTTTTTGACATTTGCAGTTTCTTGGGGTTTGCTGGCTATTACAGGAATTTCATCCAGGATTTCTCCCGCATAGCAGTGCCTCTTACAGATCTAACTAAGAATAGTGTGCAGTTTATCTGGTCAGATTCTTGAGGAAAATATTATTAGGAGGTAAAGGGAAGACTAACCTTAGCGCTGATCCCGATTCTTCCTATGCCAGGAAGAAGCTATTTTGTTTACTGTGATTCTTTAGGAATCGGAATAGGTGCGGTTTTGATGCAGGGAGATAGAGTCATGGCTTATAGATCCCACCTGCTGAGATCCTATGAGTAGAACTATATTAAACATGACCTTTAGTTGGCATCTGTGGTTTATTCTTTACATTGATGGAGAAACTACTTGTTGGTTGAGAGGTTTTTTGTTTACATGAATCACATAATATTGAAATCAATCTCCACACTGTGAGAATTGAATTTCAATTAGCGTAGGTGGGTCAAATGCCTTTATTCATTCGATTTTTGTCCTACTTATACCCCTGGAAAGGGAAATTCCATGGATAAAACTTTGAGCCTTAAGACATTGACACAAGCCATCCAGATATCCAGTAGTGAGTATTAGATGATGGCTTTGTTTTATAAGATGCATCTAGAGGTTTAGGAATAGCGCGGAATCAGACAAGGTGCAGTTTTGATGCATGGAGATACATTCATGGATTATAGATCCCACTAGCTGAGATCTCATGAGTGGAACTATCAAACACATGAACTTGATTTAGCATATGTGGTTCATTATTTAAACTTCTGGAGACACTACTTATTCGGTGAGAGGTTTTTTGTTTATATGTATCAAAAAATATTGAAATAAATCTCCACATAGTGAGACATGAATTTAAGGCAGTGCAGGTAGGTCAAAAACCTTCAGTTATTTGATTTTGATCTTGCTTATACCCCTAGTAAGAGAAATGTGGTGGCTGACACTTTGATTCGAAAGAAACAGACACAAGCCGTCCAGACAGCCAGTAGTGAGTATTAGACGATGGATTTGTTTTCTAAGATGCATCTGCAGTGTCACGGCCCATCCCTCAGGGCTCATGTCCTGACTACCCCAAGCCTGCCTTCCATAGGCCAGGGGCTGGCGAATAGCACCGAAAGGGGAATTCCCAATAACTGAGAATCCACTGCCTTTATAACCTGTAAACACACGCTACCATGCACACAAAAAGATATGAACACAAGTCAACTGTATAGAAGAAGAGTGAGTACATTAAGCAAAAAAGGGGCCAGAATACAAGCCTAACAAGAAATTACAAGAAACTAAAAGTACAAGTAAACTGGAATGGCTCCTGTGATCTCCCACCAAGGATCCTACCTGAAGGGTAGGTATAGCTCTTGAACGGCCATCTTTGCGGTACGCCTCATCTAACGTCCACCTCCGAGCTATCTCCAGTACTAGTACTCTCATCCTTAGTCAGTGTTTTCCATCGTCTTCACCAAACACAATGAAGTGTGGGCATAGCCCGTGCAGGGGTGAGTATAACGATAATCTGTAGGGACCCTGAGACCCTCAAGGTCTCAAAAAATCCACAAAGGATAAACCACAAATCATGAAATCAACTAACAACCCTACTTAGGTATATTCCTATACATATACATAAGTTATCAAGTATACACATCTCAATCATGAGGAAACACAGAGTCCAACTCAAAATCCCAAAGATCAACTGTTCCACAAAGGAAGGAACACCATGAAGGTAAGTACCACACAGGTACACCACATAGAAGAATACCACAAAGGTACTGACTCATCTCACACCAGGTATAATATAGGTATAGAAGTACAAATGATTAGATGTAACTTACAGAATCATCTTAATCTGTTAAGAGGCTCTACTGCCAACCCACACAGGATCGCTCGGTGATGATCCACATAGAATCTCTAGATGCTGACCCACACAGGATCACTCTATGCTCACACACACAAGATCACTCAGTGCTTACCCACACAAGATCGCTCGGTGCTCACCCACATAGGATTTCTAGGTTCTGACCCACACAGGATCGCTCGATGTTGACCCACATAGGATCGCTCGGTGCTCACCCACATAGGATCGCTAGGTGTTGACCCACACAGGATCACTCGGTGCAGACCCACACAGGATCGCTCGGTGCTGACCCACATAGGATCGCTCAGTGCGGAACCATAGAGGATTGCTATGTGCTAACCCACACAAGATCGCTCGATGCTAACCCACACAGGATCACTCGGTGTTCACCCACACAGGATCGCTTAGTGCTGACACACATTGGATCGTTATTCATTCTTCACATCACAACCAGCTACTGGGTTCCCGCACTAAGCTTGCTCGTATCAGTGAGGGTCCGCTCCTCAAGCCACTAATCGATACTCCAAATTTCATGAAGTTTTGTGAAAAAGTATCCCAAAGGACCGCCACGTCATAGGGGTATTAAAACAACATACGGTGCATCAATTGGATGCCCGTTCTATAAGTTATTATCCTTTTAGTCTCGAGGTCCTGGTTGGATTCGTGCTCGATCCAACCCGGCAGTATCCCAACTTTATCCAAATCTCAAGTACGTTATACCAAAGGGATCATTCTATAATTTATTAGCCTTTTAGTACCGAGGACCGCGGGGCGGCGAGGCCGCGAGGGCCATGAAGGACTGTGGGGCGCCGAGGTCGTGGGCCACAGAGGGCCGCGGGACAGCGAGGCCATGGATGGCCACGAGACGGCAAGGTCACGGGGACCATGGAGGGTCGTGAGGCGGCAAGGTCACGGGGGCCGTGGAGGGGTGCGGGGCGGTTAGGCCGTGGGGGCTGCGGAAGGCCACGAGACGACAGAGGCCATGGGAGATGTGGAGGGCCATGGGGAGGTGAGACTGTGGGGTCCACGAGGCTGGAAGGCCGCAGGGCGACATGAGGTGGCACGGAGGCTATGGTCCAGCAGGGTCATTGTGGTGCGGCAGGGCAGCCATGGAGCGGCGGTCCGTCGTGGCTGGCCGGATGGCCAGCTGTCCTCTCCACACGGAGTAGTCGTGTGTCGCGCCTTCACTGGTAGCCGGTTCAGCCGGTCGCTCTTCATTTGTCGTTGTGACACAAAGTGGCCTTCTTCCATCATGAATAACACGCCATTCATGAAGAATGGTGGAGGGTTCGGTCCATGTTTGTTTGGCCTGCACCCTCCATGTTATAGTGGTAGCAAGTGGCTCAAGGTAGATGATTCAATCTGAGGGGGAAAATTAATATTGATCAATTTAAAACACATCCCTACCTTGATTTCTCATTGACGTTGGAAGGGGTGAAGTTAGTGACGTCAACGTTTCCCAGATCGTTGGTTCGTTGTCATCAAAGACGTCCTATGTTGGTTACCTATGCAAGGTGCTTCTGATCTGGCATGGGGTAGGTTTCCTCATTCTTCGATCTCTGGTGTTCATTCTTTGTTCGGAGGTGTTCTTCGTTTGAGAGGGTAAAAGTTTCTCCAATAGCTTTTCCAACACTTCTCCCAACAAAATAATAGCCAATAAAAATTAAATTCGGTTTTATTAATTTAATTTGAATTGGAACCATTAATCAAGAGGTGTTGGCATAATTAATGTGGAGGAAGTTCAAGAGACTTCTCCACATTAAATAGGGAGTTTACGAGTTTCTCCCAGTATGAGGTTTTGGGTGGTCCCCACCTTTAGGAATTCAAATTGGTGGGTTTAGGCTCAGGTGGTCCCCACCACCATAAACCATGTTGAAGGTTTTAGTTTAGGTGGTCCCCACCTTTATAACATCCACATGGGAGGTTTCAAAAAATAAAATTGTTAATAATTTTTATCTTATTTTATTCTTTCACGAAAAACACTAAACAAACTTTCACCCTCGACCTATTGTCGTCGAGGTGAAAGAATCCTTTAGAGAATACCAGTGTTTTGAGTTCAACGGTGTCCATGAATTTCAATTCCGAGCATTGGTTCAAATTTTACAAAAAACCTGCTCACACATTTAATGAATATACCCAAAAAAGTTCAGAAATTCATTCCGGGCACACTGGGCCTCGGAATCACACGCCGTCAATTTTTGTGGACTCGTAAAATTTCCATATATAAAAAAGTACATGGAATTTTCGGGTCTTTACATTCTCCCCACCTCAGGGCTTTTTATCCCTGAAATCCACATCAAAAAATTAAGAAAACAAGTGTGAGTATTGAGCATGTATCTGAGCCTCCCACTCCCATGTTCCCTCTTGGAGGATCTCGTGCTGCCAGCGAACGCGCACCAGAGATATCGACCGCCCATGAAGGACCAACTCCTGTGGATCCTTAATCTCTACTGGAACCTCCGTAAAATTTTCCCCATTGTCGACGTCTAGCTCATCGTGGTCGATGATGTGAGAAGGGTCGTGCACATATCTCCTCATCTTGGATATGTGGAATACATTGTGCACCCAGTGCAACTGAGGTGGAAGATCTAGGCAGTAAGCCACCTTTCCAACTCCGATGGGGACCTGGAAGGGTCTAATTAACCTTGGATATAACATGCAACCTCGGCCAAATATCTACAAACCTCATCTAAGTGAGACCCGTAGAAAGACGTGGTCACCATCCTCAAACTCTAGAGGTCTCCGTATCTTGTCGGCATAAGACTTTTGTTTCCTTTGTGCAGTCTTCATCCACTCATGGATGATCTCCACCTTCTCTGTGGTAGCATGTACCATCTCCAGTCCCACTAGTGCGGACTCCCCTGGGTCAGTCTGGCACAAAGGTGATCTTCAAGGTCGCTCGTACAACACCTCAAAAGGTGTCATCCCAACTGTGGGGTGATATCTGTTGTTTTATGAAAACTCCACCAAAGGAAAGTGATCCTCTCAGATGCGACCGAAGTCGAGGAAAAAAGCACGCAGCATTTTCTCGAGAGTCTGAATGGTCCGCTCACTATGGCCATCCATCTGAGGATGGAAGGCGATGCTCAAATGATGTTGCATCCAAAAAACCTCCTACAACCCCTTCCATGGCCCGGAAGTGAAATGTGTATCACGATTGGAGACAATCGTTGAGGGTACTCCATGTAGACACACAATCTCATGCACATAGAGGCATCTCAAGCTCTCTACTGAACCCTACTCTCTTATCGGTAAAAAGTGGGCCGCCTTAGTGAGTCGATCGATGATCACCTAGATAGATTCCTGACCTTTGGATGTAAGTGGGAGTCCTGTCACGAAGTCCATGGATATCCCATCCCACTTCCACTTTGGGGCCACTAAAGGCTAAACCAAGCCTTCTGGTACCTGATGCTCTGCCTTCACTTGCTGATAAGTGAGGCACCGAGAGACAAACACTGCTACTGATTTCTTCATTCCTATCCACCAGTACTATCGGCAGAGATCCAGGTACATATTCACCACTCCTGGATGTACCACTAGAGGGGATATGTGGAACTCCCTCAACACTTCCTCTTGAAGTGATATTGGTACCTTGGTACATCCTCTGAAGAGGATGACGTGCTCCTCACCTTCAGAAAATCCATCTGTTTCCTCTCTTGTGGATATATGAGCACGTCGAGCCTCGCAGTCAATGTCCCCACGCTGCGCCTCCTTGACTCGCTGAAGAAGTGGGGGAGTGACAGTAAGAGACAAAAGGAAAGTTTCTCCCTCTCAATCCACAAAGTATATCTGCAAAGCGGCCAGCTTCTCCATCACCTCACCTAGCAGCTGTATACCAGATCTCTTGTTGAGTGGATCTTCTACAACATTCCCCTTCCTATTAGTATAGACTATCTAGAATTCATAGTCCTGGAAGAACTCAATCCAACATCATTGTCTCAGGTTCAGGTCCTTTTGAGAGAAGATATACCTGAGACTCTTGTGGTTAGAGTACACTGTAAAACGTTCTCCCGTCATGTAATGTCGCCACATCTTCAAGGTGAAGACCACTGCTTCTAACTCTAGGTCATGGGTAGTATAGTTCTGCTCATGTTGTCTCAGATGTCGAGAACCATATGCGATCACTGCTTGCTCCTTCATCAGGACACATCCGAGCCCAGTCCCTGATGCGTTGCAGTATACTACGTACGCTACGCCCTCCTCTAGAAGCCTCAAGATGGAGGCACTAGTCAGCCTCTACCTCAGCTCCTGAAAAATCCACTATAATCTCTCCAACCACACAAAAGGTTTCCCATTCTTCATTAATGCTGATAGTGGTTTTGCAACTCTAGAGAAATCTGGCACAAATTTCTGGTAGTATCCGGCCAAACCCATGAAACTCTATACCTTCTTCACACTCCTGGGTGGCTCCTAAGCAAGTACCACCTCAATCTTAACTGGATCCACTGAAACTCCATCCTCGGATATGACATGTCCCAGAAAGTGAACCTATTGGATCTAGAACTAGCACTTAGAGAGCTTACTATAAAGCTGTTTTTCTCAGAGTGTGTCCAGGACTACCTGCAAATGATAGGCATGCTCCTCCTCGGTAACCGAGTAGATAAGAATGTCATCAATTAAGATCACCACAAAGTGATCAAGGTATGGCTGAAAGATCATGTTCATGAGACCCATGAACATTTCTGGAGCTTTGGTTATGCCAAATGGAATAACCAAGAACTTGTAATGGTCGTACCAACATCTGAAAGTCATCTTCTGCACATCCTCGTCTCGCACTCTAAGATGGTGATAGCCTGATCTAAGGTATATCTTCAAGAACCACCGTGCCCCCTTCAGTTGAACAAAGAGGCCTTCAATCCTCGGAAGTGGGTAATTTTTCTTCATAGTCACCTGGTTCAGGCACCAATAGTCAACACAAAGTCTCAAGATCCCATCCGCCTTCTTCGCGAACAAAATCAGGGCTGCCCAAGGAGAAACACTAGACTGAATGAATCCCTTACCCTATTAGTCCTCCAGTTGTACCCACAACTCATGAAGCACCATGGGAGCCATCCGATACGTTGGTGTAGATATCAGTGTCATCTTGGGGTACAAGTCAATGTAAAATTCCACCACTCTTCGAGGAGGTAGACCTAGAACATCATCAGGGAATACATCTGCATACTGGTCCACCATTATAGGATAACTCGAACTCTCCGCATCAACTACTCCGAGGGTAAGGCTAGACAACATATTAGTGATCGGCTGCACTCTCATTCGAGTAAGTCTATCCTATGCTGCAAAGGCTCCCTTCTCACCAGTGAAGGTAAACCTGATCCCATCTATGCGGACACACCACACTTTGCGCCTAATACAGTCATTCTGAGCATGGACTGTAGATAACCATTCTATACCCAATATGACGTCGTAAGTCCTCGATGCTACTATTAAGAGATCCCATCTAAATCTCTCGCCTCCTAGAGTAACCTCACACTATTGGCACCAGTGCGTAATCGTCGAATCATCACCCGTTGGAGTCTCTAGCTGTAAGGATCGAGCCAACGGCTCCATCGGAATCTCCGAGCTCTGAACGAGGGAAGTGGAAATAAAACAATGACTAGAACATATGCCTATAAGTACTACTACTAAGGTGGAGTGGACACTGATCATATCTCATATCATCTCCTGAGCATTGTGATCATAGGCCTCTGCTGCCTGGAGCTGAGCTCGCCCATGTCCTCCTGCTCCCTATGGTCGGGGTGGACCACCTGGTGGTGGTGGCAGTAACATCTCGAATCGTCACCCATCGCAAGTTGCACGGACAGCTCCTCTACCACATCCACCTGATCCCTGCAGACCTCCTCGGTTGAACCTATGTCTTTGCATGGGTGGTCCCTAGACCGTCCGCTGATCATCCGTACGACGGGTTGGACAGTCACGAGCCATGTGATCCTACGGTTCGCATGCGTAACACTGCATGCTCCTCGCAAGACTGGCCCAATCTTGAGTTCCCTACACAACCAACCCTGAATCATGCAGTCTTCCACCAATAGGTCTGGTCCTCTTGGACCTCTGTGACATCAGTATGCTGCCAGATAGATAATACTCTGCTACATGACATCCGGTGGTGTATCTCGTTGCTGGTGACTGCTTAGTATGAAAACTATCCACTAAGAGGGCTCTCTCTAACACCTCCAACTGCATCATGATGCTGAGATAAATCATCGAAGCCCTGATCTCCCGCCTCATCCCCTACTCAAAGGTTCATTCCCTAAATAATGGGTCTCGCACCATATCAGTGGAGTAGCATGAGAGGTTAGTAATGTATGCTGAATATTCAGCCACAGTCATTATTCCCTACTGCAGATGAAGAAGCTCCTGATTACACAATGCGTAAAGAGTTTTTGGGATGAACTCTACCCGAAACAGGCTCTCGAAGTCTGCCTAGAGAAGTGTCACCTCGTCGTCAGCCTAGAGCATCATGCTCCACCATCTTCCTGCTGTTGCATGTAGAACGCTAGCGACATGGATAACCATGAGATCAGCTGGTGTCCCTACCAGTCGGAAGTCTCTCACCACAGCCTCCAGCCAATCTTGAGCCACCTGTGGGTCTGTCTATCCACTGAACCCGGGTGACCTCTAGCGTTGGAACTCATGCAACAAGCTAAAGCGGCGTGCACTCTCTGCTGCTGGGGCTGGTGGCATCAGTGGCCCAATGAGTAATGGTACTACTGGTGCCTCTACTGGAAGAGGGCCCTACACCGAGGCCTCATTTCTCGGTGATCTATTAGTGCGTACTATATTCTGAACCCTAGCTGGTTGTCTGCATGGAGGCATCCTGAAAAGAAAAAAGTTGCGCCACAGTCAATAAGTTATACCTGGTGAGCTAACTCAAAGAGATCACAAAGAAAACTCTTCAAAACAGACATGCAATTAGTTTTTTCATGCACTGAGTTAGAAATCAAAAGTCAGGGTCCTAGTGCATGGATACGTCAGTCGTCGTACCAACACTGGATTCCCTAAACTAATAACCACAGTCACTACACTTAACATCATTGCCGTTAAAAAGAAAGATCAGAGACCTATGTTCTACGGTAGAACCCACTCCTATGATACCAATTTGTCACGACCCATCCCCCAGTACATGTGACGTGAATACCCCAAGACCACCTTCCATAGTCCAGGGGTTGGTGACTAGCACTGAAAGGCATATTCCCTATAACTGGGAAGGCATTTCCTTTATAACCTGTAAGCAAACGCAACCAAGCACACAGTAAGATATAAACACAAGTCAACTGTATAGAAAAAGAGTGAGTACAGTAATAAAAAAGGGGCCAAAATATATGCTCAACTAGAAAGTACAAGGAACTGAAAGTACAAGTAAACTAGAACAACTCCTGTGATCACCCGCCAATGATCCTACCTGAAGGGTAGGTACAAATCTCCAATGTTCGTCTCTGTGGTACGCCTCGTCTAAGGTCCACCTCCGAGCTACCTCTAGTCCTGGTACACTCGTCCTCAGTCAGTGTTTTCCATCGTCTACACCGAACACAATGAAGTGCGGGCATAGCCTGTGTAGGGGTGAGTATAATGATACTCAATAGGGACCCTGAGACCCTCAAGGTCTCAAAAATCCACAAAGGATAAACCACAAATAATGAAATCAACTGACAACCCTACTTATGTATATGTCCATACATATACCTAAGTTATCATGTATACCCATATCAATCATGAGGAAACACAGAGTCTAACTCAAAAGCCCAAAGCTTAACAATTCCACAAAGGAAGAAACCCCACGAAGGTAAGTACCACACAGGTACACCACACAGAAGAATACCACAAAGTTACTGACTCATATCACACTAGGTATAACTTAGGTACATAAGTAAAAATTATTAGATGTAACTTACTGACTCATCTTACTATGTTAAGAGGCTCTACTGCCAACACACACTGGATCGCTCGGTGCTGACCCACATAGGATCTCTAGATGCTGACCCACACAGGATCGCTCAGTGATGACCCACATATGGTCGCTTGGTGTTGACCCACATAGGTTCGCTCGATGCTAACCCACACATCCACAAAGGATCGCTCTGTTGAGACCCACACAGGATCTCTGGTGCTGACCCACACATGATCGCTGGGTGCTGACCCTCACACGATTTCTCGGTGTTAACCCACACAGGATCGCCCAGTGATGACCCACACAGGATCGCTCGGTTCTGACCCGCACAGGATCGCTCGGTGTTGACCCACATAGGATCTCTCGGTGCTGATCCACATAGGATCGCTCGGTGCTCATCCACACAGGATCGTTATTCATTCTTCACGTCACAGCCAGCTACTGGGTTCCCGCGCTAAGATTTCTCATCTCTGGGAGGGTATGATACTCAATGCACTTTTTGATACTCCAAATACCACGAATTCCCATGAAAAATAATCTCAAAGGACCACCACGTCATAGGGTTCTTAGCGTAACAGACAGTGCGTCAATCGGACGCCCGTTCTGTAAGTTATTAGCCTTTTAGTCCTGAGGGCCCGGTTGGATTCCTGCTCGATCCAGCCTGACCATATCCCAACCTTATCCAAATCTCAAGTGGGGTATACCACAGGGACCATCTCTCTCCAAGGATTACAACACCATTGATGGTTTGTCAAACGTACGCCTGGTGCCAAATTTATGAATGATAGAGTGAAAAACTCATAGCTGGTCTAGGTCCAGTCCGACCCGGTCGGACTGACCCAGCCCGACCTGGCCCGGGCCGACCCGACCCGGTTTGGGTCGAACCGGCCTGTTGGGTTCAGCCCAGCCCATGCTGGGTGGCGCGTGGGCCATGGAGTAGCGCGAGGCCGCGAGGGCGGCGCGGAGACCGCGAGGGTGGCGCAGAGGGTCATGGGGGGGCGAGGTCGCGAGGGCTGTAGAGTGTCGTAGGGCGGCGAGGCTGTGGGGCAGCGAGGCCGCGGGGGCCGTGGGGCGGAGAGGTCTCAGGGGTCGTGGAGGGCTGTGGGGTGGCGAGGCTGCTGAGGGTTGCGGGGTGGCGAGGTCGCGGGGGCGTCGAGGCCACTGGGGCCACAAGGCCATGGGGGCTGCGAGGCCACGGGACGGCGGAGGCCACGAGGGCCACGGAGGACCGTGGGGCACTAAGGCTGCGGGGGCCCTAGAGGAGTGCAGGGCAGCGAGGCCGGAGGGGCCGTGGAGGGCCGCAGGACGGCAAGGCCTCGGGGGCCGTGTAGGGCCACAAGACACCGACGTTTTGGGGGCCGCAAGGACACGAGATGGAGGTGGCCATGGGGGCCGCAGAGTGCCATGGGGGCCGCAAGGACATGAGATGGAGGAGGCCTCGGGGGCCGCATGGGGACGCGGAGGCCACAGAGTGTTGTGAGACGGCGGAGGCCACAGGGACCGTGGAGGGCCATGGGGCAGCGAGGCTACGGGGGCCGCGGAGGGCCACGGGGCTCTGAGGATTCAGGGGTTGCGGAGGGTTTCGAGGTGGTGAGGCTATAGGAAGACCCGAGGCGGTACAGAGGCCCCGGTCCAGAGGGGCGGTCATGGTGTGATAGGGAGTCCATGGTGCGGTGGTCCACTACGGCTGGCCGGATGCCCTGTCCTCTCCGAACGCAGCAGTCACGCGCCGCACCTTCGCAGGCGGCCGGTTCAGCTGGCTGCTCTCTGTTCGTCGCTGTGACACAAATCCGCCTTCTTCAATCGTGAAAAACATACCATTAATGAAGAACGACGGAGGGGTCGGGCCATGTTTTTTTGTCCCGCACCCTCCGCATTAGAACGGTAGCAAGCGGCTCAAGGGTGATGATTCAATGTGTGGGGAAAAATTAACATTGACCAATTTAAAACACACCCCTACCTTGATTGCTCGTTAACGTTGGAAGGGGTGAGGTGAGTGATGTCAACGTTTCCCTGATCTTCATTTCTTCATCATTGAAGACGTCCTACGTTGGTTTCCCCTTCATGGTTCTTCTATTCCAGCTTGGGGTCGGTTTCCTCATTCTTCGATCTTCGGTGGTCGTTCTTTGTTTGGAGGTGTTCTTCGTTGGAGTGGGTAAAAGTTTCTCCAAGTGCTTTGACAACACTTCTCCCAAAAAATCAATATCCAATATAAATTGAATTAGTTTTTATTAATTTAATTTGAATTAGAACCATTAATAAAGAGGGGTTGGCATAATTAATGTGGAGGAAGATCAAAGAGACTTCTCCACATTAAAGAGAGAGTTTAAGAGTTTCTCCCATTATAAGGGTTCGGGTGGTCCCTACCATTTGGAATTCAAATTAGGGGGTTTAGGCTCAGGTGGTCCCCACCACCATAACCCATGTGGTAGGTTTTAGTTCAGGTGGTCCCTACCTTTATAACATCCACATGGGAGGTTTCAAAAAATATAAATGTTAAAAAAAATTATTTTATTTTATTCTTCCACAAAAAACACAAAATATAACTTTCACCCTCGATAAACTATCGTCGAGGTGAAAGTCTCCTTAATTGAATACCAGCGCTTCGAGTTCAACAGTTTCCTTGGATTTCAATTCCGAGCATTGGTTCAAAAGTTACAAAAACTCTCTCGCACATTTACTGAACATACCCAAAAAAAAGTTCAGAAATTCATTCCGGGCACATCGGGCCTTGGAATCAGGCTTCGTCAATTTTTGCGGACTTGTAAAATTCCCATATATTAAAAAAAATTACATGGAATTTCCGGGTCTTTACATTCTCCCCACCTCAAGGCTTTGCATCCTCGAAAGCCACATCACAAAATTAAGAATACCAGTGGGGGTACTGAGCACATATATGTGCCTCCCACTCCCATGAGCTCTCTTGGAGGTTCCCATGCTGCCATCGAACGCGCACCAAAGGTATTGACCGCCCATAAAGGACCCGCTCCTGTCGATCCTCAATCTCTACTAGAACCTCCGTAACATTCGCCCCATCGTCGAAATCCAGCTCTCCATGGTCGATGATGTGAGAAGGGTCATTCACACAACTCCTCAGCTAGGATACGTGGAAGAATTCGTGCACCTGGTGCAACTGAGGTGGATGAGCTAGGCAGTAAGCCAGCTCACCAACTCTGCTGAGGACCTATAAGGGTCAAATTAACCTCATAGATTACTTGCTGCCTCAGCCAAATCTCCGAAAACCTTGTCGAGGTGAGACCCGTAGAAAGACATGGTCACCATCCTCGAACACTAGAGGTCTTCGTCTCCTTTTTTTATAAGACATATGCCTACTCTGTGTAGTCTTCATCCACTCCTGGATGATCTACACCTTCTTTGTGGTAGCTCATACCATCTCTGTTCCAACTAGTGCAGACTCCCCTAGGTTAGTCCAGCACAAAGGTGATCTACAAGGTCACTCGTACAATGCCTCAAAACGTGTCATCCCAATGGTAGATTGATATTAGTTGTTTTATGAATACTCCACCAAAGGCAAGTGATCCTTCCAACTGTGACCGAAGTCGAGGACACAAGCACGCAGCATGTCCTCGAGAGTCGGAATGGTCCGCTCAGTTTGGTCATCTGTCCAAGGATGGAAGGTGGTGATCAAACGAAGCTGCATCCCGAAAACCTCCTGAAACCCCTTTCATAGCTAAGAAGTGAAATGTGTATCACGATCGGAGACAGTCATTGAGGGTACACCATGTAGCTGCATAATCTCATGCACATAGAGGCATCCCAAGCTCTCTACTAAGCCCTTTTCTCTGATCGGTAGGAAGTGGGCCGACTTGGTGAGTCGGTAGACGATCACCCAAATAGAGTCATGAACTCTAGATGTATGTGGGAGTCCTGTCAAAAAGTCCATGGATATCCCATCTCACTTCTACTCTGGGACCTCCAAAGATTGATTCAAGATGGTTGGTACTTGATGCTCTACCTTCACTTGCTGACAAGTGAGGCACTGATAGACAAACTCTGCTACTGCTTTCTTCATTCTTGGCCACCAATGTTGTCATTGGAGATCCTGGTACATCTTCACCACTTCTGGATGTACCACTATAGGGGATATGTGGAACTCCCACAACACTTCCTCTTGATGTGATACTGGTACCATGGTACGTCCTCTGAAGAGGATGACGTACTCCCCACCTTCAGAAAATCCATCAGGTGCTTGTCCTTTGGATATCTTAGCACATCGAGCCTTGCAGTCAATGTCCCCATGCTACACCTCCCTGACTCACTGAAATAGTGGGGGAGTGACTGTAAGAGACTGAAGGAAAGCTGCTCCATCTCGATCAACAAAAGATATCTTCAAATCGGCCAGCTACTTCGTTGACTCACCTAGAATTTGTATACCAAATCTCTTGCTAAGTGCATATTCTACAATGCTCTCCTTTCAAGGAGTATAGACTATCTTGAAGTCATGGTCCTAGAGGAACTCAAGCCAACGTCGTTGTCTCAGGTTCTGTTCCTTTAGAGAGAAGATATACCTAAGACTCTTGTGGTCAGAATACACTATAAAATGTTCACCCATAAAGTAATGTCGCCACATCATCAAGGTGAAGACCACTACTGCTAAATCTAGGTCATGGGTAGAATAGTTCTGCTCATGTTGTCTCATATTTTGAGAACCATATGCGATCACTGCTCGCTCCTACACCAGGACACATCTGAGCCCGGTCCATGATGCGTCGTAGTAGACTACATTGCATATGCCCTCTTTTGAAAGCCTCAAGATGGGGGCACTAGTCAACCACTGCCTCATCTCGTGAAAACTCTGTTGGCATCTCTCCAACCACACAAAGGGTTTCCCCATATTTTTCAATGCTGATAGTGGTGCTGCAACTCTGAAAAAATATGGAACAAATCTCTAGTAGTATCCACCCAAACCCAAGAAAACTCAGTACCTCTGTCACACTCCTGGGTGGCTCCCAAGAAAGTACCACCTCAATATTCGCTGGATCCACTCCAACTCCAGCCTCCAATATGACATGTTCCAGAATGTTAACCTCTCGGATCCATAACTGGCACTTCGAGAGCTTACCATAAATCTGGTTCACTCAAAGTGTGTCCATAACTACTTGAAAATGATAGGCATGCTCCTCCTCGGTAGACAAGTAGATAAGAATGTCCTCAATGAAGACCACCACAATGTGATCAAGGTATGGATGAAAGATCATATTCATGAGTCCCATGAGAAATTTTGGATCATTGGTTATGACTAATTGCATAACCAAGAACTCGTAATGGTTGTACCGATATCTAAAAGCTATATTTTTCACATCCTCGTCTCACACTCTGAGCTGGTGATAGCCTGATCTGAGGCCTATCTTCGAGAACCACCGTGCTTCTTTTATCTGATCAAAGAGTTTGTCAATCCTCAGAAGAGGGTACTTGTTCATCATGGTCACCTGGTTCAGGCGCTGATAGTCAACACAAAGTCTCAATCTCCCATCCGCCTTCATGGCGAACAAAATTGGGGCTGCCCAAGGAGAAACATTGGGCTAAATGAATCTCTTCCCATGTAAGTCCTCCAGTTGTACCTGTAGCTCACAAAGCTCCACTGGAGCCATACGATACGCTGGTGTATATATCGATGTCGTCCTGGGGTACAAGTCAATGTAAAATTCCACCTCTCTATGAGGATGTAGACCTAGAACATCATCATAGGAAGACATCCGCGTACTGGTCCACCGCTATAGGATAACTCAGACTCTCCTCATTAACTGCTCTGACGGCAAGGCTTTACAACTGATGAGTGATTGTCTGAACTCTCCTCCAGGTAAGTCCATCATGTGTTGAAAAGGATTCCCTCTCACCAGTGAAGGTAAACATGGTCCCATCTATACGAACACACCGCACTTTGTGGATAATATAGTCAATCTGAGCATGGACTATAGATAACCAGTCCAAACCCAAGATGATGTCGTAAAGCCTCAACGCAGCTACTAAGAGATCACATCCAAAGATCTCGCCTCCTAGAGTAAGCTCACACTGTTGTAACTAGTGCGTAATTGTCGAATCCTCTCTCGTTGGAGTCTCTAGCTGTAATGATCGAGCCAACATCTCCATCAGTATCTCTGATCTCCAAACGAGGGTAGTGGAAATAAAAGAATGACTGGTACCTGTGTCTATAAGTACTGCATCTAAGGTGGATTATATAGAAATCGTACCACGTATCATCTATGGAGCACCGTGATCTTAGGCCTCAGCTGCCTGGAGCTGAGCTCGCCCCTGTGCTCCTTCTCCCTATGGTTGGGGTGGACCACATAGTGGTGGGGGCGGTAACATCTCGAATCGTCGCCCACCGCCAGCTGCATGGCTAGCTCCTCTACCACATCCGCCTGCTCACTGAGGACCTCCTCGATCGAACCTCTTTCTCTACCTGAGTGGTCCCTCGACTGTCCGCTGATCATCCGTACAATATGTCCAACAATCACGAACCATGTGACCCTGCCTGCCGCATGCGTAACACTACCCACTCCTCTAATGACTCGCTCTGTCTCGGGTTCCCCACACAACCAACCCTGAATCATGCAGTTTATCACTTGTAGGTCTGGTCCTCTTGGACCTCTGTGACATCTGTTTGATGCCAGCAGTAGAAGACTCTACTATATATCATCCGGTGGTCAGTCTCGCTACTGGTGACTGCTCAGCAAGAAAACTCTTCACTAAGAGGGCTCTCTCTAACACCTCATCCTACATCGAGATGCTGAGAGAAATCATCTAATCCCTTACCTCCCACCTGATCCCCTGCTCGAAGGTCCGGGCCCTGAAAAAAGGGACTCGCACCATATCAGTGGAGTAGAGTGAGAGGTCAGTGAACCTCACTAGATTTTATGCCACAGTCATACTGCCCTTCTGAAAATGAATATTCTTCTAAATTCACACAGCATTAAGAGTCACTGGGAAAAACTCTGCCCGAAACAGACTCTCGAAGACTGCGTAGAGAAGTGTCACCTCATTGTGATCCTAGAGCATCAAGCTCCACCCTCTTCCTTCTGCTTCCTGTAGAAGGTTGGTGGCAAGGATGACCATGAGATCAGCTGGTGTCCCTACCAGTCGAAAGACTCTCACCATGGCCTCCATCCAATCCTCATCCGCTTGTGGGTCTGTCTCTCCCCTTAACCTGGGTGGCCTCTGGCGTTGTAACTCGTGCAACGCACTTAAACGACGTGCACTCTCTTCTGTTAGGTCTGGTAGTATCAGTGTCCCTACGGGTAATGGTACTGTTGGTGCCTCCTTCAGTGCCTCTACTGGAAGAGGGCCCTGCACCGAGGGCTCGTCGCTCAGTGGGCAATCAGTGCGTACTATATTCAGAACCCTAGCTGGCTGTCTACGTGGAGGCATCCTAAAAAGAAACAGGTGCACTCTGGTCAATAAGTTATACCTGGTGAGCTGACTCAAAAATATCATAAAGAAAAATCTTCAAAACACACATTCAACTAGTGTTTTAGTGCACTGAGTCAGAAATCAGAAGTCAGGGTCCTGGTGTATGGATATGTCAGCCGCGGCACCAACACTGGATTCCCTGAACTGATAACCACACTCACTACACTAAACATCATTACCGTTAAAAAGAAATATCAGATTCATATGTTCTATAGTATAACTGACTCCTCTAATACCAATTTGTCACGACCCATCCCCTCGGGGCCCGTGTCGTGACTACCCCATTCCCACCTTCCATAGGCAAGGGGCTGGCCACAAGCACCGAACGGAATATTCCCTATAACCGGGAATGCGTTGCCTTTATAACCTATAAACACACACAACCAATAACACAATAAGATACGAACACAAGTAAAATGTATAGAAAAAGAGTGAGTGTAGTAAGAAAAAAGGGGCTAGAATACAAGACCAACTGAAAAGTACTAGAAACTGAAAGTACAAGTAAAATGGAATAGCTCTTGTGATCACCCTCCATGGATCCTACCTAAAGGGTAGGTGCAACTCTCGAATGGTCATCTCTGCGGTATGTCTCATCTAAGGTCCACCTCTAAGATACCTCTAGTCCTGGTACTCTTGTCCTCAGTCAGCACTGTCCATCGTCTGCACCAAACACAACAAAGTGCAGGCCTAGCCCGTGCAGGGGTGAGTATAACGATACTCAGTAGGGACCCTGAGACCCTAAAGGTCTCACAAAATACACAAAGGATAAACCACAAAGCATGAAATCAACTGACACACCTACATAGGTATATTCTCATACATATATCTAAGTTATCAAGTATACCCATCTCAATCATACAGAAACATAGAGTCCAACTCAAAATCACAAAGCTCAATTGTTCCATAAAGGAAGGAACACCATGATGGTAAGTACCACACAGGTATGCCACATAGAAGAATACCACAATGGTACTAAGTTAGCTCACACCATGTATAAATTAGGTACAGAATTACAAATGATTAGATTAACTTACTGAATCATCTTACTCTGTTAAGAGGCTCTACTGCCGACCCACACAGTATCACTCGGTTCTGACCCACATTGGATCTCTAGATGCTAACCCAAACAGGACTGCTCGGTACTGACCCATAGAGGAGTGCTCGGTGTTGACCCACATAGGATCGCTCACTGCTGACCCACATAGGATTGCTAGGTGCTGACCCACACAGGATCGTATGTTGCTGACCCACACAGGATCGCTAGGTGCTGACCCACACAGGATCGCTCGGTGCTGACCCACATAGGATAGCTATATGCTGACCCATACAGAATCGCTCGGTGCTGACCCACAGAGAATCACTCGGTTATGACCTACACAGGATCGCAATTCATTCTTCACGTCACAGCCAGCTACTGGGTTCCTACACTAAGATTTCTCGTCTCCGGTAGGGTCCTCTCCTCAAGCCATTGTTCAATTGTCCAACTGCAATGAAGTCCCACAAAAAGGTATCCCAAAGGACCTCCACGTCATAGCAGTCTTAACACAATAGATGGTGCATCAAGAAGATGTCGGGTCTATAAATTATTAGCGTTTTAGTCCCGAGGGCCTGGTTGGATTCGTGCTCGATCCAACCCGACCATATCCCAACATTATCCAAATCTCAAGTGGGGTATACCAAAGGTATCGTCTTGATCCAAGGTTATCAGTGTTGGTGATGGTTTGTCAAATCGACGCCTGGTGCCAAAGTTATGGTCGATAGTACAAAAATCTCATAGATAGTCAAGTTCCAGTCTGACCCGGTCGGGCCGACCCGGCCCGCTAGGTCTGGCACAGCCCGCGTTTGGTGGTGCGGGGGCCGCGGAGTGGCGAGAGGCTGTGAGGGCAGCGTGAAGGACTTGGGGGCGGCAAGGAGGTCCGCGGGGAGGTGAGGTCGTGGGGGCCATGAGGCCGAGGGATGGTGGAGGCCGCAGGGGCCATGGATGGCGGCAGGGCGGTGAGGTCGTGGTGCGGCGAGGCTGCAGGGTGCGTGGATAGCTGCAGGGTGGCGACGCCGTGGGGGCCGTGGAGGGTCGTGGGGTAGTGAGGCCGAAGGGGCCGCGAAGGGCCGAGAGGAGGTGAGGCCACAAGGCCATAGGACGGCGGAGGTTGTGGGTACCGCGGAGGGCCACATGGCAGCGACGTCATGGGGGTTGTGGGGCGGCGAGGTTGTGGGGGTTGCAGAGGGCCATGGGGCCGCAAGGCCTTGAGGGCCGCGAGACCGCGGTACGGCAGAGGTCGTGCGTCCATGGAGGGTCATGGGGCGGTGAGGACACAGGGGCTGCGGACGACCACTAGATGGAGAGGCCGCAGTGGCCGTGGAGAACTGCTGGATGGTGAGGCCGCGGGGGTCACGGTGGACCGCGCGGTGGCGAGACCGCGGGGCGGCGAGAGGTGGTGCGGTGGGGCAGCTGTTTTGTGGTGGTCCGTCATGGCTATCCTTATTTCCAATTGTCCTCATTGTGCGGCTCGGTCACACTCTTCACCTTTACCGAAGGCTGGTTCGGCCGGTCTCTCTTCATTCATCTCCATGACACCAAGCTGCCTTCTTCCATCGTGAAGAACACACCATTCATGAAGAACAATGGAGGGGTCGAGCCATGTTTGTTTGTCCTGCACCCTCTGTGTTAGAGTGGTAGCAAGAGGCTCAAGGGGGATGATTCAATGTGAGGGGAATAATTAACATTGATCAATTTAATACACACCCCTACCTTGATTTCTCGTTGACGTTGGAATGGGTGATGTCGATGATGTCGGTGTTTCCACGATCATCGGTTCGTTGTCGTCGAAGACGTCCTACATTGGTTGCCTCTTCAAGGTGCTTCCAATCCAGATCAGGGTCGGTTTCCTTATTCTTCGGTCTCCAGTGGTCGTTCTTCAATGGGAGGTGTTATTCATTAGAGAGGGTAAAAGTTTCTCCAAGATATTTTCCAACACTTCTCCCAAGAAATGAATAGCCAATATAAATTAAATTAGGTTTTAATAATTTAATTTGAATGGGAACCATTAATCAAGAGGTGTTGGCATAATTAATGTGAAGGAAGTTCAAGAGACTTCTCTACATTAAAGAGTGAGTTTAAGAAATTCTCCCATTATGAGGGTTCGGGTGGTCCCCACCTTTAAAAATTCAAATTGTGGGGTTTAGGATTGGGTGGTCCTCACCACCATAACCCATGTGGGAGGTTTTATTTTAGTTGTTCCCCACCTTTAAAACATCCACATTGGAGGTTTCAACAAATAAAAATTTTAAAAAAAATTATTTTATTTTATTCTTTCACGATAAACACAAAAACAAACTTTCACCCTCGACCAACTATCATCGAGGTGAAAGTCACCTTAAGCGAATATCGGTGCTGCGAGTTCAGTGATGTCCTCAGATTTCAATTCCAAGAACCGATTCAAAAGTTACAAAAACCCACTCTCAATTTTACTAAACATACCTGAAAAAATGTTCAAAAATTCATTCCAGGAACACCGGACCTCAGAATCACACACCGCCAATTTTTGCGGACTTGTAAAATTCCCGTATATTAAAAAAAATTACATGGAATTTCTGGGTCTTTATATGGAGGTTCAGGAACAGTGCCAGAAACCAGTTTTAAAAGCTCATATAGTGAAATCCTCTCTTCTTGAGAGAGTCTATATGCAACAGTTATCTGATCCATTGGGGCTCGTTTGGATATAAAGTGTCACCAGAGAGAACCCTCCACTTGTTTGGGTTGTTGATGGTAGTTAAACTCTACTTTATCATGGTCATGTGGGGGTACCTTATGATATACGAGAAGAGATGATGAATGAATATCATACCTCAGTTTGGGAAGTTCATCTTGGACAAACCAATATTTAAAGAGATATGTGTCATCAATTCTGTTGATTGGGTATGAAGAAGTAGATAGTGCGTTTCATCACTTGGTGCTCCACCTGTCAACAACTGAAGGCAGAGAACCAATGACCTATTGTACTTCTATAGACTCTATCCATTCCTGAGTGAAAATGTAATGAAATCACCATGGATTTAATTATAGTCCTACCAAGATCTCCTTGAGGAAGTGATGAAGTGTGGATTATCGTCAGTAGATTGACCCAATTCATGCACTTCTTGCCCATCTAGGAGACCTTTTCTATTGATGACTTGGGAAGGAAGTATATCTGGGAGATAGTGAAAATTCATGTTGTACCTCATTATATTTTCTCGAATAGATATTCTCACTTTAATTCATGGTTCTGAAAAGGGTTTGAGAAAGCACTTAGTTCGTAGGTACTCTTGAGTACTGCATATCACCCTCAGACCGATGGGCAATCTGAGTAAACCATACGAGTGCTAGAGGATATGTTATGGGAATATATCCTTGATTTTGGATGTTAATAGGAGAAACATATTCCACTTTTTGATTTAATCTAAAATAATAGCTTCCAAGAGACAATTCAAATGGCTTCATATGAGGCTTTATATGGTAGACTTTTTTGTTCATCTTTATGCTTGATCGAAGCAGGTGAGGTAGCTCTGATGATTCCTCAGCTCGTTCAGGAGACTTCTGAGTGAGTTCAGTTGATTTGAAAGTATATGACTATATATTATTCAAGACATAAGTCCTATACTGATCATTCGTGAGAACCTCTCGACTTTGAGGTGGGACATTGAGTCTTTCGGCGTGTTTTGCCTATGTTGGATTACAGACCGATTAGAAGAAAGAGGAAGTTATCACTAAGATTCATCAGGTTGTTTGAGATAATGTAAAGGGTTGGGCCGCTGGCCTATTGTTTATTGCTACCTTAGATGTACCATTCCCTGAACGACGTCTTCCATGTATATCAACTTCGATAGTATCATCTAGACCCATATCACTCTTTTGATCCTGATGACATCAATTTTGAAGCAGATGAATCCTTTAAAGAGAATCTGATTTATATCGTTGACCATAGCATGAATGTTCTATGAGGAAAGTTAGTTCCTCTGGTTTGGGTGTCATGGCAACAAGGATGCATTCATGATGAAACCTGGGAGAAAAATACTAATGTGCTTGCTCAATGGCCGAAGCTTTTCTCAGACGACGTTCCACTACCCTCAGATAGGAAACTCCGGGATGATTTTTCTTAAGGAGGAGAGGCTGTAACGTCCCCGATTTAATCAAGGTATGTACTGTTTATGTTTTTAGTACAAATCTTTGAAGCGACCCAGGTCGTGTGTATGTACACCCTATTGCGGGTCCCGGGCAGCTATTAAAATTAATTAAATAATTGTTCAGGATTTTTGTTAGTTTTTTTACATCGTACCCTAGCACTGCGTTCAGGCTAAAAAATTTAAAAGGGTTAAAAAGGATTAAAAATAATTTTAAGTAATTTAAAAAAAATTAGTGGATAAAAGTAAATAATAAAAAGAAAACAGTTGGACAAATATTAAAATAATTAAAATGGGGTAAACCCATTTTAAATAATTATTTCCAATTCTCCCACAATTTTTACTTTTAGTATTTCATTTTATTTATATTATTTTTTTATTTATTTTCCTTCTTTTCCTTTCCTTTTATTTATTTCTTTTTTACTTTTTTTTCTCCTCTCCTCCCTCTCCCTATGTATCTCCTCTATACCCCCCCCCCCCACCTTGCCTCTCCATCGAAATCCCACTATAGTCTCATTTCTCCTCCGATTTTAACATCCTCTAGTGCACTGTGAAACTCTCATTAATGATAAACTTGCACGCCAAGAATCATTTGATCTCATTCTAAATGCTTTGCAAAATCTATCATGGAAGGATTTTACCCGAAATTAATATTTTTCCAAAATCCTCTAGTTTCTTCCATTTTAGGCCAAATCAAATATCACCATGAAGCGTAGGATACTCTAATAGTATAAGGTAAGGATTCTACTCTCTTTACCCTCATTTTGTTGCATATTTTAAACCGCCTGTTGTGACAATCGTTAGTGCCTACTGGCGATGTTTAATTATACCTATTCTAAATTAAATAAACTTTTTCTTTGATCATTGCACCCTTTTTGAGATAATCTAACATATTTAAATTGTTGCAACATCATTTAATTACCCTTTGGGTATGTGTATATTCTTGGCCTATTTTTCAATTAGCCTCGAATTAAATAATTTAATTAATTTCATATATTGTGTGAACCCTATTGTTGAGTTTTGATTAAAAATAAATTATTTTGGATAATTTTAAACCATGAACCTTGGGTCTTTTTGGTTAAATTGTGCCTAATGTTTTTCTGCTTAAATTATTATCATTCCATGCCATTCTAAAGTGATATGTGAGTTTTTCTGCATTCATTGATAAATTTATTTGATTGTAACTACTTGACTAGAATGATCATTAGTATGTGGATTTGAGTTGCTTGTATTATTTTTTTCAATTATAAATGTACACCTTGTGATATCTTCTTCCTTGAAAAAGAATTAAATTCAAGTCAATGAGAAAACATGGGATCTATATTAAGAACTATACAAGGACTCTCCATTCCTGACTGGTTACACATTATTCCAAGGAGCTGATGTCTTAGGATTTTCCAGACGAGGGTTTTACTAGGTTTCTAAAATACTCATGAGTGATACTGGATCCCAAATGGGAATTTTGGGGCGGTCCCATTGGTAATGTGGATATGCCATTCCTCGAATGATACTTGATCATTTATATATGATACTGGGATGGACTCATGATAAATCCATTCCTTGATAAATACTTGGTCTTTTGTAAAATTTCCTTGGATGGGTACGGCGGTGTTGGATTAATTGAAGGATGTATTGTAGTGATACCTTCAGGATGGGATCAAACTCCAACTCTAAAACATGAACATAATAATAATAATGATGTGTGGAAAGTGCTTATTTATATAGCTTTTATTTCCTTTGTAAATTGTGATACCTTTTTGGTGCTTGAAGCACAATTTTTGACACATAAACTATACCTTAGGGTAAAGAAAAAGCTTAGGGTAGTGTTCCTTTTTGTCTGCCTTTATATATATACATCATTTTTATTACAGGTACCTTATTTAGATTCCCAGTTTGATCCAAAGAAGGTGATATGGGATGCATGTCTTTGAGGACCCAGACTAAGATATATTTATTTTATTATGTTTATTTGATTGCTTACTTTTATCCTATGTTGGCACATTACTATTGTCTACAGTATGAAATGGAAACGTTTAGAAATCATGGGTATTAACCAAGTAGGATTTATCTCACTCCCTACCCAAGTATTATTTGTTACCCAAGTAGAATTTATGTTCGCAAGTAGGGATAATGGAAAGCATGATGCTTCCAGTTCTTAAGTGTGGCTTGCTGCTTATGATGGAGCATGGGGTAGAGGACTGAAGTTTTTCTCATGATGTAGATTTTTAACTTCGTGTCATTTTCATTACAGATTTGATTGAATGCTTGTATTCATATTTTTTTTACTATCATTTTAGAATAGAAATCATAGCATGACATCATTGTGTGTCTGTTTATTTATCATCTTCAATAATTATTATATATTTAGTTCAGGTTATTTCATTTCTTCTGCTACAGTTTTTTTATTTATATGCTTCCTCTATTGGCTATAAACAAGTTTTCTTCCACTGTATATTAATTATTACCAATGAGGGTATATTATTCCCCACATACACGTTAAAAAGTCCCTCGCTTCTAGTCGGTAGCCTCTAGAATTCTTGAAGATGCACTTGAGTTTATGTAGCCAACTCGGCTCAGAGCACCCTTCCAGTGGATTTTGGGATGTGGACGCTACATATAACATGATATTTAAGGCACATATATAGTATATGTGGTCTGATATCTTATTAATCATGCTGTAAAATTCACACTTCATTACAAAAATAATGAACACTCAAAGTGGTCACCATTGTAAAAACTTTAGGGAATCACATTTCTATTTTATATTATTTATAACACTCCACATGCGCCATTATTGTAACCCAAGAATCGCTATGTACTCCCCACCTATAAGGCACTCATATTTTTTTCTAACCCTTCTCCTAGGTTTTTATCACATATCACATCTCAACAATAATATGAAATAACATTCCACTTCCTAATCATAACTTTTATATCACCAAGGTCAAAATTTAGTATCAAATAACTAGTCTATCTTGCTTAACCCATGGATCATAACTCACATAGGTCATAGGTCATGAGAAACTTCTCTATGTTCCCTTATTAAAAATCACATTTCTACACCTGATAAATATTTCTACTCTATTTCCTCTTTTATCAATAATGAATCATGCATCACTTTCTATGCCATCATCCTACTCGGGGTACTAATTCTCACCCGGTATCAACATATAGGCCTAGCACCATGAGAATACAACCTCATCTGTTAACAAATATATAGAAATAATAACGTAATCCTAGATGATCCATGTTAATTAACCACAACCCATGGCTAAAATAAGTTGAATTTATTCTCTAATCAACGTGGAAAAAACATCATATAGGTTTTCATTGACACATTAAGTGACCCAACCATTTTAGTAACCACCTTCAACCATTCTACCAATAAGGCAACAAATTATAGTACCAAACTATTAAGGTCTCTATTCATTCATACATAGAGTAACTACATGGTCATCATTCTTGAGAACCTCACCATAGAATCCAAATAACATGTCATCAAAAGAATTATAAGTCCTAAAAATCCAAATAAATAGTATATCATGTTATTTAAATGTGCCAAATATGATGCGTGAGACACCTATTTCCAATGTTCCAAGAGTTAAAATTATTGTAACAAGCCTCTTTCCAATAGGTAAAGAACCAAAAATCTATAATTAATCATAAATCTAAACATCATGAGCATCACAAGAGGTGAAATAAGTCAACCATAACACCAAAAAAAAGAATATAAATCCCAATCCTCTGATAACTTGGAATTACTATTGAGAATGGTGTTCGAAGTACACCAGTTCAATGTCCATCACAGGATCATACGCATTACTATATCACTTATCTACCAACTCCCAAAATAGTAAGGAAATAAAAGGAACCCTCTGATATCATTTTATAACAACCACACCCAAATTTACTAAAATTAGTATTTTTATTCGGTCATTATGTTCCCTCAAGAATTCCTCCCCTTATTCTAGAGGCTACAAAATTAAAGTGAGGGTTTATGATGTGATAGTGGGAATATTATACCCTCGTATCAAATTTATTATAATAACATAAATAACAATTATCATTCATAATAAGAAACAATCAAAATAGTGTGTTGATGAAATAAATAAACAAAAATTCAACAATTAAAATGAAATTCATCATACTATCATACCACAAACCGGACTCCCAAAATACCGGTCACAAGATAAAATAAATTAAAGAATCAAGAAAACATGAGTCTCTAATATATCATTGATCCTCACATAATACCGTTATCAAGTCCAGTCAAAGCTACATAGGTCGATTAATCCAATCAGATGCCTATAACCAAACTGAACCTATAAACAGTGAAGGTTGCTTGACTACCCAAATGAAATAGTCATCCGTGTAGGGTGTGATTTCCTAACTCAGTAGGGAACCAAAAACATTTTCCCATACATATCTAATAAATGTTGTGATATCTGTAAGTGATATAAAAGGTAGAATAAAAAATATACTTAAATAAATAAATACAACCATAAATATTTATAGATTAATACAATACTCGAGATCAACCATACCTATTTTTTCAATTATTGGATGTTTATATCCATATTAAAATATTCATGTATATGTATATATGGTCATGCCAGATATAACATCAATAGACCCACACTCTAGGATCCTATGCTGAAATCCATAACATTACGTTTTTCTCCTTTGATGCCGATAATTGTGACATAATTTATTCCAATAAGACCTTACAAAATAAAAATTAAAACATATATCACTTATATTTTGGAGGAACTTTTAGGTTTAGGGTTTTAAAGAATTTAGAAAAAAATCGTATATAATCAATTCAAATAACATTAAATGATAATTTCTACCACTAAAACAAAATTTAACTTATCACATTAATACATTGCCATCATCCATATAATATCCATTCTAGACATAACTTGCACATCATTTTATTAAAACCTAGGGAAAATAAATCATTAGAAGGGTGAGATCATATTCTCTGTAAGGGTAAACATAAGCATTAAAAATTTAATGTCATCAATGATCATAATAGTTTATAAGGGTATGTTGACATAATCAATGTGAATGAGTGATTAATAAAAGAACGCATACCCATCAATACCAAGAACATAAAATATACATTTAAATGGAAAGTGTCAATATAATGAATAATAAAAATCCATGTGATATTAATATTGATCATCATAACCATTATACTCTCATAAAAAACTATTAAAACTCGTTTTGGTAACATAGAGCATGACTTTCATAAAACCATTTCAAAACCCTTTCAATAAGAATAACTATATAGCTGACATCCAATATAAACATTACTAATGAGTTGGAGATATATAAAGGGATCACTTGGGGCTACCTAGGTCGCCCTATGATAATCTGTAAAATGATTTACCAATGCTATTTGGGACACCCCATATTAAGTTGTATTGGGATTTTTTAGTTTTATTTGAGACTCTCCTTTTTAATTTGTAATGAGATTTCCTAGAACTATTTATGACACACCATGTTAAGATGTAACGGGATTTCCTATAACTATTTGGGCACACCCATAATTTATAATGGCCAAGAACCTAATAATTAATAACTAACATAGAGAATTCATTTCATCATAACTCATTATGAATAACCATTATTATTTTCAGAACATGATTAAACTGTGGAGAGGAAATGGGTTCCACAACAATATCATTGAAACATGGTTATCATGTGTAAATTAAGTGGGGTCCATAATAATCTCTTTAAGATATAATAAACTAATGGAAGAGAAATGGGTTTCATAATAATGTCTCTGAAACATGATCAACCCATAGAAAATATTTGGGTTCAATAAAAATTTATTTGAAATATTTTTAACCCATGGAAAAAATGTGTTAAATAAATATCTATTTTAAAAATGACTAACCCATGAAAAATAAATGGGTTCAACAATATCTTTGAAACATTTTTAACCCATGTAAAAGAAATGGTTTCCATAACATGATTAACCCATGGAAAAGAAATGTGTTCCTTAATAAAATAATTGAAACAATCATTATCCATCTAAAGAAACAATGATGCTAGTATCAATATAAAATATCCCCAGTGGGGGATAAGTAATAAAAGTGTTTTTTGATGTGGAATAATGAAAATACCAATAAAAAGATCATTAAAAACATTCTTGAGGAAAAAAATCTTTAAGCATTCCCACATGTCTCATACCATATTAGAAAATGTGTATCACAATCCCTATTAGTGGAATAACAATAAATAAAATTTATAATATAATGATAATTAAGAGATTAATGATATAACATTTCAAAGTATCAGTATATACGCCTCATAAAAGTAAATAGGTGTATATATAATAATCATCACAACGTAGGAAAATTGTGACAAAAATCCATTACCACGATGGTAAATTTGAAATTGTGAACCCCATGAAAGATATATCCTCAAATGGATATATAAATCCACATAATATTAAGTATAATAATCATAAAATACATTCATGGTTAGTATATAATCCACATAACAAAAATAAGTTGTGAATATGGCATAAGTCTATTAGAAATAAAAGTGACACTAGAAATTTCCTTATAAAGATCATATATTTGGAGTGAGAATAAATCAATGAAAAAAATTATGTATGAAAAATTTTAATCCAAAAAAATAAAAGTATAAATACATAATAATATAATTATATGTCATTTTACACATATTCTAGTCATAACATAACCAATGACATAGAAGTTTACCCTAATAAATGGAAATTGAGTAAACAAATCCCTTACCTTGAGTCTGATTTGTCATGATTGTAATTTATCTTCCTAAATAATAAAATTATGTTAATTAGTTGCTTTAATTATAACCTTTTACAATTTTATTATAACTTATATAAAATTACATGATCAATAATTTTTATGCCATATGTTTTGACCATATTCGCCGCATGTGTCAAAACTGACTTTGATAGGTTGACTAAGGTCAATGAGGTAATTATTTAAACATATCCAAAATAATAAAAATTAAATAATTATCACATATTTACATTAATTATAATTTTAAAATCATATGGAAAATATTTTTATTAAAAATTAACTAACGTTACGATCATTTAGATGATAGGGCGTATATATGCATGAGTAATGTTCCCATTTTTCAATAATCGTTATGGAAAGAAGGTAATTAATGTTTAACTTTATAGAATGACTATAATATAATACATGCAATATCATTTAATTATATATACTTATATATATAATTATTTTTATGTGTTGATGAAAAATTAATAATCATATCACATCGAGGAGGTAGTAGTCCATATATTCACAAACAATATTATCAGTTTTTTAGTGTGTGAAATTAAAAGTAGAAAATGATATGTTATATGTCCATATAGATAATTATTTCATGAATATAATAAATATTTCATTTCTATAATTTTTTTACTCTTATTTATTATATTCCATTTAATGTGTGAACGTATCACATCACTTTGGGGAGAAGTTAGTCCATGTGACCACAAACGACATTATCATATTCTCACAAAATGGAAAGAATAAAAGTATGTGTTATATAAAGATTAAAAAAGTATGAATATATTATAAATATAATATATATAATATAATAATATTATCTCCATCATAATTCCCAACAATAATATGTTGTAAATGAAAAATTAATGACATCATTTCGCGAGGCGGTAGATCACCGTACACCCAAACAAGGATTGCATTACCCATTTAATTGAAGTGTGAGTAGATGTAGGTAGAACCATTAAAGTAAAATCATATCACTATATTTAGGATACTTATTTTATTATATAATCATGTAATAATAAAAATAATTTAATGGGTGTAGAAATAAATAAAACAACTACCTCTTCTTCGAGTAAATCCTTTTGGTTTTCACCAAATGACTTCCTTTGTTTTCTATATACCTAAGTCGATGAATATATATTGATAGTAAATAATTTTTGGAGATTATTTTTTCAGGTTTTTGATGATCCAAATGCATTGATATGTGTAAATAAATGGTGATAGTGATTATCTTCTAATAGTGGAGGAGGAGTGGAATTCTTGTAATATAAAAGGTAAACACTATTAGGGGGTTTCCCTTATATAATGTACCTCAAAAAATGAAAAATAATGGAGTTTAAATAAGTTATTTTAGATCCAATCTTACGACTTATAAAAATAAAATCATTTTTATAATTTTTTTCTTTGTCTTTATGTTTACTAAATTTTATCTTTATAGTTTTTTACTATGGTAAATTGTATCTTTTTATTAATCTAGGTAATTTATCATTTAAGAATATAATTAAAAATATATTTATTAGATTATTCAGACCTAATTATTACAAATATTAGGTCTTATTAATAAAATAAAATTACTATATGTGTTTATAATTCATTTTAATAAAAACGCATGTCATGCCCAGAACCTCGTTTTAACCATAGTCACGTTATTTATTTTTAATTGTTTTCACTAAATATTATGGTTCAAAATTAAGTTAACATTATTATTATAAAAATATTATATTGATTCAAAATATTTATACCTATTTTTCATATTTTAATTCATATTAGTTGAAAAATTGAATTAAAATCTAATCTTGTGAACGTGATAGGAAAGTAAGTTTTTAAATCGAAAATTCCCAAACTTTTACTAAGTTTATATGTCTAAAATAAATATGAAAATATTAAAATTACATAAATTAGAGTAAAATATTTATAATTGATCTAATTAAACTTAAGAAAACTTAAAATATCATTTAAAATTACAAATTATTTAGAAGAAAAGTGAGTTTTGAATTAAAATTCAGGGTCCTTCATTATTCATCAAAATATGAAAGTTCTCATAAAAATGCCAAAAAGTCACCCAATTTATGTTTTGGTATTAAAATTTCAAAAAATAGGTATATTTTTTTTCAAATAAAATTTATACATGTTTAAAAATTTAGTTTTAAAAAAAGGCTTCCATTAAAACGCGGCAAAACCACCTTTTAGAAAAATACAGCTTTTTATGCTTAAAATTGGATTTATTCTTATTTTTATGCCTATAAAAAATATTTTATGAATTGAAAAATACTTTAATGAATATATAAAAAATAAATTTCATTAATATATTTCAATAATGGTGATTAATTTAATTTATTAAGATCAAATTCCATTCTGGTCATAAAATGGTTTTTCATAAATACACAACCTTCATATTAAATTGGTCTTTATATTCATTTATGATTAATTTATATACAAATAATTCATTATATAAACATTCCTAAATAATATATTTATATTTTATTTCAAAATATTTATTCCCTTCATTCCAACATCTATGTGATAAATTCCATATTAAATAATATTATTAATAGTATATTATTTTTCAGTATAACTCCGTCTTTCATGCAGCATAAAATTTTGAAGAAACTAATTATTGTGTGCAATGAAAGCTAAAATTTTTATTGTGTGTAACATATTATAAACATATTGTTTCGGGTAATGAAATCTATCAATTAATTTAAATTAATTTGAAAGAAAATATATCTCATTAAATCTCAGGATGTTACATCCTACCCCCCTTAAAATGAATTGACCCCTCAAAATTCATATTGGTTATCAAAGGATTAACATTTTCTGATTTAATTTATTGAAACCCACATCATACAAATTTTTAATATAATATCCTCTTAAAAAGTGAACGTGGGAAACATTAAGGTCACTAGAAGTTATGCATAACAAGGATTCCACATAGGGAGAAAATATGTGGGAATAGAGGAAAAGCATAATTAATTATAGAAAGTGATTTAGGAACTTGATAAAAAAACAAGTGAATGATCAATAAAAATTTAAGTTCCTATAAAATAAATCTATGATGATAGAAAACACAATATATTTATCAGAATCTATGGTACTAGGATGATACTTCTGTTTCAAGATCCTTTTCCTAGAGTTCAAGAATTTTCTTACCATCATGACCAAGAGAAAAGAAAAGGAAATATATTTACTTGATGAGTATAATTTCATCCCTACATCAATTTCCACCAAAATATCATCTTTTTCTCTAAATTATAAGTATTCAAGATGAATCTTTAATTCCTAAAGCACTAAAATCAACATTTTAAAGACCGCATACCAAAAAAGGGATAATCATGCTATTCTACCTGTATTTAGAAATTAATCAAAAAAATGGTAAGAACATTCTAAGGTAATTATAAAAATTATTAAACATTAATTTTATACATTAATATTCAAAATTAATGCCCAAAGTTGAAACTAAATTATTCCATAAATAACTATCCTTAAAATTCATCAAACATTTTCTAACTATGTTTGAAACCCAAAGATTAAAAGGATTTGATCATATATTATTCAAACATAAATAAACCATTATTACTCAAAAAAATGAAATATGTATCCAAAATATACTTAATTTTATCATGTAATAATATCATATTAACCAGGACATCACGTAGGCCACTGGTATGTGCAAAACCTTTATCGTCCACCACCTCACCAGATGCGATGGGTTGTCACCTAGGATATAGTTTTCACCCTTTTTTCATTAATCTTGAAAATAAATACTCTCTATATACACTTCATTTTTATCCTAGGGGTTTTAAATTCCTCAACACAAAAAAAATATCTCCAAAAACATGATTGATAAACTCAAAATTTTTACTACATAAAAACCTCAAGTGGTGTCTCTTAAGACGTTGAAATTAAGATCAACCTTAAACTTATAGTCCTATTAAGGTATCAATAGATCTTAATATTACCCCATATGAAGGAATCCTAATCTTCAAATCTATCTTAACTGACCTTTCATATCAACTATAACAGCCCAAGATCTGCACCCAAGGATCCTATGTTGAAATCTGTAACATTATGTTATCATCTTCAATGCTGATAATTATGACCTAATTTTTTTCATAAAACATTAAAAAAATAAAAGAAAACATTGGATCACTTACATTCATGAGGAATATTTAGGTTTAGACTTTTATAGAATATGGACAAATATCTACATAAACGATTCACGAGACATTAAATGACAATTTCTCCCACTTAACATAGTTATTCATTATCACATTAATACATTGACATCATACATATGAAATACCTTATAGAAATAACTCCTATATCATTTATTTAAATCCTATTGAAAATTAAACATAAGAAGGGTGATCTAAGATTCTCTTTATGGGTAAATATGAGCATTGAAAATTGGATGTCATAAATTATCTTAAGAGTGCATAAGGGTGTGATTATATAATTGAAGTGAAAGAGTGAATCCTAAAAAAACTCATAACCATAAATACCTAGAACATAAAATATGAAAAAATGTAAAAGAAAGAGTTATTAGTATCAATAATAAAAATCTATGTGATATTACTCCTAATCATTAGAACTATTATAAACTCATAACAAGAAATTAAAAGTCTTTTTGGTAACTTATAGAATCACTTTCATAAAACCCTTTCAAAACCATTTCAATTGGAATAACCATATGGTATACTTCCAATATAATAATTACTCAATTCATTAGAGAGATATAACAGGTGCACCTGGTGTTATCTGGGTTATTCCATGTTATGTTTTAACGAGCTTTCTTGGCACTATCTAGGCCACCCCATGTTAAGTTGAAACTGGAATTCCCGATGATATCTGGACCAGTCCATGTTAAGATGAAAAGGGATTTCCCAGTGTGATTTTGGCCACCTCATTTTAAGATGTAATGGGTTTTACCAATGATTTTTAGGCGTGTCCATTATTTATAATTTCCAAGAACCAAATAATAATGAGCCCGTAAGGGGCACCGATCGCTAGGGTTTTCACCTCGTTGTCGCCGCCTCCTTGCCTCAGATCGGTGCGGCGTCCCCTCTCATACTCGGTGGATTAAGGCGGCAGATTCCCTGCTGTTGGGGTTTTCCGGGCTGGGCGTCCGACTTCCTAGAATCACTATCGTCTTGTTGCCTGAATCTCTAGATAGGACTTCCATGGCAGCAAGGTGCTGGTTCACGGTCGAGCTCCACCTTCCGCGGCCTGTCGATCTCCCCGACTCCAGTGGGTGCACAGGGTGGTTCGTTGTTCCTCTGCGAGACCGGGCTGGCGGTGATGGGATCTGGCTGCGAAGGGTCTTTCTTCGAGCATCTGGTGATGTTCTGGTCTCTCTTTTTGCAGTTTTTCTTGTTTTGTTGCCTTGGATTTGGTTCGTTCTTTGTGGCTCGAATGGTTCTTGGCAAGCTCCCCTGATGATCAGAGCTGGTGATGTTGTGTGATGTTTTTTGTTTTAGTGATTGGAATTTGGTGTTTTCACTCAGTTTGATTCTGGATTTTGGGAAATCACCTTCTGTGAATATGGAAATGTGGAGGAGCATCCGAGTCATTTTTTGGATCGGGCAGTGGAAGGACTCGATTGGGATGATGATGGTTGTTCTTGGTGGTCATTTTTTTAGTGATTTGAATTTGGTCTTGGCCCTAGTGGTCTGCTACAAAACAGTTTTTGCAACTCACTGTCTACGAGAAGTTGTTCCAGAGGAGGTTCAGGGCATTGAATTATCACTGTTTCTTGGCTATTCGGAATCAAACGTTTGAGAGGGTATGGCTTCAACCATCGGTACCAGGCATGTGCGCTCTTCCATGGTACAATTAGCCATTTAGCTCTGAGACAGTGGAATTTGGACTTAATGTTTTTTGTTGTTGGGTGGTGCGTCTTTCTTGTAGTGCAGGGTGTTCGTGGCCTTCAGCCCTTGGTCTGTTGGGGATTTTTTCTTTTCTAAGTCAATGATGTCATGATGGGTTCCTCCTCATCCCTTAAAAGGGGATTATGATCAATAAAAAATTAATTTTCATTCAGTCAAGAACCAAATAATGAATAAAGAACATAAAGAATTCATTTCATCATAACTCATTGTAAATAACCATTATTCTTTTCAGAAAATGATTAACTCATGGAAAGGAAAAGGGTTCCAAAAAAATCTATCTGAATCTTGGTTATCCTATGGAAATGAAGTGGTTTTCATAAAAATATCTTTAGGACCTAATCAACCCAAGTAAAAGAAACAAGTTTCATAACGATCACTTTGAAACATGATTAACCCATGGAAAAAAAGTGGTTTCAATAAAAATATATTCAAATCATGGTTAACCGATGGAAAATAAATGGGTTTAATAAAAATATCTTTGAAACACATTTAAAAAGTGGAAAAAATGGGTTTACTAAAAATCTATTCAAAAAATGGTTAATATATGAAAAATAAATTGGTTACATAACATGATTAACCCATAAAAAAGGAAATGGGTTCCATACCAATATCATCGAAATAATCAGGATCCATCCCAAGAAATAATGAGGATGGAATCAATAAAAAATATCTTGGTGGGGGATAAGTAATAAATGTATCAGCCCGAGATTTTATGAAAAATATTCTTTTTAATATTATTAATGTCTTGTGTTGTACGCTACACCAAAAGGAGCTTGCACAACACGCATCCTTGACTTGCCTTTCATTACACGCAATCATGACCTTCCTTGATAGCGTGTGTAGTACGCAATACCGAGTTTTACTAAACAACGATATGCTATTAAAATATTATTAAAACTAACCGTTATGAATAGTAATAACCACTTTTTGAAATTTTTTAAATTCTATTTTTCAAAATGGAATTTATTTCTGGATTCGGAATATCAAAATTAGCTTAGGGTGAAATTTTGGTACTTTTCGGATAACTTTCATATTCTGATGAATAGTGAAAATTACTAAATTTTAATTAAAAACAAATTTTTCAATCGAAATAATTAATAGTGATAAATTATTAATTTTAGTGGTTTTAAAGTATATTTAGAATATATTTTTACAATTTAATACAATAATGGTCATTAGATGTAATTTCACATTTAAACCACTTATAAACAAGTTTCAATCTTTTGATATTTATTATCTCTTAAAAACACGCTATTTGTTTTAACAGCGGGATTTAATTATAAAATTAATTAATGCAACTTCTATGTTATGAATTTGGTAAAATAGACTTCATTTTTGAATTTGGAATATGAAATATAGCTTAGGATGAAATTTTGGCATTGTTCTGAAAAACATCAATTTTTGATAAATAGTGAAATTACTAAGTGGTAGTTAAAAAACTGAATTTTTCATAAAACTTAATTTTACCGCTTCTGTGAATGGAATTTCGAAAATCCGAGAGACACGGTTAATATCAAGGACTAAAATGTGGTTCAATGAGATGAAAATAATTTTTGGTGAATAGTAACTTTTTACTTTTTTTTACCGCGGTTAATAGTAAATAGGGTAACTAAGGGTAAATATGATATTACTATTACCCTAACACATGTCCTAATTCTATTGGATAAGTGTAATTCGACCAAAAACAACCTTATGAATATAATATGACCATTTAGGCCCACTTGGATTAGATTAGGACATTTATTATTAATTTATTTAAAGAAGGGTTAAAAGAGTTAAAATCAAAGTTTATTTACTAAAACATTTTTAATATGGGGTTATACATAAGATAAATTCGACTATAAATATTAATTAGAAAGATAAAAAGATTTCCTACATAATGGTATTTTATTTGGAATTTTTAGACATTGAATAATGTAATTTATTTATGACACAATGATGATGCAGTAATTATCTTATTAATGAAATATTGACATAATCGATGTTATAAACACCAAAATAAATGTAATTTGAGACTTTTTATGAATTCCACTAATTTTCTAGGTTAATATGATATATTAGTGTTGATTTAATTAACTTGGTTTGAGAATATAATTCTGTTATGACTTTCACAAAAATCATATACCAAATAGTGTCAAAATTGACACAAAATAGTTTTTAAATCAAATATTATATTATTAATTGTTAT
The DNA here is from genome assembly GCA_963277665.1 of Viscum album. NCBI lineage: Eukaryota > Viridiplantae > Streptophyta > Magnoliopsida > Santalales > Viscaceae > Viscum > Viscum album. Next base: position 298,398,380 of record OY728138.1, read on the forward strand.
TTTATTCCTAAAAATCTAAGGTTCGGACAAATGACTTAGATAAGGATATATGTATTAATAATATACAATTTGGGGTTCGTTTGGCATGTTATAGTAAGTGTATTAACCATATAGTGAAAGAAAACAAAAAGACACGGTAAAAGTTAAATTATTTAACTTAGAGTTAAATCTAATTGATAAGGTTAAAATAATACCCTAAACTTGTCTAAATCCTATTGGATGATAGGATTTCGACCCATCCCCACTTTAGCTTAGAAATAAGACCCTTTGGAACCATTATAAACCGATTTTGACTTTAATATAAAATAATATTTTGAGATATTCCTAAGGTGCCCCTCTCCTCCCTTATAAAAGGACACTTCCTCCCCCTCCTCCTCACACCAATTTGAGCACTCAAGCTCGGCCAACCCCTGCCAAAATCCCTTCTCCACTTCCCTAGAATAATCCTAGAGGTCCTGTTCTTCTTCAAAGACCAATCATAGTTCCCTAAGTGGAGGATTCAAAGAGGCGTTTCAAAGAAGAGGAGGTTCGGACACTTACGAAGCAAATCGGACCTAAGGTAAGGGATAAAGTTTCAATCTCATTTTTATCTGAGATTGCTTATACGTAAGTATTTACTGGGGTTATGTTTATCATCCATGACCATGATTTCTAAAAATTATTTCATAAAATGTTTACCATTCTTCCATGGATGTTTAAAGGCATTTTTACCCTTTATTTACTTTTTACCACATTGTATGAATGGAATCTTTCCTTTGGTTACCATATAAGGTACTTTTTGACTTTTCCGACAAAAGTACAAGGAGAATGTTATTTTTAACTTATACGGCATGAATGGATTTTTAAAACATTATTTCCAAGAAGATTCCTTTACAAGTTTTCAAGTTTATTTTTAATAAACTTCTTTTATTTTAAAGTCATATGACATGTTAAGAAAGGAAAAATGTTTTTGAAGAAGAAAGTATATTTTCCTCAAGAATGGAGTTGAAGTGTTTTATCAAAATTATTTTCCATCTAAGATAATAAAGGGTTCTGTTTTTATCCATATTATTACATTGATTTTATCATGTTGTGATGGAATATTTTTTATGAATTCCTTTATCTTATATGAATTGTTTTATGATGTCATGTTGTTTAAGAATCCCATTTTTATTACATGGGTTACGCTATGATGTATGGTTTATGATTATGTGGCACACATAAGAAAGGATTCATTATAAGATGGGTGGGACCTATATCTCCCTCCAATGCATTGGGTAAAGATTTCATATCTCATGAGATAGACATGGCTGGAATGGTAGGTCATATCGGTTCAGTGAAACAGGACTGAAACGAGGGTTACTCGATTCAGAAAGGGACTTTGTCTACTAAGATAGTCTTGGAAATGAGTCTTGATTAACAAGAAATGATTCTCTATGATTATGTGTGAATGCCACAAAGTTTCATGTTTTAAGTTATGATTATTGTGATTACATTTCACTGCCATGATTTATCCCATGTTATGAAATTATGCTCTCTTTTGCAGGTTAAGATTTCCAAAAGTTATGTTCTTATGAAAATGATGTGATTGATTTTTCTTTTTTATACCCTTACTGAGCATTTGAGCTCACCCTTTTATATTTTCTTTTCCCCAGGATATAAAGAAAGGTTTTAGGTAAAAAAAGGGAAGATCTTTATGGGAGATATTGAAGATCTTTCACCATGATTAGAAGATTACGTTCCGAGTTTCCAAAGAAACTAAACTATTACGATCCTTGTGTGTGTGTTTTTGTTATGTACTAAGTATTCCGCAAATGTAATGTAATATCCATGTACGTCAAGCTTCGGGTCTCTACAGTTGGTATCAGAGGAAAGGTTTAGTCAACCTTTGGAAACTAGGATGCGAGAACTTTAGTGAAATCCCTAGAGATATTTATAAGGTTTTTCTAGGGATGTCCCTAAGGATAAGTATACGTATAGGATACAGTCCTATTACTACGGTAACGATCTTAGAATTTAACCTAAGAAGTTAGATATTGAGGATACTCCCCCTTTACAATGTTGTTTTCCCTAGCATGATTTTTGCCTCTCACACTATTCTTTTTGGGTTTTAGACGATGGCTGGAACCTGAAGGAACCGTGTTGATCAATGCAATGGACAATGCAATGATTTCCCTCCTGAACAAACAAATGTTATGGGAGATAGAGTGCAAAATCTTATTTCTATACTTACACAAGCTATGAATCATTCTGGACTTCCAAATGAACAGAGAAGGGAACAATATTCTATTGAGTCCTTCATGAGGCAACGTCCACCTTCTTTCAATGGGTCTTCTGATCCACTTGTTGCTGAACAATGGATCAGTACCACTAAAAAGATATTTTCAGTTCTTCAATGTTCTGAACATGATAAAGTCATCTTGGCAGTATATCGTTTGGAAGGTGAAGCTGATCAATGGTGGAATCTTATCAAGAATATGAGGCCAAGAGATGAAATTGAGTCCATGGAATGGGATGAGTTCAAGAACTTGTTTTTCAGTAAGTACTTCCCTCATATTCTTCGAACAAAGATGGAAAAGGAGTTTCTTGAACTAAAGCAAAAGGATGATGAATCTGTTGGTATATACGAAGCGAATTTTACAAGACTTGCAAGGTATGCATCTGGCATTATCATCCAACCTGAAAGTAAAGTTGATGGATTTTTCAGTGGCTTAAAACCAAGTCTTCAAAGGGCATTAGCTATAAGAGACTTCAGTAGCTATGAAGAAATTGTGCGTTGTGCTATCAAGGTAGAAATGGAAGTTGGTGTTACATATCCATCTCATGGTTTTGACAAGAAACGAAAGATGGAGTTCAAGGAGAATTCTCAGAATAATGGCGAAAAGAAGATTAATGTTTCCTTATGCTCAAAGTGTGGAAAGAAGCATGGTGGAGATTGTCTTAAAGGGACTAGAAAATGTTTTAAGTGTGGAAAAGAAGGTCATCGAGCAGCTGAGTGTCGAGGTAATGGAAAAAGGGTTTTTAATGATGTGAATAAAGAAAACACTGCAGAGAATGCACCACCAACACTTCAATGCTTCAAGTGCAAGGAGATGGGACATTATGCCAATAAATGCCCTAATCCAAGGGTTAGTGATGATCGACATGAGCAACAACTTAAGGCAAAGGACAAAGGGAAGTCACATGCGATCACAATTGGCGATGTTGAATATGACAATGATGTGGTGGAATGATTAAGTGTTTATGTAATGGGATTCCAAAATAATATTGTATCATGGAGTATTGGAATATTTATGTGTTGGTCTAATGTGGTATTCAAAGTGATTGAGATATTTAACAGTATTCATGAGCTCGTGATTGATATAAGGACTAAGTGATATCATGGTTTGAGTATATAGAATTTTGAGGATTTTGGTATATGGAAAGTGTTAACTTTTAACTGCATTCAAGTTTTCACTATGGTTCAATGGGTATTCAAGAGAGTACAAGATTAAGGCCTTTGAATGTTTGGAATGTGACCAATAAGATATATCTTATGATATATGGGGATCAATGATGGTATTAAATCTCTGAGAGTGGACGGCAGTATTATGGATAAGCCTAAAGATTGGAATGGTTTATGTTGGACATAAGTTAGTATTATTTATGGGATGTTATAGTAAAATAGCTTTAGAAAAAGGACAACCTGCAGGACGGGCGACAGCCCATCGCGTCGGACAAGGCTGTGGGAATCGAACTCACAACCGAAGTGCGACTGGCCTTTATCACCTACCACTGGCCTACATGAAGTCCCTGTTTAGTAGAAACTAGTTTTATTATATTAAGTAGTATGATATATGAAGTATAAGTCCATTTTAGGAACCATATATGATTAATCTCACTATATATCGACTTATGTATATAATTTTTTCTAACCTTTTGTTTGAGACAGATGGAATGACCCGTCATTCTATCACATGGTCTGCTAACACTTCACGAATAACAAATTCAACTTCATTTATTTAAGAGATGAAGTGGAAATTGTTCAAGGCACGAACAATAGTGAGATTGTACCAAAATAAAGTAAGTATTTATTCTAATTCAAATTCTTCAACTTTAGGGAAATGATCTTGAAAACCAAAAATGTTGTCCTAGTGATCTTATACCTGATGAATCAGTTGGTACCTTATATCATCACAAATCTATGGATTTGTGATTACTGGCTTTTCCATAGCCATGTTCTCTACCACTCTCCATCAAAACATGATGGTTAGATTTCTCTTTCATATCCATATTTTCACCTATGTGGAAACCCAGTGATTAGTTTATTTGGGTAATCGTTACATTTCATACTTTAGTTTTTAAAGCCAAGTTTTGGTATTCTTTTTTACGATGTGGGTTTCTATTAAAGAAACTTTCGAATAGTAAACCATTTATAACCCCGATGAATTTCGAGGGCGAAATTCATTTTAAGGGGGGTAGAATGTAACAGCCCGAGATTTTATGAAAAATATTCTTTTTAATATTATTAATGTCTTGTGTTGTACGCTACACCAAAAGGAGCTTGCACAACATGCATCCTTGACTTTCCTTTCATTACACGCAATCACGACCTTCCTTGATAGCGTGTGTAGTACGCAATACCGAGTTTTACTAAACAACGATATGCTATTAAAATATTATTAAAACTAACCGTTATGAATAGTAATAACCACTTTTTGAAATTTTGTAAATTCTATTTTTCAAAATGGACTTCATTTTTGGATTCAGAATATCAAAATTAGCGTAGGGTGAAATTTTGGTACTTTTCGGATAACTTTCATATTCTGATGAATAGTGAAAATTACTAAATTTTAATTAAAAACAAATTTTTCAATCGAAATAATTAATAGTGATAAATTATTAATTTTAGTGGTTTTAAAGTATATTTAGAATATATTTTTACAATTTAATACAATAATGGTCATTGGATGTAATTTCACATTTAAACCACTTATAAACAAGTTTCAATCTTTTGATATTTATTATCTCTTAAAAACACGCTATTTGTTTTAACAGCGGGATTTAATTATAAAATTAATAAATGCAACTTCTATGTTATGAATTTGGTAAAATAGACTTCATTTTTGAATTCGGAATATGAAATATAGCTTAGGATGAAATTTTGGCATTGTTCTGAAAAACATCAATTTTTGATGAATAGTGAAATTACTAAGTGCTAGTTAAAAAACTGAATTTTTCATAAAACTTAATTTTACCGCTTCTGTGAATGGAATTTCAAAAATCTGAGAGACACGATTAATATCAAGGACTAAAATGTGGTTCAATGAGATGAAAATAATTTTTGGTGAATAGTAACTTTTTACTTTTTTTTACCGCGGTTAATAGTAAATAGGGTAACTAAGGGTAAATATGATATTACTATTACCCTAACACATGTCCTAATTCTATTGGATAAGTGTAATTCGACCAAAAACAACCTTATGAATATAATATGACCATTTAGGCCCACTTGGATTAGATTAGGACATTTATTATTAATTTATTTAAAGAAGGGTTAAAAGAGTTAAAATCAAAGTTTATTTACTAAAACATTTTTAATATGGGGTTATACATAAGATAAATTCGACTATAAATATTCATTAGAAATATAAAAAGATTTCCTACATAATGGTATTTTATTTGGAATTTTTAGACATTGAATAATTTAATTTATTTATGACACAATGATGATGCAGTAATTATATTATTAATGAAATATTGACATAATTGATGTTATAAACACCAAAATAAATGTAATTTGAGACTTTTTATGAATTCCACTAATTTTCTAGGTTAATATGATATATTAGTGTTGATTTAATTAACTTGGTTCGAGCATATAATTCTGTTATGACTTTCACAAAAATCATATATCAAATAGTGTCAAAATTGACACAAAATAGTTTTTAAATCAAATATTATATTATTAATTGTTATTTTATTCCTAAAAATCTAAGTTTCGGCCAAATGACTTAGATAAGGATATATGTATTAATAATATACAATTTGGGGTTCGTTTGGCATGTTATAGTAAGTGTATTAACCATATAGTGAAAGAAAACAAAAAGACACGGTAAAAGTTAAATTATTTAACTTAGAGTTAAATCTAATTGATAAGGTTAAAATAATACCCTAAACTTGTCTAAATCCTATTGGATGATAGGATTTCGACCCATCCCCACTTTAGCTTCGAAATAAGACCCTTTGGAACCATTATAAACCGATTTTGACTTTAATATAAATTAATATTTTGAGATATTCCTAAGGTGCCCCTCTCCTCCCTTATAAAAGGACACCTCCTCCCCCTCCTCCTCACACCAATTTGAGCACTCAAGCTCGGCCAACCCCTGCCAAAATCCCTTCTCCACTTCCCTAGAATAATCCTAGAGGTCCTGGTCTTCTTCAAAGACCAATCATAGTTCCCTAAGTGGAGGATTCAAAGAGGTGTTTCAAAGAAGACGAGGTTCGGACACTTACAGAGCAAATCGGACCTAAGGTAAGGGATAAAGTTTCAATCTCATTTTTATCTGATATTGCTTATACGTAAGTATTTACTGGGGTTATGTTTATCATCCATGACCATGATTTCTAAAAATGATTTCATAAAATGTTTACCATTCTTCCATGGATGTTTAAAGGCATTTTTACCCTTTATTTACTTTTTACCACATTCTATGAATGGAATCTTTCCTTTGGTTACCATATAAGGTATTTTTTGACTTTTCCGACAAAAGTACGAGGAGAATGTTATTTTTAACTTATACGGCATGAATGTATTTTTAAAACATTATTTCCAAGAAGATTCCTTTACAAGTTTTCAAGTTTATTTTTAATAAACTTCTTTTATTTTAAAGTCATATGACATGTTAAGAAAGGAAAAATGTTTTTGAAGAAGAAAGTATATTTTCCTCAAGAATGGAGTTCAAGTGTTTTATCAAAATTATTTTCCATCTAAGATAATAAAGGGTTCTATTTTTATCCATATTATTACATTGATTTGATCATGTTGTGATGGAATATTTTTTATGAATTCCTTTATCTTATATGAATTGTTTTATGATGTCATGTTGTTTAAGAATCCCATTTTTATTACATGGGTTATGCTATGATGTATGGTTTATGATTATGTGGCACACATAAGAAAGGATTCATTATAAGATGGTTGGGACCTATATCTCCCTCCAATGCATTGGGTAAAGATTTCATATCTCATGAGATAGACATGGCTGGAATGGTAGGTCATACCGGTTCAGTGAAACAGGACTGAAACGAGGGTTACTCGATTCAGAAAGGGACTTTGTCCACTAAGATAGTCTTGGCAATGAGTCTTGACTAACAAGAAATCATTCTCTATGATTATGTGTGAATGCCACAAAGTTTCATGTTTTAAGTTATGATTATTTTGATTACATTTCACTGCCATGATTTATCCCATGTTATGAAATTATGCTCTCTTTTGCAGGTTAAGATTTCCAAAAGTTATGTTCTTATGAATATGATGTGATTGATTTTTCTTTTGTATACCCTTACTGAGCATTTGAGCTCACCCTTTTATGTTTTCTTTTCCCCAGGATATAAAGAAAGGTTTTAGGTAAAAAAAGGGAAGATCTTTATGGGAGATATTGAAGATCTTTCACCATGATTAGAAGATTACGTTCCGAGTTTCCAAAGATACTAAACTATTACGATCCTTGTGTGTGTGTTTTTGTTATGTACTAAGTATTTCGCAAATGTAATGTAATATCCATGTACGTCAAGCTTCGGGTCTCTACAATAAAAGTATTGGTGATGTGTATGAATGGAAATACAATAAAAAATATCATTAAAAACATTCTTGAGGAAACTAATATTTAAACATTCCAAAGTGTCCCATACCACATTGAAGTATTTGAATCACAATCCCTATTAATGTAATAACATTAAATAAAACTTATAATATCATGGGAATAAGGATGTTCATGATTAATATTTCAAAGGAGTAGTATATATACCTTCTAAAATAAATAGGTGTATAACATAAAAAACATCACGAGGTAGGAAAATTGTGACAAAAATAAATTACAGCTTTGGTAACATTAAAACTATGAACCCCATAAAAGATATATCCTTAAAGGTATATTTACAACCACATTATTTTAAGTATAATAATCATAAAATGTGATCATTTTAATTATATACACTACACAAAAAAATAAGTTGTCAATATGGAATAAGTCACATAGAAATAAAAGTGAGTAGAAATCCCCTTACAATGACCATATCATTATAGTGAGAATAAATCAATAAAATAATTATGTGGGAAAAAATTAAATTCACTAAATAAAATTGTAAATACAAAATAATATAATCAGAGGTAATTTCAAAAATATTCTTAGCATAACATAACAAATGACAGAATTTTAACCTAATGAATGGAAATTGAGTTAAGAAATCTTTTACCTTGAGTCGGATATGTCATGATTTTCCTCTATAGTCTTGAATAATAGACTTATTTTAATTATTTACATACTTAATAAAATTTCCCATGTTTATTATTATGTTTATTTCACTTATAAAAAAATTTATATAATTAATTAATCAATAATGTTTAAGTTTGATGTTTTGACCATATTCAGCTTATATTTCAAAACTGACTTTGATAGGTTGACTAAAGTCAATGAGGTCTTTATTTAAAAATCTAAATAATAATAACCATGAAATAATTATTACATTTTTAAAAAAAAAATTATACTTTTATTATCATTTCATAAATATTTTTATGAAAAATAAACTAGTGTTACGACCATGGAGATGGTAGGTCGTACGTACACATATGTAACATTCCCATTTTTTAATGACCATTATGGAAAAAAGGTAAGTAGATTTTATCATTAAAGACTGAAAATTATATCATAAATACCACAATATTTAAATATATATACTTATATTTATAATTCTTGTGATTTGGTTATGAAAAATGAGGAATCACATCACTTTGAGGAGGCGGTAGTCTACACATCCACAAACGACATTATCACCTTTATGGTGTGTGAAATCGAAAGAAGAAAATGAAATTTTATATGTTCATATATATAATTATTTCATAAATATAATAAATATTTCATTTATATAATATATATTTTTTAAACCCATCCTTAATAAATTCTATGAAAATTGTGAATGTATCACATCACTTTGAGGTGGCGGTAGTCCACACATCCACAAACAACGTTATTGTATTCTCAAAAAATAGAATGCATGTAGGTATGTGTTATATAATAATTATAAAAGTATTAATACATTTTAAATATAATATATATCATATAAAAATAGTATTTATTTCATAATTCCCAACCACAATAGGTGGAAAATATAAAAAATACATCGTTTCGCGAGGCAGTAGTTCACTGTACACACAAATAGTGATTTTGTTACCCATTTGATGGAAGTGTGTTTAGGTGTAGGTCGATCATTTAACATAAAAATATATTAGTATCTTTAGTATACTGATTTTATTATATAATAACGGAATAATAATACTTTAATAGGTGGATAAAGAAGTAAAACAAAAGTGCTCATTGAAGAATGGTTCCTCTTCTTTGGGTAACACCTTTTGGTTTCCATCAAAGAACTTATTTCATTTTATTTATTCCCAATTTTATGCCTCTAGTATGAGAGAAGGTATGTTGGGAGCTTATTATTTTTATTTTTTGGATAATACAAATGGCTTTAATGGTGTGAATAAAGGGGGAGAGTGAGTGCATTTTTATAGTTGAGGAGTGGTATTCTTGTAAATATAAAAGGTAAACGCTATTAAGAGGTATCCCTTACATCATGTGCCTCCAAAAATGAAAACTAATGGAGTGGAAATAAATTATGGTTGATCCAAACTAAAACTACACTAAAATAAAATAATTTTTATCATTCTTTCCCTTAGTCTTTAGGCTTACTTAATTTTATCTTTATAGTTTTTTACTATGGTAACTTGAATCTTTTTATTTACCTAGATAATTTATCCTTTAAGAATATAATTAAAAATATATTTACTATAAAATTTATACCTAATTATTATAAATATTTAGTCTAATTAATTAAATAAAATTATTGGGTGTGTGTACATATTATTTTAACCCAAACACATGTCATACGCAAAACCCTATTTTAACCTTAATCGTGTTAATTATTTTTAACTCTTTTCTATAATTATTGTGGTAAAAATTTAATTTAACAATATTATAATATAAATATTGAAATTATTCCAAATTCCTGTTCCAATTTTTACAAATTCAATTCATAGTAGTTGAAAATTTGAATTTAAGGCTAATTCCATAGACTTGACGGGAAAGCGTGTTTTTAAAGTGAAAAGGTCAAAAAGTTTACTATGTTTATATATCTAAAATAAATATGAAAATTATTAAAAAAGAATAAATTGGATTAAATTATATAAAATTTATCTAATTAAACTTTAAACCCAATTTAAAATATCATTAAACATTATATATTATTTATAATAAATTTCAGTTTTCAATTAAAATTCAGTGTCATTCACTATTCATAAAAATATGAAAGTTCTCATAAAAATACCAAAAAGTTGCTAAAAGTAAATTTTTATATTATAATTTCAAAAAATAAGTTTAATTTTTCAAATTAAATTTATAAATGTGTCAAAATTTAGTTTTAAAACAATTTTTTCATTAAAAGGCTGAAAAACTACCTTTTAGAAAAATACAGCTTTTATGCATAAAATTTGATTTATTCTTATTTTTATGCCTATAAATGTTATTCACTAAATTTAAGAATGTTTTATTGAATATATATCATGTAAATTTAATTAATATATTTCACTAATAGTGATTAATTAAATTTATTAAGATAAAACAACATTTTAGTCATAAAAATTATTTTTCATAAATACACACACCTTTTATTCAATTAGTATTTATATTCATTTCTAATTAATTGGTAACCAAATAATAAATTTTATAAACATTTTTAAACAATATATTTATAATTTAGTTAATAATATTCATTCTCATCATTCCATCAACTGTGTGATAACTACTATATTAAATAATATTATTAATAGTATAATATTGTTTGATATAACTTAGTCTTGAATGCAATATAAGATTTAGAGGAAACTCATTTTTGTTTGTGACACAGGCTAAATATGGTTTTGTGTGAAATTCAAGATAATTTTTTTTTCATGTAATGTAATCTATTAAAGAATTTAAATTAATTTTAATGAAAATATATTTCATAGAATCTTTATATGTTACACCAAATCATTTGAATCTCATAATAGTCACCCAAAAATATAATAATAATAATGGGAATATTGGATATTTATAATCACTTAAAGGTCCCATAAAAGTAAAAATATTATGATGATGATGGGAACACCATATTCATAGAATCACATCAAGGTCCCCCAATAATATAATAATAATAATAATAATGGGAAATCCTGATCTTTGGAATCATTTAAAGGCCCACCAAAAATATAATAATAATAATAGTATTTGATCAATAATTATTAGAAACAACCATTTAATTAAGATATTTTATCAATAGTGCATTTAATCAATATATCACATCAATTTTCTATTTAATAAAATTCTTTAATTAATAATTTATCATTTAACTTATGTCTTGGATCTTATAATATGTTCTAATAATATAAGGTAAATAAATTAATCATTAACCATCACTTTTCCATGGGAGACTCCCATCATATAGGGGATATACTTCTCTTGGCTTCAACTTAAATATAAGTGGCAACTTTATCCTCTTAATCTCACGCATTCAAGTCTTCGGTCAAAGGTGACACTCCTTTCACCACACCCATATCAATTAAATATAAAATATTAAGGAACTTATTTAGGTCCTCTATATTCATTCATTTCTGGCTTGTGTCATATATCCTGAAGGATCTAAGGCACCTCAAAATACCATAAGGATAACTAGGGCCATTTATACCAATTCGCAACTCATCCCTACCCAATAGGTCTATGGTAAACTTTTAATCCAACAACATACACATAAATATTCAATTATTTTCTCTCATGGGATTCACAAAAATATGAAAATTAGTTATAATTGTACTTCCATACATTAGAACATGAATGTCCATGAAGTGTAGAAGGGTCCACCATGGCCCTTGAAACTTTGTGTATTTTGAATATCAAAAATCTATTTAATTAAGTAAATTAAATTCTTAATAAATTATTCATTCAGTTTAAGGGGCAATCTCCCATAGTGGTGAGACCATGTATCACATGTCAAATCAAAATCATAGTTATCTTTATAAACTATAGGGTAAAGATTAGGGTCCACCTGCCTCAACCATAAAGAGTTTCCAACAACCAATTTGGATATAAATTCCATTGGAATGGTATCCAATGAAATAATTAAGAGACGTAATCCATTATATCAAAATAAATAAATTTTAATTCAACAAACTAAAGATCTACAGAACCAAGAGAGAAAACATACCTTAGAAAACCTCAAAAGTTTGTACAATGACCAAGATAGATCTAACCTCCATCTTCCAAGCCCATGATGAATCAAAAATATCCTCACACAAAGAATAATGAATAAGTAGTCTTTATATACCAATGACTTAATCAAAAATATTCTCACAAAAATATTCTCACATAAAAAATAATCACTAATTGGGTTTTCATACGCCCCCATCAGTGGGCCTAACCCCCCTAAAGATCATATGGCCAATTCAGACATTTAAAAATTCTAAAATAGATAAAACTATGGAATGGAGGTTTCCATCATGATCATGGTCGATTGGATCACACCTCACCCATAATGCCGACTATGGTGATAGACCATGAGGTAAGATAAAATACATGGCCATTTTAGACCCACCATGCCTCGTACCATGGTGTGGGGAGGCCATAGTGGTCATGGTCCACATGGAGACTCCCTACACTCAATTCCCATAATAATACTCGATTTGGGCATGGTGATCTCCACATTTCACAATGGAAGACTCTAGGTACAACACAATTTTCACTACAGTGCTTTTTAGCCTACGGTTCACTTAAAAAGTATCAATCATCTCAGAATCTCATTTAAAGCTCTAGTTTTAAAAATGGATCTTCCACTAAATAGAAAAAATCAAATTTATTATAAATTTTCTCAACTTATCATGGTATGAGGTGTTAAAATTTTGGGTAATCTATGATCATAAGACCATGAATATTTATAATTGTGGTAAACCTATTATCAGAAGACCATGAATGGACATAATTGTAGTAAAACTATGTTCACAATGATATTTTTACTTATGCATATATTTGTGCTATACTTTTATACATGTTCTTATGTCTATTTTATGTTCTCATGGATCATTTTTATTGACTAATTATTGTATAATATTTTTATTTTTGACTTACGTTATACAAATTCTTGACCATGAATTGTGATTTATGATATATTCTTTCTTATGTATGATTTTCCTATATATCTTGATTATACCCATATTCTTGTTTTATACTCATTTATGATCTTTGGTTGTTGTTGATGTTGTTTATCCTTACCAGGCATATGAGCTCGCCCCTTTTTTATGTTTCCATTACCTAGATTATGAAGTTGAGTGTAACTTAAGAGAAGTATAGAAGGAAGTATAGTGTTGTTTAATTGTAGAGAAATGTTCAAAATTATCATAAAATTAGATTCTTATGTAGTTGATCCTCAATGATATTAAAACTTTCATTATTATTATTGTGAGATATTTTTTCAGATGTAATGTTAAAATTATAGATATGATTTAAATGATATGTCAAACTTAGACATTCATATTCCAAAAAAATTCGAGGTTAAATACTAGTGATAAGGCATATAAAAAATCATTGGGTAATGATTTAAACTAAACATAAAATTAATAACCACATGTAAGGTAAATTTAGTTTCCATTTAAAATCCAAAAAAAATTAAAAATAAACCATTTAAAATAAATAAAAAACTAAACAATTTACTATGGGAATAAAATGATTCCATGTCCGAAAAGACCTGGCCAACTAAAACATTATGCATATATATTATGAATAGTTTCACACATCAGGAAAATTATTAAAAAAAACACTACAATATCCTCTATGAACCCACCCCTAAGATTCATAAAAAATGAACATACAATCCTTTCACTTTCCCACATCATGAAAAAATGCATCTATACACGCACCAAGACATTAAATATAGGTGAGTATATGAAAACCCAATTAGGTTTCTCTATATGGAACCCATAAAATCCCATGTATGATCTATCCTCAATCATTTCATAAAGTTTATAGAAAATGTTTCATCATATTTCAAAATAAAATATTTTATGATGAAACTCTAGATAATGTTACGTCAACACATAAAAACAAGTCACACTAATGCCTTCTTAAAAGTGCGAGTGGCCATTCTAGGTTCACCCAAAACATCAAACCCCTTTTCAACTATAACAATATTAGGATACATGGGAAATATATAAAATTATTCCTAGAAATACCTACTTATGATCATAGTAACACCCACTATAGATCATTACCCACTTGGGTGTTTCTTTAAGTAATGGACTTTCCCATACATATCACAAAGAAGACTCAAAAATACTGATCACTTTCCAAACTTTACCATCTATTTTTGATAATTTGCAGTCATTTATCATACTCAATTTTATTAAATTTTCCTAAACCATTTTTATTCTCAAAAAAAATTACAATACAATTTCATTAAAAATAATTATCTTAAATTCAAACTAATTTAATACAGTAGACAATTTTTTCCAAAAAATACTAGGTTCAAACCAAAACAAAGGATGTTTTCCCAAAATCCCAAAATCTAGTTCTTCAAATACTAATAACTTTATTTTATTATTTTTATCAAATAATTTTCATAAAAATTATTTCATTAAATCCACAGTATAATAGTACTTGAAAATTACATCAACCATACTATAAGGAATCGTAATCCACTGAGAAATGAATAAGAGTAATTTTCATTATATTTTGAATATTTAAACATCCAGAAAACTAAATTTAACATAAATTATCAATATATAATCCTTTAAAGTATAGAAAAATAATATCATCATCATGAATTGTCATTCATGATACAATTTTTGGTAATCCGATCACTCTATATCCACCTAGAAGATAGATATTTTTAGATAGATAAAAATAAATATAGGTAATGATAAATAGATATAAAAATTGATGATATTTCTGGTACATAACCCATGGTTATGAATTGATTCATTCCATCCTATAAATAATAACATTTTTCTACAGTGGAGAAGCCCCAAAATCAATCCCTTGGAACACTAGTTTCATTAAATGATATAATAGGGTGTTCATATGGGTTTCAAGTGGATAAATAGTATTTTCAAAGATAAATAACACAACTTATTCCCAATATAATGGTTGGTTCACATGGTTCATGTGAATTTATGACTAACTGTGTAGGAATAACCACCTATGATATCAATATATCATAGTTGGTATACATAGTCTTTTGGATCATGCTTCCACCCATACACATGTTCTTATCTACCTTAACATTCCTCGAATAGTCCTGGGAACCATGTGCTTAAATGTTCACTTTGAACTATCTCTCATGAATTAAAAATTTCATCCCAGAAAACCATTGATACTCAAAGGGATGTAAACTACTTATTTTTTGGGTAAAATTTTTTATTCATGGATGTATTTGTATGTGGTAAATATTTTCTAAGATTTATGTATTATGTATTACTATGGATTTGAATATCCCTCAATGATTATTTAGTTTGAGTTTATAAAAATGATTATATCATTTTTTATTATGCCAATTTTCATTATATGCAGGGGTTTTTGTTCTTTTTTTACCCATTAGATGAGAAATTTAATATAAATATATATAAGTTACATTCATTCAAACAATATGATTTAAATTTTTAATCCATGTTTATTTGAGGGGTTGGGTACTATTGTTGTGTTATTTTGTTCAACTGGTTATGGAGAAGGATTTTGAGAATACCTTAGATTCATAATCTTATTAGAAATATTTATGAATATAATGAAAAGGATATAGTTGTTTATTTTTTAGAATTGGTTTTAAATTATTATCATGTATTTTGTTATAATTAGAAAAATTTCTTTCATGTAACTATTTGGTGTGTGGATACACTCAAAAAAACATGTTCAATCCAAAGTATATTGTTTTACATAGTTCTTTTTTAGGTTATCAAGCATTCTTTCCCGAGTCAATTAGTAGGTGGTATAAAAAGATCATGTTTATTGGTGTATATTTTTAATTTTCAATGTATATATTTTTATGTTTTGGTTTCATGTAACCTTAAATTTAAATATGTATTTCTATGAAATTTTTTAATTAAAATGTCTAAATTGATTAAATTTTTCATTTTTTAAACATTAATAAGTTTTGGGATTGGGATATTAATGTTTTGATGGTTTTTTTATTTACATGGTTTGTTTTATAAATACGTATCTTTCTCATTTATTTATTGTTTTTATTGTATCATGATTTAAACTACCTTTTAGGTCCTTTTTTATATAACCTTAATTATGAGTTATTGATTACCTCTCATACTATGGATGATGTTTCATATAATTATTATTTTATTTATTCATGTTAAATGAGAAAACTTTTTATGGATCAATGACCTACTTTTAACCCCTACTATTTCCTTACATGTAACCTACCTTGTTCACTCTTTTACATACTTCATAAGAGTTCCACTCGTTAATGGTTATCCAATTTTCCCTTAGTATAAACTTACTATACTATATTATCATTTATCTTTATCTTTATATTATCTCAATAATTACCCCTTCGGTGTTTTGGGTTTGAAAACAAATTCAATTCATCTAATACACATCAATTTTATTGAGAAAGTGAGAAATAGATAGAGGGGGATGGAGAACAAAATAGTTTATTGTTCATATTTGTGTACTTAGAGATAGTTAGAGGGGGGAATAGAGAGTTTTGTCATCTATTTATCTAGGATAATGAAATAAACTAAGATAGATATTTTTTGTCTTTATTAGTTCTAATAGAGGTCAGTTCGAGATGTATTGTATTTTGATCCTCTATGGAGAATATTAATGTGGTAATTTTAATGGAAAACATGGCGATCTTGGTTAATATTTAGTGTCTTGTGTGGAGATCATTATTTTGTATCATGTGAGTCTATCCAAGGTTGTTCATAGATATTACATACAAATGATTGCATGGCTAGGATATCCTAGAGTAATAATGGAATTATTCCAAAATAGCTTATTTGGTCCATGTGTACTCATTTCATTATTTCCTATAGTTGATAATTTTTTATAATGAAATATTGAGACACTCTTACCCTATATATTTATATATAATTCTGAATGAATTATATAAATATTTGTGTTCATTTCCAAATTTATTTACTAATTTAAAACCTTTTTATGTTAAATTCTTACGGTTGAAACATTTATATTAACTTTTCTGGAAAACACCATTTTATTAATGTTTTATCAATTAAATTAATTATTTTTTTTGTTAATAATGATGTTTTGTTAAGATATTTATAAAATAGTTACTCATAGTTATTACAACTACCAATTTCCCAATCACCCTAAGTGGGGTTGAATCCTTGTGGGTGACTTTTAATGTAGAATGAATATTATTATCTTATTAAAAAAAACTCAAAAAATGCATATTAAACCTCCCAAGTATACCATATCAAATTAAATAAAATAAAGTAAAATACCACAAAGATTTTACTTGGTGCTCTAAATGGGCTTCGTTTAAGGAATATAAAGTGGAGACATTATAATGTAAAAATAATCTAGTAATACAATATTGTGTAAATAAAATATTAGTATTGGTTCATGGTTGGTTCTAAGGATCACTACCTCTTCTTATCTCCCCACTAACTACATCTATGAAAATGTATGTAAATATTATATTGAATTCCATTACAATGAAATATTAAAATAAAATAAATAAACTAAACTAATATAGGTGTCTCTATCTATCTATATATCTATGAGTTTCTCAATGTATTTAGTTAAGGATTTATTCTTTAGTTCTATCAAGAAAACCCTTCTCAAAAATTATATGATATTTAATAATTTCACTCTCTCTACTATGAATGAAATAATATTACTTTTAATCCTTTAAAAAATTTGGTATACCTACTCCAAATTTCTATAATTTTATAATCCATTATTTACTCCCTAAATTTTCTTCAAAAAAATCTATATTTATTATATTATGTATCTCATAAATCAACAAATTTTCTTATATTAAAAAAAATAAAATTTTAACGACATACAAAAAATCTCTAAAAACACAACATTTTTTTGTAAACCATGATGTGTTTAACATAAAATTTAAGATGTTTTAAATACCACATTATATAAATATATCTTATCAAAAAAACAAATAATTTTTAAATTTATAGAAATATATCCAAAAAATTGGAATTCCCAATGTTTTTTCAATAGAAACATGATATGATTTCTTATTTCACAAAAAACAATGACATTCAACTATGTTATTTTCCTTTTAGAATGTTTTATTGGATAAATAATTTCCTTTAAAAACACTTACTTTAAATCTAATAATTAGTTACATATTATATTATTCAATAGGTTTTGGGTATCCCTAAAAACTCCTTTGAAAAACTACATATTTGAAAACATGATCTCCAAAATACCCCATGTTGATGAATGATTATAAAACAGTGATGATACAATAAAAACATGGCTTCTAATCATCATAGGGTATTCAAAACACGTTTCCTATAAATACTAATTTTTTATCTTATTCAAACAAAATATTTCTCCAAAAAACTAGGGAATAAACATGGTGTGGTTCTTTTATAAAACGACACCATTTTTTAATACCTCACTACATTCATGGAATAATTATTAATAAATATAAAAAAAAATCTATATTTCATCATATATATATTTCATAAATTAAAAAACTGATTAAAAACCAAACCTACATTTAATTTATTCCAATATTCACCTATTTTGATTACCTTTTTCACCAATATTGTCCCCTAGTTAGGATTGTTGGAAATTACTCTCTTTCTAATATATCTAGTGTGTTATTTATAGTTTCAATAATCTAAAATGACTCCAAATATTCTTATAATGAAACATATATAAATATATTTCTACATGAGCTATGTTCAATGTAGAAAATAAGAGTTCTAGAAAAATATTAAAGCCCAGCTCTTCATATCTTTGTCTTTATACCACCCTTTTAATTTTTCTCCCATGTAATTACTTTAATGTAATCCACAATGATGATATAATTCCATTTCATCATTCCTCTTAAGAAAAAAATAACTCCCCTTCAATAGTATACTTCCCCCTTAACATGATAATGAAATCTCATACATTATTCATCCACATAGACAATAAACCCAATAGGTATTTTCATTTCCAATCTAATGAAAAGTAAACAGCCTAATTTATCAATATAAAAATATTAAGAGATAGAAATTATCAATACCTTTTTAATATTAAAAATGTGTTTGAATGAAAAAATTCAACTAATTTCTCTCAAACACTAATGTGGAAAATGGTTTTATAAAGCATTTATTCTAATTTTTAATTCATTCCAATGTGCTCCACCTTCAAAAAAATCTACTTTTTCTTTGATAAATTGGTATCATATATAAATATTCATTGTATGTGAATAATATAATCTATTATTTGTAAAATAATTTATATTTTGGTTTTCATAATATATCACTGTGGGAATCTCCACTTCATTTCCATGATCTTTGAATTGTTTCATTATCAAAATCTATTATGTATAGATATTTTTTGAAAAAAATATTTCTTCGGTTCTAATATGTAAAGTACTCTCTTTATTCTTAGTTATCTAATAAATGAACTTGATACTAATATATAATACTCTTATACAAAGATATTTTATGTGTATAATATCTATATACCAATCTATCTTCTAATAATTCAGTATGACTTGTTTCTTTACTATTTTATGCCCCAAACTATAATCTAGAGTACCTTTCCTATAACTTTTCACTTTTTTTCACTAACATAAGATTATCCTCATTCAGATAATATTTAAACCACTATATCATTAATGTCACATAAATAATGAATATCCTACTAGTTTTCAAATAGTTTAAGTTATCTATAATTCTCTGGAATAATTGTGGATCAATATTTTTTTCATCTATATGCGTCCCATTATTTGTTTAAATGGTGATTGGAATTAAAAAGGGAATAAAATCACTAATTTTGAAAAAAAAACAATTCTATAGAATATTTACATTTATAAATAAATGTGTTATCACCAATTTTTATCACTTATAGTCCAGGAAAATAAGTGATAAATAAAATTATATACATTTTAAACTTTGATAACATCAACATTAAAAAATTATAAATTGATTGATTCTTACATCTAACAAATTTTATATCATCATCATATATAAGTCCCATCATTTATTATACTTTTTAGCTTTTAACATATTGATCTTTATCAAGATGACATCTCTTGAACAATAATTTCATAATATAATAATCTAATGAATTATACAAAGCTCATCATTCTTTCATTAAGATATATGAAGATTTTTTTAAGATAACATACCTTATTTTCATTATTACTAAGTTAAAATACCATCATTTATTCAATTTATATCTCTTCTTTAAGAACATTATTTATTGAAATTAAAAATTAAAAACCAGTTTATAGGGATCAAATATATTTTGAATTGTTACCTCTAAAAACTATCATATTAAATCAAGACATGCCACTGGTGTAAAGAAATAATTCAAATTAATTCCCCCAATTTGATTTTATCCATTTAATGAGAGTATTTCATTATTTCATATCAAATTCCCTTGATATTTATTATTATTCTTGAATAATCAATCCATTCTATTAAAATTATGATCAACGGGTCTTTTAAAAAGATATTAATTATTATTAATTTAAATCTAATTAATTTCTATATTCATAGATTTAACCCAAGCCTTAAATTTTTTTTATTTAATTTATGTTGGATCCACTTGTATAAAAATTTTGTTTTCTTAAAACTACTTATCTAACAAGTTTTTATTAAATCTATTTTTTCACCAATGAAAATGGATTAATCAATTTTTTTCCTCATTTTTTACCTTTTTTAAAATTATTGTGTCAACTCAACTTTTTATTCCTCTTTTTATTCAATCATATAGTCATACTCATGTGTTGTACACTGATTTTCATTACAAAATTTTCCATGATTATCCTACTTTCACATATATCCTCTAGATTTTAACTTCTAGTTTTGATTCCATATTTTACATCAATAACATTTACATCACTTCCCTAAAAAGTATAATAGAGTCTCTTATTAAAACACTTATAAGATTTACTATATCTTTAATAACTAATAAACATACCCTTATCCATTGTATCACTATATTTTCTGTGTGTTCATTATTTTTTCATGATGTAACACATGATTTTAAATAATATAAAATACTTTAGAGCTAGTTTCCTTTTATGTTATATCTCATATTTTTCCTTCTTCCCATAAGGTCTTAATAGAGCTATATATTGAGTATATATCACAACATTTATTACTTCCTTGTCATAATTATTTGAGATATAAATATTTATAAGAAGTGTTTCTTATATATTTTTCACCATTCAAATCCTAATTTTAACAATTATATTTTATTAAAAATTTCTCATAGATGATAATTCATTTGTGATTAAATTATTTTCAAAGTCATTATCCACTTCAAGATATATAAAATTTATATCATTTTCTAATTGTGGTGCTTTGATCGTCCTTTTAATTTCATTTTCACCTTAACTTCAATATATTTTAATTAATTATATTTCCTACTTATTTATTTTAATGAACATAATACATTTCATCCAACTATAGTCATCCATAAACAAGAGAAAATACATTTTTACTCTTTTTCAATTATCTTCCATGGGACAAAATACATTAGTGTGAAATAAATCAAGAAATCTTAAATCTTTATTTTTATTTGGTTTTATGGGATATAAAACTGTCTGTTTTTATCATGAATGCATTAAAAATATTTATTTATTTCTTATTATATTATAAATATTGAGGATCACATTATATTTTAAAATATTTTTCCAGATGTTTTATGTATATCTATGATACATCTATATTATACTCTATTTACCAATTATACAATGATGAAAAATGATCTCTCCATGTTATTCACATGATAAATATTTTCTTTATCCATAATTAGTTGAATCAATTCATCACTGTCATCTCCTTGGATCAGGAAACCCTTATGTTTCAATATTACATTTTCAATTCCTATGTGAAAAAGTTAACCCACACTCAATAAATTGAGTAAAAATTCATCCATAATGATTATATAAGTATTTTTAAATTCTTTTTTAGCTGACCTTGTATATACACTACATTTTATCTAAAAATCACTATCATTTCCAAACCAAAACATATCATCGACATGAATTTTCATGTCCTTTAATAAATTAAAATTCCTATCAGGTGGGATAAACACCCACTATAAATTATACACATGTTTTTATTATTTAAAAATTTGAGTGGAATCTAAATCAATATTACCTTCTCTTTTTCTTATATTCCATAAATTAAATTCTTAGTTGATTTGAGACATAATTCGGTATCTCATCATTGGTAACTATATGATAATTATTTAAATATACCTCCTCTTAAAGTTAAATAAATTTATTATCTAATGAGATATTTTTTCATACCTTTCCTTTCAATTCATCTTATGGATTCTATAGACATAATTTTTTCCCTCTACCCAAAATAAATGTATTTATCGAAAAAAAAATTAAATAATGAATATAATAGCCATTAAAATTATTTCCCTTTTATTATTTTTGATGTGTTATCATTTTTCATTATTTTTATAACATATTGGTTTAGGTACATCTCTTTTATTTGTTTAATAGGCTTCATTTTAGTTTGGGAGGTGTTTGTGGTGGCACGATGCCTTCTAATTAGTCTTACCTTAATGGTGGCTACATAAGGCCATCGTCCAGCTGATGGATTTCGAAAAATACAACCAAGGCTATAGGGGGTCGTCGTCTAGATGGTGGGGATCCTTGGGCTACATGAATTGTCAGTGAAGCTATTGTCTAATATGTAGGTTGGGCAGTAGCCATTGCACTTCAATAGTGACCACCAACCAACCTGTAGCGTTAGCCTAGGCCAGGTAATTAGGGGTATAATAATCATTTTGAGCCTCTAAACCCCTATTTTAACTCTTTCATCCCTCTTCCCTAAACCAAATTCATCCAAGTATCTTGTTGAGGATTTTCTTTTTCTGTATTAAATCCTTCAAACTTATCTGATAGGAATTTGGATCTCAGATTGATTGGTTGTCTTTAAATTGGTAAGTTTGATCTAATCTTTTCTGTTCCTTCATCATATATTTGATTATAAGTTGTTCTATATTTTATTATACTGATCTATCAATCATGTGATGATTCTTCTCTTATTTCTCATAAATCTGGTGTGAATTTGTTTCCCGAAGGTCGGATCTTTTTTATTTTGGTGTGGATATCATGTTCTATGATATATTTGATCTTCAATATTCTCTTCCTAACTTATGATTATAAAAACTTAATTCAAAATTGGGGAATCAATGTCTAGGTATTCACCTCACTTTCTTATGTGTCCCTTTTTTAATGCGTATTTCCCATGATTGTTTTCAGGAGATCCAAAGTGTGAGGTAGGTGTTTCGGTCTCTAATATTTTTTTAGTGAACCAAACATGATCTGGTTTTATAAAAAAAATTATAAATAATTATTGGTATTATCATTGATCTTCTTAATATGTGTTCACAAATGTTTTTTGATTAAAAATGTGATTTTTCCATCTTTTTTTAAAGAACGTTGTTTTCAAAGAACCATGAAATGTTTTATGGAATTTTTTTTAAAATCATGATTTGGATAAAAAAAGGTTTGTTTGGAAAAAAAAATTTTGAAATTTTAAAATACCTTTCAAAAATATCGACATGCGCATAACATTAAAGCCTTAGGTACCTAGGAGGGGTTAAAATATTGGGCCTTATCCTTATTTTATTGGGGGTTCACTCATGGGGTGTTCATCTGTTCTCTTAGCCGTGTTTTTCTGGGGACTTGATTCTATGACACTGTAGGGGTTCATCCATGGGATGTTCTTCTATTACCTAGGAATTATTGTTCTAGGTAATTATTTAGTACACACTAAGTCTTAACTTGATTAATTGGTTATGAATGACCTAGATATCCTGGATCTATATTATCCTACAGTTTATTTCAATTACACTTTACTTTGATTGTACTTTTTTTATAGCCTCGATATTAAAAATTATGCACTCTTGGACAATTGGTTTATTTGAAAAAAATTGACTTGTTTTATGTGGCATTTGACATAGAACTGTGAAAAAGGGAAATTTAATTTCCATTAATTTGATATAAATATGAAAAATATTAATCATTATATTTTTTCATATATTGATCATATTGGTATTAATTAAAAAATACTTCTTATGGAAAAATTAGGTGGGATCCTACTGGTTGTATTTTCCTTACACCCTTCACACTTCATTGGTGGGTGTATAGACCTTGGTTTTTATGATGTAGGAAAGGGAAAAGAACTACAATAAAGTGGTGGGGTTTCATGTCAGTTAGACATGAGAAGTAGTGAGACGGTGGGATATTTTCCATATATCACATGGAGTGGTTATCAATATTTTGGGGTTCCTTTTCTTTTTTTCATATACTTGTACTTTGGTTTTGGATTGTTTTCTTAGTTTTATTGCTTCCACTTTTAGTTTTTTTATAGAATATTTCTTTTCTTTTTATCTTTTTATACATTTATTCAATAGTTATTATTTTATGTTTGGATAAATGTTCCCTCTAGATGTTTTTGGATTCCTATATGTTAGTCACCAGCTTGTGGGGATCAGGATCACCCTTTGGATCTTATCTTTATCTAGTTCAGAGCCTAGTTTTATGGGTTGTTTGGGCTGGGTCATAAAAATTTTGTATTAATGGATATTTATCCTCAATTTTTCTTATCTTGGGAAGCTTAGTAGGTATGAGATATGATTTTTGGGACATAAAGGGTATGTTGTGAGAGAGTTCCTAGATATCTCTCATCATAACAATCATTATGTCACCATGGGATGTTAGGTTGTGTGTATCTATTGTTTGTTTTTGATCTAGATCTTAGTTACTACTTATATTCTTTTGGTTTAAACTGATATAGTTTCATTATATGATTGTCACCATACATTTTTCTATATAGAATAATCCTTCTGAGACATCTTTTAAGGATTCTTCATGAGTGGGGAGTTGGGAATATGCCTCAAGGAGATCCTTATATTGACCAAAATATCATAAAGGATGTCATGTGGCTAGTTCTTCAAATAGATTAAATTGTGATACCTATTCAGAACTTAGATAAAGAGGCATATCCAAGAGATAGTGGAGATAAGGATCGAGTGTAAGAGTTCATATGCTGAAAGCCCTCATTATTTAAGGGTAATAATGAACCTCAAAAGGTGGAGGGATGGATGTAAAATATAGATTAGGCATTTGAATTCCTGGATTCCCTTGAATCTATCAAGGTGAAGTAAAAAACATTTAAAATCAATGGTCCTAGAAAGAGGTGGTGATACTCAATGATTATGGAGAATCAGCGCATGGGAATGTAGTGGAAAGACTTTAAGGACATTTTCATTTATCATTTTTTCCCATAATCCTTGATGATGGTGAATTATATGGATTTTATTTCCTTTCAGAATGGATGTTGTAAAAAAAATCCCTCAAGCTAACATTGTTGTGTTTTGGGGTTGATTGTTATTGTTGAAAAAATAGGTTTCTAAGGAACATGGGGAGTTCTATAGAGATTTTTGACAATGTATGTTAACAAAAATCCAATACAAAGGAATTGATTCTCTAGAAGCAACATAGAAAATTTTATATATAATATGACATCATTTCATAGTGTTTTCCAAATTTTTGGAGTCTAAAATTTAGAGGAAGTAAAAATATGTTTTTGGAAAAGGAAGGATTTTCAAATAAATGAAATATATTGCATGTAAGGGTGAATTTTTTTAGAAATGTTTTACACAAGTGAATATTTGGGATGGTCACATCAAAATATGTCAAAGGAAAGTATTGTGAACATGTTCTGAAACATCAAAAAATCAGATTTGTGTGCATGTGTGAAGGTGTTTTAAAAATTTTCAAGCAAGTGAAGATTCATGACCTTCATAACAAAATATAGTAAGGGAAAGTGTTGTTTCCAAGTTCTGAAACATTATGAAAATCAGAGTTGTGTGACACATGAATATTTGTGTTTGCCGAGGAAATAGAGATGATGTTGCATGGTAAAAGAGACATCAAATTATTGAATTTCCATACTTAAGAAAAATTGTACGTATAGTGTAAGGAACATAGTAAAATTTCATGCAGGGTCGATCATGTCTATAAATAGGTAGTTACTTCAATTTCACTACCCTTAGAGAATATTATATCTCTGAATCATGCACGATATTCTAGAAACTATTTTTTGTGTGAAAGAACTACTCAAGTATTTATTACACACACGAAAATTAACTTGTGTTTATAATACCAAATGAGTTCCATGAAAAATATGAAAATTTTCCTGCAATATGGGAGTTTTTTAGGAAACAGAATAGTTTCTCACAAGTTGGTAGAGTTACACACAAGTCATAAAAAGGTTGTGCAAAATCCAAAGTTGTGTGAATCTATAATTATTTTCCTCGTAATTCAATGGTAAAGGGGTATTCATCAAGTGGATGTGTGTGGATCTTAATGATGCACTATGTGAGGTGTAAAACACATTTCTTCAAGTGATCAAAGAATAATCTTTTCAAGGAGATGAGAGAAAACTTTAGTTGAGAGAGTTGTGAGATTTCAAATTGTTATTGGTTGTAAACTAGGGGAGATAGTGGGTCCAATTTAAAATTTGTAATATCATTTCACATTATTGGATTTGGTAATATAGGAACATTTTCATTGTATACTCATTGTTTATAGCTCAGTGCGGGTGAACTAAGTAGAATTATTTTTTCTCATGAATTCTTTCATTTATATTCATACGTTGCTATGGTAAAACAAGGAAAAAGTTTTTTTTAATGATGAAGTAGTATCTAAAGGTGAATTTTTTTTTAATCGTTCATACCCTGATTCACCCCCCAAGGTATTAAATCTAGTTGGGATAACGGTTGGTTTCAGAGAGAAGGTTATTCTCAATGTTTCTATTATGGGTTTGAAATGATTTTACCAATAATAAATGGATTCTGATCTTTAATGGAAACAATGTTTCAATTTTAGAAGAATTGGATGCAGCGCAACTTCTAATATTTAGCAATGGATTCCTTTACTCTAGAAATCCATGGTATTTTTGCTTGTGTGGACAGTGGTGCTTTATCAGAAGCTGGACGAAGGGAATTGTATGATGACGCCAATGGAATAAATTTCATGGTGGATCCATATCCAATGCAATCTATGTAAATGTAATGTTATGTAATTTATCACATTCTATGTGGTAAAATTAAAAAATATTTATTAGGGTGACTCATAAGTCAGAGAAATATAATTGTTAGTTCTATAAAAAAAATATGAGGATCTGATAATGCCCTATAATGAGTCAATTGATTCCTTATTTCACCAGGAGAATGATTTTTCAGAATATATGATTGGTCTTGGATAAATCATTTATGATATCAATATCTTCAAGCACATCTTGAGAAAACTTCCATTGCAGTTCAACCCGAATGTCTTTATAGTGGAAGATAATGATCCAAAATATCTAACACTGGATAACCTATAGAGTACTCTTATCACTTAAGAGATGAGAAATTAATATATTGAGTCTGTGGGAAAAGGGAAGTCCAAATAGGTAGAATTAAAGGCCATGAAAAATCTTTCAATTGATTATTCCTAGGAAGAAGAGGAGATAGAAGAGTTCATGTTATTCCATTCCTAAAATTTGAAAATAGGAAAACAAAAATTCAAAGGAAAACTTTCACTTGAATAATTTTGATGTGGAAATGTTTCAAATATTGTAACAAGGCTCCACAATAAGATTCAAGAATATGATTAGGATGAAGTCTAAATTCCCATAAATATGTATTCATCCTATGTTAAAGGTAAGAAAAAATCGAAAAATTTATTCAAAAATAGAAATATTTGTTCACAAAAAATTGAAAATTAAGAAGAATATAAGGTTAAGGATATGAATAACTAGATAAATTGTGGAGAAAATTATATGGTGGTTGTTTTAAGTAGCTCTCAAACAAGGTAAGAAAGTGAAAATGAAGAAGAATAATTAAACGTAAGAGCTGATCTCTAGGAGGAGTTTAAAGTTTCTCTTGAGGAGATTGTTTCCTCTGGAAAATGGTTATGACCTTGTATGCTTATGGTTTAAACATTCCAATTGGTTTCTAACGGGTTTTTTCATAGAACCGGAAACATCCAATGATTATATATCCATTTGGACATACTTTCCAAAGGTAGGTTCTCATTACTTATGGATCGATGAGGCTTAAGAATTTTCATTGGCCGAGAGGATGGGAGGTCGGACTCATCACACCTTTTTTGGGGGGAATTATTGTCTACTCCGGGACTCTCTTTATATATTTAAGTTATGTTCATGAATCCATATTACATTACCAAGTATAAAAATGAGCTTTCCTTAAGATCTGACAATCAATGATTAATATGTATGAGATTTAGAGAATCTTTTATATGTATTCGAGGTTCTTCATTGATATAGAATCATCCATATGTATTGGAGATTATTAGTCAATGGTATCCTTTAATACATTATATAGAAATCTCCTGGTCATTATGATGACCATTCTAGTTTTAAAGCCACTCAGCGGGGCACTTGAAGTTTATTTTTGTTCAGAAGGACATGGATTATATCAGAGTTAGGATCGTACCCGCAGATGAGCTACCTACGTATCCTTGTTTAGAAAAGGAATCAGAACCCACATAGTTCAAGTAAAGAAGTATGAGGTTTATTCATGTTTTATGGCTCAAATAAAGATTTCATAATTACTTTTACACTCTAAGCTCACGTGATTCATGCTCGGTGTGAGAAACAAGAGGTTTTGGTAAAACCTGACAATTGTTCCACGAAAGATGAAATCATATGAAATAATGTGGGGCTTATGTATGTATGACTGCCTAGATAGATGAGGATTGGGATTTACTTCAAGGAATAA
Organism: Viscum album; assembly: GCA_963277665.1. Taxonomy (NCBI): domain Eukaryota; kingdom Viridiplantae; phylum Streptophyta; class Magnoliopsida; order Santalales; family Viscaceae; genus Viscum; species Viscum album. The sequence continues at coordinate 298,427,620 of OY728138.1, forward strand.
ACTCGGGAAAAATGTCCATAAAGGTATATGTGCTTTATTGAGATTTGTATACTTAACTTTAGGCTTACTCCTGAGAAGGATGCCCAGGTTAAAGGGACTTGAGAACTGGGGCTCACTCTTGAGATGGAGGCCCAGGTTAAGGGGATTTGGAATTTGGGTTTTACTCTTAAGGAGGATGCCCAAATTAGGGAACTTGGACTGGGGATTACTCATGAAAAGGAGGCCCAGGTTAGGGGACTATTGACTGGGGCTTACTCCTGAAAAGTAGGCCCAGGTTAAGGGACTATTGGCTGGGGCTTACTCGTGAAAAGGAGGCCCAGGATAGGGGACTATTGGGACTTACTCCTAAGAAGGATTCCCAAGTTAAGATCTTTTTATTTTAAATAATGAGGTTAAATGAATAAAAATCTCTAACCTTAGTGACATAAAGATTTTTAAATCACTAGGTTCAGAGAGATATTCCATAGAATCCATTTCGGGTAAGGAAGCCAATAATGGAAACATTACATAAATGACTTTGAATAGGGGTTTGAAGGCTAAATCTTGACGAGGAGAGGTGGATTTGAAGAAAAGAGTTGATTGGAAAGGAGGGACACCCAAAAAAAGTAGGTGTGCAGGTCCTGTTTGGGCGCGCAGGTCCTGGTCGAGCAGGTATACCTGCGTGACACATGTGTACTTGTGCGCTTGTCAACCCATAGGGTAATACATGGGTGAGACTTGGCTCAAGCCCTTAGTATTATCCCTAAAGTCTTATAAAAGGGTGGCGCACAGGTTTTGTTGAATGGATAAGACGGCGCGTAGGTGTGACCATTTCCCTTAAGGGTTAGACACTTAGGTGCACAGGTGTTGATTAATTTTAACACTTAGGCCTTGTTCCCCCTCTTTAGATCTTCCATTATAGGTAATAAATTACCTTATAAGTGCTCAGAAGACTTAAGAGGAGACTAGGGTGCCGAGAGATGAAATCTGAGTTTCTGGATTTTTCGTCCTCGAAATGGGGGGCCGACAAGGGGTATTTATAGTCTATTAAAGACCATGGCCGAAAATTAAATAGGGCGCATAGGTATACCTATGATACCATCATGGAACTTGCGCGGCCCATGCTCAAATAAATCCTTGTTCATGCCTTTGTCTATTTTTGATGTTTCTTCAAAGGATAAATCACTTTGTGTTCCACGTATTTCCCTTTTCATTCGTTAGACTCTGTGAAGGAAATGAGCGTCAACAAAAGTCCCCCCTTAGAGTTGGATCCGAAAGAAAGGAGGATGTGACTCTAAGGTAAATAAGAAAACCAAGATATTGTGGCGTGCAAGTCTTGAACATGCAAGTGGAGGTGCGCAGGTGAAGGCACGCAAGCTACGGCACGCTGGTTGCGGCCTTTGCCTATATATATGCGGTCATTCTCGTGCAAAGCAACCAGATTTAAAACATTCGAGCTCTCGCCGCGCAAGTTGTCCTCATCGTGCTGGTTGCTGATTTTCTACGGTTTTATTGCTTCTGTTGTTTGTCGTGCTTCTGCAGAGTTATTTTGACCTGCAAGGTGATACCTGCGCGCCAAAACTTGCGCGACGTACTAACACTTGCGGGCCAATTTGTGACTTGCGCACCTTAATGACTTATCCATTTTTTCGAATTTCTTCACAAATTTTATGAAAAATTAACTTACTTAAGAGGTAATTATCCAACCTTTGTGAAGATTCAATGGATCCTAGAAGAATCGGAATGGCTGATGAATTGGATAGCAAGCAGATTGATGATATGATGAACACTGTTTTCCACAACTATTATGATATCTGCAATAATACTCTCCCAGATTTGGCTAAGTACATGAAGAAATATCATCTTAATTTTCCACAGAGCATCTACTTGCCTCTGTATGGCCATGGTCATCTGCAAGGATTCAACCTTCCAGATGCAAAGAATTATATTCCCGAGATGCAGTCGTGCTGCTACTCCTCTATTTCGGTTATGCTGTGCATTAAGAGCAGTAACAATGGTGTGAACTTTCAAAATTTTCTTTCATTCCATTTCCTTGCAGATATGAAAATGGAAAACCATGGGCTGATATGTTTTCCACTTCCGATTTATGGAGAGAAGACTATCATGACATTAGAAACAATATCTAAAAAGATTACTCTATCCAAATGTCTCTTTACTTCCAATGCTCCATTCTCAAATCCATGTATCCATCTTCCAAGTCTCTTGGACAGAAACAGATTCACTGTTTGATCAGCAGAAAATTTTATCAAACCACACTCAAGAACATTTTTTTACAATTGTTCCAAGAAGAACTGGTCTCACCGCATTTCTTATTGCATCCAGTTTAATGAATGAATTCCAGGTGGTTGCTGATGAAGCTCAGTATGTCGTAAATCAAATGAAGAGTTATATTGAAATCCTCTTGTAGTTCTTGGAAAAGAGGAGAGACTCTAGTCTGTGGATGTCCTTATAACTCTTGTGCATCAATGAATAATACTTTTATCTTCAATCATTTGTGTCTGCACACTTTTGCAACCTACTTTAAAAAATAATTTTACCTAAGCCAATGGGCCTAGTAAGCATAGTTTGATTTTTACTAGGATTATAAAAAATAACCCTACAAACATAGAATCGTTAATTGCTCAATATTACCTAAATCATACAAAATGTATGTTTAGTGAGATGGGACTTGACTTTTGTTCAGAGTTCCCTTGTCTTTTGTGGGAAATTTAAAGTCATGCATGTCGGACATAAAAAGGATAATGTTTAAGGTCGAAATAGCTTTGACCGAATGGATTGAAATTGACTCAATTATTTGATAATTTATCTGAAAATATATTATCATATTCATGTTTGGGGAAAAAATGTAAACTATAACTAAAGAAATTTTGAATCTGAGGAATGATGTGAAAAGGTTCTAAAGGTCATTAGAAGAAGTACTTCCTAAGAATGAAGTTATCACTATTTAACAAACCTGCTAGGGGGTTGAATTATATAGGGTCGTTTAAGGGCATTAGCTGCATAGTCAAATAATAGAATCTTTTGGATGACAGGTCTGTTATGTAGACTACTTATGAAAGGCCACCTAAGGGCACATTCTGTATAGTCGGGCAAAAGAACTCTTAGAAATTTTACTTTTCTATTGCTAAAAAGCCAGTGGAAGTTTATGGATATTCAAATTTTCCAAATCATAGAGTCTTCTATATGGAGAGAGGTACTTAAATATGGAGAGGATATTTCCAATCAAGTTTTTCAAAGAATTGGATTAATGTCACTCCCACGATAGTCTGACCCAAATTTAGGGAAGGGAAATATAAACCATAGACTTTAATACTTTCAGATCATGAAAAAGAGTACGGGACAAATATGTTACGGATGGCTATTTTTGCGGATCCCTACATATTGTCGTTAAGACAAATAAGAAAAAAAGATGTTTTTCTCCCATGAATGAAGTTACCACTATTTAACAAACCCGTTATGGGGTTGAATTATGCAGGGCCACCTAAGTTTATTGGGTACATAGTTAAATAATAGCATCTTTTGGCTGATAGGTCTGTTATGTAGACTGTTTATGCAAGGTCGCCTAAGGGAACGTGCTGCATAGTCAGGAAAAAGAACTCTCAGGTATCAAACATTTTGTGACCAGAAGTCAAGAAAAAAGGATTATGGAGATGTAGAATTATTTAAGGTTAGGAGTATGACACATCAAAATGGGCATTGTTCAATGCATGTAGAGATACACAGACCAATGCTAACTATAATCATGTTGTAGTTGGGTCCTAAATTGAGGTGCTGGACTTCACTACGTATCCCATAAGTTTGGGAATCATGCCATATGTAGTTCTTGAAATACAGTTTAACATCATGTGGGGTGAGAGTGTAGGAGATCTTAGTTTAGGTTCATAGAGCTTGGACCATTTGGCTTTTCAGCCAAAGGACTGAAAGTGGAATTTGGGGTTAGGCCCAATGACTTGGGGCTGGATTCGAGGGATGCTCGAACGTTCCTACGTATCCCATAAGGATGGGAATCAAGACGCACGTAGTTCTTGAAATACCCTTCGTATAGATTTGGTTCATACAAGTGAAGGGCGAAAGGGGACTTTAGTGCAATGATGATTTGACCCAAGATAAAAGGTTCGGGAATTTCCATGTATGCATGTTGACTTTAGAATATAATATGATTAGAGATCAATGTAAATAATGATTCCCTCTCAGGTGAGGGTGTCAATGAATTTTTTAGTTTATTGTCGTATAGAACAAAAGTGCGAACAATTTAACATCATATATCAAGGAAGATGGTGAACCAATGTAAAAAATCTTGGTTCTGGGGGTGGTTTCACGAATCAACATCATATGAGACGAAGGTGAACTGATGTGAAGAGATTGATTTTGGGCTTGAACCTCAAGAGGCTGCCTACGTACCCACCCTAGAAGGCATGGATCAAATTCAGCGTAGTTCGATTAAACAATGAATTGGTAATCAAGTTGTTCTTGAGGACAACGACCTAAAAAAAAGTGTCGGGACTTACACATGGTTAGCGGCCCAGAAAGGGTGTTATGGTTGATTTTTACTCTAAGGTCACGTGATTCAAACTCGGTGTGAGAAACAAGAGGTAGCAACATCCTTAACGATGCACAGTTTAATGTCATGTAAGACATATGAAGGGACTATGCAGTTTAAAGTCATGCAGTAAGGACTATTGGTGCTACACAATTTAGTGTCATGTAGCAGGGACAAAATATAGTTTAACGTCATATAGGATGTATTAAGGGACTTTGTTCAGTTTTAAACCATGTAGGACAAATGAGCAGTATTGTTTAATGTCATGTAGAACAAATATAGGGACACAGTTTAACATCATGTTGGACGTGAACACAGTTTTGCGTCATGTTGGAAAATAAGGGTTTTGTACAGTTTAGCATCCTATAGCTAAGATGATGGGGAAAATAATTTTTAACGTCATGTTGGATGAAAGGGGGACTATGCAGTTTAATGTCATGCAGTAAGGACAAAAGATGAAATACAGTTTAACGTTATGTGGGACGAGAAGGGTGAAAATAGTTTAAGGTCATATGCATAGACCGGAATGATGTATCTATGTTATACAAAATAATTATTCAGAAATCTGGCATTGGTTGGAGTCGTGATGAGTTCTCCATCCATTGAGATTAAAGAATAAGCTCAACTGTAATAGACCTTATGTATTGAGTAAGGTCCTTCCCATTTTGGATCATGCATGGGAGGTTTCTGTCATGGTGTCATTGGAGTTATGAGAACCAATACCAATTCTCCTAGAATGAATGAACGAAGATGAACTTTTTGGTTGAAAGCTCATGCTATTCGATTCTGAAAGACATCCAAGTGATGAAGGGTTCACAATCTTTTCTCATCTAATCATTCCAATTCATCAAATCGCTTTTGAGATTGTTCATCTGTAAATGACTGATCACAAATGGCTACCCTGAGTGAGGGTAATTGAACCTCAATGGGCAAGACTTCTTCTGTTCCATATACTAATGAATTTGGAGTTGATCGCGTTGCAGTGTGGGTGGTGGTCCGATAATCCCATAAAGCATGAAAGACTTTATCAGGCCATGATTTATTATCTTTATCCACCATCTTTTGCAGAATATTTGAAATATTCTTGTTGAAGGATTCTATTTGGCCATTGGCCGCTGCACGATACTGAGATGAATGGTTTGATTTGATGTTGTATTATTGATACAACTTCCTTACCTAGGATGAACAGAAGTTGGTGCCATTGTCCGTCAATATGGTATGAGGGACACCGAATCTGGAAATGATGTTAGACTTGATGAAGCTAATAATGATTTTAGAACTAACTTCATTGAGAGGTATTTCCTCTGACCATTTGGAAAATAAGTTAGTAGCAGTAAGAATATACTGAAAATGCTTGGTTGTAGATGAAGGGTAAGGTCCCACTGCATCCATTCCCCATGTGGAAAATGGCCACGAGTATTTAGCTGTATGAAGCAATTCTGGGGGTTGATGAATGAAGTTGGTGCATACTTGGCATGAATGACACTTCTTCATGAAATCAACACAATATTTTATCATTTAAGGCCAAAAGTATCCAAGCCTTTGAATTTGAACAGATAGTCTATGTCTAGACTGATGGGCACCATAGACTCCTGCATGTATTTCTTTCAGGACAGCCATTATCTCTTCACCAGTAATGAATCTGAAGATAATTCCATCAAAACCTATTTTGTAGAGAATTTTCTCTAGGTTATCTGAGCTATCATAAAGAGTAAAATTGACCACATGTCTCCAGATTTGTTCTTTCCTGGCTCTATCAGGTGGGAGTGTTCCATTTTGAAGATATTCCCTGATAGGTGTCATCCATCCCGTAGTATGACCATATGGTTCAGAAATGGGACTAATTTCCTTGATTTCCTCTATTCTGGTTTGAACAAAAGGTGAAATTGTATGAAGGTGGTCAATATTGATGATTGTTTCATCCTGATTTGGATCTGCCAGAGCTGTGGCTATATTAGCCAGTGCATCAGCATGGGCATTTTGTGATCATGGGACATAAGAAAATGTCAGTTCTGAAGGGAATTCTGCCATTAAATCTCTGACATAATCATACAAAGGGATTAACTCTTCTTTTATGATTGCATAATCCCCATTGACTTGTTTTATTTTCAGGTCTGAATCACCTTTCACCTTTAAGTGATTCACTTGTGCTTGAACCGCCAACTCCAATCCTGTGATGAGAGCTTGATATTCTGCTTCATTGTTTGTACCGCCTTATCGCAATAAGAAAGAATAATGTAGAACTTCCTTTTCTGGAGAAATAAGAACAATTCCCAACCCAACTTTGTTGAATTTAGGATCTTCCATTTTCTTCCCTATTGGAATTCTGGAAGCACCGTGAACGTACATTTCCCATGTTTGAAGATTATCTTGAATAGAGAAGAATTCATCATCAGTAAGTTCAGTATATAAAGATGTATCTTATACTGAAGGATGTTCAGCAAGGAAATCTTCCTGAGCTTGGCGCTTTATTGCCATTTGAGACACATACTGGATATCAAATTGCTGCAAAATAATTTCCCACCTTGCTAGACGTCCTGTAAGCATTAGATGATTAAGGATGAATTTGAGTGGGTTATTGCAAGATACCAATTGGATCTCATGATGTTTCAGGTAGTGTCTCAGTTTCTAAACTACAATGATTAATGCCAGACAGCACTTTTCAATACTTGAATATTGGGTTTCTGCTCAAACATAGTCTGACTAAGATAGTAAATGATATTTTCATTCCCAGCATCATTCTTTTGGGCAAGTAAGGCACCCAATGATCGCTCTAAAGATATCACATATAGGATAAGTGGTCTTCCTTCAACATGTGGAATTAATACCGGTGGACTCAAGAGATATTTATTAAGGATATCAAATGCTTCTTGACATTATTTAGTCCACTGATAGGTGACTCCCTTCTTCATCAATTTGGTGAAGGGTAAACTTTTGCCTGCCAGATTAGAGTTGAAATGCCGAATATAGGCTAACTGTCCTTGAATTCCTCTCAATTCATTCAAATTTAGAGGAGGTGACATACCAAGGATTGACGTTTTCTTCTCAAGATCGACTTTGATACCACGATGGCATACAACAAAGCCAAGAAATTTTCCTGAGGTTACCCCAAAAGCACAATTCAAGGGGTTCATCTTCAAATTATGTTGTCGAAGTTTGTGGAATATGACTTCCAAATCAGCCAAGTGATTAGAACGTTGTTTGGATTTAACCACTAAATCATCCACATAACATTCAAAAAATCTCCCTAAAAAGGGTTTGAAGATATGGTGCATGGCACGTTGATATATTGTGACAGCATTATTTAGGCCAAAGGGCATTACCCGATATAAAAACACACCCTGAGGGGATCTGAATGCTATATATTCTTCATATTCTAGAGCCATTTGGATTTTATTATACCCGGAATATCCATCCATGAAGGAAAGTGCTTCATAGCCAGTTGTTTCATCAATTAAGAGTTATGTGATCGGAATTGGAAAATCATCATTGGGACAATGCCGATTAAGATCTCTGAAATCAATGAAAACTTTAATTTTTCCATTCTTCTTTTTCACAGGGACAATATTAGCCAACCACTTAGGATATTGAACTTCTCTGATGAAGTTAGATTTGATAATATTATCCACTTCAGCTTCAATTTTGGAAGCATAAGTTGGGTGTGTTCTACTTGCGGCTTGCTTAAATCATCGATGTTCTTATGGATAACCCAAACGATGAGTAGCAACATCGGGATCAAGCCCTGGCATTTCTGTATAGTTCCAAGCAAATATATCTCGATTTTTCTTTAAAAAAGAAATATGCATTTCTTGATCTTCAAGAGTCATGGATTCACTAATTAAAGTGGGGCGTGGATCTTCTTTTGTACCCAGATTTATCTCTCTGAGTTCATCCACAGTGTTAGAGATACCCTCTTCAAATGCTGGAGAAGTATCTCTGAGATCTTCCTCTTCTTCTTCAACATGTGTTATCTCTTCTTCTTCTACTTGCATAGTAGATGATGAAGCCGAATTTCCAGAATCAGGATAGATGTTAAAATTTGAACATCTTGAGGAACAAGCTTCCATTTCTGACCCTATTGATGATGAAGGGTCTTCCTTGGGTAATAAATAGGAGATAATGGATTGAGAATCGACATCATCATTCATCTTTGACATTTCTATAACTTCTTCTATCCTAGTTGGGGAAGTATAGAATTGCTGGATTTCAGTGGATGAAATGAAGACATCTCCATTTGAGCTTTCATCATTGCGTGGTGATTCACCAACTTCTACCATGCTATCTAGCTTGATTTCCATAATTGACATTATGGAAGTTTCCATAAGAGTATTTGGATTCAGGTATATCCTATTAATTTGACTGATAGACAACACATAATCTATACTCACATGTGTGAATGGGTTTACTAGAATCTTTTCCAAACCATATGGAGCATTAACTTTGGTAACATCCCTTGTTGTGGATTTATCCTTTCCCTCCATGTGATAGAATTCCACTTCAATGTATTGAGATTCACATGTTTTAAAAGGGGATTTATCACCATACAATGTCCTAATTTTACAATTGAAACAATATTTGAGACATTGATGTTATGATGAAGGGATAGCTGCATGTTGATGGAGCCAAGGTCTTCAAAGAAAAATATTGAAGGTTTTGTCCTGTAGAACAACCATGAAATCAAAATTGGATACAAGATCTCCAAACTGAGTTCTGTGTGTGATCTCTCCCAGAGATTCTTGTTCATTTTTATCATATCCTTGCAACATCAAAGTAGAAGAAGATAAATCAGATTCGGTGAGGCCCAATTGACAAAGTGTATGAATAGGGATGAGGTTGACTCCTAAACCATTATCAATGAAAGCTCTTCAGATGTCTACATCATTGACCTTTCTAGATAAATACAAAGGTCTGATATTTCCATGCACATCATCATCTTCATCTTTATCTGTAAAAGATATCACTGCATGTAATTCTGCAGGATTATTCTCTACATGGTAGTCTTCAGCCGGAAAAATTTCAGTTTCGAACTCCTGAGGACATGAAAAAGCCTCAATGAGTGCCTCCCAAAGATCCTTGTATAGATTCAAGGCATCCAAAATTGATAACCTAGCTGTTACTTGGGCCAAATGTTTCAAGACATCATATTTTTTATCCAAAGGTCTGTGTTTTCCAACAAGAACATGTGATTTCGCAGGTGCCTTAGATGTTGATGCTTTGGATGTAGATGCTTCTTGTATCGAGGTAGGAGTTGAAAATACTCCTGGATTTGGAAGATTAGACTGAATAGGTCTATTTACTTTCTAAGAGGAAGAAGGGTAACCTCCAATCGATCCTCCAAAATAACTGTACTAGGACTGAATCTGCCTTGCGTGGAAGAACTTGCTTGTTTTTATTGAGCCCGCTGAAGGGCTCTGCCACGAGTTTCTGATGTATACATAGTTCTAGTAGGGGTAGAATTAGAATAGTGGCTTCTGGGATATCCACATCTTCCTCTGTATCCCAGACCTCTGGAACTCCCTCTAATTCCTATGTTTGATACAGGGAACTAAGACTCATCAAGATCGAAGCTATGACTGGCATAAGGATCCGTTAAATGAATCATTTTAACAGAACCAAAGATCAACTCTTCATTTGATGAAGATTCTTCCTGATTAGCCCGTTTGGTTGTGCCATTTGGTGGGGCGATGCCCGTGGTGTTGAATTAGATGGAATAAAATCTCCCATAGTCAAAGACAACTTGGGCTTTGACACGACTTCATCTTCTTCGGACCGGTCCTCCTTCTTTTAATTATGCCATTTCTTTGAGGATTTTTCCACCGATGAAGAGGGTTTTGTTGTGGTATTCATAGAAGAAGATACAATTGGATTCTTCAATTGCGTTCTCAAAATGTCATGAGTTCGGTTGATCGTTTTTCTGACCATCCAATCATCATATTTTTGGGCATTTTTGCTTTTGACTTTTTTCCACTCGCCTTCTTCCTTTGGATCTGTAGCATTAACACATGCTACCTAAGCTAAAGAACCTTTTAATTTGAATTGTCCCGAGTCCACCATTTTTTGAAGGAGTTCTATGAAGACTTAACACTCTTGAATGTGAAGCCCCAACATCTGATGAAATAGGAAATAGTTGGGATGGTATTCATCTCATTCCTTGTTAGGCCATTTAGACCTTGGCAATTGAACCAAATTATTTTCCAGAGCCAGAATGAGGTAACTAGGAACTTGTTCATTTCGGAAAGAATAAACTTTGATCTTCAGATCCTCAAATTGTTTTCCTCTTTGATCTCTTTGATCATCTTGACGAAACGGCCTCTTTTGTTGATGCTCAAAATGTGGATCCCTTCTATATGATGAAGGTTTTGAAGTAGAAGCAGGTACAGGTTATTGTTTAAGCATGAATGTAGCAGTCTCTGCTTTACCCATTCTCTTTCCTGGAGCTGATGGAATTATACAAGATTTATCCTTACTCATTATAAAATAGTCTTCAATCTATTGATAAATTTAATTATGGTCTCAAAACCCTCCTCTGTATTTCACAGGGATCAACGGTGTGCGTAATTCGTCACGCAAATTTTCCACACAGATTGGAAACAACTCTTCTTGAGGGAGTGCTAAACTTAGGGAATATGTTAATCCCTTCCAGTGAGAAATGAAATAAGAAACTCGTTTATTCTCCCTTTGAATACAATTTGTAAGATCAAAAAATGTTCTCTTTGGAAATGTTGAGCTGAATTAAAGATGGAATTTTTTACAGAGATCCTCCCACCCGGTAATTGACCGGGATTACAAGCTTGTATACCAGAAAAAAGTAGGCCCTTGTAATGACTATACAAAACAGCTGAGCCTAACTTCTTCTTGTTGCTGAGGATTTCCTATCATATGATCTCAACGAGAAACAAAATGTGTTAAGTGTATCTTTGGGTCTCCTAAACCATTAAAGTTGGAAATGGGGTACTTACAAAATTTGATGGGAGAGGAATTGCATCAACCCATTCAGGGTAAGATCTCTTTTCTGGTTGAACCAATGCGCACTTTCCTTCCATAGCTTCCAACCAATATATTAATGACTCAATGGTAGTCATTAATTTTTGAGAAAAATCTAGTTGAGATTGGACCTGTGTAGGTGCAAGAATTGGATTTTGGACAGGTGTTACGACCGGGACTACCATCGATGGTAGTATTGCCGGTTGTTGATGCGTATAACCCATAGGATTAGACTTGTGAGGGTGTACTGGTAAAATAGGATACTCTTGATCCATCTCAGTAGCTGCAAAAAAATCCCTTGGATAACTGAATCTAGCACATTTCGGAGTAAGACTGCCTTGAAGTAGTTCTGCATTCAACCTCCTTAATTCCTTCATTTCCACCTCTTTGTGTGTGAATATTTTCTCCAGTGAGAGTGATTGGACTTATCCAGAGGAAGGGTATGTAACCTGATTCTTCCCTTTCACCTAGTTGGATGCCTTTTAGAGAGGGGGAAGTTGGTTAATTGAAATAATACCTAGATTCTGGGTAAGACTTTGATTTCTTGTACGCACACCTTCTTCATTTGCCTCTGTGTGCATAGCCTCTTGAGTATGAACTTCCTCATCTGATCCCTCGGAATGAGCCTAATGTTCTAGAGGATCAGAAACAATGGAATTGATGACATTTATTGATGCATAACGTATTGCATCTCTTCTATCGGCATTTCTACGATATTGTCTTCTTCCATGTCCTTGTTAAGACATTGCCTTTTTCTGATTTGATCCCTCAGGAATTTATTGACGAACCAAAATTTGGAGGGAATATCTTTATAATTTGTCTCTTCATTCATCTTGTGGATTCTTCCCTAATTGAGAGAATACTGACTTCTGTTGAGGAAGAGATTGAGGATTTCAAAAAAAAGTCCCCAGTTTGGTGGACTGGGGCTATTCCGACTGTTCCTGCTTAACTTCTAGAATCCTATTTGTTGATTCTGAGGGTTGACCTAAAAGAGTCCCCAGTCTGGCAAGCTGGGGTGGCTCTTGAGCTACTACATCTGAGACTTTCTTAAAATATCTCCTGACTTGCGGACTTTAATCCGGAAATTGGATGGATGCATTAACCTACATCCACTAAAATCACTTGGTTCAAATGACCATTGTAGGATTTCTGACACTTCTGTCACATGATGATGTGCCCGCTCTAAATGAGAAGCCTGTTCGATATTCTCGTTTTCCTGATGCAAGAGTAATTTGACAACTTGTTCTCTTTATTCCTAACTTTGGGAAGAACTATTTGAGGCATGTTCTTGAGCAAGCCTTTGATTATAAACAAAACTGATTGATTGTGGCCGGCCGTGGGAAATAACATTTCATGAGACCACTTTCGGTGGGCTTTGTTGACTAGAGAGTATAGTGAAATGAATTGCTCCATGAACACCCCATACCCTTATATGAGTACTATATGGGGCATTGGAAATTAACTGGCACAACCTTTTTTGTGCACCAAGGCATGAACGCTGATGGGCTCTCTACTGCTTTTCAGCCTTTGGATATCGAGAAACTAAGAGAGATTCCCAATCAATTTGGCGTTGTAAACCGTCTATTATCTTGAAATGATTTTCATATTCATAATAAGATAATATTTTCTTTTTCAATTGATAAAGAGTTTTCTACATGTTGAGACGAATATCGTGAATACAATCTTCCGTCAACATTTTTGGAATGTCATAATGAGAGTCATCCAAAGGATAAAACATGACTAGTACTTCACCTTTAGCCAGTTTTATCATATTCAGTACTTCTTCCTTATCATTTGATGAAGATTCTTCTACCTATTTAGACCAATGTTGGTGCTTCTTTTTTGCTTCATCAGATTCAACAATATTGGTAGAGAATTCATTTACCAAATTAGAAGATGCATGACTCATGGGTGGTTCAGATAATGACCTACACCCTAGGATATCTTCTGGTTGAGAAAGTATTTCACCTTCTAGAGGTAAATCATTAGACATGACTAGCTTCACATTTGAAAGTGCCTCAAGATAAGAGGGCTTTCTTGTCACTACATTATCCTTCGAAAAAATTTACAGACAATGCAAATTACTACTACAAAGAGGACTTTCACATCTAAATTCATCATCATGGGGAGGTCCACCATGGTGGGTTATAGGAAAAGATTAAACATTTAGCTCCTTTATCTTCTATCCATGCAGACGGTTATCGTGAATCTCATCTGAAGATGATACTTCAAGATCGACCGAACTATCATGAAGTAAGACTTCATGAGGAAGTGTCTGATGCAAACCTTCAGAATTAATGTTCTTACTATTGGGAAATGAGAGAGTATAATTTTGAGTTCCAACAGATAATTGTCTGAGGGCTTCAAGAACTCCAGCATCGAACAAGGCCTTATTACAGATTCGCTCTTGATTTCTTGACTGTGCTGAGCAGATATTTTTCTTAGATGTCGTCTTACTCACTTTAGGAACCAATTGTTGACGAAAGTGGTTATTATGGGTAGGTGTATGTGATTTCTTAGGAGAAATAGTCAGGTTAGGCTGATTATCTCCATTCAAATCAGGTGTATATGCCTGACATGATTTTCCGTATGATATGGGGGAGTATACCCCACAACCCTCTTGGACTGGAAAAGAGGTGTGTATCTATTCAGGAGTGATATTTTGATGTGTCACTCCATTGGTAGGGATAGATTTTCATTTCTTTCCTCATGATGTTGCTGAAGCTGTTATAATATTCTGGCAGGCATCCAGAATATGAGCAGGGATTTGCTTCTTCTCTTTCACCATGGTCAGAATGTGCTTGGTGACTTCATCTACCGAAACGAGAATATACATCCATTTCGTGCTTGGAGTAGGTGTGTGTTCCTGCTCCTGTCCTCCTTTTCCTGGCAGTGAATTCCAACAGTAATCATGTGTAGGGGTAAGGAGTTGAGTCTGCTCCAATTTTGTCATCGGGGCTTTTCGATTGACTTCTCCAGATGCTACCAAATGTGACTGTTGGAAGGCTTGATGAATATTGGCAGGTGTATGTTCCTACTGTTTATTCCTCATCAAGTAAGGTTGATGATTTTCCTTCAATACTGGCAGAAGAGACTACTGACTGAAGTGTTGATTATAAACAGGTGTATGAGCCTGCTTATTAATTGCCACCATATTAGATTGGCGACCTTCTTTGGTTGTAGTCAGACGAGACTACTGACTAGTTGATGATTTATAAATAGGTGTATATGCCTGCCTATAATACTCCACCAGATTTACCTGGAGGGATTGGCTTGTTGTTGCCAGATGAGTCTGCTGGGCAGTAACATCAGGATGGACAGGTGTATGTGCCCGATCGTTGCTTTCCACCAAGTTAGGTTGGTAGACTTATCCATATATGGAAGATATAAGAACCTGCTTACTGTTGACCAGATTTCTCCTCCGGTGGTTCGTATTGTGGACTCGGGTCTGAGGAACCCGAGCCGAACCCCTAAAGGTGATACCCTCATCATGTTAAGGGTGCACTGTCATACGAGTCTGGCAGTGATTGTTGATGGGATCCCTCAGGAAGGACTCAAGTCTCCTTTAATTAAGGCCTTTAGTGACCACTTCATTCACCTCCCTATAATATGGGAGGGACTGGTTGTAGAGTTCCAGGGATAACGACCCAAAATGGTTGGAGACGGTGGTTAGCACTGGTTTCTTCTTGATCGATGGTCTTCGCTGTCTGGACAACCAGGGTGAGTTATTAACCTAGAGGGCTTGTCGGGCAGCCTCCAGAGTTGGAATGGTACCATGTCGACGGTATTCCTTAACCAGTGCATTTGAAACCTAGAGTTGCAAATGTTGAGTAGGTGATGTCGTCCTCTGAGCAGACGAAGATCCGGTAAGAGTAGCAGTAGATGCATTCACATGAGAGGTATTCACATGTGTGAACTTTAGAGAAGCCATTTATGTAATGTATAAGATCTTGTAAAAAGAGTGCATGTTTGATAAAACAAATATAATCAAGATAAGATCGACCACTACATCTTTTGGATGAGCACATATGTTATTGATTTCTTTGTTTTCCCTCTCATTGAGTTTAAATAGGGGCCTAACAAATAAGTAAAACATCATTTTAACTTGGTTAAGGATTCATGTCGGGTTCACCATTTTTGTTTCCTCTAGAAAATGGGGATGAACTTGTTTGCTTAAGGTTCAAACATTCCAATTGGTTTCTAACGGGTTTGTTCGTAGAACCGGAAACATCCAATTATTCTATATCCATTTGGACCAACATTCCAAAGGTAGGTGATCATTAGTTATGGATCGATGTGGCTTAAGAATTTGCATTGGTCGAGAGGATGGGAGGTTGGACTCATCACACATTTTTTGGGGGGAATTATTGTCTACTCTGGGACTCTCTTTATAGATTTAAGTTTTTTTCATGAATCTTTATTACATTACCAAGTATGAAAATGATCTTTCCTTAAGATCTGAAAATAAATGATTAATATGTATGAGATTTAGAGAATCTTTTATATGTATTCGAGGTTCTTCATTGATAGAGAATCATCCGTATGTATTGGAGATTCTTATTCAATGGTATCATTTACTACATTTTATAGAAATCTCCTGGTCATTATGATGACCATACTGGTTTTAAAGCCACTCAGCGGAGCACTTGAAATTTATTGTCGTTCAGAAGGACATGGATTATTTCAGAGTTGGGATCGTACCCACAGATGGGCTACCTACGTATCCTTGTTTAGAAAATGAATCAGAACCCATGTACTTAGAGTAAAGAAGTATGAGGATTATGCATGGTTGATGACTCAAAGAAAGATTTCATAATTACTTTTACACTCTAAGCTAACGTGAGTCATGCTCGGTGTGAGAAACAAGAGGTATTGGTAAAACCTGAAAATTGTTCCATGAAAGATGCAATCATAAGAAATAATATGGGGCATATGTATGTATGACTGCCCAGATAGATAAGGATTGGGATTTACTTCAGGGAAGAAACCTGGGAACAAGGTTCATAAAGGTATATGTGCTTTATGAAGATTTGGATACTTAACTTAGGGATTACTCCTGAGAAGGATGCCCAGGTTAAAGGGACTTGAGAAATGGGGATTACTCTTGAGAAGGAGGCCCATATTAAGGTAATTTGGAATTTAGGGATTACTCCTAAGGAGGATTCCCAAATTTGGGAACTTGGATTGGGGCTTACTCCTGAAAATGAGGCCCAAGTTAGGGGACTATTGGCTGGGGCTTACTTCTGAAAAGGAGGCCCAGGTTAGGGGACTATTGGGACTTACTCCTAAGGAGGATTCCCATGTTAAGATCTTCTCATTTTAAATAATGAGGCTGAATGAATATAAATATCTAACCTTAGTGACATAAAGATATGTAAATCACTAGGTTTTGAGAGATCTTCCACAGAATCCCTTTTAAGTAAGGAAGCCAATAAAGGAACCATGGAATAAATTAATTTGAAGAGGGTTTTGAAGGCTAAATCTTTAAGAGGAGAGGTGGATTTGAAGAAAAGAGATGAATGGATAGGAGGGACACCCAAAAAAATGTAGGCGCGCAGGTCCTGTTTGGGCACGCAGGTCCTGGTCGCGCAGGTATACCTGCGCGACACATGTGTACTTGCGCGCTGGTCAACCCATAGGGTAATACTTGGGCGATACATGGCTCAATCCCTTAGTATTATCCATAAAGGATTATAAAAGGGTGGTGTGCAGGTTCTGTTGAAGGAATAAGGCATTGCGCATGTGTGACCATTTCCCTTAAGGGTTAGACACTTAGGCGCACATGTGTTGATTAATTTCAACACTTAGGCCTTGTTCCCCCTCTTTAGATCTTCCATTCTAGGTAATAAATTACATTAGAAGTGTTCGAAAGACTTCAATAGGAGACTAGGGCGCCGAGAGCTGAAATCTGAGTTTCTAGATTTTTTGACCTCGAAATAGGGGGCCGACAACGGGTATTGATAGGCTACTGAAGGCCCTATGAGAAAATTAAATAGGGCACGTAGGTCACCAGTGTGACCAAAATGTGGCGCACAGGTATACCTTTGTGACCATCATGGAACATGTGCGGCCCATGCTCAAAGAAATCCTTGTTCATGCCTTTTTCTATTTTTGATGTTTTTTCAAAGGATAAATCACTTTGTGTTCCACGTATTTCCCTTTTCATTCGTTAGACTCTGTGATGGAAAGAAGAATCAATAGAGATAGATGCTTGGAGATCCAAAATGAAGATATCCAATAGAGTGGTTTGTGATGCCAAACTCTATATGTAGTAGTGAGAATAAGAGAAGTCTCAATTGATTAAAGAAATTAAAAATCTTCAGTCTTCAATTCTAAATAACTCATAAAATGTGGTTGAGTAAAATATAAAAGTTAAAGAACAAAAAATATTTATCTATGGTTTGAATATCACAAAAAAAGTTCAAATCAATCATATAAAATAACATATAGAGGAAGTTGTTGACCTTTGAATAAAATTAGAAAATCGTAAGAGACTCTTGACTCCCAATTTGACATTAGTAAATTATATTTATCATGTGATAAAAAATATGAATGTTGATCATAGAGGTCCAGCGAAATAGAATCAATAGTAAAATTTAAATGATAAGTCTAGTATATGGCTTGATCAAAAATAGAAAGTTTTGTTGTTTTATGTATGTCCCCAAGAACCCATTCTGAGGTTGAAAATTTATTTTGATAAAAATTAGAATCAGAAGACACATAAGACCCATGGTGGAACTGATTTGATAATAATTTATAGGAATACACCTCATATCAGATGTTATTAATAGGGAAATTTGGATCATTCTCAAAATGTATGTTCCATATCTAAAAGTTATTGAAGGGAAAAATAGAAGTAAAAAAAATAGGCCACATAAAGTTTAATATTCAAAGAATAATTTTTATGGTCATTTCCTCTGGTGTGGAGGATTTAGACACATAGTAAGATATTTATCATCAATAATTTATAGTAATGTTCCAAAGTAGAAACAAATTTTTCATAAGAAGATACTCAATGAATAATCAAGTTATTTGAAATAGAAATATCAATTTATATCTCTACAAGATGAAGCTTCTCCATTTTACTCAGAGGAAGATTAGTAATGTCATTCCATGGAAGGTATGAAGTCAATGAAATTGATCCAAAAGAAAATATTGGAGAAGGGAGTGGTTAAAAATATCTCTATTAAAGCATCTGTTTATTCTAGTTAACGGATACTTGATAGTGGATGAAAATCCCATATGATGGGAAATATGGATCTTGTTATAGTAATAAAATATGATAAGGAATTTGTTGTAAAATTGTAAAATGATGAATGCATGAAGATTATTGGATCATGAAAAGCCAAATTTGGAGAAAAAGATGTGATATGTACTGATGTCTAGATTTTAGAAGGTATCAGTCACAAATTTCTTAGTTTTATTAAATTTTGTGACATGATAATTCTATAATATTTACCAATAAGTTGTGTATTTTCAAGGGAAAAGATGGCACAATTGTTTTATAGGGTAAGCACATGAAGGGGAATCTCTATATTGTGAGTGACGAATAATATATATGCTTTTTATTTAGAGAGGAAGAAAACAAGTTGTGGTATAAATGGATTGTCCATCTATGACAACTATCCCTATAATATACGGTTAAATGTGATGTATCTCAAGATCTTCCCAAGTTATCATGTGATCATACTCACACATGTGATGAATGTTAATAGGGGAATATTATCAGGAAGACATGCAAGGAAAAAAGAATAAAATTCATCCAGAGTACTCGAATTGCTGCATGAAGATGTGTGTGGACCTGTCTCACCAATAGTTATTGAAAGGAAGAGGTATCATGTTATCTTCATTGATGATTTTAGCATGATGGAATAGGGTTTTGTCATTGCCTATAAGTCTAATGTGTTCAATTGAATAAAATAATATTGGAGGGAATTTGAAAGAAGGATTCGAAAAAAGGTTCTGAAGTTTCATACTAATAATGTTACGGAATTCAAAAACATCCAAGTGAAATATTATCTCAAGAAACATGATATAATCCATCAAGTTTCGGCAGTGAGAAATCCTCAAAAAATGAAGTGGTTGAGAGGATTAATTAGATCATAAATAACATGTCCTAAACAATGATTATTAAAAAGGACCTACCAGAGAAATTATGGAAGGATGTATTCTTAACATTGGTATACATATATAACATGGATTTGTTGTGTCTGAAGGAAGAAAGTATCCATACGATATTTGGAACGAAAATAAGCCAACATTAAAATACTCACTAGTGGAAAAAAGGGTTTATACCAACGCAAGCATGTCCACGATTTATAAGAACCTTTGGGAAATTGTGGTTTATTCCTACGGTTTTGCTAAAACTGTCGGTATACATTACCGGTTTCTAATTTTTATCAGGATCCCTTTCGATTTTTCACCCCCTTCACGAACCCCCCCCCCCCCTAACCTCGGCCTCCCGGCCCTCTCCTCCCCTTCCCGACCTCGACCTCCTTGACCTCCCAACCTCCACCTCCTCTCCCGACCCCCAACCCCTCTTCACTCCCTCTCATACGACAACGTTCAACCCTCCCCTCTAGGATCCCTCTCTGACGATGATGTCCCCCTCCCCTCTCACCTCCTTTCTCCCTCTCCTCCAGTGACGTTCCCCCCTCCAACGACGTCCCCCATCCCCCTCTCTAGTCATGCGCGAGACCCCCCATGGCCAAACACCCCGCGCGACGCCCCCCTATCTCGGCTCCCTCTCCTCCACCATTTCTCCCAAATTTCTTGAGGGTTCTTGATCGGTACTTCCAGGTAAGAATTAATATTCTTTAATTCTTCAATTTCATAGATTTTTCTTCTCTACGGTTACCCGGTTTCATTCGGTTGAACCCTAGGGGTTTTGAGGTTTCCTGATTCTAACTTTGATCCTTGTTTCTAAGGGGTATAATGGTTCTCTCAGGTCACCTAGGTCTTGTTTTGGAATCTGATGCTGAAGGAAAAGTGGATTAGATAGTCTTGGTTCATTTTCCACCATTTGAGGTTGGTTTATTCTTATCTCTTTGTTTGGACCAATTTAATTTGTTGATTGTAGTGATTTATGTGTTTGTGAAAACTCTATATTAGGTATGAATTGCATGAATAAGACTACTTTACATTCTTCATATCTATTTGTGTGTGTTTGTAGCTCATATCATGTTATATGTTCCAGATTCCTCCTTTGTTATAAACTTATCATGTTTGTTTATTGATGGGTGAGTGGAGATATGCTGAGAAACATGATATTGTACAATGAATATATGATTATAATTTATTTATTTTATTCTATTTTGGTATGTGTAATTATATTTGTCTAACACGGCCTAGTGTATGTTTGATTCTAATTTCATTGAATCTTATTTTTATGATTCATTTTTTAATTTTGAATTGATGTTAATTATATTAATCTCATTTGGGTTTTTTATCTTTTTTACTTCTATTTATTTGATGTTTCATAGATGTCTAGTGTATGGGTGACCCATTATAGATTCTCAATAACAGATTCAATGTCGCACATTCTTGAGGATGAAACAAACCAATTTAAATGAAACCAACATGAACTCATTCAAACTGAATTGAATGAAATAATACATAATATAAGTAGGAAAAATCAAAATAATCTGAATTGTATTAACCTATAGAGTAAAAATGAATTTTCCTAAATGAATCTATAATAAATTAAATTAGTGTATACGGAACAAATAAATTAAAACTAAACATATCTAAAACAATTCATATCATGTTGTATAAAAACGAATCATACATAATCAGTGACCTGCATCAATTAGGATGACATCAAACATAAAAAAACAATATGAACCATAGGAAACCAAACCAAATAAGATTATGAAGAGTAAACCCAAAATGAGTTGAACTACATAAAGTGGCACCATACAAACCCACAAATGATGTATCAAATTGGACCAAATATAATGAATTAAAACCTATATAACCACAACTGGCATGAACTAAATTGAACTAAACCAAACTTATATGAATCAAATGTAATGAATTTCAATTTATTATAACCCCATCTTGAAGTGATAACTTGCATTCCCATTCAATAAGAGATTAATCTCCATTTTCAATAATTGGCACAGTCAGTGAAAGATAATGTGTGAAATAGAAACGGTCAGATCATCTCACCAGATCAACAACCTCATCAGGGCCTAATGGTGTGTACTCAAATCAAGATATGTATAGTAGCATGGGGTGAAACAATGAACCAGGGATTACAGTGGTGTTGTGATAACTATATCAATGGAGGTGATCCCCTATCAATCCAAATAAAAACTGTAAAGGACCACTGAGTCTATAACGGATATTTTCATATTGAATATGGATCAACAAATGCCAGAGGCCTATAAGGGTCAATAGGACTATATTAAGAGGCTGAATCTCTACCACTCAAGGTGCCATTACCAAAGTTCCAACTTGGATTCCTAAACGTGCATCCCCTATTGGAATAAACCGCCCATTCAAAAATATTTTTATGAAACCATCAATCCTAAGGATTATATATATTTACAGCCTAACCCAATAACCCCATGTGGTGTATTATCCTACTTATATGATTTATGAATATGAACTAACACTATTATGGAACTTCTGGGAAGGGAACCAGTGAGGGCGTATAGAGGTCGGCCAAGCTCAACTACGATAGAGTAAAATATTGATCCAATCCTTAAAAGAGATGAGCGATCGTATATAAATCTCATTTCATAACTTTTCTTTCATGATATTGAGCATATCCTTCACCAAAAATAGAGTCTATGAGGGGTTATCCCAGACATCCATGATAGGAAGAAATTTTTCTCCCATTTTCCCAAGGGGGGCGTATCCTGCCTATTCAATAGACATCCTAGAGGCTAATTCCAACTTCGTTGTGGGAAAAATGGAATGAGTTGGTTCCAAGGAACCAATGGATAATCAGTTCTATTAGAATATTAGACTGGTGGTATATGATATACTAGAAAACCCATACTGGTTCTTAATGATGGATAACGTGTAGCTAGTCAGAAAAATCTAAGCAGCTTTACCTAACCAAGAATAACCATTCTCATTAATCAGAGATGTGCCCATGTGGTTCGTAAGACACCAAGGAAGCCCTGGAGACAGGTCTACCTTATCGCACAACATCTTGTTGGCATGTCACATTCATCATAAAAAATGTTTTAAACACAACCATTTGACTCTGTGTCACAATGAACGACTCCATGGAAAGACTAAAGGGTTTTACCTGATAATGATCATGCATCACCACAAGACCCTTCATTGGTGATGCGACATAGTACCTACAGGTTGAGAGATTATCTTCGATAACACTCTTACGAAGTTACAAGACCCATTTCCTTTCTCAAATAAAGAATTAAATAAAAGAGGAAATGGTGGATGATTCTTGTGGAGTGTGATACGTTGGAAATTACCCACATGTTTAGTCAATACCCCATCGTTTGGACAAAGTATAATAATTGGGGTGTAGGTGGAAGGTTATTTTGGTCAATGATCATTATGTGACACCCCATGAATAAACCATTGCTGGATCATACAAAATGCGTAAGAACAATACCCTACATCAAATCCATCCTGAATCTATGATATACACACCACAAAAGGCGGTGTATAAATATGGTTTTGAGGCCTCTATATCGCTCCCCCTTAGCACAAAAAAGAGAATCTATGCACTTGCACATTCATGCATCCACAACTGATCACATACGTTGAATATTTCTCATAGCGGCCAATCTCTTGATCACAATGAATACCCACTAGGTAAAATATAGGTAAAACCCTAAGGGGTCATGAGGCATGCATAAACACTTCATGTGATAACATGATGTATTGCGAAGGACTTCTGGCATGACATCAAGGTCATGTGAAGGAGGTCCTGAATATATGATGAATCATTTGAATCCTTAATAAGCTAATACTAGAAAAATATAAGGAATATATGTAATAATAGATGGAATAAAGATTAAAAGACATGATACTTATGTAAAGAACATATACAATGATCCTCATAAACATCACACGACTCACCCAAATCATGTAAAAGCATCGGGACATGTCACCCAAAACATGCGACCCTCCCTGGATATACCATTTGGATCATGCGATCTCCACCAGAAATTTATATAAAGTCTCATGACACCCCTCATACATTCCACCTAATTCTTTTGAATCCCTATGGGATCTCCATATAGATCTTACAATTTCCACATATAGGTCACCAAAATTATGCAACAACCCCATTGTCTATTAGTTAGGTCTCGTGAAGTCCTCCACACATATCGACCAGATCATTTGAAATCCTGTAAGAATATCATGAAGGTTTCATGATGAAAAAAGGTCAAGTCACCTGGATTTCACGGGGTCAATGTCTTTAACATAGTCTTGATGATGAATTTTGAAGTTCTATCCACATGAATTAGGAATGAAATTTCAACACATGGTATATGATAATCCAATGATAGATGATGTAGGTCTAACAATAGTGAGAGGTACAATTAATATTGATTCATCATTATACAGTGTTTTATTTGAAAATATTTCCACCAATTATATCATTTAGACCTATATTGTGTATATAATAAATCATTTTATTTATTTCATGCATTTTGTGATTTAAATTGAAATGCCTTTAGATAAAAGGAGAGATATAGGTCCCAAATGCCCCTCTTATGATTTTCCTTATATGGTATCATTCATTTCTATGTATTTTTTACTCTAGATATGGAACCAATGGATATAATTATTAATATGTATTGATTGATTATTATTTATTCCACGATCAACTAGAACCCAAATGAATGAAATTGTCTGAGATAATATAAACAAAAACAAGACAAACTAAATCTAATGGAAATTTCCCAAACAAACATGTATTGAACAAAACCAATCTAAGCTGAAACTCAAGCCAAACTAATTATATACCATTTATTGGAAGATTAATTATTAATTAATAGGAATGTACTTTTTGATAGTATCATTTTAAAACATGGATTTGTTTCCCCCTTGCTTGCAGGAACATGATTTGACCCATGTGGCGTTGTGGTTCTTATATGTTGGGCAGTGACATGTATAGTCACAGGAGACAGGTATGTTTTAGTTTAGTTTTTATTTTATTTTATTTATTGCATTGGACACATAGGTCTTTTACTGGTATATATGGACAGGGAGTAGGTATATTCTATGAAGGTGGCCAAAAGGGGTTCAGATTGTTTCAGTCCGTTGGCTTTGATCCGAGGTAAGATTCTATGATTACTACTTGTCTCGCACCTCATATATTTTGGGGATTTCAATTTTTTTAACTCCATATTATGTTTTTGGTAGGGTGTTGGATCGTTTTGTGTTGGTTCAGGTGGATTTGGTTGTAACACCCTGAGATTTAATGAGAAGTATTCTTTTTAATTTATTTGATGTCTTGTGTTGTATGCTACACCAAATTATCTTGCTCTATACGCAACACCATATTAACTTACAGTATATGAAACACTATTCTTGGATCATGTTACACAAAATTTCCCGTTCGTTTGATAGAAGTTATTCTACGCAACATTGAGTGTATATATATATATATATATTCAATGTATAAATGAAATATGGTTGGATTCTATTATACACAACAACAAAAGAATCTTGCACTACACGCAACCCTGACTTGGCTTTCTTTACACGCAATCACGACCTTCTATGATAGCGTGTGTGGTACGCAACACCGAGTTTCACTAAACAACGATATGTTATTAAAATATTATATAAACTAGCCGTTATGAATAGTAATACCCACTTTTTGAAATTTTATAAACTTTATCATTCAAAATGGACTTCATTTTTGGATTTGGAATATCGAAATTATCCTAGCGTTAATTTTTGGTATTTTTCTGAAAACTTTCAATTTTTGATGAACAGTGAAAACACTGGGTTACTATTTAAAAACCGAATTTTTATA
Source organism: Viscum album (assembly GCA_963277665.1). Lineage (NCBI taxonomy): Eukaryota > Viridiplantae > Streptophyta > Magnoliopsida > Santalales > Viscaceae > Viscum > Viscum album. The sequence continues at coordinate 298,453,119 of OY728138.1, forward strand.
TAAATAATTATTTTTTTATTTAAATTTATTTTAGGTCAAAATTGATACATAATACCTATATAAGTTCCATGTAATTCATTGGAGTCATTTTATGTAAGAACCTGGTTCTTAGTTTTGAGGTACGGGCTTCTTCTTTTTCCTTTTCCTTAAGTGTTTTTGAGAAAATATGGAAATTGGGGAAAAATCCTGAATTTTGGAACTACACGCCATGTACTTTTCGACACGCCGTGTACTTTTGGCCGTGTTGGGATGAGTACATGGGGAATATAGCCTTGTCGGCGACGAGGGGTGTAGGAACTGACTACACGCCGTGTAGTGGTACTTACACGTCGTGTAGTCAGTCGGCAGGCTTAAACAGTAAGGTGGTGGAGTTGCCTCCAGCTGGGCGACAGTACACGCCGTGTACTTGGGAGTACATGTCGTGTAATCATGTCGACGGATGAATAGTGCGTCGGTGCCGCCAGGGGAACAGTTAAATGAAGAAAGTACACGCCGTGTACTCAGAAGTACACGCCGTGTACTTTGATTTTTCGGCTTAAAATAGGCAGTAGCCTCCTTATTTGGTAGAAGAGGCGTTTGAGCCATTTTGGAGCCAAAGGAGGAGGTCGGACCTTTGAAGATCCACCAGGTTTTCGTCTGGAATCCGATTCGGCTTCGGACGATCTTGTTGGAACCGCACGGGTAAGCCCTCTCCTCTCTCGGTACCGTTCTTACCAATTATTTCCTGAGGGGAAGTTATTTATGTTTGAATGGGTTTTGTTCTTAGTTAGATCTACGCCATTCTTGGGCGTTTCTGGAGTCGGCATTCGGGTATAACGTTCGTTGGCGTATAAGGTAGGTGTCTTTGTGTTTGTTTTCCAACTGTCGTGTGTTTTTGTGCGTTTCTATGCCACGAACCCATGATGGGGTGTCATGTGGCTGAGGTCATTGCTATATTTACTGCCTAGAATTGAATAGGTGATTAAATTATGATAATAAAATGCTGTTTGGGATCGTTGCTTGGATCTGGAACCACCCCATGGGTGTGTTTCACTGTTTAGCCATTTGGCCAGGATACCCGAGGGTATGCCTTTAAAGTAGTAATCATAGAATTGCCTTGAGAGGAATTGCTTGTTTACTGCTTTGGACATATTGGGCATGGCCTGGTTACCTGTTTAGCCTGAGGGCGTTGTTGTGATTAGTCTGAGGGCGTGACTGTTTTAGCCTGAGGGAGACGTTCTATTTCGCCTGACGGAAACCTTTCGTGCCTGAGGTCTTGACTTCTGTACCTGAGGGAGAAACTTCCTATGCCTGAGGGCAATTTCTGTTATGCCTGAGGGCAATACCTGTGGGTTAGGTTCTGTATGGACTGAGGGAAAGCCTGAGGGCGTGGTTTACTATTTTAGCCTGAGGGCACGGTTCTGGTTGGCCTGAGGGCTTGGTGCTGTTGAGCACAAGAATGTTACTAAATTAAATGAATTAAAAGAATAATAAAATGGAAATTTAATTGTTAAGTTAGTTACTTTTTAGTACTTCTTACTTTATTGCATTATTATTGCACATTGTTGTTTCATGCTTACACGCAGTTGGGCACGGGCCTTTGGTGGGTGCCTACTGAGATATATTTCTCACACCCTGTTTGGGTCACGCTTTTCGGCCCAAATAGATTACATTTCTACAGGTGTAGATAGGGGAAAGAGTCCTTATACAGGCACTTTACTGTTGTTGTGGAGTATGAGGGCATGGGACTAAGCCTAGGCTCGCGATGTTGCTGCTAGCTGTTTTGCTTGTTTTGTTGTACTCTGTATTTTGTTGTACTGTATTGATGTATAACATGTTCTGGCTGTTTTCTTAGAACTTGAAACATGTAGCATCATCACTTCTATACTGTTGGTTATATCCACTGCTGTAGTTTATTTCAGTTGTGTATGTTTACTGCTTCTGTTGTCGTTGTATGTTTATTTTGTATTCCGTTGTGCTACACTTTGACAAATGAGGGCATAGTTTCCCCACTATCAGACCTGGGCCCTCGCTGCTAGTCGGCAGCCTCTGGCGTTTGGGGAAATGCGCTTGAGGTCACGTGGTGAACCGGGCTCGGGGAACCCGTTGCATGGCACCCGGGTCCGGGACGTTACAAAGTGGTATCAGAGGTGTTTCTTTTCTTTGACTTACTATTTGGAGCCGTAGTCAGGGATAGGACGAACGGTAGTTGGTAATAAGCTGTGCCCGGGCGTAGCTAACCCGTGTACAGGGAAAAGCCAGTCTACCTTGTATTTTGCATTCTTTGGATTTTTCAATTTTACGGTTGATATGTTTTCACCGTTGGGGGACTCACTTTGAGATTGTGCAGTTTATATTTTATCTATGGGTTCTATTTAGTTGCAACCCGATGAGATGAGGGTATGTCGTCTCATGCATCATATAGGCACATGCTAGATATCACATGTTATTCATAGTTTCCATGCCATGTACGTACAGTAGAAATTCGCAAGTTGTTGTGATAGTTGTTGTGCTAATAAAACATGTTGTTGTGATAGCTGCTTGATAAAATACCTGCCTTGTGATATGGTATTTTTTTTTGAGCTTGTTTATATAATGGACGCCAAACTTTGGTTTTTGGGGAGTATGGTCCCCCATTGACCGGAAATTGGTGGATCATTGACTGTTTGTTGGTTATAACACATATAATATGTCGAACTTTGATTCATGGGGAGTATGGGCCCCCACGGGTCGGAATTTGACACTTGGGTGTTGTTTTTCAGTATTTTCTGGGTTCCGGGGAAGTTTCTGAGGCATACTGTCTGGAAACACAGTATACACACCGTGTAGTATTTTAATACACGTCGTGTATGCTCTTCTATTCGGGAAGAAAAATGAACTTTTCGAGTACATGCCGTGTACCCAGAGTACACGCCGTGTAGTATCTTCCCATGTCACAAACCGTGTGGGCGGCGACACGGGGTAGGAAAAGTCTTGGGTAAAACACGTCGTGTAGTTTTTGAACATGCCGTGTACTGTGACCCGGAGTTCGGCCATGTAACTAACAACACGGGTCAGTGAACTCCTGGACAGAACACGCCTTGTCAATGATGGACATGCCGTGTAGTGTGACCTGGGGACTCGGCCGTGTAACTAACAACATGGGTCGGTGTAACCTCTCCCTGAACACGCCGTGTACCTATGGGACACGCCGTGTAGTCTTGTCCGAGGACAGATCGTGTAGAGTTAGTCGTGTGGCTGGGAAATAGGGTGGTGTACACGCCGTGTGCGGGTGTAACACGCCATGTAGTGTCAAGCCGAGCAGTCGGCCATGTCACAAATGACACGGGAAGTTGGAAAATAACACCGTACACGCCGGGTAGATAGTATACATGCCGTGTAGTTTTCTTCGACGGAAGCCGTGTGGATTCGTCGTGTATAAGAACCCGGGCAGGGGAAGGGAAGTCAAGTACATGCCGTGTAGTCATTGTACACGCCGTTTAGTCTTGTTTTTCCAATTTTGCATGCTTTCTTCCTCTTGTTTTCTTGGTGGTTCCTTCATTTCAGTCTTAATAATCTTGAATCTGAGGCGTGCTTTTGACCTTGTAGCATCATGCCGCCTAGATGACCGTGAGTTGTTCGCCAGGAGAGCGGTGACGATTATTTTCCGGAGATGGTTAGCCATGGGCTACAAGTTAATCCACCAGCAGAGCCAGATGTGGCTCCAGCTGTTATACCGGACACAGGGGCGGAGGCGCAGTTCCGTGAAGGCTTTATGCGGTTCATGCAGACCATTCAGGGAGCACCGCAGGCTGCCACATCTATGGCCGAGTTGACATGTATCTTTCAGCAGTAGCATCCACCTACGTTTTCATGGGATGGCAGACCGCAGGCTGCGGAGTCTTGGCTAGGATCGATGCAGACTATTTTCAAGCATCTTGAGACACCTCCAGGGCGGAGGGTCAAGCTCGCGACTTACATGATGCGTGATTCCTCCAAGAGGTGGTGGAATGTTACCACCCAGTCAGAGCATCACAGAGACATGGCGTGGGAAGATTTTCAGTCAGTCTTCTATGACTTATTCTTTCTCAAGACATTGAGGGAAGATAGAGCGCGAGATTTCATGAATCTGTAGCAGGGCGCTATGTCGGTGATGGACTATTCTGCTCGTTTTACGGAGCTTCAGCGTTTTTCACTCGTGCTGGTGGGTGACGAGACGTTGAGAGCCAGACGTTTTGAGGATGGTATTCGATATGATATCCGAGCACTGGTAAATTTTTTCAGGTTTCCTTCAGTACATGCTATTGTAAACCAGGTGCTGATTTCTGAGAGGAACCTGCAGGAATCTAGTGGTGTGGGCCAGAGCAGTTCAGCACCAGTTACTGGTATTATTTCTACTGGAAAGAGGAAGAGACAGATGGACTTCTCTCAGGGCGGCAGTACCAGCCAGGCAGCTTCTTCATGTGGCCCAATCAAGTGCTACCAGTGTGCCAGAGAGGGGCACAAGAGGCCGCAGTGTCCACGAGACCCAGTGGAGTGCCGATCTTGCGGCAAGATGGGTCATTTGTATCGCTTTTGCAGGGTGTTTCTACCAGTGTATAGTGAGAGGGGTTCTGTGTAGACTCCGCGTGCAGGAGAAGGACCAGTGGCTTCTTACCAGTCAGGGAACTGGAATACGTCAGGGCATGCAGGCAGAGATGGTGGCCATGGTCGTGGTAGCCAGACACCGGGATCTCAGAGGCAGTAGGGCGGGACAGCTCAGGGTAGCCAGGCTGTTTCGTAGGGCCGCGACACTAGGTAGGCATATGCAGTGCAACAGACCCAGCAGAAGCAGGATCCCAGACCTTCTATAGTCAGAGTTACTATTCTAGTAGCTTCTGTCTTCTCTTCATTACTTTTCGATATGGGTGCTACGCATAGTTTCATATCTGTACCCGTTGTGGAGATCCTTGGGCTCTGTGTTTCTACTTCTTCCGATATCTTGACGCTAGACACTCCGTTGGGAACTAGGACGGCTGGTGTGAGTCAGTGCAAGGAGTGCCCCCTTGAGGTTGGAGGGTGTCACTTCTTTTAGGAACTCTATGTCTTAGAGATGACGACCTATGACGTCATTCTCAGGATGAACCGGTTGGTTCCCTTTCGAGCCTTTGTAGACTGCTATCGTTGCAGGGTGAGTTTCACATCACCAAAGGGAGGAGAGTTTCTATACAAGGGCGAGTGGGATGTTCAAGCGAGTCGAGCTGGACCAGAGCATCATGGGTGAGGTGGAGTCACAGCCCAGATTGCGAGTTTATATCTGGATGACCAGGGGACTTGTCAGACGTATTTCCCTCCAGTTGTTGATCGTTTCAGGGATGTCTTCCTGGACAACTTTTCAGGTCTACCTCCGGTGCGTGAGGTGTATTTCTCTATCGAGATTATGCCAGGAGCAGCACTGGTATCCATTCCTCCTAATAGGATGTCCACTCCTGATTTGTAGGATCTCAAGAGTCAGTTAGAGGAGTTATAGGCAAATGGCTTTATCTGACCCAGTACTTCTCCTTGGGGTTCTCTAGTCCTTTTTGTGAAAAAGGCAGACAGTACCCTTAGACTTTGCGTGGATTATCGGAAGCTGAACCAGTTGATGGTTAAGAACCGATATCCCTTGCCGAGGATAGATGATCTGTTTGATTAGCTTCATGGATCACGAGTGTTCTCGAAGATTGACTTGAGATCTGGATATCATCAGTTGCACGTGAGACCATCGGATATACCGCTTAAAGATTTTCGGAGCAGATATGGTTTGTACGAGTACTTGGTTATACCGTTGGGACTCATGAACGCGCCAACGGTTTTCATGGCTCTGATGAATCGTGTGTTCCATACATATCTTGATTCTTTTGTGGTGGAATTCATGGATGACATCTTGGTGTACTCCCACACTCGACACGACCATGCCACCCATCTTGAGATCGTATTGAGTACACTGAGAGAGCATCGGCTATATGCTAAGCTCTCTAAGTGCCACTTTTGGATGGACCAGATTCACTTCCTGGGTCATATCATCTCAGAGGTAGGAGTTGTAGTAGACCCATAGAAGGTGAGAGCAGTAGTTTCCTGGGAGCATCCTAAGAACGTGTTTGAGATATGGAGTTTCTTAGGGCTGGCTGGTTACTATAGATGCTTCATACAGGACTTCTCCCTCTTAGCAGCACCGTTGATAGGTCTGACTAAGAAGGGTGTGAAGTTTGTTTGGTCAGAAGCTTGCGAGATAGATTTTTAGTACCTGAAGGGAAGGTTGACATCAGCACCGATCCTAATACTCCCAGAGCAGGGGAAGAGCTATAAAGTTTACTGTGATGCATCAGGGATTGGGTTTGGGGCCGTTTTGATGCAGGGTGACTGGGTTTTTGCATACGGGTCTCGGCAGTTGAGGCCACATGAGAGGAATTACCCGACGCATGATCTCAAGTTGGCTACAGTTGTGCATGTGTTGTGTTGTTGGAGACATTATCTGTTGGGAGAGCATTTTGGGGTTTTCACTGACCACAAAAGCCTCAGGTATATCTTTACTCAGCGTGACCTGAATCTGAGGCAGCGAAGGTGGGTCGAGTACCTACAGTCCTTCGATTTTGAGCTTGTCTATACACCCGGTAAAGTTAATGCAGTAGCCGATGCACTGAGCAGGAATACTCAGATACAGGCAGTGTAGGAGGCCAATGGTGAGTGGGAGATTATGGATTTGTTCTCTGAGATGCATCTGGAGGTGCATGACAGTCAGGGGAAGACTTACCTTTCTTCTTTATCTGTGACTTCTACCCTCCTGGACAGAGTGGGGATGAGGCAGCTATCTGATTCAGAAGGCCTAGTTCTACGGGATTCGGTGGCAAGTGAGGACCCTCCTCTCAGTTGGATGATAGGCTATGGTGAGTTTTTGCGTTTTCATAGACGAGTATGGGTTCCAGGGGATGTATGCGAGGAGCTGATGCGGGAGTTTCATGCTTCAGCTTAGGCAGTTCATCCCGGGGTTACCAAGATGTACCGAGACTTGAGACGTCAGTACTGATGGCCGGGTATGAAGAGGGAGATAGCTGGTTTTGTTACGAGGTGTTCCACCTATCAGAAGGTGAAGGCAGAGCACCAGAGGCCAGCTAGGCTGTTATAGCAGTTGCCCATTCCAGAGTGGAAATGGGATGATGTCGCGATGGATTTCGTGACTGGATTGTCGAGGTCACCTCGTGGCAATGACGCCATGTGGGTTGTTTTGGACAGACTCATGAAGGTATCTCGCTTCTTACCAATCAAGGATACCTTTGGTGTGGACGAGCTCGGAGAGTTGTATATCTGAGAGATCGTACGTCTTCATGGGGTCCCTCGTTCTATCGTTTCAGATAGGTATGACCGCTTTACGTCTCGTTTCTGACAGAGTTTTTAGAGGGCACTGGGTACACAGGTGCTTCTGAGCACAGCATACCACCCTCAGACAGATGGCCAGTCAGAGAGGACGATACAGGTGCTAGAGGACATGTTGCGCGCATGCGTCCTAGACTTTGGGGGCTCTTGGGAGAAGCATATACCTCTAGTCGAGTTTGCCTATAACAATAGTTTTTAGGAAACTATTGAGATGGCACCATACGAGGCTTTATATGGTAGGTCATTCCAATCACCTTTGTGCTGGATAGAGGCAGGTGAGGCAGCTTTACTGGGGCCACAGCTCGTTCAAGAGACATCTGAGCAGGTCCAGTTGATTCGGAAGCGGATGGCTACTGCGCAGTCTCGTCAGAAGTTTTATGCTGATTTCCGTAGACGACCTTTGGAGTTCGTGGTCGGGGATCATGTTTTCTTGCGTGTTTCGCTGAGGCTGGGACACAAGCGGATCAGGAGACAGGGTAATCTTTCCCCAAGGTATATGGGACCATTTGAGATTCTGTAGAGAGTCGGGCTGGTTGCCTATCGGTTGCAGTTACCGCAGCGGTACTGAGCCATACACGATGTCTTCCACGTGTCTCAGTTGCGTCGCTACCATTCAGACCCATCTCACACCTTTCATCCAGAGGAGTTTGATCTTCGGTATGATGCGTCCTTTGAAGAGCATATGATCCGTATCATTGACTGGAGCACAAATTTTCTCCGAGGTCGGTCAGTTCTTCTCGTACGGGTGCTATGGCAGCATGGCCGAGTGCAGGACGAGACCTGAGAGCGGGAGGCCGACGTACGTGCTCAGTGGCCAGAGCTGTTTTGAGCTTATTCTTCGCCACCCTGGGAAGGGCAATTCGGGGATGAATTGCTATAAGGGGGGAAGTTTGTAAGAACCCGGTTCTTATTTTTGAGGTACGGGCTTCTTCTTTTTCCTTTTCCTTAAGTGTTTTTGAGAAAATATGGAAAATGGGGAAAAATACTGAATTTTGGAACTACACGCCATGTACTTTTCCACACGTCGTGTACTTTTGGCCGTGTTGGGATGAGTACAAGGGGCGTGTAGCCTTGTCGGCGACGAGGGGTGTAGGAACCGACTACACGTCTTGTAGTGGTATTTACACGCCATGTAGTCAGTCAGCAGGCTTAAACAATAAGGCGGTGGAGTCGCCGCCAGCTGGGAGACAGTACATGCCATGTAATCGGGATTACATTCCATGTAATCATGTTGATGGATGAACAGTGCGGCGGTGGCGCTAGGGGAACAGTTAAATGAAGAAAGTACACGTCGTGTACTCAGAAGTACATGTCGTGTACTTTGTTTTTTCGGCTTAAAATAGGCAGTAGCCTCCTCATTTGGTAGAGGAGGCATTTGATCCATTTTGGAGCCAAAGGAGGAGGTCGGACCTTTGAAGATTCGCTGGGTGTTCATCTAGAATCCGATTTGGCTTCGGACGATCTCGTTGGAACCTCATAGGTAATCCCTCTCCTCTCCGGGTACCGTTCTTACCAATTCTTTCCCGAGGGGAAGTTATTTATGTTTGAATGGGTTTTGTTCTTCATCAGATCTATGCTATTCTTGGGCATTTCTGGAGTCGGCGTTCGGGTATAACGTTCGTTGGCATATAAGGTAGGCGACTTTGTGTTTGTTTTCCAACTGTCATGCATTTTTGTGCGTTTTTGTGCCACGAACCCATGATGGGGTGTCGTGTGGCTGAGGTCGTTGCTATATTTAATGCCTATAATTGCATAGGTGATTAAATTATGATAATAAAATGCTGGTTGGGATCGTTGCTTGGATCCGGAACCACCCCAGGGGTGTGTTTCACTGTTTAGCTGTTTGGCCAGGATACCTGAGGGTATGCCTTTAAAGTAGTAATCATAGAATTTACTTGAGAGGAATTGAGTGTTTACTACTTTTGACATGTTGGGCATGGCCCGGTTACCTTTTTATCCAGAGGGCGTTGTTGTGATTATCCTGAGGGCGTGATTGTTTTACCTGAGGGTGACGTTCTATTTCGCCTGAGGGCAACCTTTCGTGCCTGAGGGCTTGACTTCTATGCCTGAGGGCGACAATTACTACGCCTGAGGGCAATTTTTGTTACGCCTGAGGGCAATACCTACGGGTTAGATTCTGTATGGCCTGAGGGCAAGCCTGAAGGCGTGTTTTACTATTTTAGCCTGAGGGCACGGTTCTGGTTGGCCTGACGTCTTGGTGCTGTTGAGAACAAGAATGTTAATAAATTAAATGAATTAAATGAATAATAAAATGGAAATTTAACTGTTAAGTTAGTTACTTTTTAGTACTGCTTACTTTATTGCATTTTATTATTGCACACTATTGTTGCATGCTTACACGCAGTTGGGCACGGGCCTTTGGTGGGTGTCTACTGAGATATATTTCTCAAACCCTGTTTGGGTCACTCTTTTCGGCCCAAACAGATTACGTTTCTGCAGGTGTAGATAGGGGAAAGAGTCCCTATACAGGAACTTGATTGTTGTTGTGGAGTAGGAGGGCATGGGACCAAGCCTAGGCTCACGATGCCGTTGCCAGCTATTTTGCTTGTTTTGTTGTACTCTGTATTTTGTTGTACTGTATTGATGTATAACATGTTCTGGCTGTTTTCTTAGAACTTGAAACATGTAGCATCATCACTTCTATACTGTTGGTTATATCCACTGCTGTAGTTTATTTCAGTTGTGTATGTTTACTGCTTCCGCTGTCGTTGTATGTTTATTTTGTATGCCGCTGCGCTACACTTTGAAAAATGAGGGCATAGTTTCCCCACTATCAGACTTGGGCCCTCGCTGTTAGTCGGCAGCCTCTGGCGTTTGGGAAAATGCGCTTGAGGTCACGTGGTGAACCGGGATTGGGGCACCCGTTGCGTGGCACCCGGCTCTAGGACGTTACAAAGTGGTATCAGAGGTGTTTCTTTTCTTTGACTTACTATTTGGAGCCGTAGTCAAGGATAGGAAAAACGGTAGTTGGTAATAAGTTGTGCCCGGGCGTAGCTAACCCGTGTACAGGGAAAAGTCAGTCTACCTCATATTTTTCATTCTTTGGATTTTGCAATTTTACGGTTGATATGTTTTCACCGTTGGGTGACGCACTTTGAGATTGTGCAGTTTATATTTTATCTATGGGTTCTATTTAGTTTCAACCTGATGAGATGAGGGTATGTCGTCTCATGCATCATATAGGCACATGCTAGATATCACATGCTATGCATAGTTTCCATGCCATGTAGGTGCAGTAGAAATTCGCGTGTTGTTGTGATAGTTGTTGTGCTAATAAATCATGCTGTTGTGATAGCTGCTTGATAAAATACCTACCTTGTGATATGGTATTTTTTTTGAGCTTGTTTATAGAATGGATGTCAAACTTTGGTTTTTGGGGAGTATGGGCTCCCATTGACTTGAAATTGGTGGATCATTGACTGTTCGTTGGTTATAACACATATAAGATGTCAAACTTTGATTCGTGGGGAGTATGGGCCCCTATAAGTCAGAATTTGACACGTAGGTGTTGTTTTTCAGTATTTTTTGGGTTCTGGGGAAGTTTCTGAGGCATACTGTCAAGAAACCCAGTATACACGCCGTGTAGTATTTTAATACACGCTGTGTATGCTCTTCTATTTGGGAAGAAAAATGAACTTTTCAAGTACATGCCGTGTACCCAGAGTACATGCCGTGTAGTCTCTTCCCGTGTCACAAACCATGTGGGCAGCGACACGGGGTAGGTAATGGATTGGGTAAAATACGCCGTGTAGTTTTTGAACTCACCGTGTAGTGTGACCCGGAGTCCGGCCGTGTAACTAACAACACGGGGCGGTGAACTCCTGTACAGAACACGTCGTGTCAATGATGGACACACCGTGTAGTGTGACCTGGGGACTCGGCCGTGTAACTAACAACACGGGCCGGTGTCACCTCTCCCTGAACACGTCATGTACCTATGGGATATGTCGTGTAGTCTTGTCCAAGGACAGACCATGTGGAGTTAGCCGTGTGGCTGGGAAACAGGGTGGTTTACACGCCATGTGCGGGTGTAACACGTCGTGTAGTGTCAAGCCGAGCAGTCGGCCGTGTCACAGACGACACGGGTAGTTGTAAAATAACACCGTACATACCATGTAGATATTATACACACCATGTAGTTTTGTTCGACAGAAGCCATGTGGCTTAGCCGTGTAGAAGAACCCAGGCAGGGGAAGGGAAGTCAAGTACACGTCGTGTAGTCATTGTACACGCCGTGTAGTCTTGTTTTGCCAATTTTGCATGCTTTTTTCCTCTTGTTTCCTTGGTGGTTCCTTCGTTTCAGTCTTAATAATCTTGAATCTGAGGCATGCTTTTGACCTTGTAGTGTCATGCCGCCTAGAAGACCGCAAGTTGTTCGCTAGGAGAGTGGCGACGATTATACTCCGGAGATGGTGGGTCATGGGCTACCAGTTGATCCACCAACAGAGCCAGATGCGGCGCCAGCTGTTATACCGGACACAGGCACAGAGGCACAGTTCCGTGAAGGCTTTATGTGGTTCATGCAGACCTTTCAGGGAGCACCGCAGGCTTCCACATCTATGGTTGAGCTGACACGTATCTTTCATGAGCAGCATCTGCCTACGTTTTCAGGGGATGGCGGACCGCAGGCTGCGGAGTCTTGGCTAGGAGAGTTTGAAAATTTACATAAAACTTAATTTTCCCGCTTCTATGAGTGGAATTTTGAAAATTCGAGAGACACGGTTTATATCAAGGAGTAAAATGTGGTTCAATAACATAAAAATAATTTTTTGTGAATAGTAACTTTTTACTTTTATTTACCATGGTTAAAAGTTAATAGGGTAATTAAAGGTAAAAATGATATTATTATCACCCTAACACATGTCCTAATTCTATTGTATAAGTATAATTAGACCAAAAACAACCTTAGAAATATAATATTATCATTTAGGTCCACTTGGATTAGATTAGGACACTAATTATTATTTTATTTAAAGAAAAGTTAAAATAGTTAAAATCAAAGTTTAATAACTAAAACATTTTTAATATAGGGTTATAAATAAGATAAATTCGACTGTAAATATTAATTAGAAAGTTAAAAATATTTCCTAAATAATGGTATTTTATTTATAATTTTTAGATTTTAAATAATTTAATTATTTATGACACAATGATGATGTAGTAATTACCTTATTAATGAAATATTAACATAATTGATTTTATAAATACCCAAATAAATTTAATTTGATACTTTTTATGAATTAAACTAATTTTATAGGTTAATATGACATGTTATTATTGATTTAGTTAACTTTTTTCGAACTAATCATGTAGTTATGATTTTCACAAAAATCAATTACCAAATAGTGTCAAAATTGACATAAAATAGTTTTTAAAACAAATATTATATTATTAATTGTTATTATATTCCTAAAAATATACGGTTATTCCAAATGACTTAGATAAGGTTATATATATTAATAATTAACCACTTGGGGTTCGTTTGTCTTGTTATAGTAAGTTTATTAACCATATAGTGTAAGAAAACAAGAAGATACGATAAAAGATTAATTATTTTACTTAGAGTTAAATCTAAATGATATGGTTAATATAGTAAGATAAACTTGTATAAAACCAATTATATGAGATTATTTCGACCCATACCCACTTTATCTTCTAAATAAATCAATTTTGAGCTATTATAAACCGAATATGACTTTATTATAAAATAATATTTTAAGTTTTTCCAAAGGTGCCCCTCTCCTCCCTTATAAAAAGGGCACCCTTTCCCTCTTCTCTTCACACCATTTTGAGCATTTAAGCTTGAAAAAACCCTACCAATTCCTCTTATAGACCACTCTAGTTATATCATAGATGTTTGGGTCTTCTCAAAAGATCAACTCTAGTGCCCTAAGAAGAGGTTTAAAGGAGGTGCATCGAGGAAGAGGTAATCTCTTCTACCGATTCTTTCAAGTTTCTTTCTTCTTCAACTTCTTCTTATCTAGTTGATTCATCATAAAGTAATAACATCAGTATCACTAATATACTGATATTTTATTATAAATATGTAACAAACCCATTTCAATTTCTATCCATCCTACGGAAAATGAAATCACCACGCGTGCGTATGTACGGAATACCGTCTCCACGCCGTGGTGTAATCTGTTTTTCCACCACCACCTTACTTGGATTGGTATAATGGTGTAGTTAATAACTATTTATATTTATTATAACAACATAATGATTATTATATATTATATAATCCACTCCAATTCAATTCAATAATTATGGGAACGATATTATCGCTCGTGCGTACGTACGGATTACCGTCTCCACGATGCGATGAGACTCATTCTCTATGTTAACCACTCAAGAATTATTATAAAGTATATATAATAAATAATAATGAATTATATTACATGATAAATCTACTGTATTTATGTATATATATATATATATTTCATCTACTTACTTCCATTCAAGTCAATAAGGAAATGAAAACAACGTTCATGCGTACGTACGGCATACCGTCTTCATGAACGGTGTATTTCATTTCATTTATCTATATATTATATATATATTTATACTGAATATATATGATATATAAATTATGATTTACATTCTGGAAGTAATTAAATCATGATATAAGTAATAATAATATCAAGAACAACAATTCCAAACACGTACGATAAATAAAATGATTTTACCCAAAACGATGCTTTAACCTGGAATTTACAAAAGAACAGGTAATATAAAGTCATAAGTGAATCATATATGATATCATAAATATTATTATGGTTATGTTACAAGTTAATAATATGTTTAAACCCACTATATAGGAGTCTCGGACACATATGGAAGAAATTGGACATAAGATAAGGGATAATTTTGCAAATCTCATTTTTATCTAAGATTGCTTATTCGTAAGTATTTACTGTGGTTATGTTTATCATCCATGTCCAAGTTTTCTAAAATTGTTTTAATAAAATTTTTAATATTCTCACATGTATGTTTAAAGTCATTTTTACTCTTTGTTTACTTTTACCACATTGTATTGAAGGAATCCTTCCTTTGTTTACCATATAAGGTGCTTCTTGACTTTTCTGGAAAAAGTATGAGAAGAATGTTTTTTTAACTTATACATCATGAACGGATTTTTATGTTTCATAAAGCCTTATTTTCATGAATCTTACTCTACATGATTTCATTATTATTTTCAACAAAATCCTTTTTTTTTAATTACATGGCATTTTTAGAAAAGAAAATGATTTTGAAAAGAAAGGATATTTTACTCAATAATTAATTTCAAGTGTTTTATCAAAACCATTTTCTATCTAAGATGAAATTATTACATATGTGTATGTTTCAAGTATAATGTATCTATGATTTACATGGTTTTATTTTTCTTATGATGAAATGATATCCATTTGTTTTATATGGATTATGTTATGATGGGATGATGTTTATGAAACCCATTTTATTCTTTGGGTTATGATGAATGATTTATGTTTATGTTATGGCACACGTAAGAATGATTTCATTATGAGATGGTTGGGACCTATATCTCACTACAATTTATTGGGTAAAGATTTATATCTCATGAGATAGACATGGCCGGAACGGTAAGTTAATCTGGTTGAGTGTTACAGGACTGGAACGAGGAGTGAACTCGATTCAGAAAGGGACTTTGTCCACTAAGATCGTCATGGCAGCAATGCCTTTGATACTATGGAAATAATATCATGTGCTTAATGGTTTTACACAATTAAATGTTTTATTCCCATGATATTTTATCATGATTTATGTTCCTTTATGATCTATGCCTTACGTACTGCCAAGATTTATTTCACAACTCATGTTTTGGATTTTTAAACTTTAAGTTCATGTTTTGAAGTTCAAATGTATATAGTTTGTTTTATTTTCTCCATGCTTACCCTTAATGAGCATTTTATATCACCCTTTATATGTTTTCTTTTCCCCAAGATTTAAAGAAAGTTTTTAGGTAAGAAAACAATTGGAGAAGATCTTTATGGGAGATTTTGAAGATCTTTCACCATGATTAGAATATTATATTCCAAGTTTCCAAAGACACTAAACTATTACGGTCCTTGTGTGTCTTTTTTTGTTATGTATTAAGTATTCCACAAAAAGTAATGTAATGTCTATGTAAGTCAAGCTTCATAACTCTACAGTTGGCATCAGAGGAAAGGTTTAGTCATCCTTTGGAAACTAGGATGCAAAAACTTTAGTGAAATCCCTAGAGATATTTCTAAGCTATGTCTAGGGATGTCCCTAAGGTTAAGTATAAGTATAAGTTATAGTCCTAGAATTATGGTAATTATATTATAATTAAACCTAAGATGTTAGATATCGAAGGTACTCCCCCTTTATAATGTTGTTTTACCTAGAATGATTTTTTCCCCTCACACTATTCTTTTTGGGTTTTAGATGATGGATAGAACCCAAAGGAACTGTGTTGATCAATGTAATGGATGATGAAATGACTGTCCTATTGAACAAACCAACGTTATGGGAGATGGATTGAAAAATCTTATTGTTATACCTACATAAGATATGAATCATTCTGGACTTCCAAATGAGCAGAGAAGGGAACAATATTCTATTGAGTCCTTCATGAGGAATCGTCCACCTTCTTTTAGTAGGTCTTCTGATACACTTGTTGATGAACATTGGATCAGTACCATTGAAAAGATATTTTCCATACTTCACTCTTTGGAACATGAAAAATTCATTCTGTATATTTACTATTTAGAAGGTGAAGCAAATCACTGGTAGACTCTAATTAAGAATACAAGGCCCCGAGATGAAATTGAATCCATGGAATGTGATGAGTTCAAGAACTTATTTTTCAATAATTACTTCCCTCGTATTCTTCAAACAAATATAGAAAAGTATTTCCTTGAGCTTAAACAAAAGGATGATGAATCTATTGGTATATATGAAGCGAATTTTACAAGGCTTTCAAGGTATGCATCTGGATTTATCATCCAACCAGAAAGTAAAGTTGATCGATTCTTCAGTGGCTTAAAACGAAGTCTTCGAAGGGCATTAGCTTTAAGAGACTTCAGTAGCTATGAAGAAATTGTGTATTGTGCTATCAAGGTAGAAATGGATGTTGGTGTTACATATTCATCTCATGGTTTTGACAAGAAATTAAAGATGGAGTTCAAGGAGAAATCTCAGAATAATGGTGAAAAGAAGATAAATGTTTCTTTATGCTCAAAGTGTGGAAAGAAGCATGGTGGAGATTGTCTTAAAGGGACTAGAAAATGTTTTAATTGTGGAAAATAAAGTCATCGAGCAGCTGAGTTTCGAAGTAATGGAAAAAGGGTTTCTTATGATGTGAATAAAGAAAAGACTACAGAGTACGCACCACCAACACTTTAATGCTTCAAGTGCAAGGAAATGGGGCATTATGCTAATCAATGCCATAATCCAAGGGTTAATGATGATCAACATGAGCAACCTCTTAAGGCAAAGGATAAATGGAAGTCACATGCGATCACTATTTGTGATGTTGAGTATGACAATGATGTTGTGTAATGATTAAGTGTTTATATAATGGGATTTCAAAATAGTATCATGGATTCTCATTTATGGTATCATGGAATTTTGGAATATATATGTATTGGATTTCAATAATTATATGGTACGGGTAACCATGAAAAGTGATTGAAATATTTTTGGAAAGCATATGATATGTGCATAATGAAGGGATAATGAGAAAATTAAATGTTTGATAGTATTCATGAGATCATGACTGATATAAGGACAATTTTATATCATGGTTTTAAAATATGGAATTTTTGGATTTTGGTATGTGGAAAGAGTTTACTTTTGACAGCATTCATTTTTTCACTAAGTCTTAATGGGTATTCATTTTTCAAGAGAATACATGATTGAGGTATTCACATGATTGGAATGTGACCAACAAGATATATGAGGGATAAATGATGGTATTCATGTGCTTGTTATATGAACTTTTTAGTAATCATTCTCTGTATACTATGAGTTTGGAAAGAAGTATTTTGGATAAGCCTAAAGATTGGAATGGATTATGTTGAACATAATTTAGTATTGTTTATGGCTAGAAATTTTTTCGATATTATTGATAGAATGTTATAATTTTGTATTTTAAGAAAAGGGACAACCTACAGAACGGGCGACAACCCGTTGCGTCGAACAGGGTTGTGGGAATTGAACCCACAACTGAAGTGCGACCGGCCTTTATCGCCTACCTATGGCCTACAGGATGTCCTTGGTTAGTATAAACTAGTTTTATTTTATTAAGCGCTATGATAGATGAAGTATAAGTCCATTTTAGCAACCATATACGATTAATCTCAGCATAGATGGACTTATGTATATTTAATAAATTGTGCTAAACTTTTTGTGATAAAAACAAATGGAATGACCTATCATTCTATTGCATGATCTGCTAACACTTCACGGAATACAAATTCAACTTCATTTCTTGAAGTGATGATGTGTAAATTGTTCAAGGCACAAACAACAGTGAGATTTTACCAAAATCAAGTAAGTATTTCTTTTAATTCAAAAATTCTTCAACATTAAAGAAATGATCTTGAAAACCAAAAATGTTGTCCTAGTACCCTTATATCTGATGAATTAGATGATACCTTAGATCATCACAAATTTATGGCTCTGTGATTATTGTATTTTTCATAGCCATGTCCTCTACCACTCTCCATTAGAACTTGATGGTTGGATTTCTCTTCCAAATCCATATTTTCACCTATGTTCTCCTATGTGGAAGCCCAGTGATTAGTTAATTTGGGTAACCGTTACATTTCATAATTTATTTTTTAAAGTTCAGTTTTGGTATTCATTTTTACGATGTGGGTTTCTATTAAAGAAACTATCATATAGTAAAAAATTTATAACCCCGACAAATTTCGAGGGAAAAAATCGTTTTAAGGGGGTAGAATGTAACACCCCAAGATTTAATGAGAATTATTCTTTTTAATTTATTTGATGTCTTGTATTGTATGGTACACCAAGATTATCTTGTGCTATATGCAACACCGTATTAGCTTTCTATATATGCAACACTATTCTTGGATCGTGTTACACAAAATTTCTCATTCATTTGATAGAAGTTATTCTACGCAACATTGAGTGTATATTTATATATATTCAATGTACAAATGAAATATGGTTGGATTCTATTATACACAACAACAAAGGAATCTTTCACCACATGCAACCCTGACATGTCTTGATTTACACGCAATCGCGACCATCCACGATAGCGTGTGTCATACGCAACACCGAGTTTCACCAAACAATGATATGTTATTAAAATATTTTATAAACTAACTGTTATGAATAGTAATACCCACTTTTTGAAATTTTATAAATTTTATCTTTCAAAATGGACTTTATTTTTGGATTCGGAATATCGAAATTAGCCTAGGGTGAATTTTTGGTATTTTTCTGAAAACTTTTAATTTTTGATGAATAGTGAAAACAATGGGTTACTATTTAAAAACCGACATTTTATATAAATAATTATTTATTTTATTTAAATTTATTTTTGGTCAAAATTTATACATAATACCTATATAAGTTCAATTTAATTCATTGGAGTCATTTTATAATAATTTTAGATTTATAAAAAAATTATTGAACTTTTCACCGTCTTTTACCCACCTCCTTGGAGAGTTTGAAAATTTACATAAAACTTAATTTTACCGCTTCTGTGATTGGAATTTCAAAAATTCAAGAGACACAGTTAATATCAAGGAGTAAAATGTGGTTCAATAATATAAAAATAATTTTTGGTGAATATTAACTTTTTACTTTTATTTACCATGGTTAAAAGTAAATAGGGTAATTAAGGGTACAATTGATTTTATTATTACCCTAAAACATGTCCTAATTCTATTGTATAAGTATAATTTGACCTAAAAAAACCTTAGGAATGTAATATTATCATTTAGTTCCACTTGGATTAGATTAGGACACTTATTATTATTTTATTTAAAGAAGAGTTAAAATAGTTAAAATCAAAGCTTAATAACTAAAACATTTTTAATATAGGGTTATACATAAGATAAATTAGACTATAAATATTAATTATAAATCTAAAAATATTTCCTACATAATGGTATTTTATTTATAATTTTTAGACATTAAATAATTTAATTTATTTATGACACAATGATGATGCAGTAATTACCTTATTAATGAAATATTAACATAATTGATGTTATAAATACCCAAATAAATGTAATTTGAGACCTTTTATAAATTATCATAATTATATAGGTTAATATGACATGTTATTATTGATTTAGTTAACTTTTTTGAAATAATCACGTTTTTATGATTTTCACAAAAATCAATTACCAAATAGTGTAAAAATTGACATAAAATAGTTTTTAAAACAAATATTATATTATTAATTGTTATTATATTCCTAAAAATCTAAGTTTCGGAAAAATGACTTATATAAGGTTATATATATTAATAGTGAACCACTTTGGGTTCTTTTGGTTTGTTATAGTAAGTTTATTAACCATATAGTGTAAGAAAACAATAAGACACGGTAAAAGTTAAATTATTTAACTTAGAGTTAAATGTAAATGATAAGTTTAAGATAGTAACATAAACTATTTTAAAACCTATTGGATGAAATAATTTCGACCCATACCCCCTTTAGCTTCGAAATAAATCAATTTGGAGCTATTATAAACCGAATATGACTTTATTATAAATTAATATTTTATGTTTTTCCAAAGGTGCCCCTCTCCTCCCTTATAAAAAGGGCACCCCTTCCCTCTTCTCTTCACACCCTTTTGAGCCTTTAAGCTCAGAAAAACCCTTCCAATTACTCTTATCAACCTCTATAGTTATATCATAGAGGTTCTTGTCTTCTCAAAAGACCAACTCTAGTTCCCTTAGAATAATTTTAAAGGAGGTGCGTCGATGAAGAGGTAATTTCTTCTACCGATTCTTTCAAGTTTCATTCTTCTTAAACTTATTATTCTATAGTTGTTTCATCATAAAGTAATAACATCAGTATCAATAATATACTTATATGTTATTATAAATATTAAACAACCCCATTTCACCTTTTATCCATCCTACGGAAAACGAAATCACTGCGCATGCGTACGTACAGAATATCATCTCCACGTTGCGGTGTAATCTGTTTTTCCACCACCACCTTACTTGGATGGGTATAATAGTGTAAAGAATAACTATTTATACTTATTATAACAGCATAATGATTCTGAGATATTATATCATCCACTCCAATTCAATTCAATAATTATTGGAACGATATCATCGCTCGTGCGTACGTACAGATTACCTTCTCCACGATGCGATGAGATTCATTCTCCATGTTAACCACTCAAGAATTATTATAAAGTATATATAATTAATAATAATGAAATATTTGACATGATAAAGCTACTGTATTTATATATATATATATATATATATATATGTCATCCACTTACTTCCATTCAAGTCAATAAGTAAAATAAAACAGCGTTCATGCGTACGTACGGCCTACCGTCTCCATGAACGGTGTATTTCATTTCATTTATCTATCTATTATATATATATATATACTGAATATATATGATATATAAATCATTATTTACATTCTGGAAGTAATTAAATCATTATATAAGTATTAATAATATCAAGAACAAGAAGTCCAAACACCTAAGATAAATAAAATGATTTTACCCAAAACGATGCTTTAACCTGGAATTTAAAAAAGAACGGGTAATATAAAGTCGTAAGTGAATCATATATGATATCATAAATATTATTATAGTTCTGTTACAAGTTAATAATATGTTTAAACCCACTATACAAGAGTCTCATACACATACAGAAGAAATTTTATATAAGGTAAGGGATTATTTTGCAAATTTCATTTTTATCCGAGATTGCTTATTCGTATGTATTTACTAGGGTTATGTTTATCATCCAGGTCCATGTTTTCTAAAAATGTTTTCATAAAATGTTTAATATTATTCCAGGTATGTTTAAAGTCATTTTTACTCTTTTTTGACTTTTACCACATTTTATTTAAGGAATCCTTCCTTTGTTTACCATATAAGGTACTTTTTTACTTTTCAGGAAAAAGTACGAGAAGAATGTTTTTTTTAACTTATATGGCATGAATGGATTTTAACGTTTCATAAAGCCTTATTTTCATGAAGCTTCCTCTACAATATTTCATGATTATTTTCAACAAAATCCTTTTCTTTTAAAAATTTCATGGCATATTGTGAAAATAAAATGATTTTGAAAAGAAAGGATATTTTCCTCAAGAATTCATTTCAAGTGTTTTATCAAAACCACTTTCCATCTAAGATGAAATTATTACATATGAGTATGTTTCAAGTATAATGTCTCTATGATTTACATGGTTTCACTTTTCTTATGATGAAATGATATCCATTTTTTTATATGGATTATGTTATGATAGGATGATGTTTATGAAACCCATTTTATTCTTTGGGTTATGATGAATGATTTATATTTATGTTGTCGAACACGTAAGAATGATTTCATTATGAGATGGGTGGGACCTATATCTCCCTCCAATGCATTGAGTAAAAATTTATATCTCATGAGATAGACATGGATGGAATGGTAAGTTAATCCGGTTCAGTGTCATAGGACTGGAACGAGGAGTGAACTCGATTCAGAAAGGGACTTTGTCCACTAAGATGGTCTTGGTAGCAAATCCTTGGCTACTATGGAAATCATATCATGTGCTTAATGGTTTTCCAAAATTAAATGTTTTATTCCCATGATATTTTATCATGATTGATGTTTCTTTATGATCTATGCCTTACGTACTACCAAGATATATTTCAAAAATCATTTTTTTGATGTTTAAAATTTATGTTCATGTTTTGAAGTTCAAATGTATATGGTTTGTTTTATTTTCTCCATGCTTACCCTTACGGAGCATTTGAGCTCACCCTTTATATGTTTTATTTTCCCTAGTATTTAAAGAAAGGTTTTAGGTAAGAAAACAAAAGGGGAAGATCTTTATGGGAGATGTTGAAGATCTTTCACCGTGATTAGAAGATTATATTCTGAGTTTCCAATGACACTAAACTATTATGGTCCTTGTGTGTCTATTTTTGTTATGTATTAAATATTCCTCAAAAAGTAATGTAATGTCTATGTACATCAAGCTTCAGACCTCTACATTGGTTCTCTGCTTCTAATCAAGGTAAGGTTTTAAAGCTGTTGGTTGGTTTTTCACTGGTTATGTAGGGTCCTTTATGTGTTTTAAGGTTATTAATATCTTTTGTGTAGTGCGTTGATCCCTTCTCATTGGTTTCGAGTCCCCAAGTCAAGGGTGACTCACCTGCGGGTGCATAGGTAAGTAAGTATATGTATGTGGGTTCCCCTGTTATATGTATAGTCAACCATGGTAATGATTATACACGTATGGGGCTAGGTGTGCCCATGTATATATATATAAATGCATACCCAGTTGACTGGAGACTGGTATATGCAAATAAGAATATGTGTAAGGATCCCCTTGCACATGCTCATGTCCATGCGGGTGTGTGCATAGGGGATAGGTGTCCTTGCATGTGTTTAAAGGTGTGTATACCCAGTGGGGGAGCAGCAGCTTTTAGTTAGAAAGTTCCAAGAGCCGAAGTGGACGGCTTGGTTCCACCTTGAGGTAGAGTCCCTCTCGTAGCCTCTTTAATTTAAGAATGCTTTAAATTGAATTTAGCTTCTTTATTAATTCTCCTTAATTATATTGAATTGAATATCTTGAAAATGTATTCATTAATATAATTGTTTCATTTGATAAATAAACTCATGTTTTTATAATAAAACCACTTTTAAAAACAACGATTATAAAATATATATCTTTATCATACCACAATCCTGAATCAAGAGTCTGTTTTTTATAACATAAGATCGTTTTCTATAATGTGAAGGACAATAACATTGAATTTATTTGGAATCATGGCTAGAAGATTCTGACTCGTGGATGTTGCTGGACCGGGCCAACACACCGCGGTCATGCCACGGTCACGCCGCGGTCACGCCACGGTCACGCCGCGATCACGCCGCAGTCACGCCGCGGTCACGCCGTGATTTGGCTCTGCTCCAAGACGACACCCCGAGGTGGTTCGAAGACTTGTCGGAATTTGATGTATGATACCTAGATAGAGTTTTAGATACATTACACACCCATAGTTAATGGGGAGGGAGGTGATGGGAAGAATTTTTCCCCGCTTCCTCCCGCTCCCTTCACTCCTGGCTGGAAGATGATGCTCTGTAGATGTCGTTGGACTGGGCCAACACACCGCGGTCACGCCGCGGTCACGCTGCAGTCACGCCGCGGTCACGCCGCGGTCATGCCGCGATCACGTCGTGGTCACGCCGCGGTCACGCCGCGGTCACACCGCAGTCACGTCGCGGTCACGCCGTGATTTCTCTCTTCTCCAGGATGACACCCCGCAGTGGTTCGTAGTCCTGTCGTAATTTTATGTATGATACCTAGATAGAGTTTTAGATACATTACCCACCATCCTTCCTGGACCCCGGACAGCCCCCCCACCCTCCTCCTTGGACCCTGGATAGCCCCCCAGACAACCCCCCCACCCTCCTCCCTAGACCCCGGATAGCCCCCCCAACCCTCCTCCCTGGACCCCAGATCCCAATCTAAGCTCTCTTCAAGATTCACCCTAAATCCCAACGGAAAAGAGGGTTTTAGAGATTTGGAAGAATATTAGAGAAGAGTGAAAACCCTAATCGAAAAGAGGAAGCAAGAAGAGGATTATACTCACTTGGATCTTCAATCTGCACTTGACGACACTCAAAACGCCCAAGTGACATGTACGAGTCAACCCCGCCTCAAACCGAGGCACGGTGTGGCCGGTACCACTCAAAGTGTCTAACTTTAATTTGAATTGGACAACATTTTAAATTAAAACAACAACTAACATATGGAAAACTGACCAAACAGATTCAGATTGTGTTAACACCCCCACCCCCGTGGACAGCCCCTCACCCCTAGACACCCCCACCCCCATGGAAATCCCCTCACCCCTGGACACCCCCACCCCCTGGGACACCTCCAACCCCTTGTATGTCATATTATATATGTGTTATATATAATTAAGAATTATGTATGCAACATAATTCATTTTGTATGTGTTATTGATTCATAATTCAGAATTCATTACATAATTCATTCTGCATGTATTCAATTGAGAATTCAATTATGAATTCTATGTTGCATTGGGTAATTGTGTTCATAAACATGATTATAAAAAAAATCACAAGTTCTTGATTTTTTAAACTGATTTCATATTTCCTAAAACCATTCTCTAAAAACATTTAGAGCAGTCCACAGGTTACAAAAATAGTTCACAAATTCCTGATTTTCTAAAATTATTTTAGATTTTTAGTTTTCTGTAAACAAATTCTAGATTTTGACAACCCAACACATTGCTGAATTCACATCTTATCCCTTTTAGAAGCTCTTTTTAAATACATGCTTCCCTTGTAGAGATCACTCCCCCAAAAGGTTGTACACATATCAAACTCTAAATGCACCTATCATTTCCAAAACCACACAATAGATGTATTGTGAAACCTTAAGAACCCACAATATGTGCTAACCTCTGTCAGTCTATCCTCATTTGACTAATTCCCTGAGCACCCATCTCCATTCGTCGGCATGTTTCCACCTCAATTCATTTCAATTCCTTCACTACCAAAGGCATTACACAACCACCCAAACCCACCAATTGGAATCTGTACCCGACCCTACTGTAGTTCAATAGTTAAATCCTCTACTAACTCAAAACCACATTTTTTTCCTACCACACGCAATAACTCACCTCAGATACCCACACCTCATATTTCTTTTCAAAAACACCCCAATACCATGCCCACAATTGGCTCAATCATATACCATAAATGATTTTCTATTTAAACACCCTATGAAAACTAATTGCACACATCAAGGATTCCTCACTAGAATCACAATGCCACCCCAACCAATCCAATCACAATGCCACCCCAACCAATCCAAATCCAGTCCCACAAACCTATGAGCCTTCTAGAACAAGGATTATATCTTTGTAACAAATACATCACTCCCCGCCATAGAAGTTTCATCATCATCAACTGACCCAAAAAACCTCAACCACTTTGTCGAACTCTGTGAGTGCCTCAACACATTATGATGTTAAAGCCACTCTATCCTAAGTGCTCATTCAACTAGAGGGGTGTTTCACTCATCCTGATCTCCCATTAGATCACTAATCACATCTAAATATAGTCAAAAATTTGAGATAACTAGATCAAAACATAGTTCCAATGCCCTATATATGGTATCATATATGTCCCCTCCTTGGACTAGAGTCCTGACCAGAAACATCCTCAAACCTCATAATCAAATTCCAACCAAACATGGGATGATCTAGCCTTCAAACCACTATCCAAATAGCTGATCTAGAAGCATCGATCAACTCGCATAAAAAAATAACATACCCTCTACATGGTCCTTGAGATATTATCCTCTAAAAACAACCAATATTGGCTCTCTTTGACCCACCTTAGTTCCAAACCAAAACACGAGGCTCCCATGGTCCTCAATGTGACAATATAAAGTGATTTCCAACTATTGAATCCTCAGGTGAACCCAAAATCTTGGCCCAAGACATTCAAAAAAAACCTAAAATGGGAAAAAGTCCACAGTAAGAACATACAACCTATGAGGGGTACCTCTAGTACATCCAAAGCACAAGACACACCCAGTGCACAAATATCCCAAATGACCCTAAATGGCCTCCAACTAATCATCGATCAACAACATCTCCAACTGATCATCAATCAACAACGCACCCAATGGGGTATATAAAAGAAATGAATAACCAATGAATTATCAATGGTCCTCATGAAAATCATAAAAGTTTTACCTTATAAGGGCTCTATAGTACAAGATTGACCACTCCACATGGGCATTATTAATTAACAACTATAAAAAACATTGGTCACTCAATCAGTAACAAGCCCACTATGTTATCTTCAAGAGTCCATTTGACGCATATAAATATCTTAAGAAAATATGACCATAACTTCTATCCCAAAATATCATCCCATCACAATGGTTCCAATAGTTCCAATACTAAAAAAAGGAGGTAATCCTCAACTGTTCTAACCTTGAGAAATAGGAACCAACATGTCAGGATAAAACAAGATCTCTTCATATATACTACATGATTATAATTTTCAGGATCTATATGAAAGAACGTTGAACAAAACTAGCTTATATTTCACAATACATTCCAACTAATGATCTCATAACCCTCACACATGATTCTCATCTCACAACCCAACCTACTGGAGGATTCTGAATCATATCCTTGAAGAAATCCTGATAAATAATTCTCTTAGTCCAAAACACCATAAAGACCACATTCAAACACAGAAAGTATTCCACCATGGAAATTTATATGAAAAACTGATCAAAACTGAATACTCATAAGCCGAATTCTGACTCCAGGGTTAAAATAGGGTAAACACAACAAGGAGAAAAAAGTACCCAACCTGTACATTAGGTACATTATATGTAACCCAAAATGTCCCCTCATTCCATGTGACATAGACTACTCAGTGTGTACTTTCCCAAAGTACACATCATATGTTCCGGTATATGATGTTTACCTCCACCTGGGTACATTCACATACAAGGCCCCACTTAGCATGAAAAATTCCCTACTACGTGGAATGTATCACCCCATACACAAGATTTACCCCACATATGGTTCCCATGTATGTACCTATCCATATATCCCCCCCATACAAGGTCTACCCATGCACAATGTCTATCCATGTACCTCGCACTAGAGATAGATTTATACCCTACATGGTCATCTGCCACTAGCACACCCAAAGTCACCACTACATGGCGTGTAACCCACCCCCTTTTATAAATATTTTAGTTCCCAAAACCCATCTTTCACAAGTACGAAGAACGCATGATGTGTGTTCTCAAAACTACACATCATGTACATGAGTTATCCCAAACTAAACCCTCCAAAAATATCCCAAAACACCTAATTTATCCAATGTATCCATAGATTGAATTCTGAATGGGTCACCAAAAACCCAAAAAATACGATTAAAACTTAAAATCAACTACCCTATGGGAATTTGTGAGGGAGGCGGGGGTGCTTGGCTGGGGTGTGGTGGTGAGGAGGGGGATTTGTATGGGGGTTGGTGGGGAGGGGTGAGCTGGGCAGGGGTGGGGGTGGGGTGTAGGCTGGGCAGGGGGGGAGGGGGGTTGTGCAGGTGTGGGGGGTGGCTGTGTAGGTGGGGGGGCTGGGCAGATGGGGGAGGGGGGCTGGGCAGGGGGGTTGTGCAGGTGGGGGTGGTGGTTGTGCAGGTGGGGGAGGGGGCTGGGCAGGTGGGGGAGGGGGTGGGATGTGCAGGGGGTTAGGATAGGTCGGGGAGAGGTGGGCTGGGCAGGGGGGCTATGCAGGTGGGGTGGTGGCTGTGTAGGTGGGGTAGTGGGGGGGTTGGGTAGGTGGATGAGTATGGAGATGAACTTGAGTTCCTTGAACCCATTTAGGGAACTGCAGAATGATTTCGAAGGACCCGAGTATATCGGATAAGGAACATTCATGGAAGAATCTATAATTCTAGCCATGTCCCTACTTACACTATCAATGTTATAGAAACTTTGGAAGAACCATTTAGTGAGTCTAGTAGGAGAAGGAAAATCCCCATGCATAATCCAACCAGGTACAATTACTATGGAATGTAATAATGTTATATCCATCATAGATCAAGATTAATATGTCATTATGTTGAGAAACATCAGACCCTTGTACTTGTATTTAATGATAAATGTTATCAATATTTGAAAATATTACATTGACTATGATTTTTTATTTAATATCATTCCAATGTTGACACATTCTCATATGTGATATGATCAGGACAATATAGAACCTCCCACATAGATACTACAACTCTCTGTCCAATGCAAGAAATTTCCTTAAGTCCAATTCATGCTCGAGTACCATTACAATATCCCCCTCCCTATTTGATCAACAAGACAACATTTTGTTGGTTCTTGGTCTCTCTACCACATCAATATGTGAACCATACAGGGGGAAGGGATGTGAGTAAGCCTTCAAAAATGAGATGATTATTTATATGTGTTTCTTCTGTGTTTTTTGTGTGATTGCAGGTGATTGAAGTGAGTTTTTGTGAGTTTTCTATGTGTGAAGTGTGTTTTCTGTGTTTGCAGGTTGTAGTGTTCCTAAACACACAGAATGAGTGTTCTTTTTATGATTGCAGTGTATTTTTGTGAGATGGCACGTTTTTCACACAGATTGTAGCCTGTAGTTGATTTCAGGCTGTTTCATTTTAAATTAATGGGGGTCTAATCCAATGGTTTCAAAACCATTGGGTTATACCCCTATGTGCTGCTGCATTTACCAACGGTTCAAAACTATTGGGTTATACCCCCTATATGTTTATGCCAAAGGTTTTAAAACCATTGGCATACCCCTATGCACTGATTTTCCCAATGGTTCAGTTGAACCTTTTCTATAACAGGATCTAATTTTATTCCAACGGTTCATTATAAACCATGGGAAGTTGAAATCTAAACAGCCTTTTCCCAACGGTTCAATTTGAAACGTTGGTATAAGGATTTCCCGACGCCTCACACACCAACGTTTTGTAAAACCGTTGGGATAATATTTCCCAATGGTTTGAGGGCCTTTCCCAACAGTTTAAAACTGTTGGGAAAACATGGATTCCCAGTAGTGACTTTTGAATCATGGGATGTAAGTTTTTTATTCTCAATAAGGAAAAACACAAAAAAATTGAGTCTCATGGAGATGAAGAGATATTCCTTAGATATTCAGGAAAAATAAAAGATAAAAATGTTTTAACAAAAGGATAAGAAAATTAGTTAAAATAAATTATATAATTGTATTAGAGATTGAACATAATATTCAACAACCTAGAAAAAAGTTTCCAGATGACAGTAATGAAGAGGTAAGAAATTTGTGGGGAGTAAAAGTGGAAATCCTAATTCATAAGAATACACTGATGTTGATAAGAAGGAATCCAAATCTATATCTACATATAATCCACAAATTTGAGTATAAATTAATAGGAAAAATGTCATCGGTGATCAGGCATTGCCAGTTCAATCATAGAGAACGAATTATTTACAAAAAATATCGTTCCTATCACATGTAGAGCCTAACTTTTTTTGAATAAGATACTAGAAATGAGACCTAGGTTCAGGAAATGAATGAAGAGTTTGACTAAATTAAGAAGAATAATCCATGGGAGATTCTTTTGAGACTATAAAATAAGAGTGTCATCAGGACCAAATGGGTCTTCTGAAACAAACTATATAAACATGGATTTGTAATTCATAACAAAGAATGGATTGTGTGAAAGAGATACTCCTAGATCAAAGGAATAGATATTGATGTTACATTGTTACTTATTTCAATGATTGAGACTATTCACCTATTATTGGCAATAATAATGAAAATAAAATACAAATATTTCTATATAGATGTCATGTCAGCATTTCTGAATGTGGTTTTGGAAGAAGAATTTTATATTGAGAATCCAAATAATTTCATAATTCATGAAGATGATAAAAGAGTTTTTCAGCTGAGGAAGGCTCTATATGGGATGAAGTAAGCACCAAGAGCTTGGTATTCAAGACTTGATCAGTTTTTAAAAAAGATTTCTTTTCAGTGTGGTGGAGTTTATTAAAATATTTATTTCAATGATGATAGAAATCACAAGATTATGGTGTTGGTATATATTTATGACATAATATTTGGGGGATTGGATGAAGGGTAGTGAAAAAAGTTATCATAATTCATGAAATGTGGGTTTGAAATGTTAATGATTTGCCAACTGGCCTTTTACTTGGTTTATAAGTTACACAAGGAAGGAATTTCACATTTATTTCTCAATCCAAATATTCCAAGGAAGTTTTTGAGAAGATTTGGAATGGATAATTACAAGGATAGGATGACTCTGGTGGATACTCATATGAAGCTATCATGAGATGATGAAGGCAAAGTGATTAATTTCATAGTATACAGGAATATCATTGGATATCTATTTTACTTTATAGCGAAAAGACCTGATATTATTTTTTACACATGAAAAATATTATTATATAAAATAAATTAGAAACAAATCCAATTATAGTAAAAAATAATAATTTGGTCTATAAAAGGATCTATGGATTTTGGTTTTTTGTACAATGAAAAATCTCAGTAAGAGTTATTAGGCTATATAGATGCAGATTACATTGGATCAGCAGACGATAGAAAATCAATTTTAGGTGATGCATTCTATCTTGAAAGATTGTGTAATTATTTGATAAGTAATAAACAAGATTTAATTTCATTGATCACCACAGAATATGAATATGTTGTAGATAATAAGTCTTTCAAACAATTATTTTGGATGAAGTAGCAACAAGATAATAAGGTAGTTAAAGTGAGGTCTCTAATCAGATTCCATTGTGATAATTCAAGTTCTATAAATCTTACAAAAAATCCAGAACATCACTCATGGAAGAATTAAATTTAAATCAAGTATCATTTTATCAAGAATAAGGTAGAACAAGGGATTTTAAAGTTATAGTATGTAGCTACAGAATAATAGATTGTAAAAAAATAACAAAGTCCTTACCCAAATAAGTGTTTCAATGGCATCGAATAGATCTTGGAGTTCAGTCAACTACCCACACATAAAAATTGTTGATGTGGGATCTTTTCTCCCAAAGTTATGGTGTGTTTTTTCCTTATGTGCTGATATGTGTTCTTTACAAAGTTTCATCCATAAAAGAGTGACCTTTGGGTTCATTGACAAAGGGGTAGAAAATATCTTGATCAAGACAAGTAGATAGGGGAAAAGCTGATAAGGGGGACCAAGTAGGGGTAGTTTTAAATATGATAATGTTAAAGATTATTGATCAAAGGTAATATATCCTGAAATATGAGTTTCATGATGAAAGAATTTTACTGGTTTGGGAATGAAGTGATTCATTGAAAAAAATTCATGTTACTCTTTTTTCTCACACTGAGCAAGGATCTTATGGCATTAGAGTGTGTGTTGAGTAAATCATTGATTGCTATCTAGAAATGCAAGAAAATGTTTTTTGTAGAATATGGAATAATCTTTAACATGGTATCAATGAGTGAAGAATTTTCAACAAACCCATAGGGGGTATTGTTTGTAAAAATCCCTCATGTTAACTTTTGTAGTGTTTTGGGTTTATTGTGTTTGTAAATAAAGATGGTTCCCAAGGTCAGTTGTGGAGTTCTAAAGAGATTGTTAAAAAGGTTTGTTGACACATTTTCAATAAAAGGAATGGATTGTCTGGAAGCAGTATAGAAAATTGTTTATACAATATGACATCATTTCCCAATGTTTTCCAAATTTTTGGGGTCCAAAAAATTGTGGAAGGAAAAAAGGTGTTTTGGGAGAAGGAATGATTTTCATGTAAATAAAAAATTTTGCACACAATAGTGAAGGTGTTTTGAAATGTTTCACAAAAGTAAATATCTAGGATCATGAAATAAAAATATTTCAATGGAAATTGTTATGCACAAGTTCTAAAACATTGAAAAAATCATAGATGCATACATTTGTGAAGGTGTTTTGTAAATTTTGGTGCAAGTGAAGATTCAGGATCATCACAACAAAATATGGTAAAATAAAGTGTTGTATTCAAGTTCTAAAACATCATGAAAATAAAATTCATATGACACAGGAAGAGTTGAACAGGACTAGGAAATAGAGATGGATATTCTCAAATGGTGATGTGAAACCATTGATGTTTTGTGCTTAGAAAAATTTTGTAAACAATGGAAGGAGTGCGAGGAAGTTGTATACAAGGTCACCTTTGTCAATAAATAATTAGTTAACCCTCTTATTTCAATATCTCAACCCTTAGAGAATATCAAGTATATGAATCATTCAATATTTGTACCAAAATAATTTTTGTGTGAAAAAATAACTCATGTATTTGTTGGACATAGAAAATATACTTTTTTATAAGACTAAATGATTTTTGTGACAAACCTAAAAAGTAATTCACAAGATTATAGCTCTATGAAAAAACAAAAATGTTGTGCGTAAGTTGTTAGAGTTGTTTGTAATTCATGCAACGGTTTCAAAAAATCCAAAGTTGTATGAATATATATGGATTTTAACAATAATTTTGTGGTAAAGGGGTATTTATCGATTGGAAGAAAGTGGAAATTAATGATGCAGTAAGTGAGGTGAAAAAAATATTGATACAAGTGATCAAAGAAGAATATTCTGAAGGATCAGTGAGCACACTTCAGTTGAGATAGTGGTGATCTTTTAAATTGTGATTGGTTGTAAACTAGGAGGGTTAGTGAGTCAGATCTGAACATTATAACAGTAGTGTTCTTTAGTGTATTTGTTACATAAGAACATTTCCTTTGTATTCTCCTTGGATGTATCCCAGTGTGGGTGAACCAAGTAAAACTGTTGTGTCTTATGCATTATTTAATTTATGTTCATACATTGCTATAGGAAAATGATATAATAGTGTTTTGTTAAATGATGAAACAATATCATAAGGGGATGTTTTTTTAATCTTTCATACTGTAATTCACCCCCCCCCCCTCTATGGGTGCTTAACCAAGTTGGGATAACAAGGGAATTTATTTTATGACACATTAAACCAACTATTTTTTTATATTAGATTTTTTCTTATAAGGTAGTGATGAATGATATTATAAAGGCTTAGAAATATATGAAAGTCTTTCAACATGATATACAATCATGTGTGAATTTTCTAAATCTCACTACCTATGTTGAAATGGTTGATAGTTCTATGATGGAAGATATTATTTTGGAGGGAATGTCATGGTTTTTATGAATTCCCCTTCCACCAAGTGTAAATTTCAATGGCACACATGGTAAGAAGAGGAAGTGGCATGATAATAATAAATGTGGTGTAAGAAACTATTAAGAAGTATAATCTTTCTATTCTATAAGTAGTAGCTGTTATTCTACCCTTGACCTGTGACCTTTATAGAAATATAGGACACATCTGATGATCTTTCCCCATATATTTGAAGACCTAATATCAATATGGTCAATGAGGTCACCTAAAATATTCTTCCAGGATCTTTCTATACTTATATATGGTTATATATTATTATATCCAAATGTAACTGTAGTACAATTAGAAACTTCTTTGTCTATACGGATTTATCTAAAGGCCTCTAGAGTGAATTAGTTTTACACAGTGGGGGAGTTTCTAGCAGAAGTTGATGTGAATCCATCTATAGTGAGGTACCATTTTTATTGAATATTTTATAATAATTTATTAATTTGATACTTGTGTATCCCATTATTTTATATCTATATATTTTTTAGATGTTTTGAAACATCTTATGGTGCTTGGGTCTTACATTTTAGAGCTGTCGATGCCTCTTGAAAATAGGAAAGAGTAGATGTTTAATAATCCTTTGTGTTCTCTTTCGATGAAATATTTTGAGTTAGTTATATACTTACTGGTTCTTGATATAGATATTTTCAATGTTTTCATTTTTATGTATTGGATAGTTTCTCACTAAGATGATATTGATTTTTACCATCATCATTTTTTATTATTTTTTGCTGATAGGATCTCCCGAATGTTTCAAGGAGAGTGGGATCTGAGGTTTATTAATGAATGATCGTTGCATCTAGAGATTTGGAATATATTAACTACTGATGCATTTGAGTTTAATGATGTATCTTCTCATGATGATCTTCCCTTGATTTTTCATTATTTCCCATAGATTTTCTCATATGAATTTTCTAGACCTCATTTATAAAGGGATTTAGAGTTCTCCATTGATTTAGTGTCTGGTACACAACCGATTTCTTTACCATATTATTTTATAGAACCTTCTATGTTGAATGATCATACGAACTAGTCAGATTCCCTATTACAGAAGGTAATTATTCATCCTACGGCCTCACTTTCGGCATCTAATATACTAATTTCTAAGAAGGTTGATAGTTATGTTTACCTCTACATAGGTTATAAGAATATTAATCAAGATACAATTAAGTATAATTATACTTTTACACTTGTGGAGGACATTTTTTATTATTTAATGGTGGGAAATTGGTTTCTAAAAATTGACCTTTGTTTAGGTTATCATCATCTCATTGTTAAGGATTCAAATATCACAAACACCACTTTTAGGAGAAGTTATGGCCACTATGAATATCTATTGATGTAATTTGTCCCAAATAATGCTCCTATACCATTTAGATATTTGATGAACCATATATTCCACTTGTATCTCAATACCTCCATTGTGGTATTCATGGATGATATCCTAGTCTATTAAATAACTGAGCAAGAACATGAGTACTATCAAAATTCTATTTTGGGAATCTTGCAGATTCATCACCAATATGAAAATTTATCAAAATTCAATTTTTATATCTATGATTTGATGTTCTTGTGGAAATCCATTTTAAAACCTGGTCTACTAATTGATCCATAAAAGGTGAAGGTTGTTTTTCCATATGAAGAACCATAATACGTATTCATGATAAAGATCGTACTAGGCCTTTCTGGGTATTATCAGTAGTTCATAAAAGACTTTTAAAATCTAGAATCATTTTTTACTACTCTTTCCATGATAAGTGTATGATTTTAAAGGGATGTTAAGTTTCAAGACTCTTTTTATGAATTTAAATAGTTTCTGATATTAGATCGTGTTTTAGTCTTTCTACAACTCAATAAATACTATGTGATTTATTTTGATGCATCTGGTGCTAGTATGGGATGCATGATTATGTAGTATGATCATGTTATAGTGTATGGTTCATAATTGGTTTAATCACATGAAAATAATTATCCCACTCATGATATGGATCTTATCATGTTTATCCATTCTTTTAAGTATTGGTGACATTATATTTTTGGGAGAGGTTAGTAGTATATTTTGATCATAAGATCTTGAGTTATATCTTATAATAGAAGGAAATGAATCTAAGACAATGTATTTGGGTGGTGTACCATTATAGTTTTTAATTTGACATAACCTAAACCCCTAGGAAAAGGAATTTTATTGTAGATATCCTAAGAAGGAAATTTCTTTATCAGACAATATCAAAAGAAAAAGATGAGTGGGATATTATAGGGCCTTTTACTCAGTTTCATCTAGATGCATAGGATGATGACTCTGGTATGGTTCTAAACATTTTTTATTTTCCATCATCTCACCTTGAGTTGTTTTTTTAGGAGAGTTTGAGTGATAAAGAGTTTAGAGGAATTAGGGAATCCTTATATGGTGGGGAGACTATCCCTGGTTAGTCTCTCCCCTCTGATGGATTTATTTACTTCATTAATTGATTCATCATCCATTTATCTATATGAAATTTAGCGATGCATGATTGTTTTATTTCATCATGGTTCATTCATCCAAGCACTATGAAGATGTATTATAACATTATATAGTGTTTCAAGTGACTGGGTTTGAAGTAAGACATTTTTAATTATGAATTTTATTACAACTTCTGGACTATTAAGGGAAAGAACCTAAAACCTTCTAGTTTATTACAACATCTTATTTTGAACATGTGAAAATGGGATGAGATATTTATGGAATTCATTACTTAATTTCTGTGGATTCCCTAGAGAATGAATGCTCTCTAGGTAGTGATTGATCTTTTGAAAAAAATGGATCATTTCATTCTAATTAGGGACATCACCAAGGTTGAAGATCTAAGTAATCTATGTGAGTTTGAAATTGTTAGGTTTCATGGTTTTTCCTTTGTTATTAACTCCAATAGATTTCCTAGTTTTACTTTCCAGTTCTAGAAAGTTATCCAAGAGGTAATGGGAACTAAATTATGGTTATGCACCGCTTATCATCCACAAATTAATAACCATACATAGTATGATATTTATATTCTAGAGGATATGATCCATGTCAATATCTTATATATTAGAGGATCATGGGATAGACAACTAGGATGGGTTGAGTTTTATTATAATAACAGTTATGATTTATCTATAAAAATGGATCCTTTTGAGGATTTATAAGGTCGCATTTACTAGTCATGTATTTATTTGTCAGAGGTGTGTGAGGCCTATCTCATGGGACCGAGTATCATTAAAGATACATGGATGAGGATTTAGGATATACTTAAATGATTGGTTGTAGTTTAGAGTATTCCAAAATATTATTTATATTATAGAAACCATCCTTTAGAGTTTTTTTCTAGTGAATGTATCTTCGTTATATTTTTCCCTCAGTTGGGTCACCATAGTCTATGGAGGATGGGGAAGTTAGCTCTGAGATATGTTGGACCATTCAAGATCACTAAGAATACTAGAATAGTCGTTTATTGGTTGGAGTTACTAGATTAGATAACAGTATTCATGATTTTTTCCACGTATCTCACATCAAGAAGTGTCATATTGATCCTTGACATGTTAAGAATGAGGATTAAGTCAAGTTAGTGCTAGGTGTATCGGCTGTAGAGAATCAGTGGAGATCACTTACTATTAGGTGATAGTTATACCTGGAAAATCTATTTTGTAGTTAAAATTGTTATGGAATAACAGATAATATTATCTTGAGACTTGGGAGTGTGAATTATCAGTGAGGGATTAGTTTCCTCATCTCTTTTAAAAGATTCCTTATTTTGTATGTCTTTATAGGGATAGAAATTATTGTGTCGGGGAGAATTGTGACATCCTACTTAAGGGACATCTCTATTTTATTTTTAAAAGGATAAATTTCATGTTAAAGAGTTATTGGAGGTGTTATAGTGTCTTCTATAGGCAGTTGTACTTTAATGGTTATTATAGAATACCACTGACTAGCCTATGGCATTGAAAAAAACCAACCAAGGATACAAGGGTCCATCAGCTAGCTGGTGGGGAACCCTAAACTATAGTAATGCTTCCTATATCCATCGGTCCATTAGTGGGCCACCATCAGCCTACTCATAAGTCAGACAATAGCTATTTCCCTTCTATAGTGACCACTGGATGGCTGGTGGAATAAGCCTAGGTTGGGTAATTAAGGGTGTAATGATATTTTTAAGCCTATGAAACATTGTTTTAACTCATGAATCCATCTTACTTAAACTTAATTCAATTAGGGATCATGGAGAGGCTTTCCTTTGATATTCTTATCTCCTTAGAACTTTTTAATTTGGCATTTTAATCATGGATCAACTAGTTTTCATTGAATTATTATGTTTGATCTGATCCATTCCATTCCCTATTCATATATTGGATTGGAGATAGATCTATGGTTTATTGATCTGATCTATCAATTATGTGATTATTCCTCTCCTGTTTCTCAAAGATTCATTGTATGTTTGGTTCCTGAAGGTTGGATCTTGTTTGGTTGGGTGTAAATCTCATGTTATAAAAGGTATGTGATATTTTATCTTATTCAATAACCTTATTCTTATGCAAACTCAATTCTAATATGTTGGATTCAATGTATAGGGATTACTCTAACTTTATTATGTGTCCCCTTCCCATCTAGGGTGTGGATCTCATTATAGTTATCATGATAACCTAAGTGTGAGGTATATGGTTTATTCTATAATATTTGTTTGATAAACCACACATGATGTGGTTTTATAGATTCTTTTCTAAACTATGATTTTCATAATGCTTGATATTTTTTATATGTTGGTGTAAATGGTTTTTGATAAAATATGGGTTTCCCTTTTTTTATAAAATAAATATGTTTTCAAAGCACCGTGAAATGGTTTATGGAATCGGTTTTAAAGAGAATGGTTTTAATTAAAAGGGGTTGTTTGGAAACAATATTATTAAATTCCATAATCCCTTTTAAATTTTTTTACTTTCACATCACATGGGATCCTTGGGTACCTAATAGTGGGTTATAGAATTGGTCCTTTTCTAAGTTCCATAGAATGCTTCACCCATGGGGTGTTCATCTATTCCTTAGGCCTGGTTGTTCTACGGACTTGATTCTCGGACACCATAGGGGGTTCATCCCTTGGGTGTGTCTCTATTCCCTATGATCTATTATTCTAGGAAATTTTTTAGTGAGCACTAATCATTTATGTTATTACTGAGGTACAAGATACCCAGTTATCTCGAACCTATGTTATCTTAAGGGTGATCTTCATTGGGCTTTTCTTTGTTTGAATTTTATTTTTTTATTGACATGATATTAAAAATGATGCCTAATTTGATAAATGGTTCATTTAAAAATATTATTTGACTAGTGTTATATGAAATTTTCTTTAAATTTGTTAAAAGAGGAAATATTTTTTCCATGATTTTGATATAAATGTGAAAATTGATGTATCATTCCATGTTTTTCATATATTGAGCATATTATGATTATTTAATTGAGACTTGATATGGAACACTTTGGTGGGATCATATTGGGAATCTTTTTCTCAAACCCTATTCACTCCATTGGGGTGTGTATACCTTTTTAATGTAGGAAATGGAAAGTCATTATAGTGAGGTGGTAGGATTTCATGTGAAATGGGCACGAGTACCTGGTGGTGAGATGGTGGGATGTTTCCCATGTATCACATAGAGTGGTTATTGATCATTTGTATTTCATTTGGTTATGTTCTTGGATATTTAAATTCACTTTGGATTATTTCCTTAATTTTATCACTACCACTGTTGGTTTTTAGTTATGAAATATTTCTATTCTTGTTATATTTCTCTACATTTCTTCTATATTGATTATTTTAGCTTTTTAAAATCATTACCTTTGGTTGTTTTTGGATGCCTCGGTTTGGTTCACCGTCCCTTGAGGATTGGGATCATTATTCGGTTCTTTTCATGGTCTAGATTAAAGCCTTGTTAGATGGGTTTTCTATGCCAGGTCCTGGTAGTTTTCTCCTAATTACATCACTTAATAAATAACTTCTTTCTTTATTATAGTATCTCATAGGATGGATTATGTTTCTACAAAATTGTAACTTCATAAATGGTAATAGCCACATATTCCACTTCTCCAAGGAATCTTAGTAGATTACATATTTTTGAAATAATATTTATGATTAATAGTTCTTTTAAACTTCTATTTTCCTTTCACCGTGATATTCAATAGGATTGGCTTCACTACATGTGTGTTTATTAACTCGACTTCATACCCAATTTTGGTTTTACCAAAATAATTTTTTCTTCGATAATTCAAAAAAGTGTATATGTTTCTTAATCCTCTCTCATTGCATTATTAAAATTTTTAAATTATAACTTCTTCTTATAATTTTTACATTTTAACATGACATTGAATTTATACATAAAGTAACAACTTATTATTCAAGTAATTCAATAATTTTTACTTTTATATAAAAATTTATTCATTTCATCAATTATCTAGTTTTATTTCATGATTTTAAGATTGAAATATAATGCACATTTTAGATTTCCATACACAGTAGTTTGTTCCTCTACTATTTTCTCTAGATGGAAGATTTCAACCTCAAGTTGATCAAGATATTTGGAATATTTCTTATGTATTCCACCTATATTTTTTATATTTTTTCCAATAAATATATTTCCCCTTAGTTTCTCCTATATGATCATCTTTTATATTATCTATTCTTTTCAATTGATAATTATCTTTATTTTATGTTTGGATCTTTTCCACTATTTCCCTTAAAGGAGCATGTGAATCAAATTTGAATGTTGTATCATAGTTTTTATGAAAAAAATATTAATTTTATTCCTTATTACTCACTTAGATATCCTATTGAAACTTATTTATGGATGTATTTCTAGATGTGATAATCCTCCTTATGTGAAAATTTATTTTCCAATTCTGTGAAAAATCAATCTCATTATCTTATACATTAATTTTTATTAATCCCATTAATTTTTATAAAAAAACTCAATATTTTAAATAATCTAGTTGTAATTTTCTCTTAAATACTCATTTAAACCTTTTGAAATTTCTTGAAAAAGGTGATAGAAATTCATTTCTCACATCTTCTTAACCTCCATCATGAATGATCTTAAGATTCTCCATCACTTTGAAATCCATCTCCTTAAATAAATGAATTTTCATTCCAAAAAGACTCACCACAATAATGACTCACCGCCAGAATGACTCACCACTAGAAATTAATCACCACAAGAATTAATCACCCCAAGAAATAACTCACCACCAAATTTTGAGTTACTCTTAGACTTATTGGTTCTTGTGAACATGGTTTCATTTGGATTAAGAAAGAAAATGAATTGTTTTAAATTTAATTTAATGGTATAGGTAAATGTGAAGTATTATCTTTCATATTAATATTTATTTGTTTGGATTTGATTTGATATTATGTTTGTATGGGAGTAATTCCTTGACGAAAATCATGTATGTATGTGGATTGATTTTTCTTTAGAGACATTATTTTGAAACCTCTATTTTTTTATTTTTTGGTTTCATCTTGAATAACTAGATAATCAATTATATTTAGTTAATGGAATAGATTCTCAAGGATATAATGGATTTTATGATAATACCCTTAATTAATGAAGTGAAATTGAATAATAGACCATTTTCTAAATCTTAAAATTTTTTGTTTTGTGGTACATGATGTGATTTGTGTGAGGGAAGTGGATGAGAGACTGTTATCTAGTGGGTTTGTGATGGTTGTTAAGATGTTTTGGTGTAGTGGGGCTACAATGGTGGTTGTGATGTGGTTACGTAGTGAGGTTGTGATGGAAGATGGAACTGGTTGTGGTTGTTTGGGTTTTGTTTTGTACTTCTTGTTGTGTGCTATGTTGTGATTATTTTCCCAGTTAGTAATTGATGGTGAATTGAGTAATAATATATGAAACATTTAATGAATTAATATTATGATTCTTATTGTGTACTAAGAAAAAGAGAATTTTTTATGGGAACAAGTTGGTAACAGAGAATCTGGAAAATAGATTAATGATAATGAAAGATTGAAATATGAACTGTGTGTTGTGCTTTTCTTGTAGGGGGTATGCATTTATCTTCTCCAGAATAATTATAGTATTCTATGAAATGTTTTATAGCTTGGTTTTGAACCATTAGGATAGGGCTTTTGTGGTGTTTATCTATATGTATATACCTTATATGTTCTTGTGATTTCTATATGCACCCCACCCTCATCGAGCACTGTATACCGACACCCTCATAGTCACGAGGGTTGTTTTTTACAACATCTTGGTGGGAGGATAGGTAGTTGGATACCCTCTCTTCCTTGATCCCTCTTATAGGAGATGAGAAGGACATGCACAGGCTATGATGGATAGAATTTAAAAAGTGTCATTGTTGAGTTGTGATGTGATGATATGTGAGGTATTAGGTGTGTGTGGGAGGGATGTGATGTGTTTTTGATAGCCCAGGTGTGTGGGGGTGGGATGTGACATGTTTTGATGTTATTCGTAAGGGGTGGGAAAGATAGGATGTATGATGTTGGGGTGTGAGAGCATTAAATATATAAGAAATCAGTGCGGGGTACCCTATAATTGATGTACTTTATATTATATTATATAATTGGTTGTGTTATTTAGTGAGGGATCCTTGGTGAGGTTAGGGTTCTGGTTAGTATACTTATTTAGTTGTTGTTTGGTTTTAT
This sequence comes from Viscum album, assembly GCA_963277665.1. NCBI lineage: Eukaryota > Viridiplantae > Streptophyta > Magnoliopsida > Santalales > Viscaceae > Viscum > Viscum album. The sequence goes on from OY728138.1 coordinate 298,495,143, forward strand.
TTCTTTCACACTGGTACATTTTTTTTACATGTGCATGAGAGACCTTCATTTTCCTACTGAGTATACTTATACGCTCACCCTACAGATATAAAACTATTTTCAAGATTATGTGAGGACTTCGCAGACCATGATAGACTTTACAAGATAGGACCATTGGATAGATGTTATGTCAATGCTCTAGTTTTTATTTTGGGTATTTAATTTGGATACTTTTTATTTATATAAAATTATTTACACATGCACTGTGGGATGATTTTTGGTTTTCTTATATATATTTCATGGAGTTGATTGTGGTTGATTTATCCTATCTCTTGATATTTCTTTATTATAATGGGAAATACATCCCTATTTTGAGATTTTGTTTATACCCTTGGTTCTAGTCACTAACCTGGGACCTACTAGAGGCAGGACTTGGGATTTGTTATCTCTCTCCCTTCATTGTGGACTCTTTGGTGGGTGGGGGTCGTGATAGAGTATTATAAGGGGATGTTTGAGAGATAGTTGGAATTCATAGTTAGGAATAGTTTGGGATGCATGGGTTGGTATTGTAATAGTGTTATTTATCTTTGGTGTGATACATAGGCAATGGATACTGGCTAAGACATTGTATTTTAGGGGCCCCATGATGTAGTTCAAAAACTCTGATCTTACTGAATGACCAAGTGAGATGGGATTGGTTTTTGGGTAGAGACCTAGAAGAGTTAAATGCATCAGTATGACTTCTATTATTGTTTGAATTGTGTTTTTTGGTTAATTTTAAAATAGATAAAATAAATAAAATGGATTAACAATAATTAAAATATATCATTAAAAAATCTATTCTCATGGGCTTATGAAATCCTTGTTTCTCTTTAAGATATGGATCTTGGTCGTCGTCTGTGTGTGGCTCTGGCAGTGGAGGTTCGATAGGCTGACACGATTCATCGTTGGAAATTTGATCTGGTTGAGTATAATGATCAGTGGCATAGGTTGTTACAAGCTTTTCAGTGATAGGATTTGGGAAATTATGAGGGTATCAATTATAATGTGGTGATAGAGGGTTGTCTAGAGGAGCTAAATATTACATTCAGTTTGATCTAGTCCCCAACCGAGTATTGGGTCCCCTTGTCAATAAGTCAGATGTGAGGATTTATGTGTTATTGGTGGTCATTTTACCTTAGTGGGCGAAATGAGTAGGATGTTTCATGTATATAATACTAGAAGAAGTTTCATACGGTGTTCCTTTCATTAACCATGAATGTTGTGAAGAGGTAGGATATACTCTCCCATCAATAGGGAATCATTCCTATGTAGGATATTAGGGTCATGTTCAAGGACCTTCTATGCTTTTCCCTCGATCTTTTCACAGATGAGGAGTCCCAAGAGATCCGTCTTGAGGAGGCACTTTTTCCTCTGATCCATTATGCAGTTACTCATTTAATTTTGTCAACATATCTAGATGTTCAAAAGAAGAAAGAGGTGATATAGTGGATGAACTCATGAAGAGGCATACTATGAGAGGGGAACCATCGGTGTTCCTCAATGGATATAGTTATCAGTGGTAGGTCTCAAACTCCAAGGTCTTTAAGGTTTCGACCAACTAAGAGTCGACCTTAGTAGATTCCCTTCCATACACCTAGTGCTAGTAGATTCCATACTCATCTTGGGGACTTTTGACTAGTGTTTTTCCTCTTTGGGGTTCATGTATATCATCGTGTTTAGTTCCCAGTGCATGTTTGATACCATCTTGGTAGAGCTGGTTATGTTTAGCATTAGCCTCAGTAGTAGTTACCAAAGAGGTCATTCCACCTATAAGGGCGGTAGGATTATTCTCCAGTTAAACCGAATGGGGAAGGTATAGGATGACCTCATGATGTACGTCATCCTCAAGGACCTCGACCCGAGTGTTTTCATGGTGGTGGTTATCGGTATAGGGGTAGAGGAGTTAGGTGCGGAATGTTACAGGTAGTGGTGGAAATAGCACCATAGGGGCCAGAGAACATTTTAAGTACACTTAGTTTATCATGTACTCTTTCTTGTGCCTTGTTTCATTCACAATATTCTCACTCCATTATTGTACCCTCTATAGTCCATGCTCTAGGACTATAAGTATATATTCTTTTCATACCCCTGGTGTTGATTACACCAATAAGAATCTAGACCAGCTTGTTTGATGTGTGTCAGGGATGTGAATTGATTATGGGGTAGAATCATATAAGTGTGAACCTTATCTTACTTGGGATTTATTCATATGATTTCATCCTCAGCATCAACTGGCTGTATTTTGTGCATTCTATTACCAACTACTTCTGAATGAGAGTCGTATTCTCAGATGTAGATGGTATACATGTGGTTTTCATAGAAATAAGGGTTTCCAGGTGGGTAGTCGAAGTTTGGAACACCTAATTTCATTGGTGGCTTATTATTTCATAGAATTAATATAAACAATAATAGAGGATGCTCCCATGGTTTTTAGTGAATTCCTGAATGTTTTCCCCAAGGAGGTTGTTACACTACCCCCTTGATTTGATGTTGAGTTTGAGATTGGCTTGAAACCTGGTTCTTATCTAATTTTGATGGCTCCCAACCTAATGGTGTCTTATGAGTTGAAAGAATTTAGGGTTCAAATAGACGATCTGATATAGATGGGTTTCATCTAGCCTAGTGTGACCCCATGGGATTCCCTGATGTTATTCACTGGGGAGGAGGATGGTGGTATAAGGTTGTGCATAGACTACCGAAGGTTGAACTAGGTGATGATCAAGAATCACTATCCTCTTACAAGAATCTATGATCTTTCTGACTAGTTGAGGGAAGATAATTGGTTCTCTAAGGTTGATCTATGGTATGGATATCACCAATTAAGGGTGAAGGATGATGACATCTAGAAGACTAACTTCAGATGTAGGTATGGACACCATGAGTTTGTGTTCATGACTTTCTGTGTTATGAACGCACCATTTGTGTTCATGGGGATTGTGGACTTAGTGTTTTGTGAGTTCCTAGAATGGTTTTTCATTCTCTTCATTGATGGAATATTGATCTACTCAAGGTTAGAGAAAGAGAATTTTGAACATCTCAAATATGTTTTGCAAGTTCTTCATTTCCACCATCTCTATGGAAAGTTGTCCAAGTGAATGTTTTTGACATGACACGTTCATTTCCTAGGGCATGTGGTGTCTCATCAAGATGTGGTTGTGGAACCATCAAATTTCAAGTCATTTGTTTCTTGGGAAGCACCCAGGAATATGGCATAGGTCAGTATCTTCCTTGATCTCAAATGCTATTATTGGAGTTTTGTAAATGATTTCTCTATATTTTCATCACCATTAATGGAATTGACCATAAAGGAATGATATTTTGTATTTATTGATTAGTTTTAGGTAGAATTCAGTTACCTTAAGGGGAAGTTAGTCGGTGATCCAATGCTTTAGCTATTGAAGGAGGGTGTGTTGTTTGAGGTTTTCTGTGACGCATAATGTCTGGGCTTAGGGTGCATCTTGATGTAGTATAAAATAGTGATCTCTTATGTTTCTAGGAATTTATTCCCTCACAAACATAATTATGCAACCCGTGATATATATTTAGTGGTATTTTTGTTTTCTCTTAAGGTGTGGCAACATTACCTCATTGGGGAGTGATTTGTGGTCTTCACATCTCACAAGATTTTAAGGTATGTATTTTCTCATCATGGTCAAAATATATGATTGTGAAGGTGGGTGGAATTTATTTGGGAATATGAATTTGATATCTCTTAAACCTCAAGAATGGGTAATGTCTTGGATGATTATTTTAACAGAAATTCATAGAAGGATGTTGTTCGAGAATCTGCGGATGCTTCGAGAGCAATTGAGAAGTTTTCATCCTTGTTCTTAAATAAAAGGGTAGATAGTGGTAGAGGTTGTCTGTTTCAAATGACAGTTCAGTCTTCTCTAATGAAATAGGATGAGGAGTCTCAGTGGGTAAACTCATATTATAAGGTGTTGTGTGATCATTTTCTCTATGGTGATGCTCTAAAGGGGTGGTTAAAGTATAGTCAAAACCAAATTTTGTTTCATGAGAAGTTGCTTGTTCTAATAGTAAGGCAAAAGGGATCCCTTCATGAGTTTTATAGCTCACCTTTGGCAGTACACCTAGAAGTTTTCAAATGTACCATGGCTCGAGGACCCAGTATTAGTGACCTGGTATGAAATGAGTAGTTGAAGAGTTTGTGGATAGGTGTCTAGTTTTCCAATATGTAAAGTTTGAACATCATATTTAGGGAGGTTTTTTGTAGACCTTGGATGTTCTTGAGTGGAAATGGTATAATATATCAATGTATTTCATCATAGGGTTACATAGAGATCGGGGGTTGATTCTATCTAGGTGATTGTGGATTGGTTAACGAAATTAGCTCACTTCTTATAAATTAAGGAGTCCAAAATAGTGGATGTTTTTGAAAAAAGTTATATGGAGGATTTGGTGAGGCTATATGAATTTATGAGGTCCATTTTCTCAAATACATATGAAAGTTTTACCTCATGAGTCTAGAGGGGATTGGAGCATGATTTTCGCACTCATTTATGCCTCCACACTACCTTCCACCGTAAAAAATGGGCAGACAGAACAATCTATCTATACACTAGAGGATATGTTATGGGAATGTGTCTTGGACTTCAGTGGATGATGGGAACAACACCTTCCCTTGGTCGAGTTCACTTATAACAATATTTATCACTCTTCCATTAGCATGGCTCGGTTTTAGGATTTTTATGAGAGGCTATGTCATTCTCTGTTGTGTTGGACATAGGATGGGGATTTGTAGTTCTTGGACCCAATTTGGTGTAGAGCATGAAGGATAAGGTTCAATTATTCCAAGAGATGATGAAAGAAACACATGACTGGTAAGATTCTTATGTTGATCATAGGAGTAGGTCCTTGGATATTGAGGTTGGGGACCATGTGTTCTTGAATGTTTCCCCTCGACGTGGGAAGTGGAAGTTCGGAAATTGAAGTAAGCTATCGCCACAGTTTATTGGGCCCTTAGATGTGTTGGGGTGTATTACCGAGGTGGATTACCAATTTTCACTTCCACCTTAACTGTAATGGATCCATGATATCTTCCACGTCACCCAAATTCATCAATATCTTCACAATGGCTCACATGTCATTGATTGGATAAAATTGGATATTGAGGATGACATGATATTTGTGGATCATCCAGTGGAGATCCAAGACTGTCTAGATAAGGTGTTTTGAGGATGGACTATTCCCATGGTTTTTGTGTTATGGAAGCATGGTGTCTTGGAGGAGAGTACTTGGGAGCCTGATATGCAGATGCGAGCCCAATTCCTAGAGTTATTTTGAGTTTTACCTTATCTATTTTCTTTAAGATGTGTTGTTCAGACCTTGGTGTTTTATGATGTATGTTGTCTTTCCCTTGATTTGATGTGCATTGTGTGATGTTTGATAATGTTCTAACTTGAGTAAAAGGGAAGACCTAATTCCTAATCAATATGTAATTACTATGATGTGATTAATCTCATGCGGGCAAGTCAATGTCACCCACAGAGGATAATATCTTGACATGGAGGATGGAATTACCTTATTCTAATATTTGAGGAAGTACATTTTTTATTTATTATGGGTGTTTGGGATTTCAGGTTTAGTTTATGGTAGTGTTTCAGGTGTAATGATATCCTTGTATGTTATCTTGAGGGATGGTTATTTGTACCATTTCTCTCCTTCCTTCCAAGTTTGTTTTGAATTATCAAAGGAAAGAATAGTTTGATAGGTATCTAGGGTAATGGAATAAATATTATGGACTGTTACTTTACTAAATAGATAATAATTAAGGTGTCCATGGGGGGATGTCTGTGGTCTTTTGGTAAATGGATTCAATCCAACAGTGATACATTCCAACAGTTTTTCAAATTCTCAGTTTTCTAGTGGTGAGGGAGGTCTCTAATTCTAGAAGTTAGTCATTATGGTAGTGATTCATTCTGGTGGATATTCATTATGGTGGCGATTGATTCTGGTAGTGATTTATTCTGGTAGTGATTCATTTATGGTGGTGAGTCATTCTGGAGGTGAGTCATTACGGAGGTGAGTCATTCTGGCGGTGATTCATACCTAGGATTGAATCATTATGGGGGTGAGTTATTCTCGCAGTTAATCATTTCTGGTGGTGATTCATTCTACAGGGGATTCATTCTGGTGGTAAGTTATTTCTGGGGGTGATTCATTCTGGCAGTGAGTCATTCTGGTGGTGATTCATTCTAGTGGTGAGTCATTCTAGTGGTGAATCATTCTGGCAGTGAATGATCTCTGGCAGTGAGTCAATCTGGGGGTGAGTCATTCTAGCAGTGATTCATTTCTAGTGGTGAGTCATTCTAGGGGTGATTCATTCTAGTAGTGATTCATTATTTTGGTGATTCATTCTAGCAATGATTCATTCTAGCGGTGAGTCATTCAAGTGGTGATTCATTATAGTGGTTAGTCATTTCTGGTGGAGAGTCATCTCTGGTGGTCAGTCATCTCTGGTGGTGATTCATTCTAGTGGTGATCTATTCTAGAGATGATTCATTTTTTGTGGTGATTCATTTTAGTGTTGATTCATTCTGGAAGTGATTCATTTCTAGTGTTGATTCATTCTGACGATGAGTCATTCTTGCGGTGATTCATCTCCAATAGTTTTCCATTTCTTCATAAATTTACATTTTTCCAAAAAATTATATAATTTCTATTTTGATGTCTTCTATGATGAAAAATGGGTTTAAATTCTTTAAATAAAATTTCTAAATCCATTTAAAAGAATATTAATAATATATATAATTTATAAAAATACCATAGGCCTTTTAAATGTGTAAAGTATGTTGATTAATGGGATCCGCCTTTAATAGTCATGTAAAAACGATATCAAATCCCCCCATAATATCATATCTTCTCATTCTAAATAGGATATCCTTCTTTCTTTCCTTTGGGGATTACTTTATATTGAGATTTTTCCTTTTGAGTCATAGAATTTTTTTTTCAATTGGTTTGATCCCCCCTTGAAGAAGTTCCCTCATGTACGCATGCCCCCTGTTTTGGTGCATCATGTTAGGAAAATATTCTTCTTCTAGGTAGGTTTTCCCTTCATTTCTCCTTATATGTATCATGATTGATGGGTTTATTATTTTCATCTCTTGTGAATGTTGTTTAATTCATATTAATTAAGATCATGAACCGATTTAAATTGAATTTAAAGGGGTTGGGGAATGTGAAGTATTATCTTGTATCTTTTTGTTGATTTGTTTGGATTTGATTTGATATTATGTTTGTATGGTATTAATTCCTTGATGAAAATCATGTCTGTTGGTGGCTTGATTTTTCTTCAGGGAAATTATTTTGAAACCTCTATTTCGGTGATTGTTTGGTTTCATCTTAAATAACTGGCCAACCACAAATATTCTGTTAATGGAATGGATTCTCCATGATCTAATGTCTTGTGTGATAACACCCTTAATTAATGAAGTGAAATTAAATAATAGACCCTTTTATAAATATGAAAAGGTGTTTTGTTGTGGTACGTGATGTAATGGGTGTGGGGAATTGGATGAGATATGGTTGTGCAGTGGGGTTGTGATGGTTGTTACGGTGATGTGGTGTAGCGAGGCTGTAATGGGGGTTGTGATGTGGTTATGCAATGGAGATGTGATGGATGGTTTTACTAGTTGTGGTTATTATGATTTTTTTTCTACTACTTTTTGTGTGTTATGCGGTGATTAGTTTCCTGGTTATTAATGGATGGTGAATTGAATAATAATATTTGGAAAATTTAATGAATTAATACCATTCTACTTGTTTTGTTCTAAGAAAAAGAGAATGTTTTATGGGAATGTGTTGGTAACAGAGAATTTGGAAAATGAATTAAAGATAATAAAATATTGAAATATGAACTGTGGAATGTTTTTATCTTTTGTGGCGTTATTCATTTAACTTATTCAGCAAAAGTGGAGTATTTTGGGAAATGTTTTACACCTTGTTTGTGAACCATTAATATGGGGCTTATGTCTTGTTTATATATATGTATATAACATGTATGTTCTTATGATTTGTATAAGAATCCCACCCTAATTGAGAACTATATTCCAACACTTTAATAGTCATGTGAGGGTTTTTTTTCTAATATCCTGATGGGAGGATGGATGGCTAGAAACCCGCTCTTCCCCGCTCCCTCTTCCAAGAGATGAGAAGGACATGAATGGGCAGTGACGACTAGAAGTCAAAAGTGACACTATCGAGTTGTGATGTGATGATATATGAGTGTCTAGGTGTGTGTGGGTGGGATATGACGTTTTTTTATGGCCCAACTATGTGTGGGAGGGATGTGATGTGCTGTGATGATATTCAAAATGGGTTGGATCACTAGGACATACGACGTTGGGGTGTGAGAGAAAAAAATCAATGGGAAAGTGGTGCAGCATACCCTATCATCTATTTGATTTATATTATATTATATTCTTGGTTGTGTTATTTGGTGAGATATCCTATCTGAGGTTGGGGTTTTGGTTAGTATACTAATTTTGGTGTTGTTTGGTTCTACTTCTTTCACATGGGTTTATTAGTTTTCTATTTTCACATGTGCACAAGATACATTGGTTTTCTTACTGGGTATACCTGTATGCTCACACTACATATATAAAACTATTTTTAGGATTACAGGAGGTCTTTGCAGACCATTCTAGACATTACTAGCCCGGACCATTGGACAATTCTTATGTCACTTCACTTGTTTTTATTTTGGTTATTTACTTTGGAGACTTTTTCTCTATATCATATTATTTACACATGCATTGTGGGATGGTTTTTAGTTTTCTTATATATTTCATGGAGTTGATTACGGTTGATTAATCCTATATTCGAATCGTGTTTTATTATAGAGGGAAATGTCTCCTATATTGTGATATTTTTTATACCATTAGTGCTAATCGCCAACCCGGGGCCTACTAGAGGCGGGACTGAGGGGGCATTATCTCTCACTTCATTGTGGCTTCATTGGTGGGAGGGTTCATGACATGATTCCATTTTCCATAATTTTTATATATACATATATCACTTTTACTATATTCACAATTCATTTTATATGTATAGTTTTATAAATAAATTTTGTTTTTATTTTTAGTTTCATATCATCATAGTAATTAAGTCATTATAATCTAATGATTAACATAGTATGATACATGTTATCAAAGTTACAATGTTGAAACATATTGAAAATAATTCCATATAAAATTTTATTTGAAACATATGATGAATGGTAAAATATCATTTTATAATAAAATAATACTTTATCGTGAATTTTTAATTACATTATAGCTACATTAATTTCTAAATTGGTTTTATCACATTATATTTAAATATAATTTTATCAAAATTTTCCTTTTAAAACATTAAGTAAAATGTTTTAGAATAATATAACATTATGCAATATTCACTACTTTTATTTGAAAATGTAATTGTTCCAATGTATGTTGTATTATTATTAAAAATGGTTAAAAATGTTTGATAATTTAGTATTTAGAAATGTAAAATTTTCATTCACATATAATTATGATCATAATGTATACAATTACACTAAAAATATATTCTGATTATATATTTAAAAGACAAATTACACTTAATTAAAAGAAAATTTTCATAAAAAATTATAACTACAAATAATTAATTATCAATCATGTAATAAAGAAGAGATAATAAAAAATATAAATGTAATTACTCATAACACAAGAAATAGTTTTTATTCAAAATTGATTGTTTTCCCATGTATTATATATTTTTAATTAAAATTAAAATTACTAAATTTTAGAGATTGAATTATATAAAAATGACTTTATTTTTGGAATCATCATGTTGAGATTAGCTTAGGGTGAATTGTTGGGATTTTTTCTAAAGAAGTTTATTTTTTAGTGAATGCTATAAATTATAGTTTTTATAAATACGATAAATTTTATAAAATATTCAATATATAATTATGTTATAAATTTTTTTGAAACATTTCACTAAACCAAAAATATATTTATGGAGTAAAAAAATGAATTGAAAAATATTAATTTGAATTTAGAAACTTATATTTGACTTTTTGGAACCCAGATTCCTTTTTATCATACTAAAAAACTTTTTTTGATTCGTTGATTTTAATATAGTGGTTGGGAGGTTACATTGTCTTTAATATTGATTTAAATGTAAAATAACACTTAATTTTTGTAATAATAATCCAACTAATATCATGGGAATCAATTCCTCTCAAAATTAGTAGTCCTAAATAACAAAATAATCAATATTTTAACCTAAAAATAACCCCCTCCTCAAGTATAAGTATGCACACATTCTCTCATTACTCTCCACAATAATGTCATTGAGCATGAATTACCTATCATTTCTTCTATCAAAAGTCTATCTATGTTGATTTTGAGGTTTTAAGATGTTCATATCAATCTTTAAGAAGCTACTCTATAAGGTAAAGGTACCTAACCTCTTGCTCCTTTATTTTTGCAATCCTTAAATTTCCATTACTTTTTAAGGAAAAATTTTATTAAGATTCATTGTTATAAATTATTTATTATATAATCAGTTATATATCATCATTTTATCTAATTATAATACCATCATAAGTAATTATAAGGGTCAATAATTCTCATATCCATAAAAAACCTAAAATTTTGGTAAAGTAAAGAGAGTATTGTTTCCTAGAAATGAAATACATGACTGTATACAAACAAGTGGATGTTATCTATGGATTTGATGCATATAGTGGTGATAACATTGAAAAAGTTTTCTTGGGTATTAAATTGATATTTTCTTGGTGCACAATAAGAGTGCATAACTTGTGCATGATTTGACACTCTCAATGAATATTCTTTGGATAATTCATAGGCTCTTCATGAACCATAATGAAGAATTATTTCCATTTTATAACACCTATATGGGTTCTTAGTGTATATTATGTTATATAAATGTAAATTAATATTTTATTAATCTTCAATACATATTTGTAAAAAATTATAAATTTCACATAATAAAAAGAATAAAATCGAATCTAAACAATATAATTTAAAATAAATCATGTATTCAAGCCATTTTATCCCCAAAAAACATTAATAAATAAATTAAATATATAATTCACTTTTAGATTAATCTTTTAATAAATATAATTATATTATATTGGATGCATAAATGTGGAAAAATCAAATGGGGCCTATGTTTAGGGTTCTTTGTATCAATTTCCATATCCTAATATATAATTCAAATTATGAACCAATTCATATTTTACATGATTTAATTGCTATAAATTTACTTATTTTATCAAAAATCACATTTTCATGTGGTTTAAAAGAATATTTCATTATCTCTTTCCAAGTTATTTTGATTCATTACCAAAATTGTAAAGGAAATCTAAACCTAACTCTTTACTTTTTTTATTCTTCAATTATTCCACTTTATTTTAAATATAACTATTCAAAATTCCATTTTTAACTTCATTAAATTCATTATTCCTATGATATTCATAATTTTACTTTATTGATATGATTCTTATTCCACCTATAATTATTTTTCAAAAGAAAATATTTTCCAAAATATCCCAATAAAACCTCTTCAATTATCACCTCTTCTCACCATGATAAATGATATATTTATACCAATATTCAATTTTAAAAAAAACACATCTTCTTTTGGGTGCCCCTGAGTTTATTCATTAAAATATTTTTTTAGCATCTATCTGAAACCCATTCCTTTTTATGGGTTTATTTCATGTTTATGATTGTTATATGTTTCCTTTCCATGTGGAATGAAAAATTATGAGCATATTATGATGTGAAAGGTGGGCTAGAAATCATATAAATGTCCAATAAATTTTGTGATGTGATAGACATCATGATATTATATGAATTAAGTGTGAACATAATGATATCACTATTTTAATTTTAAGAAATAACGATTGGTATACAATGGATACATGTCAACTTGATGATTACTTTTCTCACAACTTATGTGTGGGATTTGAGTAAAATTTTATTGTGTTTTATTATAATGAATATGAAATATTACATTCTATTTATAATTATTCACTCATGTTTTTAATGGAGATCCTTTTCTTATGATATGATGAGGATTATTATGTTCACCCATGTGCTATATCATTCCATGCATCATGGTCCTTTTTAATCTTCCCCTTATTGGGATTTTAGCTCACCCTTTCCTTGATGCATATCCTCTAGTGAATACATGTACTATGGAGGACATAAAATCAAATGGGAGGAATATTTTGAAGGAATAAAATAAAGTTTAATATTTCATCTATGATTATGTTATAAAAAACCTAATTTTCCCAAGATACTATACATTAAATTATTGAATGAGATGCTTATTATTTTTTTATTATTAAAAGTGATGTAATAATCACCTATGAAAGAGGTGTTTCATTATAATTATTATTATAGAAGGGTTAATATAACATTAGATTTTATTATTTTAACAACTGGGAATAATTTAAGAGCTAGAAACCCTTTTTGAGGTCTTATGTGATTGGATTTTAAGGTCATTAATGATACTCTAGGATATGCTCATTGAGTTTTAGGAAGAAATAATATCTATGTATAGACTTTCCTTATGATTATTATATAATTTGATGTCAAGTATATTCTAGTTAATTTGGAAAAATATTAATATTTTTTGGGAGAAATTAAAATTTTGAGGCCATAATTTATTTAAGAGGGTGGAACGAAACATCTGAGATTTACAATGAATATTTTTATAAATTTTATTTCTTTAAATATAAATGTAAATTATAAATAAACCTCCATATTTTTAATAGTATAAATCAAACATTTATACACATATTTATCATATAATTATTTTGTTATATCTTTTTAAAGTATAAATAAATTTTATTTAATAAAATTGTTTATAAGAAAAATGGTAACCTACAGGCTAGGCGACAGCCTGTCATATCCGTTGAGTCTGCGGGCATGAACCCATGATCGAAGGGTGACAATGTCACAACGCCCACCACTAGCCTATGTGTTTTCCTACTCCCATTTTATATCCTTTTTATATATACTTATATATATTTTTCTATATTCACTGTTATATATATATATATATAACTATATTAATTTTTATATTTAATTTTCTATCACTATAGTAACTAATTCTTTATAAAATAATGATTGTCATAGTATGATACTTGTTTTAAAAGTCATAAAGTTATAACATATTAATAGTAATGTCGTATAACATTTTATATAAAACATATGATGAATGTTTAAATATAATTTTTACAATAAAATAATACTTTATCAAGTATTTTTAATTACATTATAAATAATTTAATTTTTAATTGGTTTTTATCACAATCTATGTGCATATTTTATTAGTCAAAATTTCCCTTTTAAATATTAAGAAACATGTTTTATAATTAAATAGCATAATTAAATATTCAACGTTTTTATGTGAAAATAAAATTATTAATATTTATAGTGTTATAATATTATTAATGGTTATAAAATGTTGATAATGTAGTTTTTAGAAAAGTAAAATGGTCGCTGACATATAATTGTGATCAAAGTGTGTACTGTTGTAACACTAAAATCATTTTCTCAATTTTGTATTCAAAAGATTAATTCCACACAATTCAAATAATAATTATATGAAATATATGTGTTTTATAAATATAAATAATTAATCATCAATCATGTAATAAACAACATATAATAAAAAAGTATAAATTTAATCCCATATAACAAAAGATCTAGTTTTTATTCCAAATAAATTATTTTCACACTTATTATATGATTTTATTTAAAATTTAAGTTTCTAAATATTATAATTTAAATCTTAAAAAATTATTTTTGAAATTGGAACATCAAAATTATCCTATGGTGAATTTTTTATATTTTTTTCAAGAAGTTTATTTTTTGGTAATTAGTAAAACTTACATTTCTTATAAATATAGTAACTTTTATGACAACATCATGATATAATTATATCATAAAAACTAATGAAACATACTTTTCAACCCAATATATATTTTATGAGTAAAATAATGAATTTATAAATTTTAAAATGAATTTATAAATGTATATTGACTATTTTGGAACCAAAATTACATTTTATCCTAGTAAAAAATTGATTATTTTTATTTAATGGAGTGTTTGGGAGGTTCCATTAGATCTTATATTTATTTAAATTTCATATAACATTAATTTTTTAATAATAAGCCAACCAATTTAATGTAAATAAATTCCACTCAAAATTAGTTGACTCAAATAACAAAATAATTAATATTTGAACCCAAAAATATACCCCTCCTCAAGTATAAATACCCACCCATTGTCTCATTCCTCTCAACTAAATATACATTGAGAACAAATTATCTCCCACTTCCTATCTCAATAATCACCCCAAGGAGTTGTTTGGGTTCTATGTTTTTTATATAAGACATTAAGTAGCTACTTTCTAAGGTAAGGGGTCCTAATCTATTCTCTCCTTTATTTTGAAAATCCTTCCATTTCCATTCCTTTTCATTGAGAAATATTATTAATATTCATTTTTATAAATTTTTTATTATATAATAAATGATATATCACCATTCCATATTGGTATACTGCCTTAATAAGTTGTTATAATGCTAAAAACATCTTATATCCATAAAAATTCCAAAAAAATTGATAATGTATAGAGTGTGTTGTTCCGAAGAGATGACATCCCTATAAAGATACAAAAAAAATTGAATGTTGTCTCTAGATATGATACACCTAGATTTAATAACCCTAAAAAAATTTGGTTGGGTATAACCTCAATAGTCTCTTGGTTCATGAAAAGGGAGTATAATTGTATACCTAATTTGACACAACCAAAGATATACTTGGGATAATTTATAAGATTTTACGCACCATAATGAAAGATTATTTCATATTGATACCACATACATGGTTATTTAGTGTATATTATGTAATAAAAATTTATTTTAATTTATTTTTAAGTGTTTAAATAATTTTAAATATTGATAAATGACAAATAATCAAAACCAAAAAAACAAAACAAAACTGGATATTTTAAAAGAAATCATGTCTTCAAGCCATTTTCTATTCAATTAAAATAGTTATAAATTAATTAAAACGATTATAAATAATTAGGAATGAAAAAAAAGTAATGTAACTCACTTATATATTAATTTTTTTATAAACATAAGTTTATTTTACAATATGTTCAAACATTAAAAACGAGATCTGAGGTAAGGGATCATTGTCTCAATTTCTATCTCTTAATACATAATTCAAATTATACACTTATTCATCTTTGAAATAGTGTAATTAATATTCATTGAATTATTTTATCATAAATCCTCTTTTTTCAAATGGTTTAAAAGTCTATTTCATGATATCTTTCCATGTGATTTTGATTTATGACCAAACCCGTAAGGGGAATCTCAAACCCAACTCATTATTATTTTGATTCTTTAATTTTTCATCATTATTTTGAACATGATTATTCAAAATACATTATAAATTAATTTTTCACTTCTTTCCTGTTGTTATTTCATATATATTCATGATTTTAATTCATTAATATGATTTATTTATCACCTATAATTATTTTTAAAAGGAAATTATTTTCTAAAAGATGACAATGACTCCTCGTGAATTGTTTCCTCTTCTCACAATGTCTCGTGATCTATTCATAAAGAATTTTAATGTCCAAAAAATTTTACCTTCTTATTTGGGGTACAAATAAATATATTGATTGAAATATAATTTACTACATTTATATAAAATTCATTCCTTTTCATTGTTTTATTTCATGTGTATGATTATTATATGTTTCATTCCCATGTTGCATGTATAACTTTGATATTATTATGATTTTAATGGTGGGACCAGAATTATATATCCCTATAATGAATTGGGTAATTTGATATATCTCAATGTATTATGTAAAATATGTGTAAACCTAAATCTATATTTGTTCAAATTTTATGATATAATGATTGTCACACCCAAAAATATGTGTGAACCATGTACTGGTTTTGTTAACAACTTATGTGTGGGATTTAAGTACAATGTTATGTTATCTTAAAAAATATCCATAACTTATTCTTATGATTTTGTATTTAATTTTGTTCCCATATTATTTTTATTTCACGATCCTATGTTATCTATATATTTATACCAAAAACATTATGTTATGATTCCTGACTTATGATCTATATTGTATTGGGTATGATACTTTTACATTATTTCATTGGATCGTGATTAGGTTCTTATACCCACATATTTATATAATGATCATTATTGATCTTTTATTATTATTTATTATAGTTACTCCTATGAATTAGAGCTCTCCCTTTTTATGTTCCTTTTTCTCCATGTTATGAAGAAGTGTGTTAAGTAATATGGGTCTAGAATGGTATCATGTGTAGAGAATTTTGGTGAGATTATTTTCAAAACATTCATCCTTTAAAGCTTATAAAATTTAGTAGGAATTTGAAATTTTAATATTTTAAGGGTTTCGTTTTGATAAATTGTGATCAAATTTGAATTTTTAGAGTTTTAACATCTTGAAGAGATATTTTTTGGACATAGGACAAGGAATAAGATGTGCTTCAAGTGCTCAAGTGAACATTTTGCAAGGCCATATGGACAAGTGGCCATTTTAGATGCAAGTGCTCCACTATAGGGAAAACCATGGTAGAGGTACAAATGACCAGATGGAGGGTGTTTTCACCCTTGGATGGGTGTGGTGCATGGGGGATCTTTCCCACCAAAACACCCAGGAGACCCTTAAATGGTGGACTCGTGGTTCACATTTTGATAAACCATGGGGAGAACCATTCTATGGTGTAGGGAAAGTTGTGATGGGGGGATTCCCTATGAAAAATTTCCAACGATCTCCGGAATTTGGTGCTCATATAGACATGTCTCACCCATTTTAATCAAGTACACGGTGAGCCCCCACAACATGGGGCTTTCCATGGTGAAAGGGTGGAATCCCCAGTGTGACCTTGAGAGAAAGAGGTGAGAGACTCGTGATAGTTCTTGACACTATTAGGTCCTTGGGGATATCTAGAGGTGCACAAAATCATTTTGCATGTCATGCCACATGTCTTTGTTCCCTATCCATGTGTGTGAATTTTATGGCTTTATTATTTCCCCTCACTTTGAATATTATTGGTTTTGGCCCCTTTCTACCACTCTCATTCTATCACATTCATAACAAATGAGGTATTATGGAGTCCCTTTCTATTTATACATAATTTATCCTTCAATTTGGGGGATTTTGGTCTGGTGGTTATTCAATTATTAATGTGATATTTCCAATCTTCCTTCTTTTTTTATTCCTCTTATCCTCCCTTTGATTTTTGGGGTGTTCGGGCTTAGGTTTTACTGATGATTCCACTAAATCATGGTGGAATCATCCTAATATTATGTGTGTTATTAGTAGTGTATCTAGAAGACATACCAAGATGACAAACACATGTTTTTTCCTTATATTTCGAAGAATTTATGTCCCTATAGGAATTTATTTGGGTTTTTTTCATAAATTAAAAGAATCAACCAATTTTATTGGTGTCATGTGATATAAATTTTTTGATGGGTTGGTGTTGAGGGTAAGACATGGACCTTCTATGAGTGATTGGTCATCATTTAGGTGCAACACGGTCTCTTGGTGAGTTATTAGAAAATTATTCATATTTAAATTATATTTTAATTTAATTATAAATTATTCTAATTTGATTGGATATTTAATCATAAATGGTTATAATTAATTGTGAGATATTACGGCATGTGATGGGATTCAGGGAGTTGATGATGCTTAGATAATCTCAGGATAGAGTTGTTAGGTTGTGATTAAATCAAATAACTCCATGACTGAGGTAGATGGTCATAATAAATTTTCCATAGGGTATTATGCAAGATTTATATATCATGTGATATGTTAAGTCTCACCACCTTGATTAATTTTCCTTTTTAAATTAAGTAAATTTTTTGTGTAAAATGAGATGCCTATGAATGGAATGAACCATTTACCATGGGCCACGATAGACCCTTATGAAATAGTTGGACATCTCGACCGCCAATGGATGAGAAAAAAACTATTGTTGTATTCTTGGGATACATAAACCACATGAGGGGTGTTAATTAAATAAAATTAATTATGTAAAAATAGTGACCCTTAATGTTGGTGACATGGTGACCAATGAGTAGAGGTGTTTGATAGGGTTAGAGTGCTTGGTCCTAGTAGGCCTCTATGATAATATGTTAGGGCTTAGAGTCATTTGGATAGTGAAATTATCATGGTTTGAGCATTCTAATCCCACTGAGATGTGAGTACTTAGGTGGGTAGCCCCTATATAGATTGATCGATAGGTTGGGTGCATGAGGAATGATCTTGGTTGAATTGGAAAAGGGTGGGCTTGAGGCCATCTCCCATATGTGACACTAATTTGGGATTCCTATAATACCAATGAGGTCATGTTATAATAATTCTAAGATACGGTATTCCTTTTATATGATGTGTGTTGATCTGAGAGATGGTAATGTGATAATAGAGGCTATGTGGGTGTTTATTTTATGATAAGACTTACGGTACCCCTATGGGTGAACCTAGTTATATATGGACCCTAGAGAATTTTAGTGTAGAGAATATGGTATAGATGATTTTGGGAGTAAAATTAGATATTTAATCGATTTAATGAGCCTTATATGGTCGCAATGAAGATTATTGTCCATGTTCCTGAGTGGATGACCTTGTTTATGAAAGATGGGTTGGGTGGATGTCCATCCCTTATGAGTTATGTTTTATGAAATTTTATTGAAGGGGTACACTAACCTAAAGTCTTTAAGTGGAATTACCATATAGTTACCTGGGATTTAGCTTTTCTATATAAATTGAATGCCAAGGCCTTTTCTCCTATTATTCTTTCATTGAGCCTGATACTATTTGATTTTTACGATATACTATTAGTATACAGATATTTCTCCTAATACTATACAGATCTCGTGGGAATTCCCCTTGGATTAAGCCTTCAGGACTATTTGAAATGATAGGATACTAGGAATGAGGCTTTGGGTCTATATTATTGTACAGGGTTATCCCCCTTAGAATCAGTTGCATGCCCATTACCTGCTGAATGACAAAGATTGCTCTTATGGATTAATCTATTTGTGCTTGATTCAATAATATTAACCAAGGAAATCCCCCTAGTAATTGGTTAATTCACTTATTAATATATTAATGTTGGGACTAGTATTGGTTTTTGGGATCAAGTTACATGCTCAAAGACACTTTGACACTGGTTAAAGCATGTATGGTTGATCACAAGTGTCACATTAGAACTGAAGATCGATGGTGATAATTTATTTACATATACTTAGTTTATTTATGTATTTATCTAATCATGGCACACTTGTATGCACTGTATTTATTTGTTATGTATGATACCATGTTGGTGGTGTCATAATGAGTTATAATCACACCCTTCTTGGGTTACCATGTCACTTGGGTACCCAAGTAGACTTCATCGATTGCAAGTTCTAGTTAGGAAAAGGATTAGTGAAGCATGAGTGAGTAGGATAGCCCAGGCGGGCTTGGAAACTGGGGTTGAGATCTAGATTAGAAATGGTAGTATATGATTGTAAATTTTATTTTCTTTATTTTACTAAGTATGTGTGATTGTCCAAGTGGGTGATTAATTGATGTGTTAGGATGAAAGTGCATCCATATATTTCATTCCATATATTATAAAATGCCTTTATTTTTTATTATTATATACTATACTTATTTATTAATGCAGATGATGTTTGGTTATTCTCAATGTGTTCTACTTTAATATTGAGGTATAGTCTCCCCGACTTAATACCCTAGACCCTCATTGCTAGTCAGCAACCTCTGGCATATGGGGAGGCATTCTATAGGTCATATGGAAACCATTGGTTTGGGCACTAGTTGAGTGGTCTAGGGTGGTTGGATGTCACAATGTGGTATTTGAGCATCCATTTATTTTATCTTACTATCTAGGATATGGTAGAG
Organism: Viscum album; assembly: GCA_963277665.1. NCBI lineage: Eukaryota > Viridiplantae > Streptophyta > Magnoliopsida > Santalales > Viscaceae > Viscum > Viscum album. Next base: position 298,515,174 of record OY728138.1, read on the forward strand.
AGAGATTAGGGATGTGTTAGAGCTTTTGATGGATATCGAACTAGTGTATCATGAACACTTTCTATATTCAGATGTCCAGGTTACCAAGAATATGGGAGAACTATTTATTATTTCCAATTTTGATATTGTATAATTTCAACTAATGTGATACACTTGAGTTTTGAATTTATGATTTATTAGTTTTTATCTCTTTACCTATTAGAAAGAGTCCAGTGTACATGCATCAAATTTTTCATGTAGGATTTACATGAAAAATTCATGAATTATTTTGATTGGTATCACAGATTTCAGGGTTCATATGTTTAAAGGGTCATCAAAAACTTATATGGTGTTTTCCCATATAACTTTTTGGTTTCATTCTACTCAAATGGACCACAATTTATTTTCTATTCTAATGGAAGGTCATATGTATTCTATGAAGGGATTATCTTCGATAATAAAAACTATACAATCCATATTTTATGTGATATATGGTGACCCTTAGTAAGTTGATATAGGTATTTTATACCTTTTTGATCAATCCCTAGTGAGTAATCAAGATACTAGTTTCAAAAATAAAACAGGTTCATTTATTTTAATTTTCAATAATTAACTATATAGTATTTTCTCATAGAGATTCATAGTGGCATTCTACTTAACTGTGAGATAGGATCATCATCCTCGAGGGGTAGTCTCGTATGCATATGCCTAGTGGTAATTAGTGCCTAAGTAGGCTAATGTCTTGGTGTGTGATGCCCAATATATGTATATATGTATGTGTGTGTGTGTGTTTGTGTGTGTATAAACCCTAGAGTAGGGGTTATCAGGTTGGATGTGTTATAGTATTCGATATGGAAGCACATATTCTCCCTTTGATTTGTGGATTATGTGAGATATAATTTATGGTCTAGTTGGGAGAACCAAGTGACCTAGACGTACAGCTCAGGATTGTTGGTCCTAGCATCATTGTTGAGATGAGATGGGATATATGAGGGTAACCTGAGAGAGGGGTTAGCTAAGGTTTTGAGGTCCCTTAGAGAAAAAATCATGGATAAATGATTTAGGTTATGAGATTGTTACACTAGAGGTGATACCTGGTATGTAATATAGGAATATGGAAACCTTAGAATTTCATGATGTAAATCACATAAGTTTATTCAATATTGATATTGAGTTATTTAGGGAAGGAACAATAAAGTTCCTAACCCTATTTATTCTAGATGCACTTTTGGGAGTACGGTGAGAGATTTGGTTGATGCTTGTCAATTTGGAAATGATTCTAGTTGGAGGGTTGTCATGCAGTAGATATTAACATAGGTGAAATACTTGATTTTGAAGAGGAGAACAAAGGGAGATTTTTATTAGATGAGGTTGGCATGTGAGAGTCATATTTGTTTGAGTAAATAGGTAGGTATTCCTTGGATTGATTAGATGATCACATATGTGTGTGTAAAATGGATTTATATGTAATTTTTAATTTAAATGGATCATATAGCTTGTGATTTTGGGATAGTCTGGGTCTAGCATGTCTGTCCAAGGTTCTGATGAAAATGTGAGCTTCACCTATGTAGTGAGTAGTGGTGTTATAGATGGATCGAGCTTCATGGTACGACCAACCAAATTGTGTTCCTTAAAATAGATTACACCAATGGTGTATTTATGAAACCTATTTATGTTTCATTCATTGAGATATATAGGGAAATCCTCGTGGTTGGGAGAACACCATTCATCATGGAATTCATTTCTCTCATTATGAATGGAATTTTTGTATATTATGAGGATGTAATTCCTAGTGGGATGAGAACAGATGGCATTATATGTTTCATGTCAGTTCTTGTGTATGAGTGGGATGGCTAAATTGTTGAAATAGTGGGTACCCTAGACCCAACTATGTAGTGCTTTTGATTACAATATCATGTGAACAGTTGGATATGAATGATGAATACATACCGTTATAGTGTAGATATTTATGCATCCACTATTTAATGGTAATTTCTATATATTAATTATCATATCGAAAGGTTATAGTAGATCCCATGCTATAATGAGAACCTCAAGATACAATGACATTAATAATAAATAAAGGTCATATGGTCTAGATACATCTTACTAACTGGATACAGTCGATGTAAAACTATCAGGTACTAGGGGATCATAAGCATTGTGGCTTCTTCTCATGAAGTTTTCACTTGGTGATCTATGTGGTGAGATCATGAGGATAGACATGCCCATAGAAACACATCATATTTTGGGGTCATTTTTTGTTCCTATCTATGAACATGTGTAATGGTATCCTGACATGAGATCATTGTTAGTGTATGTCATTTGATTGCTTACTTTTATGATAAATGAAAACCATGATGTTGAAATCGTTGCTAGGTAGTTTGTGTTGGGTGCGTCATTGGTGGAATGACATTGGTTGAATGCTCAAGAAAGGATTTCTCGCTTCCAAGTTAAGGATGTTATATATATCGTGTCATGTTGATCGGGATGGCAGTATCTTCATAAGACCATGGTCAAGACAGTCGAGGATAAATCCATCCAGATGGATAAAAAAAAGCAAGAAAAAGGATGATAAAACAGGTGTGCATCCTTCCTTATGAGGTATTAAAGACAAAGATATTATATTATAAAATATGTGTTTGTAGATTGGTTGTCGATGTTGTGAAAATCCCTATCTCTTTAGGGCCCATGATGGATTGCTAGATCTCGCTCTTAGTCTGTGAATACTATTTGCTATTATCGAAATAAGGTCATAGAGGGTCACACACAATAGCATATTCAAGAATCTTCTCTATTTAGTTGAATATGATTTTTGGACATGGTGGGTCCCACCCCTGGGGTCTGGGATTTGCCCAAGAAGATATGATCACCAATGCAATAAATAGATTCATATTATTCAAGTTAAGAATAATGATCATTGAATTTATTTATTAAATGTATTTACAAGTTTTTTAAGTAAATACATTAAAAATAATATATAAACGAATATTATAATATTAAAGGTTAAATTAATATTTTTGGGAGCGACGTGTCGAGTTAACGACTCATTTATTATCTTGTAATATAGTTAATATATTACAAGAATGTGATAAATTATATTTAGGAACGAGATTAATCATCATAACATGTCGTTTATAGTGTGTTATGTATTCAGGAGCTGGAGAGGCAATACCATGTATTTTAATTACACATTATATATAGAAGAGGAGAGCCTCTCACTAGGGATTATTTATTGGATTTCTCTATCCTCTTCTCTCTCTCATGATCTAGAGAGAGAAGCTCTGGATCCAAGATCTTAGATTAAGCTCTTTCTCAGGAATCGCGAGTGAGGTGATGCAGTGATCGTTAGAGCGTCGAAGGTGTCGTCCGAATTCCGTGCTAGCACCTGGATTATGACGATCGGTGCTCCCACTGTTTCTTGAAATGTGTGTGGAAGATCTCGAGGAATTCAGCATCAGATTCATCGAGCAACAATTGCCAACGATACCAAACATCATTGGCGGTTTCAGATCAAAACGAGGTATTTTATCATTTTTATATCGTGCTTAAAACTCTTCACATGATATTCTCAGAATAAACCGGGCAGCGATTCGACGACATCTACAAGTTCATGTCAAATGTCAGTGAAAATTTTTAAAAACCCCATTTTCGATGCTTCCACTACGTGGGTGGTACCTTTAATTAGTGGGAGTGCGTGAAATTTTAATCCAATTAAAGAATTAAATTTGCATTAATCTATGAAGAGGGCATAGTTACCGTTTCAACGCTGCATACGGAATCAAAATCGAACATTGAATACCCAGTCTAGATCCATCTGAAGACCAGGTCGGTCTGTCCCTCTCGCTGCTGGAAGGCATAGCGCCGGCAACTGCCGCTCCCGGACCGCCTTCTGTCCGGCTCCCCTTTTTCCCGGACTACCCTGCGACCCGCAGCGCCTCACCGCCTTGAACCGGCGGCCCTCTCGTCCCAGCTGGACACGGCGCCCCGTTCCCCCCGGCCACCCTGGTTCGCCGTTGCCCACCTACGGCCCTCCCTCAGCGGCTCGCCATCCTCGCCCCAACTGCCAGGTCAGTGCTGCCCCGTCCGCAACCTCCTTGGCTGACCCACACTGCTGGCACACCAAATCTGCTTCTCATGCCGCCTGACCACCTGACTTCCACCAGACCACCCCTTGCTGGACCGACCAGAAGCTCGCCGCATACTCGGTCCGCCTCCAGCCGCCTCCGGCTATTTCCCCGGCGAGTCGCAGGGAACTTCTGCAGGACCGGCCACACTGTGGCACCACTACTGTCCAGCGAGATCCCTCAGCTCCCGCGACCGCCCTAGATCCGGGCTTGAGCACGACTCGATATACCGTGGCTGCACCTCCTTTTGGCGAGACCCTCCGGCCTCCTCCAGATGGCAAGTAACCCTTATGAGGTCCCAAAAGAGGACCGGATGATTTTTTTCAGCCAGAAATGGGATTGGACGGACTAGCCTAACTTGGAAAAACTTTACATGGGGTCTGCACAGCTTGGGCTCGGCCTGCACTGGTTCGGACCAACCCGCAGAGTCCATGCCCGGGGTTTTTTCGGGGCATGGGTAATGTTAATTTAATCAAAAATTAATTATAATAATTATTTTATTTTTAGTTGAAAATTATATTAATTAAATATTAGTTTTTGGTTTATAAATTAATACGGCGTAAATTAATTTAATTTGGTGTTTAATTAAATTAAATAATTAATATACTTTTTATTTTTAAAATTATATTAATTAATCGAGACAGAACAATGTAAATATTGAATTAAAAATATGAGTGAATTTTTAATTCAATTAAAAGCCCTCGAGTTTTTTTAATGCATGTTTAATTTTAATTCTGCATTTATTTACAAATACAAACTGGTCATGAGTCATGGAATGACTAATGCATGTATGGTGTTTTATATATTTATTTAATTATTGCATGTTGTTTTGTAATAATTAATTAATAAAAAATGATCTTTGTATCGTTTCAGAGTCATTATATTTATAAGGGTCTGCATGTCCATTTCAGAGTTGCTTTATACTCCCCAGTTCCCCTCGAATGAGTGCGAGTACTTTTGTAAAATGGTGAGATGACAGGTGATGTTTTTCGTGCCAAGTGATGGTGACGCACCAGCCAAGAGATGTGATGCAATGGAGGGGCATACACTGCATTTTGAGTTGCAAGAGACGTGACTCATGGTATACACCATATGATCTAGGTTGATCCGTTATTCACTCAATGGATAAACCATTAATACTAGATCATGATGGCGTTGTCATTTTATTATTACGTGTTTTTTTGTATGTGTAGTTTATGCACAAACACATAGAGTAATAATAAACAGCAATGAAAGATAAAATGAACTTGTGACGCAATGATTTTTCTCTTTCTTGCATTGTTAGTTGTGAGTGAAATCACATAGTACATGCATAGAAAATAGAGAATGATTTCTTTTATCACATTAAAAAATAATAAAACCCATAAAGAAATATTAAGTCTGAACCGCCTTCCATCTTTCAAATTTGGAAAAATCCGGCTGTTTCGGGTATCGGTCAGGCCATAGCTGATGGTGCTTCTTACTTCCGGGGTGTTCTTATGAGAGTAGTGAGTTGACTTAACTAAAATTTCAGCAGTGAAATATCCAAATATAGATTTATGTAATTTTATGGGAAAATGTTCAGTAAATCAAGTAACGATTTATGAAGCTTGGACTTCACTCAACAGATTAAAGAACCATGAGTTCATGCAGTTGGTTATCCTAAAGCCTACCTTGAACCCTACAAGTAGTGGTGTAACCAAAGCTTGTAGACTATGAGAGTTGGTTTACGTATCCTTGCCAATAGAATACTCAAGCAAAAAAATTATTTCAATTCTAGTACATATGATTACTAGAATTCGATAAAAATAGTTGGAGACATTTAATGATATAATTAATTAATCAAAATGTCTAAATCAGTAATCCATATAAAAAGTACTAATCTGCTAAAAAAAATTTTGTATAAAAATGGAAAGTTATACCACAATTTTAAAAACTGCGATAAATATTGGAAAAAGTAAATGTCCACACAAACATGATTATTCAAGAATAGTACATGCGCTTGAGCACAATACTGTTGGAAACTCAGGGTGCTAGTACATATTAAACTACCTCAGGAAGGGAGGGTGAAATTACTTACAGGCAGCTAATGTACAGAGCATATGATGGTTATGATATTTTTCTTTAATCAATGTCTGGTGTTAGTTGTGTTCGCTACATCAGGACATGAATGTTATAACATGAAGTCTTATATCCGAGTGGTTTGTAATGAGAAAGCGAAGCAATGATAAGAATATGTAATTGTTACACAGGATCTTTGTAAATTGAAAGGCAAGTTATGATCTTTCAATACATCCTATTATAATATCACTTTCAACCCTTTAATAAAGACTTATTTTATTTTACAAAATGAACTAGGTATGAGTAAACGCTTTTATACCTTTTAGGTAAGGTTCTCCATGTGAATAAGAATATAAAAAACAGATTCACCTTTAATTATTATGGTGAAAAAATTGAAGGACAAGGTGAAAATGCCAAAGGCATGAACTGACAAGGGCACATTTTCAATGTCCTTCAATGAAAGAGGTATTAACAAGAGGTCATTGGCATTGCATATTATGAAATAAAACTATGGAAGTTTAATCGCAATAAACTGAATTAAAGAAGAAAGTTTCTGCTTCTTCTTTAGGAATATTCATCAATGTAATGTTTCAGTTTTTCTTCTTGGGTATTCAATACAATATGATTGACACATATGATTATTGATATATAGCAACCAAGTAATTATAGAAATATTATTAGAAAATCAGGTGTGTTCTCTAAGAGACTGAGAAAGGGTGATACCTAGACCAGTGGTGAGAAGTACACAACTTCTTTATTTTCAAGTGAAAGTTTCATGTAGAACTGCTACTGAGTATAACCACAAACATTCATCTCACATGTCCTTTTGGTCATAAGGAGACATTATTCCATGTTCCGGAATGAATGTTGTTTGTGGTGTATTATACTCAACAAATAGTTTCGTGATACATGCAAAATAGGCAATAAGTAATGAATATAAAAAGGTAAGACTTATACCCAGTTGTGGAAAGATAATTCTATGTCAAGAAACACTAAAATTGGACGTCAAGAATATACCCGGTATGGTATTTAGGCTCGGCACAGCTAAACACCTTTGGTATTATCGACGTCTTTAGTTTTGACAAAGAAACCTTTAGAAATAAAGGTATGTCACAAAGCCATTAAATTTAGTTCAACAAGTGACCATGAACTGTTTTAAGGGAAAGCAAGTGGTAATGATACTTCATATGATTTCTATAAGTCATTAAGGAATAGTAAAGTGAATTATGATATAAGCATGGTCAGAATATATGTGTTTCTTCAAGCCAGCATGCTGAAGAATATATTGACCATGTAATCATCGATCATGATAATGTAGCACGGAGCAATTCCAAAATACACATTACCTTATCTACATCAAGACATTAATGTTAATGATGAAGATAAATGATGAAGTCTTACATGTCAACATTGATTAAAAAAACGTAGCATGGAATAATTCCCAATTGCACATTTTATACATCAGAGTATGGATGTAATGAGTATCAATGCTACAACCTACAGTAACTTCGATTACATTTCATGGTGTCCTTTATAAATAATGGTGATATCTCATAACCATATGCCAACTATAATTAATAATGGATATCATACGAGTCGTTGTATAATGGAAATCCATTATTCCATAAGGACATGTGTTTGGATGCAAAGAGTTTGTTAGTAAATAAACAAACTTGTATCAGGAACAAACACATTGTGCATCTATTGTATTTATCCTAACAGTTGTTTATGATATTACATAAATCCTAAATATAGAAAAGTTATAGTCATGTGATAGACTACGGTTCTATAAAAGGGTGCAATTCTCTAGTATATATGGAGGGAGAAAGATTGAATTGAGTTTATTAAATGCTCATGATGTACATGATGTTGGTATAGGAACTAGTTCCACAAGTGCTTGTGGACCATAGTATGTTCCAGAGACACATACTGTGTAGGAAGAATAAAATCATGGTGGTCATTTTTATAATCACCACGGTCAGTGATCTATTATTCATTGCGAATAATATTTCATACAAGTAAGTTGTGTATGGAAATTAGCTGAGACTGACAATACCAATTAAAATTCAATAAGTGGTTTCCACATATCAAAGTGAAAAAAAGTATTATTAGGAATATTGTGGTGGGTATTCAAGTGAATTGATACATGGATGGTGCAAGAGCAGTACTAATAAGTCTCGATTGGTTATACCAAATCGACATGCTTAAATCCATTAGAATTTTACTTGTTATAACTAATTTCTATGATCATATTATTAGGCATTGGATTTCATGACCATAAATCATGTAAGGTGTTCATACGACACAACCAAGAAGGGATGGTCACGTCACATAATGCTAATAAAAGTTGTAAGTTACTAAAATCTAATTTAGGATTGAAGTAAGCAATGGGGTCATAAAATATAAATTTGAAATAAATTTTTCCATGTTTCTACCAGAGGTTAGTGGGAGCTCCATGGTTTTCCAAGTAAAATATGTTAAAAAAAATATAGAAAACAGATTGGTTTCATGTTAGTTAAGACCAGGATGAAATATATTATCTAGTGATTGACTTAAAGTAGCAACCTAAGTTCTAGGGAACAAGATCTACTGACGTGGATCTAAAGGTTTCATGGACCTACTCAATTGTACATATAGTGACATGGTATTGAAAAATACATGTTGGAACAAATCATGAGATGAATTGTTGCCAGTGTCACATGACATTCTCTCTCCAGGTTCACATATCTGAGACATGGGAGGAGATTAACATGACAAGTTAAAATCCATAGGCTTAAGCGATGGATTAATCACGTATGACATGATATTTATATGAATTGATATTTACAGGATATACTTTATATTAGGCAAATATCAGTTATACCTAGGAGCACTACATGTTTTTCAGTCAGAACTATCTAATTGTACTTCGATAAGTACAAAAGATATGTATCTAGTAAGTAGAGTAAAAAGGATACCAGTATTAAGGGTACACAAATTAGTCTTACTTATATCAATGAGATCTAGTATCACATTTAGGGTAAGGGGATGAGCGAGACAATATCATAAAATCTAGTTGTAACCATACCTACAAAGACTGAGCATGCTGCAGCTTCTAAGGAACCTAATAAGCAGTTAAATGAAATGCTTTGTTCCAGTTTTTTGAATCACACATTGTAAGAAAAGTATTATCATAATGTAAATTATGATATTTTCACTAGAAAAGATGTAAAGTTTTGATGGCCGAAAAAAGGGATATACTTGGGGGTACCATCTCTTGATAAGTCTTACTCAAGGAGATAAGGTCACAAATAGCAGTCTAGCCACACTGTAGAATCATGCCAAGCCCAACAACTAAAGACGTTACTTAGTAGTAACATGATTTTTATCATGTGAGAAGCTAAAAATTTTGGTTAGTAAGTGAGATCTAGTGCAAGTGGGAGTTTTGAAATAGTGGGTGCCCTAGACCAAACTATGCAATGCTTTTGATTACCATATCATGTGTACAGTTGGATATACATAATTATTAATTTCCACTATAGTGTAGATATTTATGCATCTAATGTTTAATGGTAATTTCTATAGATTAATTGTCATATTGAAAGGTTATAGTAGATCTAAGGCTATAATGAGAACCTCAAGATACTATGACATTAATATTAAATAAAGGCCACATGGTCTATATATATCTTACTGACTGGACACAGTAGATGTAAGACTATCAGGTGTTGGGGTCTAATAAGCATTGAGACTTTTTCTCATGAAGTTCACAATTGGTAATCTCTAGTAGTGTGATCATGAGGATAGACCCGCCAATAAGAACACCACATTTTTTGTTGTCATTGGTTGTTCCTATCTATGATCATGTGTAATGGTCTCCTGACTTGAGATCATTGTCAGTGTATGTTATTTAACCATGTACTTTGATGTAAGATGAAAACCATGATGTTGAAATTGTGGTGAGTTAGTTTGTGTCGGGTGCTTCATTGGTGCCATGAAAATGGTTGAATGGTCATGAAAGGATTTGTCGCTTCTGGGTTAAGGAAGTTATATATCTTGGGTCATGTTGATTAGGATGGTAGTACCTTCATAAGACTATGACCAAGGCAGTCGAGGGTAAATATGTCCATTTGGACCAACAAACAATAAAGTGAGAAGAATAATGATGACACAGGTGTGCATCCTACTTTATGAGATATTAAATACAAAGAGATTATATTACATAGTACATGTTCGTAGGTTGGTTGTCGCTGCTGTGAAAATTCTCATCTCTTTAGGGGACATGATGAGATGCTAGATCCCACTCTTGATCTATGAATACTATTCACTACTATCAAGATAAGGTTCTAGAGGGTCACAAACAATAGCATATTCGAGAATCTACCATATTCAATTGAATAAGAATTTTGGACATGGTGGGCCCAACCACTGGGGTCTGGGATTTGTCCAAGAAGATATGATCACTAATGCAATAAATAAATTAATATTATTCAAGTTAATAATAATGATCCTCAAATTTATTTATTATATGTATTAACATATTTTTTAAGTAAATACATGAAAAATATTATTTGAACAAATATTAAAATATTCAAGATTCAATTAATATTTTTTGGAAGGACGATTCGAGTTAAGGACTCATTTATTATCATGTAATATATTTAATATATTACATGTAAATCCCCAAACATAATTATAAATGTAATAATAATAATTTTAGTTATTATCATTATTATTCTTACTTTAATACGAATTGGTGTGTATTATTTCAAATACGCAAAAGATAAAGAGAGTATTTTATTCAAACACTGAAATATTACATTGATACAAGGGATTATAGATTCTCAAGAAAACTCATTTCAAGACCTAAAAGAATAAAAGGAAGACCGCCCAATATCACAATAAGACCGATTAAGTAACATTCATCCCTTGAATCTACCAAACAAAAAAAAGTGGGAAGAATAACAAAAATATACAGAGTCAATGAAGTGTAGATCATTATCCTATTAAAATAGGAAATGTTCTTTATCCCTTTGAATACCTTTAATGGGTATTTATATGGCTTAAAATTACCGTTATAAGTAGTCATTGGGGTTTTCAAGTGACCGTTGATGTTTTATGGATGTTGGTTATTATAAGTGTTAAATGCTTTAAATGTTTTAAAATAACATTTTTTGGGTTAAATAAAATTAAGGGTTTTAATTATGGATTATTATTTAATATTTGGTTTTAAAAAATATAAAACATGGGTATTCATGTTATTTAAAACATTGGTTTTTTAATGGTGGGGGTTTTAAAAAAAAGTAAGATGAATTTTAATTTTTCAACATTTAATGTTTTTATAATAACCATGGAGATAACAATATATATAAAAAAAGAAAATAGATATTTATGTATTTTGTAATGTATATGTAATATATTTTTACTAAAATTATGGCTAAGACACCCACCAGCCAAGGGCAGCCTTAATGGCCAAGCCCTCAAGTCCTGGGTGGGCGCTAAGTAGAGCGCTTGAGCAGTGCTGTAGTGAACCCTAGCGGGAACAGGGTGAGCTAGGTCACGCACCAGCATAGGGGAGGGTGTGTATAGTTGGGCCTAGGCTCACGGGTGGGGTCCCGTGTGTAAGGAACTCATGAGTGTGTGCTAATGTCATCATAAGTTGGCACCACACAATGAGACTTATATGGTGGTCCTGAAACCAGTTGGGTTTCTATGTGGGATGAAAAATTTTCCACGGTACGCGATCACAACAATAGGATCTCACCACGCTAGATCCTGGCCATCCACACATGTACGCAATTTAAGTCCCAGCGTCGTGGATTAACACCACACATTTTTGTGGACCGTCCGATCTGACCACCTTAGATATGGACCACTCAACCTTTTTAAAACTATTGGATCCACCGCAGCCATTTGATCAAACCACAATCTAATCATGGTAATCCTTTGCTTTTAAATCGCTCGAATCAATCCTAGATATTCAATCGACACGTGGATCTATCGGGGCTATCCATTACCTCGGACGCAAGTCTCCCTCAATTAAAAAAATTTAGGGTTATTTCTAACCCTTGTATAGGAACATATTTATTCCAAACCATCTGTTTCTTATCTCTTATTCTTCATCGTTGAAGTCAAACCTGTCACCATCGTACCTTATAGCCTCTCGACCCTTTCCATCCCCTCTTTCCCATGATACAATCTTTCCTTTCTCATTATGATCCTTTTAGTCTCGACCCTTTGTTTGATTTCCAAAAGTGGTGTTATTTTAAATCAAACATCAAAGTCCATGACTAAGATCCTTCTCCTCGTTTCATTTTTATTATTCTAGGGTGTCAATTAACCTAGTTGAACATTGAATTTTCACTAATTAACACTTTTTTTAATGTATTTGTTTTTGAATCATAAATTAGAAACTTTGTTTTTTTAAAACCTCAGTTTTCATTTCCAGGGGCTACTTGAATTTCTCTATACCATGTCTCTCACTCTCTCTCTCTCTTAGTTCTAGGAAACCACATCCAATTTCTAAGCTGAATCAAGTAATGGAATTTTATTATTTTCTTTGAAATTTTAATCATGTATATGTATATACATAGTTATATTTATATATATAACCATGTTACTTTTCTTATGATCTGAAATGCATATATGATATATGTTCTTTATTTTTCAAGGATCTATTTATAATGAATTAATGTTTTATGTGTATGATTTCATGACCATGCTATGATATTTTACTAAAAATTGTATATAAATGTGTTTATACATGCGTATATACAAATACATGACTTAATATTTTTAGTATATATATGTGTGTGTGTGTGTGTTTTAAGGTTTTATTTTCCATGAATCATATATTTAAAAAATTATATATTAACATAATTTTAAAAATTTATTATACATGTAAGTATAAATGTAATAATATATTCAATTAAAACACATTTAAATTCATCTATCAATAGGAGTGGAATGTCTCCCCCCATCGTGGAGTCTAGGGTTCCTCCATCATGTTTTCCTCTTCCCCTCATCCAGCATGACCTCGAGACGCGGCATAGTCCTCCTTCGGATCTCGACATGACGCATCGTCAGCTTAGGCGTCTCACTCCGGTTGTGGAGCCTTCATCTTTGGCAGTTCTGGATATCAGATAGAATAGGTATGGAGTGTCACTGCCGTCTCCGGCATCAGGTGTCGTATCTAGCTTTAGGTGTTTTGGTCCTTGGATGGCCCAGGGGTGGAACGTTGTTGCTCTCCTCAGCGTCTGGAAGCATCTGTGGTTTGGATCTTAGGTGGCTCATGGGTGAAACTCTAGTTCAGGTCTCGACTAGATCTCAGATGGCCCATGGGTGGAGCATCAGTGAAGGGTTGGTATCTGGTGCCCTATCCGGCTATGGGCTTTTTAGTTCTTATATGTCCCGGGGTGGAGCGGCTCAGCGATGGCCTTGGCATCTTCTGGAGTGGTTAGACGTCATCTCTGGCAAGGCTCATAGGAGGGAGGTACTCTAGTTTGGGTTTTTGGTGATGTTTTGAATTTGGGGTTTGTTCGCTTTGGCTTCTAGTCCATGATGATTTGTGGTTAGTTACCGGTGGTTGATCTTGTGGTGTCGACGTCGCCTGTATGGCCCTGCTCTCGGTTCTTGCTTCTTCCCCTAACCCCTTATTTCATGAGTTCATTAGACTCAACATTCGGTCTGGGTTCTTCCTCTGTCCGCATCTACACAGTTTCATCCTAGAGTGGTGCTTCTTGTTCAGGCTGTCTTGGTTCCCCTCCTAGCGGAGCTCCTCTGGTATGTTTTCTGGGTCATCCAACCCTAGGTGGCGCTGGCCCGACATCTCACATCTTGGAGCACCTTCCCCTTTGAGTTGCTTGCTAATGTGGAGATGAAGGGTGGCAAGTGGGATCATTGAAGCGGGGCACTTTCTTGTGTTGTCAGGCATCAAAGATGAGATCCTCAGTGATGATTTATTTTTTAATGGTGATTATGGGATAATGGTGAATGTTTTTACGGTGATTCAACATTTTTGTACTCGGCCACTTAGAACAGGCCCCAGAAGAGGATTATGAGCTGGAAAACCATCTTTGCAGATCTTGATGGATTTGGATGTTTGAGAGGGTACAACGTCAGCCATCGGATTGGGCTTGTGCTTTGACACAGGACACATGCTTGCTGAACAGTCTTACAACGGTGGAGAGCGTCATCATGATCACATTCTAGGGAGGGGCAGTTTCATGTTGTCAGAATGATGTTTCTCTCTTAGATCTTCGTGTCCTGGGTTGTCTTATATTCATGAAGTATTTGGGTTTTCCAATTATTCCCTTAAACGGGGGTTTTATTATAATAAAAAAATTGATGTCCTTCGGGCCGTTGGATGGATTCATCTATCAACTTTTTGTGTGTGTGTGTTCTTATGGGAGAGTTCTTACTCTAAATTTTTGAAGGATTTTTATGCATACAAACCACATAAATATATACAAGTATATACATATATATATATAATTATATAAATATATATAGTTATAGTTATAGTTATATATATATAAATGTATATGATTTTGTGTATAAACAACTTATTTATAGTTGTTCTCTCTTTTTTTTAGAAAAGTAATTTGTCAATATCCAAACCTGTGATTTTAAATTTCTATAAACACCTTGTTTGATCAACTTCATGAGATAAACCTTATCATTTTATGTGAAATTATGAAACAAGTTATCATTTCAAGTTTGAAACCCATTTATCTAATCTATAATTTGTTTACTCAACTACATGAGACAAACCATATCATTTCATGTGTGAAGCCTATTTATTTTAATTGAGATAAAACAATATATTCATTTTTATTAAATGTGTATTTATTTCATTATTAATTTTATTGATGACTTACAAATTAAGACAATCAATTTAAGTAAGATATGAATCTTTTTATAATAATATAAGGATTATTATCTAATATTTTTCAAGGTGGTATGGGACACTTTGGATCATTTAATGAATTTATTTCACTTATGATTAATATTCGAATTAATAAATGTGGTATGGGACACTTATATTTAATGACATATTTTTATTAGACATATGAGGAATGCATATGACTTATTATGTGATGGGTGAGGCCCCTTATAGCCTCTCAATTCATCAGTAGGTCTCATGAGAAAAACTAGGTCTTGGCACGAGGCCTTGACAGAATGGTTAAGTATGGTCTTGCCACAAGGCCTCGATATTTTTTTTATGATGTCCTACATTATGAATTCCCTCATAATGATTCTAGTAAGTGAAGGTCCATGTGATTATTCAACTATTTGAATATTGATGTCTAATGATCATTCTCTTATGAACCAGTATTAACCAGTTTTATATTTTTAAGTGCACACAATTTAAAGTTTTATATTTAAATATATACTTGTATAGAGATTGAAATATAAAGATCAATTAATATTTAGTTTCCAAACCATAAAACAAAGCTTACAAATTTTTCTATCATTACAGGATTTGAATCTATGTGTTGAATGATAAATGACATTGTTTTATGTGCAATTATGAATGAATATTATTTCATGTGTACATTTTTATCTACACCCCTAGCATGTCAGATAATGATTATTTACGATCATTATCTAACTTATAAGAGGAATTTCTTTCATTTCTGTTCAAGTGTGTGCATGTATTTATAATGAATTTTTGTTGGTAACTTATGAATATGGTTAGAAATTTTTAGCATAAGTTTATCCTAAAAGCTGTTTTAGAATATCTCAAGAAATTGGTGATTACATGTTATGATAAATGTTAATATCACATTTTAAAGAAAATATTTTAATGAATTTTTTAATGAAAAATTTCTTTCACAATGGTTTTGTTTTAAAAACCCTTACTATAATTTTTTTTCTCTCCCTAAATTTTATAAACACTTTTACAGGTTTAGCATACTTGTTATGTTGAAACTCTATTGTGGAAGAAATCACACTGAAGAATCATTGTTGTCAATTTTTTTTCTTTGAAATGTAAGTCATGTATCTAATTTTCCAGAACCTTGACTGGTAAATGGCCCTCTGCTTCATTTAACACTGTGTATTTATTCAAGTATCTTTTAGAAAAAAATTACCTAACATTTGTAAAGGGTTGAGTCTGGTTGATCAGGCTTGGGTCTTTACAGTTGGTATAAGAGGAACGACCTAGTGAACTTTGGAAAATTAGAATAAAACAGTTAATTTTAGTATTTTTTCATTAATAAAATTCATTTCGTACATTTTTAGATGGAAGGAGAGGGTTCACAAACTAACCTGTGGTCTCTTCCTACTATACTGCTCGAGACCATAATAGCCTAATCATGTTGAGATTCTTAACATCATTTTTCAAACCTGCGTCTGTCCTATAAACACCTCAACTGGGTATCAAACAACCCAAATGTCCTTTGACTCCACCAAGGACTGAGTCATGTATACTAATTTATGTCGTATTCACAAATTTCATATTATGCACATAAAGAAAATTACAACTAAGGTATATTCTTATGTTTCACCCTGTATGAGACTTATCTGGCCTTAGAAAAGTTCTGAGAAGCTGTAGAGGTGGGTGACCCCTATGAAGCCTATAAGTTTCAAGTTCCGAGTTTTATCTTGTATGAAAGACTTTATGATATATGATTTTTAGAAAACCATGTTTTCCAACTAGTATATCATAACCAAGTCCATTCTGATATCTCTAAACATTACAACTCCTGCTCTACTCTCTCGAGGACCGACAGTTGTACGCATTAGTTCAACCCTAGCTGCTTGAGGTGAATTTGGGAAAATTAAATTGAAGACTTTATAAATGTTTTGGGGATAAACATGACCGTAAAAACTTACCAAGAAAGTCTCCAACAGTGGTGGAAAAGGTGAAGCTATAAATTAAATAATTTTTTAATTCAAATTTTTATAATTAATGAATAATAATTAAAAATATTTTGTAAGGACATCAAGGATGACGTCAGAGGGTTTGTGTTAGTGGAAGTGTATGAGTACGATAGAATTGGGAGGGTTTAATTCTATTTAGGGGGGATATTCTAATGCCCCAAACTTAATTATAAATGTAATAATAATAGTTTTAGTTATTATCATTATTATTCTTTCTTTGATACAAATTGGTGTGTTTTATTTCAAATACACTAAAGAGAAAGAGAACATTTTATTCAAACACTGAAATATTACATTGATACAAGGGATTACAACTTCTCAAGAAAACTCATCATACGACCTAAAATAATAAACAGAAGACCACCCAAAATCACACTAAGACTGATTAAGTAAACTTAGTCCCTTGAATCCACCAAAAAAAAGAAATAGTGAGAAGAATAACAAAAATACACAGAGATAAAGGAATATAGAGCACCATCCTCTTAAAATAAGAAATTTTCTTGATCCCTTTGAATACCTTGAACGGGTATTTATATGGCTTAAAATGACCGTTATAAGTAGTTATTGGGGTTTTCAAGTGATCATTGATGTTTTATGGTCGTTGGGTATTTTAAGTGTTAAATGATTTAAAATTTTTAAAATAACATTTTTTTGGTTAAATAAAATTAAGGGTTATTATATAATTTTTGGGTTTTAAAAATATAAAACATGGGTATTCACGTTCATTAAAACATTGGTGTTTTAATGGTGGGGGTTCTAAAAAAAATGTAAGATGAATTTTAATTTTTCAATATTTAATGGTTTTAAAATAACCATAGAGATAACAATATATATAAAAATAAGAAAATAGATATTTCTGTATTTTGTAATGTATATGTAATAAATTTTTAACGAAAATTATGGCTAAGACACCCACCAGCTAAGGGCGGCCATAAAGGCCAAGCCCTCAAGGCCCGGGTGGGCACTTTGCATAGCACTTTAGCAGCGCTGGAGTGAACCCTAGCATGCATAGGGTGAGCCAGGTCTCACATCCTCATGAGAGAGGGTGTGTATAGTTGGGCCAAGGCCTGCGAGTGGGGTCATGTGTGTAAGGACCCCATGAGTGTGTGCTTGTTTCATCGAAAGATGGAACCACACACTGAGCCTTATATGGAGTTCCTGAAATCGGTAGTGTTTTGATGTGGGACACAGATTTTTCCACGGTATGGGATCTCAATGACAGGATCTCACCGTGTGAGATCCTGGCCGTCCACACTGGTTCACAGTTCGAGTCCCAGTGTTGCGGATTAACACCACATATTTTTTAGGGCCTTCTAATCTAACTACGTTAGATCTAGAATGCTCAACCTTTTTAAAAATCACAAATCTATTCATGATTTTCTTTTTCTTTTAAATCACGCAGATCAATCCTGGACATCTGATCAATATCCAGATCGATCCGGCCTGCCTATTTCCTCAGCCTTAAGTCTCCATCTATTAAAAAAAATTACGGTTATTTCTAACCCTTGGATCAGACCAAATTTAATCAAAATCATACATTTCTTCTATATTCTTCTTCCTATTTGAAGCCAAACCAGTCCCAATCACACCATGTATCTGCATGAACATCTCCATCCCCTCATTCCCATGATACAATCTTTCCTTTCTTGTCATGATCATTTTTGTATCGTCCCTTTGTTTGATTTCCAAAATTGGTGATATTTTAAACCAAACATCACAATCCCTAACTTGGATACTCCTCCTCATTTCATTTTTATAATTTTATGGTGTCAATTAACCCTATTTCATGTTGAATTTGTGTTAATTAACACTTTTGTTTGATTATCTTTTTTCTATTCGAATAAAAAATTGGAAACTTTGTTTTTTTAAACCTTACATTTCACTTCCAAGGGCTACTCATATTTCTCTCTGCCAAGTCTCTCACTATTTCTCTCAGTTTTAGGAACCCACAATCCACTTATAAGCCGAATCAAGTAAGGGAATTTTATTATTTTCATTTGAAATAATAATCATGTATATGTATATACATAGTTATATATATATAACCATGTTTCTTTTCTTCCAATCTGAACTGCTTATATGATATGCATTCTCCATTTTTCAAGGATCTATTTATGAAGAATTAATGTTTTAAGGGTATGATTTCATTACCATGCTATGATATTTTACTAAAAATCTTATATAAATGTGTTTATACATGTTTATATACATATACATGTCTTAATATCTTCAGTATATATATATATGAGTGTGTGTGTGATAAGGGTTTCTTTTCCATGAATCTTATATCTAAAAACTTATATATTAACATAGTTTTCAAAATTTATTATACATGGGAGTATAAGTGTAATATTACGTGTTAGAAAAACACAATTACATTCATCTATCAACTTTTTCCATGGTGTGTGTTCATATGTGAGAGTTCTTTCTCTAAAATTTCATTGGAGTTTTATGCATACAAACCACATAAATATATAAAAGTATATAGATTTATATATATAGTTATATAAATATAAATATATATATAGTTATATATATACATGTATATGATTTTGTGTATAAACAACTTAATTATAGTTGTTCTCCCTCTTTTTCAGAAATGGTATTTTTCAATCTCCAAACCTATGATTTTAAATTTCTATAAACACCTTGTTTTCTCAATTTTATGAGATAAAACTTATCATTTTATGTGAAATTATGAAACTAGTTATCATTTCATGTGAGAAACCTATTTATCTATTGTATGATTTGTTTACTCAACTGCATGAGACAAACCTTATCATTCCATGTGTGAATCCTATTTATTTTAATTGAGACAAAACAATATATGAATTTTTTATTAAATGTTCATTTATTTCATTATTCATTTTATTGATGACATAAAAATAAAGGCAATAAATTTAAGTATAAGATGAATCTTTTTATGGTAATATATAGACTAAGAAATATTCTTTTCAAGGTGGTATGGGACACATTGGACCATTTAATGAATTTATTTCACATATGATTAAGATTCAATAAAATCAATGTGGTATGGGAAAATTTAATTTAAAGAAATATTTTTATTAGACATATGAGGAATGCATAGGACTTATTATGTGACAGGTGAGGCCTTCTATATCCTCTCAATACTTCGGTAGGTCTCAGGAGACAAACTAGATCTTGGCATGAGGCCATGACAGAATGGTTAAGTATGGTCTTGGCATGAGGCCTCGGGAGAATGTTTATAATGCCCTGCATTGTGCTTTCCCTGATAATAATTCTAGTAAGTGATGGTCCTAGTGATTATTAAACTATTAGAATATCCATGGCTAATGATCATTCTCTTATGAATCGATATTAATCAGTTTTATATTTTCAACTGCACAAAATTTAAAGTTTTATATTTAAATATATACTTGTATAGTAATTCATTTATAAAGAAGGATTATTATTTAGTTTCCAAATTGTAAAATAAAGGGTAAAAATTTATCTATCATTACATGATTTGCATCTATGTACTAAATGTTAAATGAAATTTTTTATGTGCAATTATGAAAGAATATTATTTCATGTGTAAATTTTTATCCGCACCTCTGGCATGTCGTAGAATGATTAAGTATGGTCATTATCTAACTTATAGGAGGCATTTCTTGCATTTCTATTCATGTTCATGCATGTTTTTATATTGAATTTTTGTTGGTAACTCCTATATAAGGTTATCAATTTTGATCAAAAGTTTATCCTAAAATCTGTTTCAGAATATCTCAAGAAAATGATGATGACATGTTATGAAAAATGTTAATTTCATGATTTAAGACGTGTATTTTAAATAAATGTTTTAAAGAAAAATTATTTCTTAATGGTTTTATATTAAAACCCCTTACTGGGAATTTTGTGACCACCCTACATTTCATAAACACTTTTACAGGTTTAGCATACTTACTGCATTGAAACTATGTTGTGGAAGAAATCATACTGAAGAATCATTATATTCAATTTCTGTATTTTTATTGAAATGTAAGTCATTTATATAATTTTATAGAACCTATACTGGTAAATGGTCTTCTTTTAAATTTAATGTTGTGTATTTATTCAAGTATCTTTTTTTTAAAAAATTAAACATCATTTGTAAAGGGCTGAGTTCGGTTGCTTGGGCTTGGGTCTTTATATTACAGGAAAGTGATAATAATATTTATGACTCAGTTTAGTAGTCCTAACATGTTTTTTATAGTGTGTTAAGCATTCGGGGGATGGATATTCAATACTAGGTATTTTAATTACACACTATATATAGAAGAGGAGATCCTCCCACCATGAACTATTCATTGGATTTTTCTCTCCTTTTCTCTCTCCCATGATCTAGAGAGAGAAGCTTTGGATCTCGAAGCTCAGATCGAGCTCTTTCTTAGACATCAAAATAAGGGTGATGTGGTGATTGTTTTAGCATCGAATGAATCATCATAATTCCATGCTAGTACGAAAATTATGACGATCGGTGTCACGACCCCCTCCCCACAAAGTGTACCCCTCCTGGGCCGGCAATGTGAGAAGGGAGATAATGACCCCCGAGTCCCGCCTCCAGTAGGCCCCGGGTTGGCGACTAGCACCGAGGGTATAATACACACACAAATGGGAGGCATTACCCTCTAAGAGAACACATGCAGAAGAGAGAGATATAATAGACTCCAATCAACTCCAACTCAGAACTGAAATGTAAAAGGAAATCAAGTACATATATGAAATGTCATGCAAAAGTAATACAACTGAAAGGGAAAACTAAAAGTACCCAAAAGAAAGCAAAACGACAGCGACCACAAGCCCGAACAGCTCCTCCTCCGACCGCAAGCTAGTAGTAACCAGCTTGATCTCCAACCCGCTCCAAGTGACCTGAAAAACAGTTTATATGTACATAGGGTGAGTATAACAGTATACTCAGTAGGATCCTCCCCAAGACTCTCGTGCAAAAGTAGCGAAAGCATGCTAAAGCCCAGTGAACAACAAGTGAAACTAACTCGTCACCTAAACAGGTATACCAAGTTCCCAACCTCACCATGGCTACTCTCACCAAGTAACACATACAAGAATATAGCATATAGTAAAGAATATCAAGGGTACCCCGCTACTACTTCCCCACTGGTTTGCCGCTTTGCCCCAACGACATACGTCCTGTGCATCTCTCTCCAAAGGCTTGCCCGTATCAACATGGGTCAAGCTCCACAATCTGCACCTCGTGCACCACAAAGGCTTTCCCGCAGACACCTGGGCTAAGCTCCACACAATCCTCACAACCAAAAGTATCCAGGTAGTTTCCGGGAGCCACCATAGCTCGCATAACGTGTATCATACGTCGGGTATTATACCTCAAGCCATTACAGCCCATACACCGAGTAAGGATCCTCAAGCCATCACAGCCTATACACATTACACCTATAGTATTCCATAAGATACTATATCCAGAATATATGTGTGTGAAATAACCACAAGCCATTACAGCCCTCTACATACATATATGGGTAAAACTAACCACTGTTCCTACCAGCACAAAGATCTACCAAGAGAAGAGAGCGGGGCCAAAGGGGGTAGTCATCCATTCAACCTCCCATTAGAATGTTGGGGAAAACACCCCCCCTAGGGCTCAGAATCCCCGGGGTGTCAGTTGACCTTACCGACAGGGTGGAGTAGCGTATAGAAACACAAAAAGTAAAGAATATATAAGTAACTCACATCCACACTATGGGCATTACCTAGTCTTAGATACAACTGCAGCTAACGTCTCTCAAACTCCAGGCTGCTACTTCAAAGACTAAGTATCCTATAAGCACACAACCAATTGAAGAGCTTCATTAGATTACTCCATTCTCATTTATCAATTCCACTGTACGTTAATTAATTCTTTAAACATTAATTAAGAATGAAAAATTCCACATTAAACTGAATTGGCATCACTTTAAAAAACAACTGCTCCTTTTTAAGATTCACATCACCTTTAAATTCCAGCATCTCCATCCCCGTGGATTTTCACCATTTAATCAAATATTCCTTACCGAATTACTTTTCCACATTCCCAGGCATTCTAGAAAAACATCCTATGCTTCTAAACACAAAGGAGGCTCAACACAGCGAGTAGATATACTACCCGTCGAGTCTTTGCCGCCTATAGAAAGAGCATAGACCCATCCTCCATCGAGAGGCTAAACACGGAAAGCACGTGGCATACCCCGCGTGTCTTCTCCTCCTTCGGAAAGAGGGTAAGCAAGACCAGCTGCCTTGAGCAGTGGGGAAAAGCAAAGCAGATTAACATTCAAGAAAACCGCAAGCAACCAGTAACCACATCCATCCCATTACATCACCCCTAGTGTCCTCCCCGACACCCATATGCATAAACTGATGCATCTCGCCACTCTAGGCGTCATCTTCTGCCATAACCACAAGGCCTCCATGCCTCCACATATCACAAAAAAAACCATCCAGGCTCACATCACAACACAAGCAGCAGGAAAACAAACATCACATCATGGGCTCTTGACCCTTTAACAAACAAGAGGGTAACTCAGAACCCTTTTAGAAATTCCCACATAATCTGTTCTCTAATCCATATTGAATTGGCAGATTTGTTATTCGTAGGTTCCAATCATGGATACCTAATCAGTAAGCTATCACAATTAAATAACCATTCTTACTTCCCTAATTTGATTATCCTCAAATTAGAACAACTACAACAACATCAATAACCAGATTAATTTACATGCCTCTTTATCTTTAGCCAATTAATTAACAACTAATTCCGGCTTTATTTTCATTATCAATTTCTGTCATGAACAAACAACAAAGTCAAGGAAAACATGGATATCACTATATCTAGGAAAACATGTGGCAAACCGTTATCACGGTATAAAGCAACAACATGCGATCAACCAATTCTTTTAATCCGGTTCAAGTATTTAATTAGGTCAATTTCATTGTGATCCAAAGGAATAAATCATGCTAATTCTACAATTGAACATACACAAATAGAGAAGCCATGAATCCCCTACCTCGAAGAGTTCTTGACGTCTTTTATCTACACAACGGGTCACAGTCCTCTTCTCCTCACGACAGCTGCATCCACTGGAGGATGCCACGGTATGACAGTACCAACCAACCCCAAGAAAACCCATTATAACCATGGAGATTACATGCTAATATGGAAGGAAGAAAAAGAGAAGGTGATCCCCGAAGGAACGATGATAAAACATACCTTATATGGAAGAACGATCGACACAACTTGGTTGCATCAAACAGAGTGGAACTGATCCGAGTAACGTTTGATTGTGAAACTCCTACGGGAATGATTTCAAGGTTCTAGCGTCTTGTAGATGAGAACCAGGAGGAAGAACAACGAAAAATGATATCTCGTTCCCTTTAAAAAAATAAATTAGAGAGGCGACGGTTTAAGATCTGATTTATTCTCCATTAAAAACGGATCGCATTAACCCACGCGGTTTGACCAAGTAAAAAAACATCCCGGCCTTAGGAATAATTAATATAGGATTTATGGCCTTTGAATCGGCCTTAAAGTCCTTAAAATAAGGTTTTAAAAGTATTTTACGTCAAAGAAGACGTCAAATTTACGAAGCTGGAAACACTGTTCACATACTCAAAATTTGGCAAAGTATGGAATCGGTAGCTCTTAGGATTCTGGAAACACTGTTCAAGTCTACCGATAGAAGTCCACCGATAGAACCTCACCGATAGAAAACACTGTTCAAGTCTACCGATAGAAGTCCACCGATAGAACCTCACTGATAGAAACACTGTTCAAGTCTACCGATAGAAGTCCACAGATAGAACCTCACCGATAGAAAACACTGTTCACAGAACTAGAAATTTGGCAAAGTGTTAGCCGAGCTACTGCTGGACTGCGGCTACCAGTATACCGAGCTATTAGTACGCCGTGGCTACTGGTAAACCCAGCTACTGGTATGCGGCGGCTACCGGTAGGCAGCAGCTACCGGTAGACCGAGCTACCGGTAATCAGCAGCTACCGGTAGACCGGCTACCGGTAGGCAGCAACTACCGGTAGACCGAGCTACCGGTAATTAGCAGCTACCGGTAGACCGAGCTACCGGTAATCAGCAGCTATCGGTAGACCGGCTACCGGTGGGCAACAGCTACCGGTAGACCGAACTACCGGTAATCAGCAGCTAACGGTAGACCGAGCTACCGGTAATCAGCAGCTACCGGTAGACCGACTACCGGTAGGTAGCAGCTACCGGTAGACCGAGCTACCGGTAGGCAGCGGCTGGGGGATAAGTCACCTTGACCTCCCAGAACACCTCCAACACCACATTTTCACAAAGTAATGGACCAGGGAGGTCCGAGCCATTACATTAGATACCTCTCAAAACATTCTCGTCCTCGAGAATTTAAAAACCAACCTAGAAGAAAAGAGGGGTCCGAACAACCACCCCATAAGATACCTCTCAGGGGAAAACCACCATGAGTTGTTCAAAATCTGGAACAAAACTACGACATCTGAGAGTATGGAAACAAATAATCCATAACCAAACAATTCAAACATAACATCACATCAAAGGTACATAACATCACATCAAAGGTACATAAATAAAACATGAAAGGTCTAACCATAAAGGAAACGTCATTACATGGAAAGAGTTAAACATTAAACAACTCTGGGTACTGAGCACGTATCTGTGACTCACGCTCCCAGGTACTCTCCTCCATGCCACCGTGTCGCCACAAGACACGAACTAAGGGGATAGAACACCCACGCAACACTTTCTCCTTGCGGTCTTGGATCTCCACAGGTCGCTCCTCAAAGGTTGCATCATCATCAATATCGATCTCTTCCCAATCGATAACATGAGATTCATCATGAAGATAACGACGGAGCTGTGATACATGGAAAACATCATGTATCTGACTCATCTGAGGGGGAAGTGCTACTCGATACGCCACAGCTCCAACACGAGCTAACACCTTGAAAGGCCCAACAAACCGGGGAGAAAGCTTACTTCCACGACCAAACCTTCACTGCCCACGACGGGGATTCACCTTTAGAAACACATGATCCCCAACATTAAACTCTAACGGTCTCCTTCTTTGATCAACATATGATTTCTGACGATCCTGTGCTGTCTTCATCCTCTCACGAATCACCTGAACCATCTATGTTGTATTCTGCACTAGTTCTGGTCCGAGAATTGCTGACTCTCCGACCCCAGTCCAGCACAACGGAGAACGGCATGGCCGGCCATACAAGGCTTCAAACGGCGCCATACCGATGGTAGAGTGAAAACTATTATTGTAAGCGAACACTACCAAGGGTAAGTGCTTCACCCATGAACCTCCAAAATCAAGAACACAAGAGCGCAACATGTCTTCAAGAGTCTGGATGGTTCGCTCTGTCTGACCATCCGTTTGAGGATGAAAAGCAGTGCTAAGGCATAATTAAGAACAAAAAGCATGCTGGAGACCTCTCCACACCCTGGAGGTAAAACAAGGATCTCGATCAGAAATGATCGTCTTAGGAACTCCGTGAAGCCTCACCACCTCCTCCAGATACTGCCTCGACAAAACTTCCACTGATCTTGACTCCTTGATCGCTATGAAGTGGGATGATTTTGTTAAACGATCCACTACCACCCATATAGCATCATGTCCTCCCGGAGCTCGAGGTAAACCTGTAACAAAATCCATTGAAATGTCCTCCCACTTCCACTGAGGAATCTCTAAGTGCTGGAGAAGACCACCAGGAACACGGTGTTCGTCCTTCACCTTCTGGCAGACTAAACATCGAGACACGCATTCTGCAACTGAACGCTTCAGCCCAGGCCACCAAAACTGACTCCTCAAGGATCGGTACATCTTCTTCACACCAGGATGTACCGCCAAGGGTGAACTATGGAACTCTCGGAGAACGGTCTCGCGCATCACCAAGGGAACAAAAAGCTTGCCATGATACAACACTCGGTGTTGTTCATCCTCCGACCAACCATCATGGGCCTCACCACATACAACTCTGTCTCTCCAAACCTCCACCTCTAGATCACCCAACTGAGACTCTTCCACCTTCTGCATCAGGGATGACTGCACCGTCATCTGGAAAAGACAACCTCTACCCCCAACTTCTCCCATATCAAGATGCAAAGCTGATAGCTCTTCCATCACTCTCCAGGAATCACCAGATTCACGCACAACATCATTACGTGACTTTCGGCTTAATGCATCAGCAACAACATTTCCCTTCCCAGGTGTATACGATATTTCGAAGTCGTATTCCTGCAAGAACTCCATCCACTGACGCTGCCTCAAGTTCAAGTCACGTTGGGAGAAAACATACCTCAAACTCTTATGATCGGTGAAAACCACAAAGTGCTCACCAATGAGGTAATGTCTCCACAACTTTAGAGAAAACACCACGGCTTCCAACTCAAGATCATGGGTGGCATAGTTGCGTTCATGGGGACGCAACTACCGAGACCCATAAGAAACAACGGACCTCTGCTGCATAAGAACACAGCCTAGCCCCAGATGTGAAGCATCACAGAAAACATCAA
Organism: Viscum album; assembly: GCA_963277665.1. Lineage (NCBI taxonomy): Eukaryota > Viridiplantae > Streptophyta > Magnoliopsida > Santalales > Viscaceae > Viscum > Viscum album. Next base: position 298,542,727 of record OY728138.1, read on the forward strand.
ACTGGACTCCCTCCATTAGAAGACAAAGGACTGGAGCACTTACCAACTTCTCCTTTAGATACTCGAAAGCTGTCTGACACTGATCAGTCCATATGAACGCTTGATCCTTCCTGGTCAAAGCTGTCAGAGGAGTCGCAACTTGGGAGAAATTAGCCACAAACCTCCTGTAATAGCCTGCGAGACCAAGGAAACTTCGCACCTCTGACACGGTCTTGGGGGCTGGCCAAGACACCACTGCTTCTATCTTCGAAGGATCCACAGCTACTCCCTGTTGGGACACAACATATCCCAAGAAACGAACTTCTCGAGCCCAGAACTCAAACTTGGACAACTTCCCAAACAACCGATGTTGGCGAAGAACTCCCAAAACGGCTCGTAGATTCTCTGCATGCTCCTCTTCAGATGTGGAGTATACAAGGATGTCGTCGATGAAAACCACAACAAACTTGTCTAGGAATTCACGGAACACAGCATTCATCAACCCCATGAAAACAGCTGGAGCATTTGTCACGCCGAATGGCATTACAACAAACTCATAATGCCCATGACGACAGCGGAAAGCAGTCTTTGGGATATCCTCATACTTTACATGCATCTGATGATATCCTGACCGCAAGTCTATCTTTGAGAACCAACTGTCACCCTTCAGTTGATCGAATAGGTCATCAATCCACGGAAGAGGATAGCGGTTCTTTATTGTCACTTTGTTTAACCGACGATAATTGACACACAACCGCAAACTGCCGTCTGCCTTTTTCATAAACAAAACTGGTGCACCCCACGGTGACACGCTTGGCCGAACAAAACCACACTGCAACAGACCATCGAGATGTATACGTAGCTCTCGTAACTCAGAAGGGGCCATCCTATACGGAGACATAGAGATAGGAGACGCTCCTGGCTGTAGCTCGATCCCAAACTCGATCTCTCGTCGAGGGGGTAAGGATACAACCTCTTCTGGAAAGATATCAGGGTACTCCTCTACGACCCTAGGAAACGCCAACTGTTGAACCTCTGAAGAACTCAGCATCATCCCAGCCATCATGGATGATAAGGATGAAACTCGTCTATGACTCATCTGAGGATCTCTCTCACCAACAAACACTACTTCCTCTCCATCTTCATCAAAGAAAATGACCTTCTTCCTGTAGCAATCCACAACAGCCTGCACCAAATACAACCAATCCATGCCAAGTATGACATCATATGGTTGTATTCGCAAACATAGGAAATCTCCCCAAGAGCGGTGTTGCCCCAACACTAGCTCACAGTCTGTACATACTTCAAACAAGCTAGATCGACCTCCAACTGGCGTAGTCAACGCCAAGGGCACTGGAAGCCTCTCTACCTCAAGTCCCAAAGCGTGGACAAGGGTAGGGGATATAAAGGAGTGTGTCGCTCCTGAATCAAACAAGGCATACACCAAGGTAGAAAACAAGCAAAGGGTACCTCGGACGACGTCTGGCTCGCCTGGGGCTGGCAACGCTAGAGCATGAAGCTGACCACGACCAACTCCGCGACCTCTCTGACCCTGATGACGACCACCACCACGGCCACGCTCTGCTCTCTGAGGACGGGGAGCGTCATGGGGCTGTCCTCTGCCTGCTCCATCTACCCTCGGGTGATCTAAAGCTGGTGCAAACTGCTGCTGCTGCCTCGGCTGGAACTGCCTCAACGGAGGAACCTGGAGTGGAGCGCCTGGTGCATGATGACTGCTATGAAAAGTTGGGCACTCCCGCTGCTGATGACCACGAACACCACAAGAAAAACAAGCGCCTGATCCCTTGGCATAGGCCTGAGAGTTGCTGCCTCCGGAGAAACGAGATGGGAAGGGCTGGGACCTACCCCCAGGTGAACGAAAACTCTTCTGTCCTGAAAACCGGGAACCCCGGACCACAGCTCTGCTTCGTGAGGAATCATGACGATTCCCATCTCGTGACGATCCGGTCCTGGTCAAAGTCCTCTCAACAACCTCTGCCCTTTCCAGCACCTCAAGATATGTCTTCAGCATAAATGGGGTGACCTGGCGCTAGATCTATGGACGCAAAGCCTCCTTGAAATGCCTCTCCCTGGCCTCATCATCTGGTAACAGGTCTGAAGCATATCGTAGAAGGTTCCTGAAACAGATTCCAAACTCTCGAACGCTGGAGCTCCCCTGTCGAAGGGTGAGTAGCTCCTGGCGACTGGACGCCTTCGCAGTCGATGAAAGAAACTCGACTCTAAACCTGTCTCGAAACTCCTCCCATGGGATCGCTGACTCCTCACGATCCCCGAGGAACAAGAACCACCACTGTCTCGCTGCTCCACGCAGCATCGTCACAACTAAGGACACCCAGTGTTCCTTCCGAGAACGAATCGAACTGAAGCCTATCTCGACCTCCTCCAACTAGTCTTCTGTGACTGCATCTGAAACGGAGCCCTCGTACTTCTGTAGACTCTGGCGCTGGAACTCTCGGAGTGTCTTCCTCCAAGTGTCATCGTCGTCAACCTCTACCCGGCGGCGATCTGCTGGAACAGCCTGCTGGGCACCTTCTGCGCAAACCTGACGAGGACGTCGACCTGGAGCCATACCTGTAAAATAAAAACTGTTAGAGCTCCTAAGCCTGGAATATGGAAGACTCAACATTAATTAATTAATTAATTTGTATTATTAATTTTAGGTTACCTATCCCAAGGTCTACCCATTCAAACATAGGCGCAAAGAATAATGATGCATGATCCTTTCCTAGGTCTCTACCCTGAAACCAGTATCACTTTGTTTAGTAGCCATCGTAAACTTAAAGGTCTGTGCAACAGATCATAGGGGGCGCTGAACACCTATGTCTCTGCCGGTCTCCAGTGTTTACCCCACTTGCTAAACATGAATGACACCGTTGCCCTACCATCCCATGCATCCTCACCTGTGCCTAACTGCAAACTCCATCCTATCCCTCAACCAGATCTCTGATACCACTCTGTCACGACCCCCTCCCCACAAAGTGTACCCCTCCTGGGCCGGCAATGTGAGAAGGGAGATAATGACCCCCGAGTCCCGCCTCCAGTAGGCCCTGGGTTGGCGACTAGCACCGAGGGTATAATACACACACAAATGGGAGGCATTACCCTATAAGAGAACACATGAAGAAGAGAGAGATAGAATAGACTCCAATCAACTCCAACTCAGAACTGAAATGTAAAAGGAAATCAAGTACATATATGAAATGTCATGCAAAAGTACTACAACTGAAAGGGAAAACTAAAAGTACCCAAAAGAAAGCAAAACGACAGCGACCACAAGCCCGAACAGCTCCTCCTCCGACTGCAAGCTAGTAGTAACTAGCTTGATCCCCAACCCGCTCCAAGTGACCTGAAAAACAGTTTATATGTACATAGGGTGAGTATAACAGTATACTCAGTAGGATCCTCCCCAAGACTCTCGTGAAAAAGTAGAGAAAGCATGCTAAAGCCCAGTGAATAACAAGTGAAACTAACTCGTCACCTAAACAGGTATACTAAGTTCCCAACCTCACCATGGCTACTCTCACCAAGTAACGCATACAAGAATATATCATATAGTAAAGAATATCAAGGGTACCCCGCTACTACTTCCCCACTGGTTTGCCGCTTTGCCCCAACGACATACGTCCTGTGCATATCTCTCCAAAGGCTTCCCGTATCAACATGGGTCAAGCTCCACAATCTGCACCTCGTGCACCACAAAGGCTTGCCCGCAGACACCTGGGCTAAGCTCCACACAATCCTCACAACCAAAAGTATCCAGGTAGTTTCCGGGATCCACCACAGCTCGCATAACGTGTATCATACGTCGGGTATTATACCTCAAGCCATTACAGCCCATACACCGAGTAAGGATCCTCAAGCCATCACAGCCTATACACGTTACACCTATAGTATTCCATAGGATACTATATCCAGAATATATGTGTGTGAAATAACCACAAGCCATTACAGCCCTCTACACACATATATGGGTAAAACTAACCACTATGCCTACCAGCACAAAGATCTACCAAGAGAAGAGAGCGGGGCCAAAGGGGGTAGTCATCCATTCAACCTCCCATCAGAATGTTGGGGAAAACACACCCCCCCAGGGCTCAGAATCCCCGGGGTGTCATTTTCCCTTACCGACAGGGTGGAGTAGCGTATAGAAACACAAAAAGTATAGAATATATAAGTAACTCACATCCACACTATGGGCATTACCTAGTCTTAGATACAACTGCAACTAATGTCTCTCAGACTCCAGGCTGCTACTTCAAAGACTAGGTATCCTATAAGCACACAACCAATTGAAGAGCTTCATTAGATTACTCCATTATCATTTATCAATTCAACTGTACGTTAATTAATTCTTTAAACATTAATTAAGAATGAACAATTCCACATTAAACTGAATTGGCATCACTTTCAAAAACAACTGCTCCTTTTTAAGATTCACATCACCTTTAAATTCCAGCATCTCCATCCCCGTGGATTTTCACCATTTAATCAAATATTACTTACCGAATTACTTTTACACATTCCTAGGCATTCTAGAAAAACATCCTATGCTTCTAAACACAAAGGAGGCTCAACACGGTGAGTAGATATACTACCCGTCGAGTCTTTGCCGCCTATAGAAAGAGCATAGACCCATCCTCCATCAAGAGGCTAAACACAGAAAGCACGTGGCATACCCCGCGTGTCTTCTCCTCCTTCAGAAAGAGGGTAATCAAGACCAGCTGCCTTGAGAAGTGGGGAAAAGCAAAGCAGATTAACATTCAAGAAAACCGCAAGCAACCAGTAACCACATCCATCCCATTCCATCACCCATGGTGTCCTCCCCGACACCCATATGCATAAACTGATGCATCTCGCCACTCTAGGCGTCATCTGCTGCCATAACCACAAGGCCTCCATGCCTCCACATATCACAAAAAAAACCATCCAGGCTCACATCACAGCACAAGCAGTAGGAAAACAAACATCACATCATGGTCTCTTGACCCTTTAACAAACAAGAGGGTAACTGAGAACCCTTTTAGAAATTCCCACATAATCTGTTCTCTAATCCATATTGAATTGGCAGATTTGTTATTCATAGGTTCCAATCATGGATACCTAATCAGTAAGCTATCACAATTAAATAACCATCCTTACTTCCCTAATTTGATTATCCTCAAATTAGAACAACTACAACAACAGCAATAACCAGATTAATTTACATGCCTCTTTATCATTAGCCAATTAATTAACAACTAATTCCGGCTTTACGTTCATTATCAATTTCTATCATTAACGAAAAAAAAGTCAAGGAAAACATGGATATCACTATATCTAGGAAAACATGAGGCAAACCGTTATCACGGTATAAAGCAACAACATGCGATCAACCAATTCTTTTAATCCGGTTCAAGTATTTAATTAGGTCAATTTCATTGTGATACAAAGGAATAAATCATGCTAATTCTAAGATTGCACATACACAATTAGAGAAGCCAGGAATCCCCTACCTCGAAGAGTTCTTGACGTCTTTTATCCACACAACGGGTCACAGTCCTCTTCTCCTCACGAAAGCTGCATCCACCGGAGGATGCCACGGTATGACAGTACCAACCAACCCCAAGAAAACCCATTAGAACCATGGAGATTACATGCTAATATGGAAGGAAGAAAAAGAGAAGGTGATCCCCGAAGGAACGATGATAAAACATACCTTATATGGAAGAACGATCGACACAACTTGGTTGCATCAAACAGAGCGGAACTGATCCGAGTAACGTTTGATTGTGAAACTCCTACGGGAATGATTGCAAGGTTCTAGCGTCTTGTAGATGAGAAACAGGAGGAAGAACAACGAAAAATGATATCTCGTTCCCTTTAAAAAAATAAATTAGAGAGGCGACGGTTTAAGATCTGATTTATTCTCCATTAAAAACGGATCGCATTAACCCACGCGGTTTGACCAAGTAAAAAAACATCCCGGCCTTAGGAATAATTAATATAGGATTTATGGCCTTTGAATCGGCCTTAAAGTCCTTAAAATAAGGTTTTAAAAGTATTTTACGTCAAAGAAGACGTCAAATTTATGAAGTTGGAAACACTGTTCACATACTCAAAATTTGGCAAAGTATGGAATCGGTAGCTCTTAGGATTCTGGAAACACTGTTCAAGTCTACCGATAGAAGTCCACCGATAGAACCTCACCGATAGAAAACACTATTCAAGTCTACCGATAGAAGTCCACCGATAGAACCTCACCGATAGAAACACTGTTCAAGTCTACCGATAGAAGTCCACTGATAGAACCTCACCGATAGAAAACACTGTTCACAGAACTAGAAATTTGGCAAAGTGTTAGCCGAGCTACTGCTGGACTGCGGCTACCAGTATACCGAGCTATCAGTATGCCGTGGCTACCGGTAAACCCAGCTACTGGTAAGCGGCGGCTACCGGTAGGCACCAGATACCGGTAGACCGAGCTACCGGTAATCAGCAGCTACCGGTAGACCGGCTACCGGTAGGCAGCAGCTACCGGTAGACCGAGCTACCGGTAATCAGCAGCTACCGGTAGACCGAGCTACCGGTAATCAGCAGCTACCGGTAGACCGGCTACCGGTAGGCAGCAGCTACCGGTAGACCGAGCTACCGGTAATCAGCAGCTACCGGTAGACCGAGCTACCGGTAATCAGCAGCTACCGGTAGACCGACTACCGGTAGGCAGCAGCTACCGGTAGACCGAGCTACCGGTAGGCAGCGGCTGGGGGATAAGTCACCTTGACCTCCCAGAACACCTCCAACACCACATTTTCACAAAGTAATGGACCAGGGAGGTCCGGGCCATTACAATCGGTGCTCCCATAGTTTCTCGAAGTGCATTTGGATGATCTAGTGGATTTTTGATTTAGATTTTTCGAGCAGTGATCGCCAACAATAGACAAACATCGTGCATGGATTTGGATCTAAACAAGGTATTTTTGCCGTTTTATTTTATGCTTAAAACTCTTCATCTAAGATCCTCAGTATAAACCGGGCAGTGATTCGCCTACGTCGACAAGTTCATGTTGAATGTCAGAGAATATTTAAAAAAAACCATTTTTGGGGATTATCATGTGTTCCCAGAACCATCATAAATCTAGTAATTATGTGTGGTTATGGATGTATTGTGGTCCATGGAAGTATGACCATCATGCTGATAGGTTATTGGGTTAAATGAGACCAGTAATTGGATGGTCTATGTGACATCAGGATATCTCTAAGAAAGTAAATCCAATTTTATTTGATATATTGGTGAACTCTATATTTTAGGTTCAGATGTGATAATATAAGTATTCCATATATTATTAGCATGATTAGGACAATTTTGATATGATTCAGGGGTGATTTAAATCAAATATGCGACAATGCTCAAGTGAGAGCATGATGGTTGGGTTGGTTGATCAAGGATGTAACCTTGGAATTACACCAAAAATAATGTTCAGAATTTGGATTGAGTGTTTGGATGATATTAGGATTACATCTGGAGTTGAGGCATTGGAATAAGGTAATAAGGAAAATTCCTCAGTGGGTATAACTGAGCATTTTTCAGATGGGTATTCCAGAGGAGGTCCTACCAGTGTTTCTATATGAAATTTAGTGTGGTGATTTGGAATCCACACTTAATAGATTGATGTACCACTGATAATGTGTTTCATTGGGTGATTATAATGGTGGTAACCACCATGGTTTGAGACAAGACATTACGATTTGTAACTTATGATGAGAGTTCCATAACCCAAAGAATAAATTGAGCGATTACATTGTGGTGTCCCGGGGTTGATGGGTGATGTAGTGAACCATCTTGATGTTTTAGTGATGTTTATTAGTGGTGGTTAGGGTTTTGGTGAATGTTTCACCTTTTGTTTGGATCTTCACAGCATAATATCATTTGGTGTTATAGAGATATGATGAGTCAGAAATTAATTAGTGATCAGAATAAGAAGTGTTAATGGTTGAAGAACCAATAAATATTCTTAGGGATGAGAAGTGCTATGGTGGGGAGGTTTCAAAGACTTTTATTATTTTATGGTTATCATATTCAATAGGAATTTTAAGTTTTAATGTTAATGAGGGGCTCATTTTAATAACCATGGATCATATTTTAATTCTGAGAGTTTGAACATCTTGAGGAGATGTTTTTGGACATATATGGGGTTTTGAGAGGTGTTTTAGGTGCTTGAATGGATATTTAAGAATGGTTGGGTGGGACTGAATCCATTTTATCTATAGGTTCTCCACCACAGAGAGTACCATGGCATGGAGATCACCACATTGAAGGGAAAATTCCCAGGTGGAGCTAGTTTTTTCCCTAGGTTACATGAGGAACCTAGGGGATATTATCTATCTAAAATGCCTGGGATACCACACCATGGTGGCCATTTTTAGGGACCATGGGAATCACCATTATTTGTTTTAGGTTAGGGTGTGATGGGGAGAGTCCCTTTTTAAATAGCCTAATGATCACTAAGTCTTGGTACTCACAAAAATGTGTATCACTAGTTTTGGTCTAGACCACGGTGAGCTCTACATAGTGGAGAAAACTGTGGTGAAGGTATAGGAATATTTATGTGAAATAGTGAGCAATGGGTGAGTAACTCATTATGGTCGTCAACATGTCGGGGTCCTCATGGGCTTCTTAAAGGTGAACCATAGTGTGATGCAGGCCATGCCACATGTCATGATGCCCTATCTAGCTATGTAAATTTTATGGTTTTTTTTCATTTCTCCCATCTTCAATTATTAGTTTTTTTGACCCCTTTATTCTCCTCTATTTTTCACATATAGACCATAGGAGGGCTTGTGAAGTCCGCCCCCCTACATTAAGTCTACTTTGATTTGGAACATTTTGGGATGGCGATTCTTTAATTTTTAAGGTGAGATATCCTCTCTTATTTATGTTTTCCGCCTCTTTATCTCACAATAATTTTTTTTGGTGTGGCATGGATTAGGGTTTTTTTGATGATTCCACTAGATCATGATGGAACTATCCTGATTTGATGTGACTTTTTCTTGGTGTAACTAGTGGATGTATCAAAATGAGGAATGCACGTTGTTGCAAATAGTTTCGATGAAGGTATATCACTATACAAATTTATTTAGGGTTTACACTTAAATTAAAAAAAATTACAATTAAATTTGTGTTGCATGATAGGGATTTTTACAAGGATGGTGTCAGGTATATTCCATGGACCTTTTATGATTGTTTGGTCATCATTTTGGTGTTGCAAGGTCACTCCGTGAGTTATTAGGAAATTATGCCTATTTAAAGGATTTTAAATTTAATTATAAATTGTTTTGTTAAATTGGATGATTAATAATAAAATATTATAATTAATTATTGGATATCATGGCTTCAGATAGGTGTTAGGGATTTGGGGATGCTTGCACAAGATTGAGTGAGAGTTTCTTGGATGTGGTAAAATGGAATAACTCCATCACTAAGGTAAGTAGTCCTTATTAATTTTCTCTATGGTATTATGAATGATTTATGCATCATGTTTTATTTACGGCATATACACCTTGAGAAATTGACCCTATAAAAATTAAATAATTTTTTAACTAATATTATATCTTGATAAATGGAATGAAAAAGTGCAAGGACCATAAAGGACTTGTGTGTATGGACTGGAAATCTCTGTCATCAATGGTCAAGAACCTAATTATATTTGAATACCTTGGGTAACATAAACCTCATGTGGGGCATAAATTAATTAGAATTAATTATATAAGAATAGTTTCCCATAGTATAGTCACCTTGAGGACCTTCGTGTAGAGTCATGTGATGGGTGTTAGAGTGTTGGTCCCTATTAGACCTCTATGATACAGTGAGATTTATTAGAGTCATTTGGATGGTGATATGTGATTAGGGAAATCATTCTTCCATAGTAAAATGTGATTACCAAGGTGGGTATCCCCTCGGTATATTGATGGATGGGTTGGGTGAGTGAGGACCAACCTTGGGTGAATTGGAAAGGGGGAGGTATTTAGGCTATCTCCCTTGGGTGACCCTATTTGTGAGGACTACAAGGAAAATGAGGATATCATATGACATTACTAAGAGATTTTATTCCTCATGAGTGATGTTTGTTGACCCGAGAGATGAGAATATGATAATGGAGCATATGTGGATGTTAATGATATGATAATTCTTAGGGAAATTTGATGGGTTACCCAGTTATATATAGTCCTTAGAGAGGGATAGTATATAAAATATCATATAGATGATTTCAATTTTCATTATAGACCCTGAATATATTACATTATCATGATATAGTTGTAATGACAGTTACAGGTTGTGCACTTGAGAGGTTAACCTTGTTTATGCAAGATGGGTTGGGTGGATGGATAACCATTATGAGTTATGCTTTATGAGATATTATGGGAAGGATACATTTCCCTAAAGATTTTATGTTAAATACTATGGTGGTTACATAGGATTCAATTGTTTTTTTTTTCAAAATGGAATGACTGGGGTCATTCTCCTGGGATTCATCCATTGAGCTAGATAGTATTGGATGCCAAAGATGTCCTCCTACGATCTGGATAATGTGGCTGATACTGTATGAATTCCATGGTAAATTCCTTCTGATTCAGCCTTCATTTCTATATAGAATACCTATGATTCTGGGATAAAACTTTCAAGTCTAGTATATTCATCCATTTATGAATGATACTATTAGACTTACTAGGGTTATCCCATTAGGAATAGATTATTTCACCTACTACTATATTTCCATTGGTCCTGATACTAGTTTGGCATGGTAATTTGACCATCTCTGAGGAACTCTAAAACTGGTTAAAGTAGGTATAGTCAATCTTGAGTGCCACATTAGAGCCATTAGATCGATTGTGGTTATTTATTTACTCTTATTCAATTTAATTTTTTTATTTAGTTGACTATGTCCCATGCACATAAACTACATTCATAGGTTATGTATGTGACCGTGTTTTTATTCCCCACTGAGTTGTACTCACACCCTTCTTGAGTGGTCATGGAAGTTAGGTACCCGAGCAGACTTCACTGATCACATGTTCAAATTGGGTAGAATCTTTGTATATGAATGGGGGGATATCTTGGGTGGACATAGAGACTATGTAGGAGGTATTTCTCAATGACGCTAGTAGATCCTTATAAATTTTCATTCATTCTTTTATTATGTATGTGTGATTGACCTAGTGGTCTATCAATTGATTTATTAGTACGATTGTGTACCCATATTCTAAATTCCATCAGTAATACCATGTCTCTATTTAATTACTCATGTGTATACTAATTATTTATTATTGTGGATAATGTTTGGTTATTTTCATTATGTTCTACTCTAATAAAGTGGAATTTTCCCCCCATGATATTACCCTAAAACCCTTATTAGTCAATAACCTCTAGCATATAGCGAGGTGTACCTGGGTTCATGTGGTGAGAACAGGTCTGGGATCTAATTAAGTGGTTCATGGCAGAGGGATATGAAAATGTGTTATTAGAGAATCATTTTTCATTTTCCATACAATATAGGATATAATAGATAAGGATTAGGGGCATGTAAAAGCTTGTGATGGATATCAAACAGGTTTCTTGAACAAATTTTCCAATATGAAGTCAATATTACAAGGGATATAAGATTTTTGTTCATGGTTTTTGATTTTACAGATCTATGATTTTAGCTAGTGTAAACCACTTGAGTTTTGTAATTATGATTTATTGGTTTTTGGAACTTGCCCAATTGAGAAGATGCCAATGTACATGCATCATATTTGGTAGGTGTTATTCACATGACATATGAATGGTTTCATGGGAATGATATCATAGAAGATGAGGTTTGGTTGTGAATAATATTATGTTTTCCCATATAAAATGTTTGTTGAATTCTACTCAGATGGACTGCAATACATATTTTCTTCTGAAGACAGGTCATGTGGATTCTACAGATGGATTCTCTTTGATGATGATGATTATATAGTACCTCTTGTATGGTATATATAATGACCCTAAATAGGTCAAAAAAAGAATTGGATGATATTGTAATATACCCCTAGTGGATAATTATGACACTAGTTTAAAAAATAAAATATATTTAGTTATTTTTAGTGTTAATAATTACCAATATTATGTTTTCTCATATAGATTCTTACTGAAATTATACTCAATTAAACCATATAACTATGGATTATTCAACATGAATTGTAATGGTAAGATATAATTATATATATGTGTGTGTTCTAAGAAGAGATCATGGTCCTTAAGGGGGTAGTACCATATGAATATTACTGATGAGGATTAGTGGGTGTTGGCACATTTTTTTCAAAAGGTTGAGGCATAAGCCTCATTTTTATCATCAATGAAAAGCAAAGACCCACTTTTTTCTACGTAAGGGGATAACCATTACATAGCCTGAAGGCCTAAGGGAATGAATTCCCTATTTAATGTCCTAAAGGGACCTCTGGTGAATAGTATTGTTATAGTACCCAGTCTTCTATAGTACCAATTCCACTACAGTTGCTGCTATAGTACCTCTGGCACTATAGTGTCACCACTGCTATAGTCCCGCCACTGCTACATGGCTGCTATAGTAACTCAAGAATTTATTCCCTTCTAGGAATTGATCTTGGGTCTTTTGGGTGCCATGAAGAATCCTTTATTATATTTTAAATGGGATTAGTGATGCTACCTTTAGTCTCTAGTATATGTGAGATGTGATTTATAAGCTGGGTGGGGGAACCTAGTGTCCTTGAGATTTGGCTCAAGATTGGTGAGTCGATTATTATGGTTAAGATGATATGTGGTATGCAAGGGAAACATAAGATAGGGGTTTCCTTGAGCTTGTGAGTTTCTATAGAGATGAAATCATGCATATATTCTTTGGGTTATAAGATCAATACATGGGAGGTGATATCAAGTATATGATATTGGAATGGTGACTCCATAGGCTTTCATGATGTAAGTCACTTGAGGTGATTAGATATTTAGGTTTGTTTTTTGATGAAAATATGGGTTGATTTCCTAGACCTATCTATTCTATGCTTTTAGGAGCATGGTGAGGGCATGGGTTGACACATTTGATTATGGAAATGGTGAAAATTAGTGGGTGTTAATGTGATGGATGATTGAATAAGTGAAATGCTTGATTTTGAAGAGGAGCATCGAGGGTTCTTCTGATTATATGAGGATGGAAAGTGAGAGGCATAATAAAATGAGTAAATAGGTAGGTATACCTATGATTGATTTGATAAGAACGTGCCTATTTGTGTGTGTGTGTGTAAAATGGATTTATATGTCAGTTTCACTTGAAAGTGTTTGTGGAGATAGTTCTTTTGGGGTGGTTTGGTGATGGAATGATTTCATTAGGTTTTTTGAGAGTGATAGGTACCCCTCTATAGTGAGAGGAGATGGATTGGGTGTTGTGGTATGGTCAACTCAACTGTTTTTCTTCACACATATTTTCTACAAGGCGTGTTGAAGGAACCTGTTGAGGTTTCACTCATGGAGCTGTATAAAGAAATCCATGTATTGAAAATAGTTCCATTGACTATAGAGGTCATGAACCTTGTAATGAGTGGAATTACAGTGGATTCAAAGAATAATGTTCCTACCAGGATGATAATATTTCATGTTTGATGTTTTTCATTAGTGTTGGGGTATAAATGGGACAACCACATCCATAAATCATGCGAGGTGATTAATAGATCATGGGACATGGAGTCATGACCCTTATTCTAATAGGGTCATGGTTTCTAAAAGCGCGCACGATTTTCATCTATTGACCTTTCAAGGATCCAGTGCTCTGCTAATGTGTATAACAACACTCGGGTCGAATCCTCAACGATGATACTTTTTAATAATAGATTGTTTTTAGTATATTGTATTATGTTTAGGGGGTTTGTTTTAAAGGATTAATTGAAATGATTTATTGATAAATATTGATTTAACAATTTGATAAATTTTGGGGTGAGTTCATAATTAGGTATTTAATCTTGTGATATCCTTGATCCTTACTTTATATTGCATTAAATTAACACCCAAGTCACAAGTTGACGTTGATTGGAATTACCAAGTGTTAAGGATTGAATCCAAGCCTTAATGTAAATTAGGGATATAATCTTAATCATATGTTGATTTTGTTAGTGTATTTATGGTTCCAATAATCCATGGAAACCACTCTTTAAAAAAAACAAGTCATTACTCAATTACATGTTAAGTCCAACATACACAATGTTAATTCAAAGAATATTCATCACGTAAAATCTCTCAATCACTTAACATCCCTAAATTATAACTCAACCCAATAAGAGATTTACTTATCCATTGAAATTATTGGTAATATGGTTTATTATTTTTATGATTATGAATTATGAAGACGAGAAAAATAAAGGGATAAGAAAAGAGTGGTGCACCGAACACACACACGATCAACGAAGAGAAATAAACACAGACTTTCGATTGAATGAGAAAGAAAAATAGAAAATGGGTTTTAAATGAATTTAAACTATTTTAAAACAATTACTTTTTAATAACAGTGATTGTATGATTCAAATATAATATGAAGAAGAAACTTTCATTAAAAGAGAATTACAAAAAAAACACTTACACAATTATAAACCAAGAACAAGAAAAAAGTAAATGAAATGAAGCAAGGAGGAATGGATTATCAAGCAAAAAAATGAGTATGGTAGATCCTAAAAAGACATTGGAAGATCCTTGGTCGTTATAAACTATCCTACTTTTCTCTTAAAGGCCACCCTCTTGCAAGGAGAAGAGGGGGATGTATTTATAGCCTAATGTTTTGGGCTGTTTGCATTCCAAAATTGCCTCTCCACTTGGATCGAATATTGAACCATCCAGATAGCATAATCATGAAATATCTCATTATTAAAAGTTGTATATATAAATTTTTAATGTCTACTCTTAAAATTTGGAGGCCTTTGGACTTAAGGATCAAACGTTATGGCGGTTTGATTAAACAATGTTAATCTATCCATTTCAATCCATACATTTTCAAGGCCAAATTGTTAATGGGGTTTTTAATAGTAAGGTTTCCTCAAATCTGAAATATTTCTTCAACAAAATCAGCCACCTATATCTCCTATTTCACACTACTGACTCTAATCTAGAATGGTTTTCTCAATCAATAGAAATATCAAATTTGGTGCGCTGATTATAATTCCCAGATAGAATTGTGGGCTAGACTTCAAAGCTTCATTTGGGCCCCTTGTTTTTAGATTTGGGAATTGAAATTTTTATAAATGACCAATTGAATTGTTACATGAATATTGGATGATAAAAAATGAATTTGGACTTCTAGATTGATCCCAATAATTAAATCTTCATTTATGGTCCGATTTCTTCACAAATTCTTTGGGCCTTCTTTTGAGAACCATGTGATCCTTTAAATGGAATAATGGGTCACTGATTCCTTCTAATGATATGTTTGAAATTGAATAATGATTCCTAAAAAATAAGAAACACACAATTTGGATTAGTATGGTGATAGTTATTATTAAAACATTGAACATACTTGAATATGGATGAATTCAAATAGTGCTCAAAATTATATTTAATATTTAAACATTAATATTTCACACAAATTTTGCACATTTCATATAAAATCAGTAAAAGGAGTATATAATAAGTTATTTAAATATTAATAACATCAAGTCACCCACACTTAATATTTTTCATGTCCTCATGTCCAATAAATATAAAAACATAACAAAATCATTCTCACTTACAAATAAATATTAAAATCTTTTTTTAAAAAATTAGGGAAGGTTTTGAACATTTCACTCATCCATATTGAATTACACCACAAATTGTTACAGGAACCATGTTCCAAAAACAATTAATTTTACATGATAAAATTTAGAAATGGAAAATGTAGACAATCAAAACGCACTTCTCTCAGGATGATAAAAATTTATTTCTGGAGGTTCACTCATTCACCAACCAAAGGTGAAAATATTAGAGTTTGAAAGAGATATTGGCTTCCATTACCTATCCTAAAGTGAATAAGAATAAAGAGGCCGTGTTAAGGGGTTTTTCTGTGGCTATGGGATGGTAGGAAAATGATTTCCAAAAGATAAGAAAAAAGCGATAAACACCAACATGAAAAAAGCAATGCATATTTTTTTGTTTTGAAATGAGAGATGAAAGGTAATAGAAACAAATATTTAAATGGGCATGACAGAGTGAATTAAGAAACAAAAGATATTTTTTTTAAGGGGATGAGAATATAAAATATTTACAAAACACCGAACTTCTCCCAATGACATAAGTGTTATTTTTTTCTTTTTTTTCCTTTTTTCCAAAAGTTGAACCTGAAATAGATCTCACACTCATCTCCCAACCCATGTTTGATCATGTCACTACACTAATTTGAATAGTTATTACAAGATCAATGGTTAAGAAAGAGTGATTTTGACCCGCCTAAGACACAACCCTTTTTTTGTTTTTTTTCACCACTTTTTAACTTATTTCAATTACATTTCAACAAGATAAAAATATATACATTACCAAACCCCGCTAAATGAAAACCTCCCCCCTCCCATTGAAATGGATGCTTTCCCTAAAGAATATGTTAACATGGTTAAATCAACAAAGGGTACCCAAAATTAAATCCATTCCCCCACACTTAAATTTTAAAAAATTATTCAATGAAAATCCATGTAGATATTGGATGGGATAAGGTATTGGTCTTGTAATGTGGCTATCAAAGAAAATATTTTCATAGTCTCTAAGGGGATTTCAAAATTATGATTAATGTAAGGTTAATGGGAGGATATTTGGTTATTGTGATGATCATGAGGTTCAGAAAATGCCTCTATCATATTAATGCACACAAAAGTAGGAAATTTAGCTCGAAGGTATAAAAACTCAAGACTCACAATCAAGGATCAAGACACACATTTTGAAAAGAAGTCTATAGGTGGCCATGTCATGAAAGGTAATTTTTTCCTCACAGTTGGGAAGAATCATTTTCCAAATCTAAAAACGATCATTCAAAAGTTTTTGGTTTTTACATAAGATTTTTTATCCAAATTCATGATGAATATACAAAATATTTGGGATTAATACATGGATTTTGGATCCCCACAATGGTTGAACAAAATTCAAAAACTAGATAGTGAGTAAGTATGATTTTTTTGTTTTTTTCATTTATTTATTTATTTTTAAATTTTTTAGTATTTTTTAAAATACACACCCACACAAAAGAGAAAGAGATAAAGAAAAAAATATTGATGATGAAAGTGATAAAAAAATGAAAAATTGATGAATAATAAGAAAATGGGGGAGGGAGAAGGAGGAAGAAGAGAGATATAATAAGTTAAATCGAAAGAGGTGACCCTAGTTTGGATTTGGTGGGTTTCCGTATCTATCCAATGGTGGGTCTACTGTGGATTTGATGGAAGTTGATGTTGTTTTAGGATTTTGTGTCCTCTCATGATGATGCTTTAACATATGTCCGTTAATTGTGAATGTCCTTTTCGAAGATGGGTCTTGGACTTGCACTCCACCAAATGGGTAAACATGAGAAACAATAAAAGGACCTTCCCAACGAGAATTAAACTTACCTGGGTGAATATGTAATCAATAATTGAAGAGAATTACCTTTTCAACTTCATGAAATACCTTTCTTAGGATATGTTTATCATGTAGTTCCTTGGATTTTTCTTTGTAGAGAATATAATTCTCATAAGAATCAAGTCGAAGCTCCTCCAGTTCATCCAATTACAACAATCTTTCTTCACCAAATTTTTCAAAATCATAATTAAAAGTTTTCACAGCCCAAAATGACTTATGTTTGATTTTAAATGGAAAATTACATGATTTACCAAAAACTAGCCTAAAAGGAGACATCCCAAGGGCTGTTTTATAGGCAGTACGGTACGCCCAAAGTGCATCACCAAGTCTCTTAGACCAGTCTTTCCTTATGGGCTTAACAATTCTCTCAAGAAATCTTTTGACTTATCTATTAGAAAGTTAATCCATGCCATTTGTTTTGGGGTGATATAAAATTAAATTTTTATATACAAAACCATTATTTTTCAAAATATATTTCATGGTTCTATTACAAAAATGGGTTTCTAAGTCACTGATCAAGGCACTGGGAGTTCCAAATTTGTGTAAGATGTGGGTTTTTGGAACTCACTAATAGTATGTGAATCATTATTTCAAGTAGGTTTTTCCCTTAACCACCTAGAAAGATAATCAACCACAAGAATAATGTATGAGAATCCATTGGAAGGGGGAATGGTCCCATGAAATTGATTCCCCAAACATAGAAGATCTCTTATAATATTAAAGGCTTTGGGGGAATTACTTTTCATTTGGAAATTTTTCCTAACTTTTGAAAAGTAGGGCATGACTTATAGAACTCATGTGTGTCCTTGAATAGTGAAGGATAGAAGAATCCGAAGTCTAGGACCTTTTAGGAGGTCCTTTGTTGTCCAAAGTGGCCACCACCAGGAATTGAGTGACAGAATTCTATGATAGAAGAATGTTCATTTTCATGAACACATCTCATAATTACCATGTCTTCCCTAGTTTTCCAAAGTTTATTTTCTTCCAAAAATAGTATTTTGAATAAATTTTCAACTTCATTTTTTGTTCTTCTAAAAAAAGTTTTGAAAAAACCAGAAACCAAGTAATTTACAATTTGGGAATACCATGGTATTTTTGGAGTGAGAGATGAAATGTGTTCAGTTGGAAATTCTGGATCAATTATTTTATAATTAGATGAATTTGAAATTCTACTCAAGTGATCAGCCAACAAGTTTTCTTTTCCATGTTTATCTTTGATTTCAAGGTCAAACTCTTGGGGAATTAAGATCCATCTTATTAGCCTCAGTTTGGAATCAATTTTCTTGAGTAATAACTTTATAGAAAAATGGTATGTGAAGATGAAGATTTTGGCACCTAAGAGATAGGGATGAAATTTATCTAAGGAAAAAAACACTACTAAATGTTCATTTTTAGTCACAGTATAGTGAGATTGAGTTTTATCCATAGTTTTTGAGGCATAATCAATTAAATGAGGAATATTTTCTCTTCTTTGACCAAGAATAACCCCAACGACCCTATCAGAAGCATCACACATCAACTTAATGGGTAAGGAGAAATATGGGGTTTGATTATTGGGGAAGATGTAAGAGAAGTTTTGAGTTCAACGAAGGATCTCTTAAAAGATGCATCGAAATGGAAAGTGAAATTATTTAGGATCAACTGAGTGAGTGGGAGGGAAATCCTACTGATGTTATTGATGAATCACTGATAGAAACCAGCATGATCGAGGAATGAACGGATGTATTGAATAGAGGTTGCTTCAGGAAGTGATTGAAACTATGTTCCCTATAACAATACCATTTGCAACCATGAAGTGATGTTTTTCAAAATTTAACACATGGTTACACATGACACACTTTTGAAGGACTAGAGAGAGTGAATGCAAGAAATATTCAAATGACTCTCTATAAATGGTAAAGTCATCCATGGAGACTTCCATGAAGTGTTCAATGAATTCAGAAAAGATACTGATCATACACCTCTGGAATGTTGTAATAGTATTGAAAAGGAGAAAAGGAATTCTTCTATATGAATATGTTCCAATGGGGAAAGTTAAAGTAGTCTTTTCATGGTATTGACATGAAATTGGGATTTGGAAGTAGTCATTGTATCCATCAAGAAAGAAAGAGTGTAACTTTCTAGATAATCATTCTAGAATCTGATCAAAGAATGGAAAGAGGGTAGTGATATTTTTTTATTTCAACATTCAATTTCTTGTAGTCTATGCACACACACCATTTGTTCCTCACTCGAGTTGTGACTATCTCTCCATGTTCATTTGTGACAACAGTTATCCCACTCTTCTTAGGTATAACTTGAATTGGACTAACCTATTCACTATCAGAAATTGGGTAGATAATACCAGCTTGGATAAGCTTGGTTATCTCTTCCCTAACTACCTCAAGTTTGAGTGGATTGAGTCTTCTTTGTGGTTGTGTAATTGGTTTGGATGATTCCTCAAGATTGATGTTATGAATGCAAAGAGTAGGGTTGATTCCTGGTATGTCATCTAGGGTCCAACCTAAGGCCTTTTTGTTTTCCTCTAACACCTGAACAAGTTTGTACTCATCAGTTTCAGTAAGTCAAGTGATGATAATGAAATTATTTGAGTGATCATTGAAAAGGTATTTATATTTCAGGTGTTCAGGAAGAGGTTTTAAATCAGTATCATCTCTCATTTGTGGGTTAGACAACTCAAGAATAGAGGAATGTATTTCAGTTTTTTTAGATTCATTTTCTTTAATTTTTTCCAATTCGGAGTAGTAGAAATAAGAGGTGATGTGGGATTCAAGATAATTTTCAAGATCCTCTAGATTAATAGAATTTATGAAAGAGAGATCTACATAAACTTCACCATTTATGATTTTGTTAATCATGGTGCATGTGTCAAAATATCTGTTATCATTAGAACATGAAGAACATGATGGTTTGGGGTTATGACTCTCATAAGTGTCCTCAGAAGCATGGATTGAGAATGTAGAGTGATCCTCCGATGGGTATCACATGGCTTGGAAAATGTTGAAATTGACCATTTGGTCACCAAATTCCATGGATAAGATGCCTTAATGGACATCAATCTTGGTTCTCACATTCATTATGAATGGTATTCCTATAATTAAGGTAGATTGAGAAGAGTTCATCCCACCTTCCATGTCAAGGAAATATAAATCAGCAAGAATGAAAAGATCATTCACATGGAAAAGAACATCATCAATTATTTCCTTAGGACTGGCTATTCTTCGATTTTCTATCTGAATGACAACACCCATTGGGTGAAAGGGACCTAGACCATGGTTGCATAAGATGGATTTAGGCAGGACATTTATTGAGGCCCTTAAGTCTATGAGTGCATCATCGAAGCATGAAAATCCTATTTGGCATGGAAATGTAAAGGTCCCATGATCTTTGCACTTAATGGGTATAAATTGCTGGGTGGAAACATTTTCAAAGGTCATATGTTTTCCCTTATGGGTTCGCAATTCCTTAAGAAACTTGGAATACTTAGGGATTTGTTTTATGTCATCTAAGAGGGGAATGTTGACTTCAACACATCTAAACATGTCGAGCATTTCAGGATCAGATTCAAATGACTTTTTTTGGATTAGAAATGGCTTGAGGATAAGGAATTGGGTTCTTAAGTAGAATGGAAGGAGGTGAGGGAATGGATTCAGATTTATTTTCAAGTTTCTTTTTCTTATCATTTTCTAGGTCAACATTTAAAAGGGAGTTGGAGGACTTAGCTTGAGGAATAGAAATTTGCTTCCCCGGTCTAAGTGAAATTTCACTTACATTTCCCTTGGGGTTGGGTAATGGTTGAGTTGGGAGTTGGGAAGAATTTGATTGTTGTTGCTGGCTCAGGTGGGATTCAAGTTGACAAATTTGTGCTTCAATATTTTTTAGGCTAAAACGGGTGAAGGAGGAAACATCTTCCACTGCACTTTCCCATGATTTTATTAATGAATAGGCTTGTACCGGATTGGGATTACCATGATTTTGGTTTTTTGGAAAGTGATTTTATTGGTTTTAGAATTAGGAAGGCTCACTAGGATAGTGAAATCCAGGAGGAGGATTGTTTCTTTGAGATTGATGAACAAAAGGATAAGGTTGATGGAAGTTACCAACACCTTGACCATATTGAAATTATTTTGGGTTTTGAGGAGGGATTTGAGGGGGATGAGAAATGGTATTACCATACCTCAAGCCTTGGTTGAAGGTATAAGATAAGGGATCAAAGTGGGTTTGGTTGAATTTTCTGACGAACTGACCTCATTGTTGAGGGTTGGTTCTGAGCATATGCTGCATTGAGCTCTATTGGGCCAAGTGAATCAGATAGATCCTATTGAAGTTGTGGACATGTTTCAGTTGGATGAGATGGAGAGATAAATATTCCACAGTTCTTGATAGGTCTAGGGAATAGAGATTGTGGCGAAGATGAGCCTGTAGATTTGGCAGCCACTGCTAGTTGTCTCACAATAACTATAAGTTCACTCATCTACTCGTTCATATTGTTTGGTTATATGGATTGATTCTCTTTTAATTTTTTGACTTGAGCATGTACTCAAGTATGGAATTGGTGTGTGTTTGCAGTCATGCTGCTTATGAGATCTCTTGCAGCTACAAAAGTTTTATCAACAAGAGCACCGCCACTTGCAGAATCAATGAGAGTTATCTCCATAGACAATAAACCTTCATAGACGTATTGGATCAAGAGTTGGTTAGGGATTTGGTGATGTGTATAGATTTCTAAAAGCCTTTTGAACCTCTCTCAATACTAATGGAGTTATTAATTGGGGAATTGATGGATACCACTTATTTCTTTTTAGAAGGAAGCAGTACGATAAACAGGTAAGAATTTATCTACGAAAAGTTGCTTCATGTCAATCCATGTGTTTGTGGAACAGGGATAGAGGTAGTAGAGCCATGACTTGGTGGAGTCAGCTAAGGAAAAAGGGAATTCTCTATGTTTTATTTGTTCTTCAGAAACCCCTTAAGGCATCATGGTAGAGAACACCACTTAGAACTCTATAATATAAAGATGTGGATTCTCATCGGCTAGCCCGTGGAAATGAGGTAGAAGATGAATCAATCCCGATTTGAGTTCGAAGTAATCCTCTATGATTGAATATTGAACCAAGGGTTTGGTAATTAATATTAGGGGAAGAATATTCTTTAAGGGTTTATTCCCTAGGATTAGCCATATCTAATTAAGTTGGTTTGATAGGGTTTTGATTATCCCTAATGGTCCTCTTAAGTTGGCAAAGTGTTCGCTCAATTTTAGGGTCAAAAAAATCTGAAAGATTGTTTGGGAGACTATAGGGAATTCAAACAGATTTTGGAAGAAAGAGGAAGATGAGTTTTTTCTTTGTTTTTTTTGTTTATGATTTTTATATGAAGGTTGGTTTTTCTTTGTGTTTTTATTTAAAAAAATTATTTTTTTAATAACAAGAAACTAAAAACTAATTAATTGCACCATCCCCAAAAATAGATCCATTTTAAATTATGGATGATTTTCATCTATCGACCATTCAAGGTTCTAGTGCTCTGCTAATGTGTATAGCAGCACTCGGGTTGAATCCTCGGCGATGATACTTTTTAGTAGTCAATTGTTTTTTGTTGATTGTATATTGATTGGTGGTTTGTTTGATGAAATTAATTGAAATGATTGATTGATCATGATTTATTTAACAATTTGATAAATATTGGGGTGTTTTCATCATTAGGTAGTTAATCTTGTGATATGCATGAGCCTGACTTTATATTGCATTAAATTAACACCCATGTCACATGTTGATGTTGATTGGAATTCACAAGTGTTAAGGCTTTAATCCAAGACGCAACATAACATAGGGTTCTAATCATAGTCATATCTTGTTTATGGTAGTGTATTTATGGTTATAATAATCAATGGAAACCACTCTTTAAACAAAAAAATTCATTATTTCATGACATGATAAGTCCAACATACACAATGTTAATTCAAAGAATATTCATCGAGCAAAAGCTCTCAATCACTTAACATACCTAAATTATAACTCACCCCAATTAGAGATTTACAAAACCATTGAAATGATTAGTAATCTAGTTTATTATGTTTATGATGACGAGTTAAGAATATAAGTAAAATAAAGGAATAAGAAAATAGTTGTGCCCAGAACACACACATGAGCGGCGAAGAGAAATAAACACGAACTTTCGATTGAATGAGAAAGAAAAATAGAAAATGAATTTTAACTAGATTTATAATATTATAAAACCATTACTTTTTAATAACAGAGGTTGGATGTTAGAAAGAGTGTGTGGTCCAATCCAAAATTTGGGATGATTCAGGAGGGGAGAGTCTCCTTGGTCGACCAAAGGATGCAACAATAGTTATGGATGACAACTGACATGTTGGACACACAACATCCGACGGTGGGAGAAAAATCCATGGAAGATGAGCTACCCACCAAACCAAGGAAGAAAATAGTTTTTTGGTTCCTCTTTAAAACAATATCAATACCATAATTGTGGAAAGTGTATGGTGTAATCTGGTGTGTTGTGATCCTCCAAAGGTTGTGATTTGAAGAGAATAAAAATTGGCCCCTTCTCCCATGGATGTTGGTCATCTGGCCGAACAATGTAAAACATGTGTTTCTCCATTTTTCTCATCTATTTGTTTAATTTTTTTCCATGAACCTCCATCGTTCCCTTACATGAGGTATCAGAGGGAGTCAGAGTGATTGGCATAGAAATGGAGAGCCAGAGCGATCAGTTTCAAAATGAAGAACTGGCAGCGAGTTTTCTAATGAAAAAAAAAATGAAAGTGGTAAGAAAATTTTTCTGAGGAAATATCTGTGAAGAGGATGACGAGACGATTACAATAGTGTAATAAGTGTTGAAAATGGAGATAAAACGAAGGAGATAAACTTGGTTAAAGTTTTTTCAAACCCATGGGTGAACAGTAACCCCGTGCCGGAGAAAACGATACTGTTCACACTACTGGAGAAAATTTCCTCAAGTTTCCACTAGGTTATCCGGTGTGCCATGTTAGCTCCACATCAATGCCATGTAAGAATGAGATCTGGACTGTTTATGTGTGATTTGCGGTGTCACACACCTCCGCTGTGCCCCAACAAGTGGTATCAGAGGTGAGTCGGAGTGATCAGAGTAAAAACCGAGAAACGACAGTGAGTTTTCTGGTGACAGAAAAGTTGAAGTTGGTCAGAAACATTTTCTATGTTCATATCCATGAAGTGGAAGATAAGACGATTCCAATAGCACAAATGGTGTTGAAAATAGGGCTGAAACTAAGGAGATAAGCTCGGTCAAAGTTTGGTCAAACACATGGGTGAACAGTAAACCCGTGCCGGAGAAAGTGGTGATGTTCACACTACCGGAAAAAATTCCAGTGAGATTCTGGAAGCGTCTCTGTCAACGCCACATCAGCGCCACGTCATCGCCACGTCAGCATGCAATCTGGATGGTTGAACTTGCTTTGGTGATATCTTGGCCAATCGGTGTCCGATTTCGATGATACATGAGTAAATTCCGACAATTCCAACCATTAAAAAAGCATCCATATTCTTAGTTTTTCAAAATTAGTACACTATAAGGCAGTTTCTGAATTGTGTGACATTGATGGTGGTGATCTAATTTTGTGAAAATGATGATGGCTGGTGGCAGAGCACTTCCAAAATTCAATATCGAGAAGTTCGATGGTCGAAAAAAATTTGGCTTGTGGAAAATAACAGTGAAAGATATTCTTGTGTAGCAGGGCTTGATTAGACTGTTGATTAGAGAAAAACCTGAGGAAACTAGTAAAGATAATTAGAAAGATCTCGAGATGCGGGTTGTCAGTACAATTCAACTATGTCTGACGAATGAGGTAAAGTACTCGATGTTGGGCGAGAAATCACTGAAAGAGATCTAGAAGAAGTTCAAGCAATGGTATATGGGGAAGTCTCTCACTAGAAAATTATTCCTAAAGAAGAAATTGTAACAATAGCACATGAATGAGGGAACAAATTTGTTGGATCACACCAACGAATTCAACAAGATCCTGACACAATTATTGGGGCTCGGTGTGAAGGTTGGAGAGGAAGACAATGAACTTTTTCTGTTTTCATCTATACCAAGTTCATTTGATGGGCTTGTGATTAAATTTCTTATGGGGAAGTAAACATTGAAGCTAGACAAGTCGATGGCATCACTTCATGATCCGAAGACATTCCGAAGACCTGAAACGCATTTAGGAGATAAAATCATGGTGATGCGAGATGATCAACATGGGAGGATCTGAAAATCGGTTGTTAAGAGGTAAAGAATGGATTCCAAAATCGATGGGACATGATCCTAGTGAAATAACATGTTTTTGGTGTGAGAAAAAGGGTCACTATAAAGTGACTGTGGAAAGCACAAATGGTACGTTGCTGGGAAAGAGAAATTTGAAGAGAAGGATGCGAACATCCCAGAATTATCATCAGATGATCAAGTCTAAGTGAAAATGGGATTCCTTCACTCATATGGGAGAGATGAATGGGGAGAAGTGTAGTTTCATTAATGCAAAAGATACGGGAACATGAAGCGGGATGTCACATTCTAAGAAAGAAGAATGAGTGGGCTCAAAATCCAAAGTAAGAAGGATGGGTTTTGGATTCATGGAGCTCGACACACATATGTTTGGTGAGAGGTACTTTTGATACTCTTAAGAAGCTGTGAGATTTGGTGAGACTTGGTGATGGGCCAATAGGCAAGGTTATAGGAGTCGATATAGTGAAATTGAAGACACCTGATGGAGAAGTTCGTAAACTGACTGATGTGAAATTCATTCCAAGGATGAGACGGATCATGGTATCATTAAGTAGGCTCAATGAGAAATGATACATGATTTCCATAGTAGATGGAGTGTTAGATGTCTCATGCAGAGATATAATGAAGCATACTGGGAAGGAGTCCCAAGGGTTGTACCATTTGATGGGGATCAAAGTTAGCCGAGCTTGATTGAAGATAGTGGAAGTGACACGTCATCTGGCATGAAGAAGAGTGTTCGATTTGCTGATGAACTTTTCAACACCTACAAGGAGACTGCAGATCTAGAATCTACCCCAAATTGGTCCTGATGGGGAGATTTTTGGGGGCCACTCCTAATCAGTGGATATGTTGCCGCAGGAGTAGTCTCCATTGTCGGCAACAACCTCCTTGGACCATTAAAGCACCCATCAAAAGCAGCAACCGACAACGAGGATTGTTTCAAGGTTTATTTCACTAACCCTTGAACATGGTGGTTTCATTCCTCTATTAAAATGGGATTTGAATCCCATAGACTATCATAAGGTGTAATTTTGTGATACCTTCGACGAGATTCAACATGTGCTCTGGTGTGCCACATCAGAACCACATCAGCAGGTGATCTGGATAGTTGAATTTGTTTTGGTGATAGCTCAGCCAACTAGACAATGTTTTTGGTGATCCAGGAGTAAATTATGACTATTTTAACTATTCCGGATGCATCAGTATGGTTAGTTTTTCAAAATTCTCACTCCATCAGTTGGTTTAATAATGGCATGACATCAATAAAGGTAATAACGTTTTTGCAACAACAACGGTAGCTAGTGGCAGAGCACTACCAAAATTTTAGATCAATATGTTTGATGGTTGAAATCGGAAAATCACAGTGAAAGATATTCTAGTACATCAGGGCATGATCAGACCGTTGATCAGAGAAAATCCTAAGGAAACCAGTAAAAAATATTGGGAGGATCTCGAGATGTAGGTCGTCATCAAAATTTGACAGTGTCTGGTGAATGAGTTAAAGTACTTGTGTTGGATAATACCTCACCGAAAGAGATATGGAAGAAGTTGGAGCCGCGGTATATGAAGATGTTGCTCACCAGCAAATTATTTCTGAAGAATAAATTGTACCAGTTGCGGATGGATAAAAAAATGAATTTGTTGGACCACACAAATGAATTGAACATGATCATGACATAGTTATTGGGGCTCGGTGTGAAGGTTTGAGAGGAGGATAAAACAATTTTTCTTTTATCATCACTACCAAGATCATATTATGGGATTGTGACTAAATTTACCCTGGGAAAGGAAACATTGAAACTGGAAAAGGTAATGGCTCACTTCAAGATTCAGAGGCATTCCGAAGACCTGTGACACATTCAGGGAAGAGAATCATGGTAATACAAGAAGATCAATGTGCAAGGAGTTGAAATTGGAATTTAGGAGGTATATAATGGTAGACAAAATTGAGTGGATGCGATCCTAGAGAAAGCACGTGTTTCTTGTGTGAGAATAAGGGTCACTATACAAGTGATTGTGGAGAGCACAAATAGTACATTGCTGGAAAAGATAATACAAAGAGAAGGCTACGAACATCACGTAATTATCAGTAAATGATGAAATCTACGTGACAACGAGAAGCTTTCAATCAGATGGGAGAATAGAATGGGGAGAAGTGTAGTGCCATTACAACAAAAGATACAGGAACATGAAGCAGGAATGTCAATTTCTAAAAAGGAAGAATGACCAGGCTCAAAATACAAAAGATGACGGATGAGTTTTGGATTCATGGATCTTGACACACATATATATGACCAAAGGTTCATTTCATACCTTTAAACAGGTCTGAGATTCAATGAGACATGGTGATGGGTCAAAATGAGAGGTTTGAGTATTTGAGATGGTGAAATTAAAGACACCCGATGGAGGAGTATGTAAACTGGCAGACATGAAATTTGATCCAAGGATGCGACATAACCTAGTATCATTATGTAGGCTCGATGTGAAAGGGCTCAAGATTTCCATAGCAGGTGGAGTGTTGGAATTCTCACACGAGGATGCAATAAAGCTTACTAGGAAGGAGTCCCAAGGGTTGTATCATTTTATGGAGATCGTAGTAAACCCGAAATCAAGTGAATATGGTGGAAGTGCCTCGTCATCTGGCATGAAGAAGCATGTTTGATTTGATGATGAAGTTTTCAACACCTACAAAGAGATAGCAGATCAAGCTTCTACCCAAATTGGTCATGAGGTGGAGATTTGTGGTGGCCACTCCGAAATTTGGGAGGATTCAGTGGGGGAGAGTCTCCTTGTTCGGCCACATCATGCAATAGCAGCCGTGGACGGTAGCTGACATGCTGGACACACAGGACCCGATGACGGGAGAAAAAATACAGGGTAGATGAACTACCCACCAAACCAAGGGAGAAAATAGTATTTTTGTTCCACTTTAAAATAGGATCAATCCCATAATTTTGGAAAGTGTATGGTGTAATTTGCTGTGTTTTGATCCAGAGAGAATAAATATTGGCCCCTTCTCCTGTGGATGTAGGTCATCCGACAAAACCACGTAAAATCTATTTTTCTCCATTTTGATCCTCTTTTTGTGTGATTTGTGTCACAACTCACCTCTACTAATCCCTTACAAAGAGAATATAAAGAAGAAACATGCATTAAAAGAGAATTACAAATACAAACACTTAAACAATTATAAACGAAGAACAACAGAAAAGTAAATGAATGGAATCAAGGAGGAATGATTTCTCAAAAAAAAAATTGAGTATGGAAGATCCTCCCAAGCCTTTAGCAGAGCCTTGGTCATTTCAACCTATCCTAATTTTCTATGAAATACCAATCTCTTGAAAAGAGAGGATGGAGATGTATTTATAGCCTAATGTTGTGGGTTGTTTGCATTCCAAAACTGCCCCTCCACATGGCTCAAATATTGGACCATGCAGGCATCATAATCTTGAAATATTTTCTTCTTACAAGTTATAAATATACATTTTTACTGTCTACTCTGAAACGTTGGTAGCCATTGGACTTAAGGATCCAAATTCATGGTGGTTTGATTAAATAATGTTCATCTGTCCATTTCAATACATAATTTCTCATGGCCAAAATGTGAATGGGTTTTTAAATAGGAATATGCCCTAAAATATGAGAGAATTCTTCAAAAATGTCTGCCAAATATATCTCCTCTTTCACACTATAAAATATCATCTTGAATGGATGTCTCAATAAAAAAGAAATATCAAATTTGGTGTGCTGGTCTCAATTCCCAGACAAAATTGTTGGCTGGATTTCAAAGATTCATTTGGACCACTTGTTTTTAGATTTGGTCCTTTAAATTTTTATAAATGACTCCTTGAATTGTTCCTAGAACTTTGGAGGAGAATAAATGAATTTGGATTTTTGAATTGATCCCAATAATTCAATCTTCATGGATGGTCCAGTTTCATTATAGATTCTTTGGACCTTCTTGTGAGGACCATATGATCATTTAAATGGAAGAATTGGATTATGAATCCTTCTAATGATATGTTTTAAATTTAATAAATAATCCTAAAATACAAGAAACACAAAATTTGGATCAGTAGGGTGATAGTTATTATTAAAACATTAAATATACTTGAATTTGGATGCATTCAAATTGTGCTCACAAATTATATTTATATATAATCATTAATATTTTAAAAAAATTATGCACATTGAATATAAAATAATTAAAGGGTGTATATAATAATTTATGAAAATATTAATAAAATCAGGTGCAATGAGACCAATTGTTGGACGGTTTAGGTGACTTCTGGATGTTGGTGAGCAGGTGAATCCAATTTTATATAGTTCCTTAGTGAATAATAGATTTGATTTTAGGATGAAATGACATATATAGTCTCCAAATTAGAATCAATATTAAGATTATTTTGATGTGAACTAAGGGTGATTTTGATTTTAGATGCATTGATTCTCAGGTGAGAGCATGAAGGTCAGGTTGCTTGTTCGGAAATTCAACCGTGGAATTACACCAGAAGTCGGGTTTAGTCTTTAGTGTGTTTCTGACTAATGTTTTTACATAAAAATGGGTGCGTTGAGTTAGAATACATACTGAGAAGGTCTATAGACCACAGACAGTGTGTTTCATTGTCCGATTTGGATTGTCGGG
The DNA here is from genome assembly GCA_963277665.1 of Viscum album. Classification (NCBI taxonomy): domain Eukaryota; kingdom Viridiplantae; phylum Streptophyta; class Magnoliopsida; order Santalales; family Viscaceae; genus Viscum; species Viscum album. The sequence continues at coordinate 298,573,233 of OY728138.1, forward strand.
AGCATAGTGGTTTAAGGTCGGCCCTTATGAGTTGAGGCTTATGGTGAGAGCTCCATAAACCTGATAATAAATTGAGTGATGGAACCATGGTTTTTTGGGTAAAATGTTATTTTGGAGTGTTGTATTACTAATTTGGTGATGGTTATGAGTGGTGGATCAAGTTTTGGTGAACGGTGTGCCTCGTGTTTGGAGTTTCTTGGCGGAAGATTGTTCGGTGTTATAGAGTAGAACATGATGAGTTGGATATGGATTGGAAACCAAAATAGGTTAGGTTAATTGTTGATGAATAGATAAGGCTTCTTGAGGATGCAATGTCTTATAGTTGGGAGTTTTTAAAACCCCATATCCTTTTCTGGTTATAGAATTTAGTAGGAATTTGAAATTTTTATATTTGTGAGGTGTTCATTTTTGAGAATCAGTGACCAACTTGAAATAATGAGAGGTTGAACATATTTAGGATATGTTTTTGGATGTAGAATGAGGCTCAACATGTATTTATGTTTCTTGGGTAGATGTACAGGCAAAGTCAGGTGGACCTACAACCATTTTAACAGTAAGTGCTCTACCATGGGGAGCAACATGGTGGAGGAATTTTTCTCCTTGGGTGGGTATCATTTTTGGTGGCTCATCCCTATCAAAAATTCATTGAAGACCATGCCATGGGGGAGTTGTGGTTTCTATTTTGATAGACCACCAAGATCACCACATCATGGTATAGGGAGATTTGTGATGGGCGGAGTCCCTATCTATAACACCAATAGTTAATGGTTTTAATAGGGGTGTGTATCACTCATTTTGGGATAGACCCTAGAAAGATCAACATCATAGATATTTTAGTGGTGATGGGTTGAGAGATTATATGTGAAATGATGAGTGAGGGGTGAGGGCCTCGTCATAGTCCTCAACATTTCTGGGTCCTCATGGGATACCACTTGGAGTTGCACCACAATGTCATGCATGTCATGGTGCATGTTACAATTACCTATCTAGGTGTGTAAAATTTAGGGTTTTACCAATTTCCCCACATTAATTATTAGGGTTTTGTCCCCTTTATCCCCCCCTCACACATTTGGACCAAAGGGGGGATTTTGGATTCCCTTCCTTCACCTTATTTAAATCTAACTTTATTTGGGGCATTTTGGGATGGTGAGTCTTTGGAATTTAAGTGGAGATCTTACATCTTCCATCTATTTTCCTCTTGTTTTCCCAATGATTTTGTTCTGACCTGACTTAGGGTTTCCTTAAAAATTTCACCAAATCATTCTTTAATATTCCTGATGTGATGTGGATTTTTCTTATCAAAGCATCAGGATGTCCCAGGATGATGAACACATGTCATTTCATGCTATTTAAATGAAGGTACGTTGTCTTATGAATTTATTTAGGGGTTTTAGCCTAATTTAAATGAAAATTCCTATGGAATTAGTTTCATGTGATAGGTAATTTTCTAGCACTACTGAAAATTAGATCTTTCCCAATGCTTTTATACCAACAGTTTGCAAAAACCATTGGTATAGCTCCCCTTTCCCAACGGTTTGGACAAACCATTGGGAAAGGCCCCCAAATTGGCCACTTTTCCCAATGGTTTGGCCAAACCGTTGGGAAAGGCCCCCAAATTGGACACATTTCCCAACAGTTTGGACAAACTGTTGGGAAAGGTTGACCTATCCCAACGGTTTGGCCAAACTGTTGGGGAAGGTCCCCAAATATACGACTTTTCCCAACGGTTTGGCCAAACCGTTGGGAAAGGTCCCCAAATATGCCACTTTTCCCAACGGTTTGGCCAAACCGTTTGGAAAAGTGGGCCAAAATTCAACATCCTCCATAGAATGAAAACCACAACCAAAGACCTATACCAACGGTTGTTAAAACCGTTGGTATATGTCTATACCAACGGTTTTAACAACCGTTGGTATAGGTACTTTCATTTTTTATCGGACCTTCGTACCAAGAACATTATATAAATAAAAATTTAAAATATTTATGAGAATAAATATATATATTTATGTAATTATGATCACAAAAGTCATGTTAGGTTAGTGGTTGAGTAGTTCAATGATAAACGAGGGGTCCTGGGATCAAATCCCAACAGATGTTTTATATTTCGAATTTATATACCAATGGTTCCATTACCGTTGGTATAGATTTCATATTACCTATACCAACGGTTTCCAAAACCGCTGGTATAGGTCTATACCAATGGTTTTTGGAAAATCATTGGTATAGACCTATCCCAACGGCTTACTTGGCTACGGTTCTCCAAACCGTTGGTATAGGCTATACCAACGGTTTGGAGGCCTATACCAACGGTTCCAAACCGTTGGTAAAGGTTAGTTTTCCAGTAGTGTAGGGATGGTGTCAGGGGCACATCATAGACCATCAATGACTGGTTGTTCATCATTTTTGTATGATGAGATCACTCCAAGCTTTATTAAGAAATTATTCCAATTTAAATTAAATATTAATTTAATCATAAATTCTTATAATTAATGGGGATAAGTAATTATAAATTATTATAAATAATTATTGGATATCATGGATTGATATAGGTGTCGAGGAGTTTAATAGGATTGGAAATATTATGTGACATTTGTTGGGTTATGGTTAAAGGGAATAAATCCGTGACTGAGCTGGCTGGTTATTATGCATTTTCCCAATGGTATTATGCATGCTTTATGTATCATATGATATGTTTAGTCACTCCACGTCAAGAAATTTAACTTTTTATGTTAATAAAATTACTTAGATAAAATGAGATTCCTATGAATTAAATGAACAAAGTGTCATGGGCCATGAAAGACCCTTATGTATTGGTTGGGAATCAACCACCAATAGTTGAGAGCCTAATTATAACTATATTCCTTGGGAGATATGAACCTTTTTAGGAGATTAAATTAAATAAAATGAATTATGTAATCATAGTGTCCCTTAGTATATGTTCCTTGGTGATCTCTGAGTAGAGGGATGTGATAGGGTTTGATTTCTTTCATCATAGTGGGCCTATTTGATACTATGAGATGCCTTAGAACCATTTAGCTAGTGATATGAGTATGGTGCGAGTGTTCCTCTACTACAAATATGTGATTGCCTTGCTGGGTAGCCCTTGTGTAGATAAATAGATTTGTTGGGTGCGTTGGGACCTACCTAGGGTAAATTATAAAGTAGATGGTATTGAAGTTATATCCCATGTGTAACACTAATTTGGGATGCCTACAAAACTAATGAGGTGGTTTTATGATAGTTCCAAGGGATTTTATGTAACACCCCAGGTAAATAAAGAATATGAAATTTTTATATTTATCCCTATTTGTGAATAAAATTTTAATATTAATTTAAAGGGAACGCTATGCCCGATGGCTTACCCAATACGCAACAACTAGTTCCTTTGAAATCTTACATTGCACTCTAATAATAAAATAATTTTTATTTTAAATGGTAGTTAACACCTAGCCGTTGTAATGACGGGAATGAACAGAACTTACTACAAAATGATTATATATGTTTTTCAAATATTTTTACTTTTTACAATAAATGTTATAGGATTAAAAATGTGAATGAATCCAATTTTAAGCGTAAACATTCTAATATTCTTTAAAAGGTCGATTAACCGCCTTTTGATGGAGAACCTCTTTTAAATCCACATTTTGAAAATTTTATGTGTTATATTTGAAAAAATAAAATTCTTCTTTAGAATCGGGACATCAAAATTTACTTTGTGTAAATTTTTGGTTTTTTTCCGATAAAGTTCATTTTTAATGAATAGTGAAAAAGTTGTATTTTAATTCAAAACCTCTTTTTGATGTAATTTATTTATATGAATAGATTGTATTTTGAATTGGTTTTAAAGTGAAATTAGAATATATTTTTACCATTTAATCCAATGGTGGTCATTGGAATTAATATCACTTTGAGATTGGACATAAACGAGTGTCAATCTTTTGATAGATATTGTTTCTTAAAAACACGCTATTTGATTTGACATCGGGATTTAATTATAAAATTAATTAATGAAAATTCTATGTTATGAATTTGGTAAAATAGACATCATTTTTGAATTCGGAATATCAAATATAGCTTAGGGTGAATTTTTGGTATTTTTCTGAAAAACCTTAATTTTTGATGAATAGTGAAACCACAAAGTGGTAGTTACAAAAAATGATTTTTCGTTTAAATGGAACTTTACCACTTCTATGATTTGAATTTCATAAATCCAATATAAATTATTTTCATTATTAAGTAAAATTTGGTTCAATGGGACGAAAATAATTTTTGATGAAAAGTAACTTTTAAGTTTTATTAATCGCGATTAAAGGTAATTAGTGTGATTTAATGTAAAAATGATATTATAATAAAATGAAAATATCTTGAAACTTGTCCTAAACCTATTAGATGAGTCGTGGGAGACCAATAAAACCCATGGGGAGATTTTTGGGACCCCATGGAGCCACTTGGGTAAGATAATGACATTAATGCCTTTTATTTAAAGTAAAAGTAAAAATGACACAAACATGTATTGTTTTACTAAAAAAAATTTTAAATGGGGTTATAAAAGTCATATTTTTGACTATAAATAGTAATTGGAAAGATAAAAAGATTTAATACATCATATTATTTTTTTTATAATTTTTAGACATTAAATAAATTAAATTATTTATGACATCATGATGATGCAGTGATTACCTCATTATTTAACAATTTAAATAAAATGAAAAGATAATGTAAAATATAAGACCTAAACATGTCAAAAACCTATTGTATGGGTTTATTTCGAACTCTTATCACCTTATACTTGAAATACATCAATGTGGGACCTTTAAAATCTGAAATTCATTTGAATCTAAAGTAACATTTTATACTTTTCCAAGAGTGACCCTCCTCTCCTCTTATAAAAGGCCCCCACCTCTACCTCCTTACCCACACCTCTCAAGCATTTGGCTCGGCCAAGATCTGATAATTTGGTCTCTACAAATCCCTATCCTCATCGTAGAAGCCTTACCTTAGGCAGGAAGATCTTCAAGAAACCCTTTTGGGTCAAACCAAAGGGAGTTATCTGATTTTAAGGTAATGTCTTCACTTGTGTTCTTTTGTTTTATTTTGATTCTACAACCCCCTAAACTCTTTTTATTCATTTATTTTGTAACACAAAAAGTATATTAAATATAATAGGATTTTTTTATAAGAAGGATTCGAGCTACACTTACACACACCTACATCTAATGGTTAAAGAACATACTGTTTCTGTGGATGGTGAATTTCTGCCTCACGAAACGATGATTGTTCAATATTCTTTTAAAACCTTAAAAGGTGGCCATTAAGATGTCAATATATTTATATATGATATATAATATGTTTAGTTTTTACTTAATCTTCTGTATTATTCATTTATGGCATACCTTTATGGTTTCCATTATGGGTAAACACAATATCTTCATTTTAGGAAGTGCGGACTACCGCCCCCTCAAAGTGATTTGATTCGTTAATACCATATGTGGTACATAAAAAGGATAGATTTAATTATATTATATATGATAAAATACTTTAATTATAATAATATTATGTATCATTGTGTTTTAATTCCATTAAATATGAAATAGAAATGGAAGTAGCGTTCATGCGTACGTATGGCTTACCGTCTCCATGAACGGTGCATTTCATTTCTTACCTCTAAATGTTATGTAATATTATAAATGCATGTATATAATGTATATATATGATATATATGATATCTAATTAATGAATATAATTCTGGATATAATGGATATTTTACCCCATGAACAAACTTGTAATTATGAAGAGTTTATTTTTGACTCAAGTAGCAAGGATCGACAAAACGACCATTATTAACTTAAATAATTACATAGTGTTCATAACATGGTAATAAGTGATATAAAATGAATAGTGAAATTTAAAAAGATTCTTAAGAAATTATAAATTAACTCATGTTTATTATTCAGGAGGTTAAAGAACGATCGAGTCAAGTCGGACCCAAGGTAAGGGATCCTACCCCTCTCTTTCTTTTTAAGTACACTCTTTTATGTCATTCCTTTTAAGCTCATATTTATTATGATTGGGATGTTATTTTATATTAATATTAGTGTAATTTTTATTATCATATGATGAGAGACCCTATTTTCTCTCATCAATCCATTTTGGATGTTTTGAGTGGCGCCGTTAGGCTGCCGAATTTTCGTAAGAGATCCAACCTCTCTCTTTCTTTTTAAGGACTCTCTTTTATGTCACTTCTTTTAATCTCGTATTTATTTTGTTGGGGGATGTTATTTTATATTCCTCTTGCTGTAAATTTTATGTTAATATGATTATAGACCCTATTTTATCTCATCAATCCATTTTTGGAAGTTTTATGTGGCGCCGTTAGGCTGCCGAGTTTTCGAAACGGATTTTTCATCTCACTTTTATTCCCGTAAGATTTATGATACATTTGCCACCATTTCCTTTGAGTGGTATATGTACTGAAAATTATTATACTCTTTGTGTAATATAATTTCCTTTATGATTATTTACATCAATGTTTTATTGTCCTTCTTTCATGTGGTGTATGTTTCGAAAGATACCCAAGTCGGTAAGGGAACCTTTCACCCTCCTCTTTTTAAAAGACTTATTTTGTTATGTATTTTAATTTACATCTTTTTATGTTGGGATATGTTATTATATATCGTTATTGATGTAAATTGTATGTCCAAGTGATGAGAAAACATTTTATCTCTCATCAACTAATTTTATGAATTTTTTGAGTGACGCCGTTAGGCTGTCGAATTTTACCAAGGGAAATTTTTAACCCAATTTCAATTTCTTTGGATTCAACTTGTAGTTATTGAATATGTGTGAATGAAATTTTATTGTTTCACACTTAATATCCACTTATATTGGGTGTATTTATATTTTTCACACATAATTATGAGATTGATTTATCCTTAATTTAAGGATACCTTTCTTATAAGGGATTTTATCTCATTTTACATTTCTATTGAGACTTCATTGTTGTTATGCACCAATTTAATCTTATATGGTGTATATACTGTACTTTGGAATATTATATCATGAATCCATTTATTCTCATGATATTATAAAGTTCTGATTAAATGTTATTCCTCAATTATTGTATTCAAGTGTCTCTAATTTTGGTAAAAACCCTTTAACTAAATTATCGCTTTAAATGTTTTAATGATTTGTTCTAATAAATATTTCTCATTAATATCCATGTTTTCAAAATGGTTTTAAGGATTTATTTATATGGATATTAATGGTTTAAAATTTTAAAATCTTCAAGGTGGTATGGGACACTTTGATTCAACAATATCTTTATTAAATGTTTTAAATTGTTTTGAAAATGGTTTTTTTGAATGGATTCATTATTTCAATATCTTAAAATGTTATATTGTTATTGAAATGTGGGAATGTTATCTTTCCTTTATTCTTAAGTTATGTTCTATGATTATGTTATGTTTCTTGGGCATTGTTTCTGAAAACGGGTGGTTCCGTGATAATTTAAGGGTGGGTGAGCCCGATATAGATCTCCAATGCATTGGGTAATGCGAATGAGTTAAATGTTAAGGTTTCTCTAAAGAGATTTAGGGAATATACTATGATGGGTATTCCAAACGTAACCATGAGGGTTACTCCCTACGTAAGAATGTTATGAATGACTCAATTTACCTTAATGTCTTATGATTTCTATGATTTATTCATGATTTGATAAGTTATGTGATTATGTTTTATGAGTAAAGTATGATTCCATGCATGGACTAATGTTTTCATTTCGTACTATTATATATTTTACTGAGATTTTTATGCTCATCCCAAGTTTTTGAAATGTTTTTCACAGGTCAAGGGAAATTTACATGATGTGATGATAGTGTCAAGGAAGTGTCAAGAAAGAATCCATGTTTTATTTTAAATATGTTTCTGTTGATGGAAAAAATGAGTACTATCTTTTATGTAACCACTTTGTTTAAATGTGGAATGTAATGCATGTTTTATGATCTAATTCTCTAAAACTCTAAACATAAAAAGATCCTGAACGTGTATTCTTGAAGTAATTCCAGATTAAGTAAGGTTTAAGGCTGGGGCCTTATAGTTGGTATCAGAGGTCGGTTTAGAAAACTTTAGGGATTTTGAGTTTTTGTTAGACACATGGTTAGTCCCTATATCTATTATTTCAGTTAAATCCTTGTTTTATAACTTTTTTCAGGTCAAGTAAATTCAGTTACAAATGGAAGGAGGAGGATCGCAAACGACATTCCTATCTCTTCCTGATGACATGCTTGCAATAATTATTGCAAAGTCATGTTCGGATGATTGTGAAACTTTTTCTAGAATACAACTCACTTGCAAGAAATTGTTTGAGATATCAAACACCTCCACTATACCTCGTTATCATCATGGATCATGGGTTGTATTTAGACAAATACTATTTTCACAATATTCTCATATTTTCAAGAAAGGTAAATATTATCAAGGTATTTTCAAATATTTTACCTTATCACAAGAATTTTAAGCATATTATGATTTTAAAAATGGTGCTGAGGAAGGAGACCCTTGCACAACCTATTTATATTTTCTTTTAAAATATAGTCTCTCAGTACATACTTATGGTATTTTAAAAGGACCAATAATAGAAAGTTTCAACTCAAATTCTGTCCGACTATTTTATAGAAATCATGTTTTATTAGATGTTTTGGAATTATATGTCATACATGATTATTTTCCAAAACTGTTTTTCTGTGAACACCCATATGACCCATGTTGTACAAGGTGTATTTGGATGGAGGAAGCAAATTATTTTGAAGGATCTCTAAATCAATGTTGTAATGCATGGGACTTCTACCTACGTGAACAAGATGACGAAGAAACCGAGTGGACGCCATGATCAAGGTATGCTGTTATTCATTTCGGTCGTTTTATTTTATCATATGGTGGTGAAATAAGACTTAAAGAATTAAGATGTTCAGATCGTAATGAATTTGGATGAAAATGAGAGGTATAAGAAAACTATTGAGGTTAAAACATGTTAGGGTTATTTTTGGAGTTTTATAAAAAGAACAACATGAAGACCGTGTGACAACCCGTCGCGTCGGACAAAGCTGCGGGAATCAAACCCACAACCAAAGTGCGACTAGTATTTGTCACCTACCACTGGACTACGTGAAGTCCCTGGTTAGTATGAATTATTCTTTTTAGTTAGATGATTTTATTAATTAAGAGTAAGTTGATTTTAGGGTTATCTATGGAAATTATTAACCTATCATGGAGGATATGTGATTAGGTTAATTACTTTTCAATATGAGACTTTTAGAGCAACCGATGTTAATTGGAGATAAGTGTTAATTTGTACCTTGGAAGAATATGTGACTAAATCCTTCAAATATTTGGGTTTCGATCTTAGTTTGGTTTACTTTGAATAATTTTATGGACAAATTGTTTATCAAATGGTCCTCGTTGAACTTTGGGTTTTGTTGGACAAATTTCAGAGATTAAGAGTAGATTTTCTTTTTATAAAGGGTTATCCTTTTCTGGTTTATCTGATCTTGTTCTAAAAATTTTGGTTTTGGTAAGGGTCTAAAGACATGGGAAATATATAGTTCTCTTTTGTGGAATAGGTTATTCTCAAGAAATTGATTATAGTACTCTTAATGCGAACATGTATTCCTAAATACTCGTCTTTTGGAGAAAGTATGAGTTTGTGTAAGAAATCTAGTAAAAGTTGAAAGTCAACATGACAAGTAAGTATGTTTCCTTAAGATCAAAAATAAATTCCTCAATGAAAAGTAACTTAAAAAAATGTAATATATTAACTTTTCCTACTGGGGAATCGAATACCGTTTAACCCACCACAAGTTTGTGATTTTCTTGTGGTTAACTTTCTCCTAAACATGTTTTCTATCACTCTCTCTCAGAACATAACCCTTTGCTTTTACTTCCATATCCATGTTTTCCTACATGTAATCCTTGTATAGGTTAACTCGGGTGGCCTATGTACTTCTCTTTCTTTCTTTTAAAGCGATTGTTTTACCGACTCTTGTTCCGATGTGGGACTTTCAATGATGTTTCCAAGACCAATTTTAAAATTGCGAGGACGCAATTCCCAAAAGGGGGGAAGGATGTAACACCCCAGGTAAATAAAGAATATGACATTTTTATATTTATCCCTATTTGTGAATAAAATGTTAATATTAATTTAAAGGGAACGCTATGCTCGATGGCTTACCCAATACGCAACAACGAGTTCCTTTGAAATCTTACGTTGTACTCTAATAATAAAATAATTTTATTTGAAATGGTAGTTAACACCTAGCCATTGTACTAACGGGAATGAACATAACTAACTACAAAATGATTATATATGTTTTTAAAATATTTTTACTTTTTACAATAAATGTTAGAGGATTAAAAATGTGAATGAATCCAATTTTAACCGTAAACATTCTAATATTCTTTAAAAGGTCGATTAACCGCCTTTTGACGGCGAACCTCTTTTAAATCCACTTTTTGACAATTTTATGTGTTATATTTGACAAAATAAAATTCTTATTTAGAATCGGGACATCAAAATTTACTTTGTGTAAATTTTTGGTATTTTTCCGATAAAGTTCATTTTTAATGAACAGTGAAAAATGATGTATTTTAATTCAAAACCTCTTTTTAATATAATTTATTTATATGATTATATTTTCTTTTGAATTGGTTTTAAAGTGAAATTAGAATATATTTTTACCATTTAATCCAATGGTGGACATTGGAATTAATATCACTTTGAGATTGGACATAAACGAGTGTCAATCTTTTGATAGATATGGTTTCTTAAAAACACGCTATTTGATTTGACAGCGGGATTTAATTATAAAATTAATTAATGAAACTTCTATGTTATTAATTTGGTAAAATAGACATCATTTTAAATTCAGAATATCAAATACATATTAGGGTGAATTTTTGGTATTTTTCTGAAAAACCGTAATTTTTGATGAATAGTGAAACCACAAAGTGGTAGTTACAAAAACTGATTTTTCATCTAAATGGAACTTTACCACTTCTATGATTTGAATTTCATAAATACAATATAAATTATTTTCATTATTAAGTAAAATGTGGTTCAATGGGATGAAAATAATTTTTGATGAAAAGTAACTTTTAAGTTTTATTAATCGCGATTAAAGGTAATTAGTGTGATTTAAGGTAAAAATGATATTATAATAAAATGAAAATATCTTGACACTTGTCCTAACCATATTGGATGAGTCATGGAAGACAAATAAAACCCATGGGTCGATTTTTGGGACCCCATGGAGCCACATGGGTAAGATAATGACATTAATGCCTTTTATTTAAAGTAAAAGTAAAAATGACACAAACATGTATTGTTTTACTAAAACAATTTTTACACGGGGTTATACAAGTCAGATTTTTGACTATAAATAGTAATTGGAAAGATAATAAGATTTCCTAAATCATAGTATTTTTTTTATAATTTTTAGACATTAAATAAATTAAATTATTTATGACATCATGATGATGCAGCGATTACCTCATTATTTAATGATTTAAATAAAATGATAAGATAATGTAAAATCTAAGACCTACACTTGTCAAAAACCTATCGGATGGGTGGATTTAGAAATATTATCACCTTATACTCTAAATAAATCAATGTGGTACCTTTAAAATTTGAAACGCATTTGAAAATAAAGTAACATTTTATACTTTTCTAAGAGTGCCTCTCCTCTCCTCTTATAAAAGAACCCCACATCTACCTCCTTAACCACAACTCTCAAGCCTTTGGCTCGGCCAATATCTGATCGTTTTGTCTTTCCACATCCCTATCCTCATCCTAGAAGCCTTACCTTAGGCAGAAAGCTCTTCAAGAAACTTTTTTGGTTCAAACCAAAGGGAATTATCCGATTTTAAGGTAATGTCTTCACTTGTGTTCTTTTGTTTTATTTTGCTTCTCCAACCCCCTAAACTCTTTTTATTAATTTATTTTGTAACAAAACAAGTATATTAAATATACTAGTATGTTTTTATAAGAAGTATTTGAGCTACACTTACACACACCTACATCTAATGGTTAAAGAACATACTGTTTCTGTGGATGGTGAATTTTTGCCTCACGAAACGATGATTGTTCAATATTCTTTTAACACCTTCAAAGGTGGCCATTAAGATGTCACTATATTTATATATGATATATAATATGTTTATATTTTACTTAAGATTATTTATTTTTCATTTATGGTATACCTTTATGGTTTCCATTATGGGTAAACGCGATATCTTAATTTTAGGAAGTGCGGACTACCGCCCCCTCAAAGTGATTTGATTCATTAATACCATATGTGGTACATACAAAGGATAGATTTAATGATATTATATATGATAACATACTTTAATTATAATACTATTATGTATCATTATGTTTCAATTCCATTAAATATGAAATAGAAATGGAAGTAGCGTTCATGCATACGTACGGCTTACCGTCTCTATGAACGGTGCATTTCACTTCTTACCTCTAAATGTTATGTAATATTATAAATGCATGTATATAATGGATATATATGATATATATGATATATAATTAATGAATATAATTCTGGATATAATGGATATTTTACCCCATGAAAAAACTTGTAATTATAAAGAGTTTATTTTTGACTCAAGTAACAATGATCGACAAAACGACCATTATTAACTTAAATAATTACATAGTGTTCATAACATGGTAATAAGTGATATAAAAGGAATAATAAACTTTAAAAAGGTTATTAATAAATTATAAATTAACTCAAGTTTATTATTTAGGAGGTTAAAGAAATATCGAGTCAAGTCGGACCCGAGGTAAGGGATCCTACCTCTCTCTTTCTTTTTAAGTACACTCTTTTATGTCATTCCTTTTAAGCTAATATTTATTATGATTGGGATATTATTTTATATTACTATTACTGTACTTTTTATGTTGATATGATGAGAGACCCTATTTTATCTCATCAATCCATTTTGGAAGTTTTGAGTGGCGCCATTAGGCTGCCGAATTTTCATAAGAGATCCAACCTCTCTCTTTCTTTTTAAGGACTCTCCTTTATGTCACTTATTTTAAGATCATCTTTATTGTGTTGGGGGATGTTATTTTATATTCTTATTGCTTTAAATTTTATGTTAATATTATGAGAGACCCTATTTTATCTCATCAATCCATTTTTGGAAGTTTTAAGTGGTGCCATTAGGCTGTCGAGTTTTCGTAACGGATGTTTCATCTCACTTTTATTCCCGTGAGATTTATGCTACATTTTCCACCATTTCCTTTGAGTGGTATATGTACTGAAAATTATTATACTCTTTGTGTAATATAATTTCCTTTATTATTATTTACATCAATGTTTTATTGTCCTTCTTTCATGGGGTGTATGTTTCGAAAGATACCCAAGTCGGTAAGGGAACCTTTCACCCTCCTCTTTTTAAAAGACTTATTTTGTTATGTATTTTAATTTACATCTTTTTATGTTGGGATATGTTATTATATATCCTTATTGATGTAAATTTTATGTCCAAGTGATGAGATAACATTTTATCTCTCATCAAATAATTTTATGAATTTTTAGAGTGACGCCGTTAGGCTGTCGAATTTTACCAAGGGAACTTTTTAACCCAATTTCAATTTCTTTGGGTTCAACTTGTAGTTATTGAATATGTCATCCTTTGAATATGTGTGAATGAAATTTTATTGTTTCACACTTAATATCCACTTATATTGGGTGTATTTATATTTTTCACACATAATTATGAGATTGATTTATCCTTAATTTAAGGATACCTTTCTTATAAGGGATTTCATCTCATTTTACATTTCTATTGAGACTTCATTGTTGTTATGCACCAATTTAATCTTATATGGTGTATATACTGTACTTTGGAATATTATATCATGAATCCATTTATTCTCATGATATTATAAAGTTCTGATTAAATGTTATTCCTCAATTATTGTATTCAAGTGTCTCTAATTTTGGTAAAAACCCTTTAACTAAATTATCGCTTTAAATGTTTTAATGATTTGTTCTTATAAATATTTCTCATTAATATCCATGTTTTCAAAATGGTTTTAAGGATTTATTTATATGGATATTAATGGTTTAAAATGTTAAAATCTTCAAGGTGGTATGGGACACTTTGATTCAACAATATCTTTATTAAATGTTTTAAATTGTTTTGAAAATGGTTTTTTTGAATGGATTCATTATTTCAATATCTTAAATTGTTATATTGTTATTGAAATGTGGGAATGTTATATTTCTTTTATTCTTAAGTTATGTTCTATGATTATGTTATGTTTCTTTGGCATTGTTTATGGAAACGGGTGGTTTCGTGATAAACTAAGGGCGGGTGAGCCCGATATAGCTCTCCAATGCATTGGGTAACGCAAAGGAGTTAAACATTAAGGTTTCTCCGAATTTATTTAGGGAATATACTATGATGGGTATTCCAAACATAACCATGAGGGTTACTCCCTACGTAATAATGTTATGAATGTCTCAAGTTACCTTTATGTATTATGATTTCTATGATTTATTCATGATTTGATGAGGTATGTGATTATGTTTTATGAGTAAAGTATGATTTCTCGAATGGACTAATGTTTTCATTTCGTAATTTTATATCCCTTACTGAGCTTTTTATGCTCATCCCAAGTTTTTGAAATGTTTTTCATAGGTCAAGGGAAAGGTACATGATGTGATGATAGTGTCAAAGAAGTGTCAAGAAAGAATCCATGTTTTATTTTAAATATGTTTCTGTTGATGGGAAAAATGAGTACTATCTTTTATGTAACCACTTTGTTTAAATGTGGAATGTAATGCATGTTTTATGATCTAATTCTCTAAAACTCTAAACCTGAAAAGATCCTCAATGTGTATTCTTTAAGTAACTCAAGATTAAGTAAGGTTTAAGGCTGGGGCCTTATATTTTATGCCCTGCAAGTGGTGGTTTTTGACCCAAGATATGATAACAGGATAATAAAACCCATGTGTGTGTTTGTTCAATGATAAAACATCGGGGACCCCAATGGGTACCCCAATTACATACATATCCTAGTGAGGGTTTCTGTAGTGAAGTCCATTATAGATGATTGTGGGTGTCATATTAGAATAGAAATTGATTTTATGAGCTTCATATGGCTATAATTACAATTTAAGGTCATTCACCTGAGAGGCTGACATTTTTATGTGATATAGGTGGGTAATATGGCCAACCATTATAGTTATGTTTTCTGAAATATTATGGGAGGGACATAGTTCCATCAAGATGTTATGTAAAATGATCTTGTGGTTTATTGGGATTTAGCCATCTGATCTAAATGGAATGTCATGGGCTATTCAGCTAGTATTCAGACATTGAGCTTGATACTATTGGATTCCTAGGGTGTGCTACTGGATCCAGTTGTTGATCCAGATACAATATTAATGCCTTGGGAAATCCCATTAGATTCAACCTTGGGGTCTATATGGAATGCCTAATATGCTAAGATTCTTCCTTCAGGTATATATAATTTCCTAGGGAAATCCCCCGAAGAATCGACTACATACATGTTGTCTGTGGAATACTCATGACTAACTCTTATGGATTTATCGATTTTTTCCTAATACTATTGGATTTCCTAGGGTCATTCCCCTCATAATAATTGTTTTCACCCACTACTATATGGTCATAGGGCCTGATATTGGTTGTCTTGGTCATGTAATAATCTCAGAGACACTTCAGCACTGGCCGAAGCAGGTACATTAAATTTCAGGTGTCAAGTTAAAACCCATGGATCGATGGTGGTTATATATTTACGCTTCCACGCTTTATTTATTTATTCATATGAGAATTTCAAAAAACATGAATTGTATTTAATATTCATGTACAAGACCGTATTGTTGGTTCTCAACTGAGTTGTACTCACACATTGTTCAGATGACCATGTCACTTGGGTACCTGAGTAGATGTCACTGATCTCAAGATCAGATTAGGAAGAGGTGTGGATGCCTAGTATATCATAAGTGAGTTGGATAGATCGGGTGGACTTGTATAATTAGATTTATTTGTGGCTCATAAATTGTGGTAGAGTATTGTAAATTTTATTTTCTTTCTTTTACTATGTATGTGTGATCATCCCGGTGGGTGATTAGTTGATGTGGCGGCATGATTTTGTGTCTGTATTCTGCATTTGATTTTTCATAACATGCCTTTGTTTATTTATTCTTTCATACTATGATTATTTATTATCATGGATGATGTTTGGTTATTTACATTATGTTCTACTCTAATGTGGTGATATAGTCTTCCATTATAACTACTCAATTCCCCCAGTGCTAGTCGATAGCCTCTAGTGTATGAGGGGGTGCACCTATACCGATTTGGGCACCGGTCGAGTGGTCTGGGGAGGTAGGATGTAACAAAGTGATATCAGATCATCATTTTATTTTTTATTACTATTTTGGATACAGTGGATAGGGATTAGGGATATGTTGAAGCTTGTGATGGATATCAGGTTGGTGCATCAAAATCACTTTTTCAGTGGGAAATCCTAGTTACCAGGGATATGGGATTATTGTCCATAGTTTCTAATTTTATAGTTTTATGATTACACCTAGTTTGACTCACTTGAGTTTTGGATTTATGATTTATTTTTGGCTCTTGGACCATTGGCAATAGCCTAGTCTAAGTGCATCATATTCGTCATATAGGATTCACATGACATATGTGTTCTTGCATGTTATTGATATCACTGTTGATAGGGTTCAACTATTTACAGTTTCAATAGTAACATATATGGTGTTTTTACTTATGATGTTTTAGTGGGATTCTACTCAACTGAAGAAAGGTATATATTTTATATTGATGATAGGTCATGTGGATTATATGGAGGTATGGTCTTCGATGATGATGAATATACATTACCTATTTTAAATAATGTATAATGAACTAAGTATGTTAATATAGGAATTAGATTCCTTTATGATAATCCCCTGGAGGGTAATTATAAAACTCATTTCTAAAAGAAACATGGATCGATTATTTAATGTATCAACAACTTATATGGTGTTTTCTATACAATTTATTGGTGGAATTATACTTAACCAAACAATATGACTATGTCTTATTTGAAACAGAATGTAATGACATGATGTTTTTATATATATGTATTCTAAGATTAGATTGTGGTCCTCAAGGGGGTGGTCTCATATACATATTCCCAATTAGGATTAGTGCCCAGTAGGCTAATGGTTTGGTGTGTAATACCTAGATTGTGTGTGTGTGTGTGTATGAGGGAGAGAGAACTTTAAAATGGGTGTTGTCGCATAAGATGCCTTGTGATATTTGGGATGGGGTCAAGTATGTTCGCTATGAACTATGGAATATGTGAGATGTGATTTAGGGGCTAGGTGGGATAACCTATTGACTTGGAGTTATGGATTGGGATTGGTGAGCTGAGTGATATGGTTGAGATGAGATTGGATATATAATGGTATCCCAAGAAAAGGGTTAGCCTAGTCTTGTGAGTACTCTTAAAGAATAAATCATCAATAAATGCTATAATTTATGAAATTGTTGAATGATAGCACTACTAGGTATATGCTATAGGTTTGGTGACACCTGAGGCCATTGTGATGTAAATCACTTTAAGATTTTTTTTGAGGTTTGGTTTTGGAGGGTAGGACCAGTCGAGTTCCTAGACCAATGGATTATGGATGCACATTCAGGAGCATGGTGAGATCTTGGGTTAAAAATTATGATTTTAAAAATGAATTTGGTTGGAAGGTGGGAATTTGGTAGACCATGGCATAGAGAAAATGCATGATTTTGAAGTGGGTTGTTGAGGATTCTTATGATTAGATGATTATGATACGCAAGAGGTATGGTAGGATAATTAAATAGGAAGGCATTCTTATGATTGATTAAATGAGCACACATGAATGCGTAAAAAAATATTATATGGAGGTTTCAATTAAAATAGATGTTGGAGATTATAATTTTAAGATGGTCTAGTGTAGGCATGATAACCAAATATTTTGATGATAATAAGAGGTTCCACTTTTTGATGAGAGGTGACATTGTATAAGGATGAGGTGTCATGGTACGGTCACCCCAAGTGTGTTCCATGACACTGATTTTATAGGTGTTTTGATGGAACCTATTGAGGTCACAATCATGGAG
The DNA here is from genome assembly GCA_963277665.1 of Viscum album. Taxonomy (NCBI): domain Eukaryota; kingdom Viridiplantae; phylum Streptophyta; class Magnoliopsida; order Santalales; family Viscaceae; genus Viscum; species Viscum album. The sequence continues at coordinate 298,591,440 of OY728138.1, forward strand.
TGGTAAAAGTAATGTCCTGTGGTGGGGAGTGCACCAATGGATATGGAGGTAATCGACCTTGTTGAGGATGGAATTTCAAAAAATAATGAAGAAAACATTCCTAGTGGGGTGAGAATGGATAAAATTTGATGTCTCACATTAGCACTCAGGTATGAGTATGATGGAGATGTCCAGTAATCATGTGTGGTGATGCATAGAGCATGGGTTTTTAAGGCATGAACCTTGTGCTGATAGGGTCATGGGTGTGATGTGACTGGTCATTGGTCAGTTGAGGTGACTTTTGAATATTGGTGAGAATCCGAATCCAATTTTATCTGGTTCCTTGGTGAATTCTATATTTGAGGTTCAGATGTGAAATTAGATAGAGTTAATGTATTGGAATTAGGATTGGGATGGATTATATATGATCATAGAGTGAGTCAGATCAAAGATGCATCAATGCTCAGGTGAGAATATGGAAGCTGGATTGGTTGTTTGAGGATCCAACCATGAAATTACACTAAAATACCGGAAAGAACATCGGTGCCGGTGTTTGGAAAATATCAGGATGTCTTCAAGAGTTAAAGATATGTAATTGGGAAATAAAGACTATGCATCAAAGGCTATAGCCATAACATCTTTAGTTTTAAAAGGAAACACCATGTTAAATAGCATACATGATACACCACATTTAGCTTAAATGAATAAGTTAATATCATTATTTAAAATGATAGTTTTCAAATATCCATTAGAATGGTGGGAATAAAAATGATTAACTAAATTATGAAAATATGGTTTACACATGTTTATATAATAATTCATTAATTAACAAATTAAATATGAAATTAAATAAAAACCAATTGAATATAAAGTACATGTTTTTTTGAAAAACTATATAAATGAAAAATAAGTGAGTTTATAAAATAATAAAATCACTATTGTTAGATTTTATTAATGAAATATATATTTAATATATTTAATTTAATGTTTAAAATTCATCTTATTTTTTAACATACATTATATAAGAATAAATTCGATTTTACGGATAAAAGGAGTAATTTTAAAAAAATATTATTTTACCACCTTTTGATGGAAAAACCTTTTTACATATAGTTTTTGTAACTTTTATATATTTTATTTGACCAAATAAACTTCTTATTTTGAAGTGATCCATAAAAATTTAATTTGTTTTAAATTTTTGTATTTTTCTGATAAAATTCATATTTTAATAAATAGTGAAAAATACTGCATTTTAATTCAAAACTGTCTTTTTGTCCAATTTTTTTTTATTTTTATATTATATTTTTAATTTTTCTAAAGTGTATTTTGATTATTTTTTTATCATTTAATCCAATTTTGGTAATTTGATGTAATTTCACATTGAAATTTGATATAAACACATGTCAATCCATTGATGGTTTTTACGTTTTAAAACCCTGTTTTTTCATTCTAACAATGGGATTAATTTTTAAATTTAATTTTACCATTTATGTTAATTGAATTTTAAAAAACTAACATTAATGGTTTTAATCATTATAAAAAATTTGGTATAATATGATCAAAATAATTTTTGGTGAATAGTTACTTTAGTATTTTATTTACCACGGTTAAAGGGTATATCAGATAAATACAGGTAAAAATAATATTATAATAATTTCAAACTACCCTAACACTTATAATAATATTATTGGATGAGTTATGTATGAAAAATAAAACCCTTGGGATGAAAATTTTTCCTTTTAAAGTTACTTAGGTGTGATTATGACATTTATAACATTTAATTTAAAGTAAAGAAAATATGTCATAAACATGTATTTTCTTACTAAAACAATTTTAATATGGGGTTTTATAAGTGATATATTAGACTATAAATAGTAATTATAAATATAAAATATTAACTATATCATTTATATTTATTTATAATTTTTAGGAATTAAATAATTAAATTTAATTTTGACATAATGATGATGCAATAATAGATTTATTAAAGGAGGAATCAAATAAATGATATTAATAATATTAAAATAAATATAATATGAAATATTTTATGTCATACATGAATTTTTTAGATGACTAGGACATATTAGGATTGAGTTATTGTGTTTTTTTCTAAGTTTCAAGTTATGATATATTAAAAAATTCATCTAAATAATAGTGTCAAAATTGGCATAATTCACATTTTTAAAATATAAAATATTTAATTAAATGATATAAAATTCATAAAAATCTATGATTTGGCCAAATGGTAGTATATTTCTAAAAATGTCAATAATTAATCGTTCATTGGACTTTTGGAATGATTTGGTAATTATTTTAACCCTCTATGTGTAAATTACTTGATAAAATGGTAAGAGTTAAAAGGGATTAAAACTAAATGATAAGGATTAAATAAATATTAAAACTTATCTAATTTTTATTTGATGATGGTTATACGACTAAAAATTATCTTTTATTCTATATAAATGATTTTGGGACCATTTTGAACTTAAATTTAATTTATATTAATTTAATATTTTAAGAGTTTCTACGGGTGCATCTCCCCTATCCTATAAAAAGGTACTCACTCTTCTCTAATACTCACACTTACAAAGCCTTTTGGATCATCCAAGATCTGCTAAAACATATTCCTATAATCCCTACCCACATTCTTGAGGCCTTATATTAGGCATACCACCCTTCTTATAGGGTCAAGTTCTTCTTCAAAGGTGATCAACTTAAGAATATGTATTGTTTTCTTTAAGTATTTCAATTTTATTTTATCTTCCACATCCTTCAAATATCCTCCAACCATGATGAAATAATAACTACAATATCCTCAATATTATAAGATTTTATTATTTTAATACCATCCCCTAAATCCATCTCCACTTCTATTAAATGGAAAATGAATTAATCACTCATGCGTGCATGTGAACCATCACCTCCACAAACCGATATAATTCGTTAACCGTCTATCAAGACTAGTTATAATGATAGAATAAATGTTTATATATGATATTAATTTCATATTTATCATTTTAAAATAATAATATTTCAATTATATTATTACTTTTCATGCACATAAAAATGATAACACTGTTCATACGTACGTGTCAACTATCACCGCCACAAAGCGATGTGAATATTTTTTATTCACCACATCACTCATATGATATATATAAGTATATTTAAATTATTATTATTATGTTAATAATATTATTATCATTATGGAAAGATAAAATAATAATCACCTTATTTCTATAATGATCAATGAAAAGTGGAAACATTACTCATGTGTGCGTACAACCTACCGTCTCCAAGATTATAACGTTGTTTATTTGTCATACCATAAATTAATGGTTTGATTTAAAAATTATAATTGATTCTATTAATTTTATTATTATTTCATAAATATTATTATATATTTCATGGACTTATGACCACATGAACTATTTATTTCATGCCAAGTTCATTTTTAAGTACTGAATTTCGACAAAACGTTTGATATGAAACTAAATAACTATGTAATTTTTTTAACAGGGTAATAAGTGATAATAAATTAATAATTATCCTGAAAAGGGTTTTGAAGCAAGTATTAATTAAACAAATTTTATTATTCAAGAATATAATGATTTTTTATGATGAGTCGGACTCAAGGTAAGGGATTTCGTCTCAATCTCCTTTCACTAAGACATTTCTTGATAATATGAAACTTTATTCTTTTATAAAGAGTATATACAGTCACTATGACATTTCATATCCTTATTTTATATATAATAATGTTATTTATAGTTTTGGTAAATGTATTAATTCATAGAGATTAATATTTAAATGTTCAATGTGGTATGGGACACCTTGAACGTTTAAAGGTTTAATTATCAAATATTTTTCTTCATGATATTAATTTACATATTTTTTTATATGAATATAAAAATATTATACATGAAATTTTATGTCTATATTTAATTTCATTAAATGTTTTCAAAATGGAATATTTTGATACAAAGCATTTTACTTTCTTTACAAAACAACAAAAGGAATGTTTATTTATTTTAACGTATATGGCGATAATGACTTCTCCATCACCATAACCGTTATTTAATATTTTTCTTCCTCTATAAGATTTAATGTATTTTAAAATGAAAATAAATCCCTTTTTTGGGTATCTTGATAAAATGGGTTCTTAATTGAAAATGGTATTTTTATATGAAAATTTTATTTTTATATGAAAATGTTATTCATATGGGATTATAAGAGTTTTTCAAAAGGTTTTTGTGATTAACATGTTTTTGAAATGGTAATTGGGCATTATATTAAATAGGTGAGCCCGAAATAGCTTATACGAAGTGTTGATCCCCATTATATCTCACAGATGACCCCAATATAGCTTATATGAAGTGTGATCCCCATTATAGATCTCCAATTTTGAATTCGGATATATGGTTATTCCAATTGAAAGAGGTTATAAAGGGTTTTATGTATATGATTCTCTAAGTCACCAAACTATGTTTTAATTAATTTCTATTGGTTTAATGTTTTTCTTTTAGTAATAAGTATGAGTGTTATTCATGTGAAAATGTTTTGTTTCATTCTCTCAATGAACGTTAAATATGTTACCTTGTTTTAACTAGACTAATGGTTTAATTATTTTTTATGTACCTTACTGAGATTTTGTGATCATCCCATGTTTTGAAGAAGAATTCATAGGCCTTATGATTGGTAAGGACAAAGAATATTCCATGATGAATGTATTGAAGACGTGTCTTGAAAATAAATCATGTTTTATTTTAAAATAGTTCCCTTTGATGAAAAAATGGATATTGAGTATAAGTGTCCACTTGTAATGTATGAGTTTACTATATAAGAGTTTGTCCTAATTCAATAAAAATATAATCATAAAATATCCTTGAATGTGAATTATAGTTCAGAAACACTCGAATAAGATATGTTTAATGTAGGGACCTTATAGTTGGTATCAGAGGATGGTTTAGAAAACTTTTTATATTATGATGTTTTCAAAAGAGTTAGGGATATCATCACGAGTTTATAATTTTAAGGTTGAATATAAGATTAATGTCATTGAAATCCCTTTTGAGGAATTACATTCCTAAAACTTTAAGGTAATTAACAGTATTTTTTGAAACATTCATTTTTGAGCTAATTATGGGTTATTATATTTTAGTAATTTTATAAAATTATATAGTTTTAGAAAAAGAAAAACATGAAGACCGTGTGACAACCCATCACTTCAGACAATCAAACCCACAACCGAAGTGCGATAGGGCTTTTTTGCCTACCACTAGCCTACGTGAAGTCTCTGGTTAGTAATACTTTTTCTTCTTAGATAAATGAGTATATGGAATAAAAATTAGTGGATTTTGGGAACTTGTGTTTTATAAAATGGATATCCATGGTATTAGAAAATAATTTGTGGGATTAAGTGATAACTATTATATTAGAAGATGTTCACTATTTTAGGAACTTTATATGATTAAGATAAATAGATTACTATGGGATTTTATTTGAGGAGTAATGGTTGAATTTTATTTTGAAAGAATCAATGATTTCATTATGGACTTATAGTGATTTGAGTTATTTATGGAAATGATTAACCTTTGAGTAAGAATATTTGATTAGGAAATTACTTTTTCTTATGAGACATTAAGAGCGATTTATGGAGATAAATGTTAAAATTTATCCTCGAAGACTATGTGATCAAATAATTCTAGATTTTGGATTCCAATATTATTTTGGATTATTTTGAGGAATTTTATGGATAGTTTTTTTGAATGGTCTATTTGGAACTTTTGGAATTACAATTGAATTTTGGAGTTTAAAAGAAGAATTTATTATTATAAAGGATTATTATTTTTATATAATTACATTATTTTATCCTAAAATTTGGGTTTTGGTTAATGTTTCAATATAGTATCAATAGATATATAATCTTTTTTAGATTATGTGATTTTCTAGAAGTTGATTCTAGTGCATCTAGTGTAAAAACATAATCTTAAATACTCATCATTTAGAGAAAAATATGTTTTTTGGTGGAATCGTATTAAAGGATGAAACTCTACTTTTCAAGTAAGTATATTTTCTTATGTTCTTATTCTATGTTGTAAAATAATTCCTCAAATTTATGAAAAAGATCTTAAAATAAAACGTTTTTACATTTACTTTTCATACTATGAAATCAATGAACTTTTAACCAATCACAAATTTATAGGTTTTTGATTATTAACTTTATCCTGATCTTGTTTTTTATCACTCTCCATAAAAACTAGATAGTTATTTTATTCAATATCTAATTTTCCTACATGAAATCCTAGTATGTGTTATCTTAGGTGACCTTCACACCTTCTTTTATTTCTTTTAATGTGGAAGTTTTGTTAATACTTTTTTTGATGTGGGATTACAATAAAGGTGTTTTGAAAATTCATACCTTATTTAACAAACCAAATTCAAATTGCGATAATGTAATTTCCAGGGGGGGAGTTTAACAACCCAAATTTTTAAAAAGAAACACCATGTTCAATAGCATACATGATACACCAGATTTGGATTAAATGATCAACTTAATATTATTATTTATCACATAACCATTGGAATGGTGGAAATGAAAAGGATTAACTAAATTATGAAAATATTATTTAAAAATGATTATATAATGATTCATTGGTTATCAAATTAAATATAAAATTAAATAAGAACCAATTGAATATAAAGGATGTGTTTTTTATAAAAAACTATTTAAATACAAAATAAGCGAGTATAAAATAATAAAATCACTCTTGATGGATTTTATTAATGAAATATATATGAAATATATTCAATGTAATGTTTATAATTCAACTTATATTTTTTATAGACATTCTATGAGAAAAAATTCAATTTTACAGATAAAAGGAGTATTTTTTCTAAAAATGTAGTTTTACCGCATTTTGATGGAAAACCCTTTTTAAATCTAATTTTTATAAATTTAATATTCTCTATTTGATAATATAAACTTCTTATTTATAATATAGACATAAAAATATACTTTGGTTAAAATTTTGGTATTTTTCTAATAAAATTCACATTTTAATGAATAGTGAAAAATAATGCATTTTAATTCAAAACTGTCTTTTTATCTAATTTATTTGTATTGTTATATTATATTTTGAATTGTTTTTAAAGTATATTTAGATTTTTTTATCATTTAATTCATTTTTTATCATTTAAAATAATTTCGCATTGAAATTTGATATAAACACATGTCAATCTTTTGATGGTTTTAACTTTTTAAAAACCTATTTTCTCATTCCAACAATGGGTTTAATTTTTAAATTTAATTTTTAAACTTTTATGAATTTAATTTTAAAAAAAACATACATGGTTGTAATATGTATGAAAAATATGATTTAATAGGATCAAAATGATTTTTTGTGAATAGTAACTTTAGTATTTTATTTGTCATGGTTAAAGGGTAAACTAGGTAAATGAATGTAAAAATAATATCATAATAATATAAAACTACCATAAAAATTGTCCTAATATTATTATATGAGTTATGGATTATCCAGACAACCCTCGGGAAGAAAATTTAGCCATTGGAAGCAACATGGGTGTGATTATGACATTTTTAACATTTAATTTAAAGTAAAGGAAAATATGCCATAAAATAGTATCTTATTACTAATTTTTTTTAACATGGGGTAATATAAGTGATATATTCAACTATAAATAATCATTATAAATATAAAAATATTATATACATCATTTTTATTTATTTTTAATTTTTACAAATTAAATAATTAAATTTAATTATGAAACATTGATGATGAAATAATAGATTTATTAAAGGAATAATCAAATAAATGATATTAATAATCATAAAATAAATATAACTTGAAATATTTGGTGTAATACATGAATTTTTTGGATGAATATGACATATTACGATTGAGTTAATTTATTTTTTTTGAAGGAATCAAGATTTTATGATATTTTTAAAAAGTTATATAATGACCTGGATTTCCCCAGGCCATTCCCTTATAAAAATCTAGTTCTTGTATAGTTCTTGGGGGTCGCAGTGGTTTGTTTCAGGCAGTTTCCAAAAAAAAAATTCGAGTTCCACCGAACGGTTTCACTAAAATAGTGGCATTGTGATGGTGGCACATTGGAATAGTGGCACACCAAACGGTGGATCCCCCTTTGTGAAATTTCCAGTTTGTTTCCAGCTTCCTACAGTTTCAACCATTTGACATTACCTTTAACATAAAATGCATTCAAATCCTTGTTTTAAGGGATTTAAGGCCGATTCAAAGCCCATAAATCCCATCTTAAGTTTTTTTAATGGTAGGTAAGCCTTTACTCGGTCAAAACATGTGATCTTTAACAGATTTGATCTTAATGGAAAATCCAGTGTATCATAAATCACTGCTTTGTTAAATCTTTTAAATAGCCAAGATATCTTCCTCTCTTGTTCTTCCTCCCTATTTCCTGGTGTGAGATTCTCTAACCTTTCCTTCCCTCCCCTAAGTGTCATGCGTAGTGCAGTAGCCTTGGATCGTGTCTTCCTTAGAGTTTCTTCCTGCAGCATGCACATCCCCTATATCGGTGAAACCAGGAAGCATCAATCTGTCTTCAATATAAGGTATGTTCTACCATCATTATTCTATGTTCCTCTCCTTCTGTTCCTCCTTTCCATGTTATGTCATGTGATCTCCATGTTTCTAATAGAGTTTTCTTGGGTGTTAGTTGGTGTGGTGGTATCTTTGCATCCTCGGGTGGATGCAGTCTTCCAGGAGAGGTGATAGTGATATGTGGTGTTGGATATTCTCGTGCAAAGAACATCTGAAACCTTTTACGGTAGGGGATTTGTGGCTTCTCTATTATTTTATGTGCAACAATAGAGTTATCATGTTTTATCTCACTAGATCAAAATATAATTTAAATAATAAATATTTGAACCTGATAAATAAATTAGTATCGATCGTATGTTGTTGCCTCTTGTTTTTTCTAGATAGTGTGATATCTATTCTTGATTTGTTTAGAATGTCATTCTTGATGGAAATTGGTAAAGAACTTAAAGTAGGGATTAATTATGAATTAATTAGATAAAGATAATGTGTCATGTTTTTGATTTCTGTTGTTGCTATGGTAAACTATTGATAAATGGATACAGTTATGTATGTTTAAATGAACCTTCTAATTCAAGACATATGAAATAACTGGTTGTTTGATAAAAGATAATTTCTCACAGGTTTAGAGTTACCCTCTTGCGTGTAAGGTCCAAGAGCCTTATTCTTGGAGCCGTGAGTTCCCGTTGTGTGGGAAGGCTAGATGCCTTGTTTAAAGACAAGAGCCCAATTGCTTTGTTATTTTACTGCTACTTGTGATGTGTTATGAGCCCAGATGAATGTTGTGAGATGTGGGGGAAGGGAGGCCTAGTGGTTGTGGTAGTAATTGATGCATAGAGTGGTGAGGTGCATTATTTTATGCATGTGGGTGTCAGGGAGGACACCGGAGATGCTGAAACAGGTCGGTTATGAATGTTGGATGATTGTTGAATCTTGTTGGTTCTTTATCTTCTTTACTTTCTCCGCTACATAAGGAAATCAGTATTTCTTACCCTCATTCCAAAAGATCCAAAGACGCACGAGGTATTCCACATGCTTTATATGTTTAGATTCTTGAGGATGGATGGGTATATGCTCCTACTATATGTGTAAAAGGCTCGACGGGTAGTCCATCTACTCAATGTTTTGAGACCCTTTTGTTTGGTAGCTTATTTTTTCTTTTCTAGAATGCATGGAATTATGGGTAAATAATAATGTTGTTAATAAATTATTGAATAAATGATGGTAACCCATGGTGTTGGAGTTTACTGGGATGCAATAATGAGGTAATATTTCTCAAAAACTGTGGACTTGGTTTGGTTATGCCTAGAGGGCATGAAACTTGGTGTGATGCTAATAAAATGTAATGTGAAATTGATAATGGTTAAATAATGGTTAAATAATTAATTAACATAAAGTAAAACTAATAAAAAAGAATAAAATAATATGATGTAGCTCTTTAAATGGTTGTGTGCGTACAGAATACATAGTCTTTGTAGTGACAATCGGAAGTCCAAGAGATGTTAGCTACAGTTGAGTGTAAAACTAGGTTATTCCCATAGTGTGGTTGTAAGAAATAGTATTTTCTATACTTTTTGTGTTTCTATACGCTAATCCACCATGTCAGTTCGGTAAACTAACAACCTGAGGATTATAATCCCTGGGGGTTGTTTTTGCCAACCTTCCGGTGGGAGGATGGATGGAAGACTTCTCCCTTTGGCTCCACTCTCTTCTCATGGTAGTTTCTTGTGTTGGTATGCATGATGGTTAGTTTTTCCAATATATGTGGGTAGAGGGATGTAATGTATTGTGGTTATTTCACACACATATACTATGGATATAGTTTCCTATGAACTAATATAGTTATAATTTGTATAGGTTGTGATGGATCGAGGATCCTTATTCAGTGTCTGGGTTGTAGTGGCTTGAGGTGTAATACCTGATATATGATACAAGTTATGTTGGATGTGGTGGCTCCTGGGAACTACCTCATTACTTCTAGTCGTTGGATGGTGTGGTGATTCACCCAGGTGACTACGTTCAAGACTTTCATTTCATGAGGTGTAGGTTGTGGTGCTGACCCAGGTGTCTTCGAGACATAATTCTTGGAGAGATTTGCTTTGGACGACCGACGTTAGGGAAAAGGAGCAAACTAGTGGGGAAGTTATAGGGAGGAACCCTTGATATTATTTATTATATTATATACTCTTATATTTTATACTTGATGAGAGTAGTCATGGTGAGTATGAGGACATAGTATACATGTTTAGGTGTCGAGTTAGTTTCACTTGTTGTTCATTATGCTTTAGCATGATTTCATTACTTTTGCATGAGAGGATTCAGGGAGGATCCTACTGAGTATAATATTATACTCAACCTACGTATATATAAATTGTTTTTCAGGTTACTTAGAGATGGTTGGAGACCAATCTGGTTACTACTAGCTTCGATTTGGAGGAGCTGTTCGAGTTTCATGGTCGCTGTCGTTTTAATTTCCTTTTGTACTTATAGTTTTCCCCTTTCAGTTTTAGTAGTTCTTAAATGACATTACATATGTGTTCTTGGGTTTCATTTTATATTCCACTATGAGTTGGTGTTGGTTGGTGTCTGTATTATCTCTCTCTTTCTCATGTGTTCCCTTAGAGGGTAATGCCTCCCATCTATGTGATTATTATATCCTCGGTACTAGTCGCCAACACGGGGCCTACTGGAGGCAGGACTCAAGTGTCACTATCTCCCTTCTCCCATTGCCAGCACAGGAGGGGTACACTTTGTGGGGAGGGGTCATGATAAAGTGGTATTAGAGGTCTAGTTGAGTGATAATATGGAGTTTGGAGTTAGTAACAAGTGAGGTTGCATGGGTTGGTAGAAAAACCATGTTATTCAAGTTTAGAAAGTGATGTAAACACTGGAGACCAGCTGATATACAGGTTTTTATGGCCCCATGTGGTCTAACACATGGACCATTATGTTTACAGTGGATACTAAACAAGGTGATACTTATTGTAGGGTGGACACATAGGAAAGGATCAGGTAGAATTATTCTTTGCACCTATGTTTGAATGGGTAGACCATGGGATTGGTTAACTTAAAGTGAATAAAATAAAGAAATTAATTAATGTTGAGTCTTCTATATTCCAGTTTTAGGAGATCTAACTGTTGGTTATTTTGAAGGTATGGATCCAGGTCAATGTCCTCATCGGGTACTTGTAGAAGATGTCTAGAATGTTGTGCCAACATATCACCATAGAGTGGAGGTCGATGATGATGATACTTGGAGGTCACTTCAAGAGATTCCACACTAGAGTCTACAGAAGTATGAGGGACTAATTTCATATGTAGTCATAGAATACTGGTTGGAGGATGTTAAGATATCTTTCATATCAATCAGTGCTCGAAATGAGCACTGGGAGTTGTTGGTTGTGATAATGATACATAGGGTAGTGAGGCAGTGGTGGTTCTTATTCCTTAGGGATCGCGAGGAGTCATCGATATCATTAGAGGAGTTCTGAGAAAAGTTCAAAGTCGAGTTTCTTTCTTCGATCGCGAAGGTGTCCAATCGCCAAGAGCTTATTACACTTCGACAGGGAACCTCCAGTGTACGAGAGTTTTTAATGTATTTCACAAACATTTTATAATATGCTTCGGACCTGTTTCTAGATGAGGAGGCAAGGGATATGTATTTTGAGGAGGATTTGTATCCAGAGATCTAGTGCCAATTCACCCTGTTTATGTTGAAGTCAAATCTTGAGGTATTGGTGATAGAAGAGTTCATCAAGAGGACGTTAGCTAGAACCATATTTTCAAAAGAGGGGAGTCATCAAGATTCCTTACAAAGCAGAGTTGTGGTCCAGGGTTCTTGGTTTTCAGGGCAGAATAGTTTCTATTCAGCTAAGGGTAGGTCCCATCCCTCAACATCACAAATCTCTGAGGGTAGAAACTCTCAGAACTATGCCAAGGGATCAAGACCATGTTTTTATTTTGTATAATGAGTTCATAAGTAGTGAGAGTGCCTAAAATTTTAGATCGGTCAACGTGAACCAATTTTTCCGCTCCAGGTTCTTCTATTGAGGGAGTTCTAGCCGAGGCAGTAGCAGCAGGTTACAGCAGCTTTGGATCAGTAGAGAGAAGATGGGGCTGGTAGAGGAATACCCCAGGATGCTCCCTATCCTCAGAGAGAAAATTATGACCATGATGGTGGTTGTCATTGGGGTCAGATAAGTTGTGGAATGGGTCGTGGCCAGCTTCATGCATTAGTGTTTCCATCACCGGGTGAGCCAGACATCTTTCAAGGTACCATTGTCATTTTTTCTAATTGGTTATATGCCTTGTTTGGCTTAGGAATGACTCACTCTATAATATCACCTATCCTTTTCCATTCCTTGGTAGTTGAGGTGGAGAGGCTTTCAATGCCCCTGGAATTGACTACGCCAGTGGGAGGTTGAGTTGACTTGTTTTATGTGTGTAGAGACTGTGAGCTAGTGCTGGGGCAGCACCGCTCTTATGGAGATCGCCTATTTTTACAGATATAACTATATGATGTAATCCTTATCATGTATTGGTTGTATTCAGTGTAGGATGTTGTTGATTTCTTCTGGTGGTAGGTGGTTTTATTTGATGTTGATGGATCCAATAGTTTTTGTTGGTGAGCGAGACCCTCAAATGGGTTAGAGGTGTGTTACTTCTTTTTCATCCATGTTGGATGAACTAGTGTTGAGTTCATTGGAGTCTCAGTAGTCTATTTCTCCCAGGGATTTAGAAGAGTACCCTTATGTCTTTCGAGAAGAGGTTTTAGTGTCACCCCCTCAATGGGATATTGAGTTCATGATTGAGCTACAACCAGGCATGTCTCCTATCTCTATGACTCTGTATAGGATGGAACCTTCTAAGTTGCAGGAGCTATGTAAAAAAAATGATGGTTTGTTTCAATGTTGTTTTTTTCATCTTAATGTGTCCCCATGGGGTGGACCAGTTTTGATTGTGAAGAAGGATGATGGAAGTTTGCGATTGTGTATCGATTATTGTCGCTTAATCAAAGCGATAGTGATGAATCGCTATCTTCATACAAGGATTGATGATTTATTCAGTCAATTGAAGGGTTCAAGTTGGTTTATGAAGATCGATTTTTGGTCTAGGTATCATCAGATGTGAGTGAAGGATGAGGATATTCTAAAGACAACTTTTTATTGTCGTCATGGGCATTACAAGTTCTTGGTGATGTCGTTCAGTGTAGAAAATGCTCTAGTAATGTTAATGGGGTTGATGAACATTGTGTTTCATGAGTTCCTAGATATGTTTGTGGTGGTTTTCATTGATGAAATCCTTGTATACTTCGCGTCTAAGGAGAAGCATGCAGAGCACCTGCATGCCATTTTGTGAGTTATTCGTCAACAACATTTGTTTGGGAAGTTATCGAAGTGTGGGTTTTGGGCTTGAGAAGTCCATTTCTTTGGGAATGTTGTATCCCAACAGGGAATATCTATAGATCCATCGAAGATAAAATCAATTGTATCTTGGGTAGCCCCGAAGAAAGTAGAAGAGGTGCAAAGTTTCCTTGGTCTCTTAGACTATTACAAGAGGTTCGTAACTTATTTCCCTTGGGTTGCAATGCCTATGACAGTGTTGAACGAGAATGACCAGGTGTTCGTGTGGACTAATTAGTGTTCGGAAACTTTTGAGTATCTAAAGGAGAAGTTGGTCAGTGCTTCGGTTCTTTTTCTTCCAGCATAAGGAGTTAAGTTTGATGTTTTCTATAATACTTCGCGTATGGGGTTAGGTTATGTTCTGATGCAGTAGAGATTGGTCATTTATTATGCATATTTGCAGTTAATCCCCCACTAAAATAATTATGCCACCCACAATCTCGAGTTTGCGGCAGTGGTGTTTTATCTAAAGTTGTGGAGACATTACCTTATCGATGAGCACTTTGTGTTTTTAACCGATCATAAGAGGTTGAGGTATGTTTTCTCCCAACATGACTTGAACATGTCGCAGTGTCAGTGGATGGAGTTCTTACAAGATTAGGATTTTAAAATTTCATATACACCTAGAAAGGGGAATGTTAGATCCAATGCACTGAGTCGGAAGTCACGTAGTGATGCAATGCGTGAATCAGGTGATTCCTAGAGGGTGACAGAAGAACTTTCAAAATTAAATATGGATATGGGAGAAGTTAGGGGAATAGGTTATATTTTTTCAGATGATGGTGTAATCATCTCTAGTGTAGCGGGTAGAAGAGTCCCAGTGGGGGATCTTGAGATGGAGGTATGGAGAGACCGAGTTGTTTGTGGTGATACACTTGAGGGTTGGTCTAAGGATGAACAACACCAAGTGTTATTTTAGAGAAGGATTTTTGTTCCTTTGACAATTCAAGGGATGGTTATCATGGATTTCCATAGTTCACCTTTAATGGTACATCCTGGTATAAAGAAGATGTAATGAGCTTTGAGGAGTTAGTTTTGGTGGCCTGGGTTGATATGTGCAGTTGCAAAGCTTTTGTCTCGATGTTTGGTCTGTCCGAAGGTGAAGTCCGAGCACCGTGTTCCCAGTGGTTTCCTCCACCATTAGATGTTCCTTAGTGGAAGTGGGAGGACATATAGATGGACTTTGTTATCGGTTAACCTCATGTTCAGGGAGGATATGAAGCTATATGGGTGGTAGTTGATCATTAAGAGAAGTTTTACCAATTTATAGAAATCAATGAGTAATGATCAGTGGAGGTTTTGTAAATACAATATCTGGAGGAGGTGGTGAGACTTCACAGTGTCCCAAGGATAATCATTTCCAATCTAGATCCTCGTTTTACCTCAATGGTGTAGAGAGGTCTCCAAAATTATTTTGGTTTTCTGTTATGCCTGAGAACATCTTTCCATCCGCAAATGGATAGTCAGACAAAATGGACTATCCAGACTCTTGAAGACATGTTGTACTCTTGTGTCCTGGATTTTGGAGGTTCGTGGATGAGGCAACTTCCCTTGGTAGAGTTCTCCTACAAAAATATTTTTCACTCCACCATCATTATAGAGCCGTTTTAAGACTTGTATGGTCGACCTTTCCATTTTCCATTGTGCTGGACTGAGGTTGGAGAGTCCTCAATTCTCAAGATGGAACTGGTACATAATACGACAGAGATGGTTTAGATGATTCGTGGGAGGATAAAGGTAGATCATGATTTTCATAAGTAATATTTTAACCATAGGAGGAGACTTATAAAGTTTTATGTCAGGGATCATGTGTTTCTAAAGGTTAATCCTTGTCATGGGAAACAATGGTTTAGTCGTGGGAGTAAGATTTCTCCCTAGTTTGTTGGGCCTATCAAGTTGTTTTCTCGTGTTAGATTCATGACGTATCAGGTATCACTTACCCCACAGATGATCCAGATACACTATGTTTTTCATGTGTCTCATCTCTGTCATTATCTTCATGATGACTATCACATAATCAATTGGGGAGAGATCAATGTTGATGATGATGGGACCTTCGAGGAGCATCTTTTAGAGATCCAAGACTACAAGGAGAAGGTGTTACGTGGGCGTGATATCCCCTTGGTTTGTGTCTTGTGGTGGCATGGTGGTGTGGAGGAGAATACCTTGGATCATGAATCATAGATATGCGCTCAGTAACCTGAGATATTTTATGTATATCTATTTTCTTGTAATGATGTTCATTTTGTGGTTTTAGACCTTTTCTTGTTATGAGATGACTTTTTTTTTGTTTCTTGTTTTGGCTTTCTCTCTATTGAGAGGTATCTCCCTCAGGATAGATTTTAGGATTTGGTTGTGATTTCAATGTAGTTTCACTTAGTTCCTTAAAGGAAGTGGTTGAGATCTTCTTAGTGACAAGATACTTTAGGGGTATCTTAAAGGGTGGTTGTTCAGGCCCCTTCTATTTTTGTTTCCTCTCTGGGTTGGTTTTGAATTATAGAGGATGAGAATAGTTTGAGATATATCTGATGTAATGATCTTAATTTCCTTGAATCATTCCATGGTGAAAATCTAGTTCTTTTTGAGTTATTGGGTGTTGTAGTGGTTTTTTAAGGAGTTTTTTAAAAACATCCAGTTTCACCAAAATGGTGGCACCATGACGGTGGATCACCCCTTTTCAAATTTCTAGTTTTTTCCAGCTTCCTACAGTTTCACCCGTTTGATGTTCCTTTTAACATAAAATTCATTAAAAGGAATATTTTAATGGATTTAAGTATTATTCAAAGTTCAAAACTTCTATTTTAATTTTTCATAATGTCCGGGAATCCTTTACTCTATCAAAATGCATAATCTTTAAAAAATCCTATCTTAATGGAAAATTTTGCGTATCTTAAACCACTACTCGGTTAAATCTTGAATGGTCGAGATATCTTCCTCTCTTGTTATTCCTTCTTGTTCTCTAGTGCGAGATGATAGAACCTTTCCTTTCTTCCTGTAGAAGTCATTCATAATGTTGTCATATTGGATCGTGTCTTCCTTGAAGTTTCTTTCTACTACATGTGCACCCTCTATTTTGGTGCAACCAGGAAGTGTCAATCTATCTTCGATATAAGGTATGTTATACCATTGTTCATTTGGTTTATTCTCCTTTTTTTCCTCCTTTCCATGTTATGACATGTGATATCCATGTTTCTAATGGAGTTTTCTTGGGTGTTGGTTGGTGTGGTGGCATCTCTGCGTCCTCTAGTGGATGTAATCTTTCAGGAGATGTGAGTGTAACCTGTTGTGTTGGTTGTTCTTGTGAAAAGAAAATCTAAAACCATTTGAGTTAAGGGATTCATGGCTTCTCTATTCTTTTACATGCCACTGTAGAGGTATCATGGTTTATCCCACTGGATCATAATGATATTGACATAATAAATATTTGAAATGTATAACTAAATTGGTATAGATTGTATGTAAAAAACCTCTTATTTTTTCTAGATAGTGTGATATTTATGCTTGATTTTTTTATCATGTCATTCTTGATGGAAATTGGTAAAGAACATAAAGACATGATTAACTGTAAATTAATTGGATAAAGATAAAGAGGCATGTTTTTTAATCCGGTTGTTGTTGTGGGAAACTATTGATAATCAAATGGATGTAGTTATGCATGTTTAAATGAATCGTCTAATTCAAGATGGATTAAATAATATATTTTTTGATAAAAGATAATGTCTGACATAGTTCTGAGTTACCCTCTTTCTTATAAAGGCCAAGATCCTTATTCGTGGAGTTGTGAGTGCCTGTTGTGCGTGAAGGATAAATGCCTTGTTCAGGGAAAAGAGCTCTGTTGCTTTGTTATTTTCCTACTGCTTGTGATACATTATGAGCCTGGATGTATTTTGTGAGATGTGGGGGTAGGTAGTCCTAGTGGTTGTGGTAGTAGTTGATTCATAGAGTGGTGAGGAGCATCGGTTTATGCATGTGGGTGTCGGGGAGGACACCGAAAATGATGAAAAGTGTTGGTTATAAATGTTGGAATCTTGTTTAATTTTGTTGGCTATTTATCTTATTTACTTCCCCCACTAATTAAAGAAGTTGGTCTTCTTTACCCTCCTTCCAATGGAGGAGAAGACACGTGGGGTATTCCACGTTATTTATGTGTTTATCTTCTCAAGGGTGGATGGGTCTATTCTCCTCCTATAGGTGGAAAAGGATCAAAGGGAGTCCATCTACTCACCGTGTTGAGCCCCTTGTGTTTCATAGCTTAGTTTTGATTTTTTAGAATGCCTAGAATTATGGGAAAGTAATAATGCTATTAATAAATGATTGAATAAATGATGTAAACCCATGGGGTTGGAGTTTGATGGGATGCAATGCTGAGGTAATATTTTTTTGAAGTTGTGGACTTTGTTTGGTTATGTCTGGAGGGCATGGAACTTGGTGTGATGCTAATGAAATGTAATGTGTAATTGATAAAGATTAATTAATGGTTAAATAATTAATTAATGTAAAGTGAAACTAATAAAAATTGATAAATTAATATAATGTAACTCTTTAAATGGTTGCGTACTTATAGGATACCTAGTATTAGTAGTGACAACCATATGTCCAAGAGACGTTAGCTACATTTGAGTCTAAGACTAGGTTATGCCTATAGTGTGGTTGTGAGCTATAGTATTTTCTGTAATTTTTGTGTTTATATACTCTACTACACCCTTTAGGTTAAGGCAATTGACACCCTAGGTATTCTGAGAACTGGGGGGGTGTTTTATCCAACATCCTAGTGGGAGGATAGATGATTGACTTCCCCCTTTGGTTCCACTCTCTTCTCTTGGTAGTTACCTATTCAGGTATGCACAATGGTTAGTTTTCCCCATATATGCATGTAGAGGGAACTAATGGATTGTGGTTATTTCACACACATATACTCTAGATATAGTTTCCTATAGACTACTATATGTATAACGTGTATAGTCTGTGATGAATTGAGGATACTTATTTGGTGTATGGGTTGTATTGGATTGAGGTGTAATACTCGATGTATGATACACGTTATGCGGGATGTGGTGGATCCCGGGAACTACCTGATTACTTATGGTTTTGTGTATGGTGTGGTGCTTCTCCCTGATGTCAATGGGAAAACCTTGTGT
Organism: Viscum album; assembly: GCA_963277665.1. Classification (NCBI taxonomy): domain Eukaryota; kingdom Viridiplantae; phylum Streptophyta; class Magnoliopsida; order Santalales; family Viscaceae; genus Viscum; species Viscum album. Next base: position 298,610,559 of record OY728138.1, read on the forward strand.
TGCATGAGGTGCAGGATGTGATGCTCGCCTATGTGTTTTCATGCCAACCTTTTGAGAGAGAGATGCTTAGGACGTATGAAATTGGAGAAAAGTGAAAAACCGGTGGGGAAGTGGTAGAGAGGTACCCTTGATATTCTTTATTATATTATATACTCTTGTATGTGATACTTGGTGAGTGTATCCATGGTGAGGATTGGAACATAGTATACCTGTTTAGATGTTGAGTTAGTTTCACTTGTTGTTCATTGTGATTTAGCATGATTTCTTTACTTTTTCATGAGAGGATCTTGGGAGGATCCAAAGTAGTATATTTTTATACTCACCCTACATATATATAAACTATTTTTCAGGTCACATGGACCAGGTTGGAGACCAGGCTGGTTACTACTAACTTGGAATTAGAGGTGTTGTCCGGGCTTCATGGTCGATGTCGTTTTACTTTCTTTTGGTACCTGTAGTTTCCCCTTTAAGTTGTAGTAGTTATTTCATGAAATTACATGTGTAATTTGGTTTCTTTATAAATTTTAGTATGATTTAGAGTTGTTTTGTGCTTGTCTTATCTCACTCCCTCTCATGTGTTCTCATAGAGGGTAATGCCTCCCATCTGTGTGATAATTATACCCTCAGTTCTAGTTTCCAACTCGGGGCCTACTTGAGGCGGGACTTAGTGGTCACTATCTTCCTTTACACATTGTCAGCCCATGAGTGGTACAATTTGTGGGGAGGGGGTCATGACAAGTCATCTAATTAATAGTGTCAAAATTGACATAATTCATATTTTAAAAATAAAAAATATTTAACTAAATGATATAAAATTTCTAAAAATATAATATTCATCTAAATGGTAGTATAGTTCTATAAATATCGTTAATGAATCATTCATTGGATTTTTGGCATGATTTGGTAATTATGTTAACCCTAAGTGTAAATTACTTGATAAAATGGTAAGAGTTAAAAGGGGTTAAAAAAAGAAAATGATTAAAAAATATTACAACTTATCTAGTTTTTATTTAATTATAGTGATTATACCCAAAATTATCTTATCTTCTAAATAAATGATTCTGGAACCATTTGGAACCGAAATTGAATTTATATTAATTTACTATTTTAAGAGTTTTCAAGGGTGTCTCTCCCCTCTCCTATAAAAAGGTATTCAATATTCTCTAATAATAACATTTCCAAACCCTTTTGGTTCATCCAAGCTCTACCCAAACCTCTTCCTAGAATCCCTCCCCACATTCTTAATTCCTTAGACTAGGTAGACCACCCTTATTATAGGCATTAAGGTGTTCTTCAAAGGTGATCAATAGAAAAAGATGTATTGCTTTCTTTAAGTATTTATATTTTATTTCATCATCCAAATCCTTCAAATATCCTCCAACCATGATGAAATATTAACTATAGTATCCTCAATATACTTAGATGTTATCATGTTAATATCATTACCTAAATTCATCTCCACATTCATTAAATGGGAAATGAATTAATCGTTCGTGCGTACGTGTGAACTATCACCTCCACGAACCAATATAATTCATTTTCTATAACTATCTGTCAAGACTAGTTATAATGATGGAATAAATGTTTATATAATATATTCATGACATATTTATCATTTTAAAAGAATAATATTTCTGCTATGTTCTTACTTTTTATGCACATAAAAATGATAACGTCGTTCGTGCATACATGTGTACTATCACCCCCACGAAGCGATGTGAATCATTTTTATTACCCACATCACTTGTATGATATATATAAGTATATTTAAATTATTATTATAATTTTAATAATATTATGATCATTATGGAAAGATAAAATAATAATTACTTTATTTCCATAATGATTAATGAATAGTGGAAATGTTACTCATACGTACGTACGGCCTACCATCTCCATGATTATAATGTTGTTCATTTTTTATACCATAAATTATTGGTTTGATTTAAAAAGTATAATTTATGTATTAAATTGATTATTATTCCATTAATATTATTCTTAATATGATGGATTTATGACCACATAAACTATTGACATAAAGCCAAGTTCATTTTTGACTCAAGTACTGAATATCGACAAAACGTCTGATATGAAATTAAATAAATATGTAAATTTTATAACATGGTAATAAATGATATAAAAGAATTAATAACCTTTAAAAATGTTCTCAAGAATATATAAATTAACCAATGTTTATTATTCAAATATATAACGATTTTACGTGATGAGTTGGACTCAAGGTAAGGGATATCATCCCAATCTCCTTTCATTGACTCATATATTGATAATATGCATCTTTATTATCTTATATGGTGTATATACAGACATTATGACATTTAATATCCATATTTTATCTATAATAATGTTATTTATTATTTTGGTAAGTGTATTAATTCATGGAGATTAAGATTTAAATGTTCAAAGTGGTACATGACAACTTGAACATTTAAAGATTTAATTATAAAATCTTTTTCTTCATGATATTACATAACATATTTATTTATATGGATATAAAAGGATTATATAGTACATTTTATGTCTATCTTTAATTTTATTCAATTTTTTCAAAATGGAATCTTTTGATACAAAGAATTTGTCTTTCTTTACAAAACAACAAAAGGAATGTTTTTTATTTTAACGTATACAAAAATAAAGACTTATCCACCACTGCAACCATTATTTGATATTTGGATTCCTCTATAAGATTTAATGTATTTTAAAAGGAAAGGAAATACCTTATTTGGGTATCTTGGTTTTGAAAATGGATTATTAATTAAAAATGTTATTTTTATATGAAAATGATATTTTTATATGAAAATGTTTTTCATATGGGATTAGAAGAGTTTTTAAAAAGGGTTTGGAAATTAAAGTGTTTTTGAAATGGTTCTTGAGCATTATATGAAGCGGGTGATCCAAATATAGCTTATACGAAGGGTTGAGGCCCATTATAGCTCACGAGTGAGCCTGAAACAACTTATACGAAGGGTTGAGCCCCAATATAGCTCACGGGTGAGCCCATTATAACATATATGAAGGGTTGAACCCGATATAGCTTATACAAAAGGAGATCCCCATTATAGATCTACAATTTAGAAGTCGGCCATATGGTTATTCCAATTGAAATAGTTTTGTTAGGGATTTATTTATATGATGATTTAACTCACCTAAATTTTTTTTAATTGATTTCTATTGGTTTTAATGTTTTTATTTGAGTAAAATGTTTGAGTATTATTCATGTGAAATTGTTTTGTTTCATTATCTTAAAGAACGTTAAATGGGTTACCATGTTTTAACTAGACTAATGGTTTCATTCTTTTGTATGTCCCTTACTGAGATTTTGTGCTCATCCCAAGTCTTAAAGTTTTTTTCACAGGTCTAAAGATTGGTAAGGACAAAGAATATTTCATTATGAAAGTATTGATGATGTGTCTTGAAAAGAAATCATGTTTTATTTTTAAACGGTTACCCTTGGTGAAAAAATGGATATTGAGTATAAGTGTCCAATTATAATGTATGAGTTTACTTTATAAGAGTTTGTCCTAATTCTCTAAAAGTCTAACTCTAAAAGATCCTTGAATGTGAATTCTCATTAAAAAACACTAGAATATGATATGTTTAAAGTCAGGTCCCTATAGTAGCCGACTATTTTTTAAAAGTGTTGGCTAGAGGAGGTCTAAGTGGTGTTATTACATTAAATTAGGTGTGGTGAGTTGGAATATTTGATGAGTGGGTCAATTGGACACTGAGAATGCATGTTGGTAGGTGATTCTAATGTTGGGAAGCATTGTGGTTTATGATCATCCCTTACAATTTGAGGAATATGGTGAAAGCACCATAACCATGAGAATAAATTGAGCAATGAAACCATGGTTTCTAGAGGTAGATTTTATTTAGATTTCTGTCTTGAGGTTCTGATGGTGGTTATGAGCAGTAGGTCGAGTTTTGTTAAATATTTCACCTTGGTGTTTGGATTTTAATATCGGAATATAATTTAGTGTTTTAGAGTAGGATACGATGAGTTGGATATGAATTGGTGACCATAATTGGTGAAATAACTGATTAGGCTTCACGATGATGAGAAGTGACATGGTCGTGAGGTTGTAAAATCCTATTTCCATTATGGGTTATAAAAATCAGTAAGAATTTGAATTTTTAATGTTATATAGGAGTTTGTTTTGAGAACCCAGGATTGAATTTGAATTATTAGAGTTCGATCATCTAGAGAAGATAATCTTGGACATAAAATAAGGCATGATAGGTGTTTCAGGTGGTTGGGTGTATGTTTGAAAAATACCATGTGGACCTGTATCCATTTTAGTTGTGGGTACTCCACCACTGAAAGCACCACAACTTAGAGCTTTTCATCGTTGAGGGTGATTTTACCATGGGTCAGGCATGACGCCTGATGTCTCATCCTTATCAAAAATACCAAGGAGATAGCATCATGGTGGAGCCGTTGTGACCATTTTGAGAGACCATGGGAAGAACTGCGGCATGGTGTTGGGCATGTTATGATGTGGTGAGTCCCTATCTTAAACACCCACTGAGAACCGACATGTTGCTCATGGGGTCATGTCTCACCCATTTTGGGCTAAACCATGGGTGAGCTCCACATGTGAATATTACCATGGTTAATGGGTAGGATACCCAATATGAAACAAAAATAAAGGGGTGAGGGCCTCATCATGTTCTTTGGAATATCGATTGCCTAAGGGGATTCATAGATGTGCACCATGATGTGGCACATGTTATGGTTCCCTGTCTAGGTGTCTAAATATTTTTATTTTACTAATTCCCCCTCTTTGATTATTAGGGGTTTTGGCCTCATTCTACCTCTCACACATTTGTACTAGAGGAGGTCTTGTGGAGTCAATCCCTCTAACATCAAGACACTTTTTAGTTGGAGAGTTTTGGGATGGTGATTATTTGGTGTTTAATGTTTGATATCCTCTTATTATCCCACTAATTTTTTGTGCAACTTGACTTAGGGTTTCATTGATGATTCCCCCAGATCATGGTTGAATCATCATTATATGATTTTTCTTTTTATCAACATAGTTGGAGGAAATCATGAGAAAACAAGCGCACATTGTTGCATTCTGTTTTAATGAAAGTGGGTCCCCATAAGAATTTAATTAGGGTTTTTAGTCTAAATTAAATGAAATTTTCTATTGAATTGGTGTCTATTGATATGGATTTTTCTGGGATGGTGTCGGGGGTATGCCACCGACCTTTAAAACGTGTTTAATATAGTACCCCGACCCATTAAGCCACCCAAATAGTGCTTCTAGTCGAGTTCCACTATCCTTAGGCATGCCTCCTCTTACACCAAAGGTTGTAGACTAGCAGTGAGTGTATAAAGGAGTGATATTGGGGAGAATATACCCTCTGGTGATGATATAATAATGGTTTATATAATTATAAATCAACAAAAAGATAGACCATAATGACCTGAACCAGTAACCTGCCCATGGAAGAACACAACAATAACATATAATAGAAGAATCATAACTAAACAACATCAGCGAAATAAATTAAACAAGAAAAACATTCCATTTGTAGCTAATAATGCATATCAATACAAGTCATACAACATAATAAATAGAAGAGTTGTCAATGGCTGACCACAATACATACATATATAATAAAATTCTGATACCAAAAACAAAATAAAAGAAACTCCAACTTAATAAATAACCCATAGTCCCCTCTCATAAATCCCAATATTATGGTCTATCTCTAGAGGCCAAACCTTTAATTGATCACAAATACATAAAACCTACGCACATCTCGAACGACTTGTGTAGGGTGTGAGAAATAATATCAGAAGGTTGATACCAATTATTGCCTACCTTACATTTGTTTTTTAGGTTTGGTGTCGAATTATCATTTTTTTATTAAATAAAAGACCTCAAATTATCTGGGTAGAGAGAGACTCATTACATAGACCAAAGGCTCAAGGTTAAGTGGTCTGAATACAAATATTAAGCAGATGTTTACTAAAAATAAAGAAAGGCAACACATGGATTTAATAAACACTAGTTTTCCTAGTGCTCAACAGCCACTAGGAAGCTATCACCAGCTTTGGTCAACACAAGAATGCCGTATAGGAGAGGATTTTTAGCTCATAGCCCAAGGTATCCCCTAATGTAAAATAATACAAGTGAACCCTCAGGTCCTACCTATAGTAAAGTCACCTGACACCAAGTGCCAACCAACGCCTCATGTCCATGTCAAGTCACTAATGTCCCGAAGGCACGCCCAAATCAAGAACATGGTCCCACAGACCTCAACTCAAAAGAATCCCCATCGGACCTTGGTATGACGTCCAAGGAAAAATAATATATGTCCTCCAATTAATATCACCGCCATCTCAACAACCATCATCCCATAGAATGACGATGTCTGTCCTCCAAAATATGTCCTGGATCAATGGCCTCAAGCATGGTGAACCTCAACCCCCAACTAACAGTATCAACACTGTCAACTGATGGCTCCTCACCACCCTCATGGATTTCTATGGAAATAACATCCATCCAATCCCCTAAGACATATCTATTAGAGGCCTCTACTAACACGAGCGGTCAAACCACCTTGTCATATGAGTCATCCTATGTGCACATGACCCCAAACGGTGAATTGGCCAACATGGGTGAGTGAAAATCACCAATTTAGAACATAATTCACACCATTCTAGAACCTTGTTCCCCTACGACCGTGTCTCTTAGTCCAACAACCACAACATCCTATATATCCTGGTCCATGCCTATAACCCAACGACCTTGCCACCTCAAACCAATGACTTAGTTTCCCAACTGGTGATCCACACAACTTAAGCACCTTGGGCCAAGCCTGTTCTAACAATCGAATCACCTCAAATAGATAGTCATTTCTATCTCAATCACCAGTTCAAGCCCATAACATTCCCATGGAACTCAAAAGCGATTCACGTATATATAAAAATTAAATATACTTAAAAGGAATGAATAAAATTAAATGAAACAACATCGCAGCCTAACCATCCCAAGGTCCAAATCCCCTTACACATATTGAACCATTTGTAGGGTTGGGTGAGCACACTATAGGTATCTCACATGAATAAAATTTATTAATTAAAGGAAAACATTAAATATATAGGTTCTTTCTAAGACTACCCAACAACGCACTAAAAGTTGGGCCCCCAAAAAATTCATGAAAAAACAAAGAAAGATGAGAACCACCTAACTCATGTTGGTAGATGCCCGCGTATCTAATCATATCCTCAAAATCAGACCGATTTGGAAGAAAACAGTGTTTCCAATGAACACCCTAAAAATAGGGTAAAACCACTCACATGAATGTACCACATCGTATAGAGAGGGCAAGGAATAAAAGAGGTTAGAGGATGGAAAACCTTATCGATATAGATCCAATGACGTAGAAAGATCTTGAAACACATGTTGGAGGAGGAGATGGATCAATACCTAGAGAGATGAAGAAAAGTATGAGCTCTCATTGTGCATACACAGAGGAGAATAAGAAAGGGAGGAAAAGAAGAAAATGTAGCATGTGAAAAAGATCATTTTTCCTCTTTAATGGGCCGAACAGTTTTCAAAACCATGTGGAAACCATGAAAATATTGATGTTAGGATCCATTCTTCACATGGTTAGGCCAAAACATTTGGAAACTGTGCATTCTTCAGTGCATTGGTACTACCCATTTGGAACTAAGTGTGTGGCTTGTGCACAGTTTTCTGAAACTCTGCACAAACCATGTGGATTCCCTCTGTGAAAAACTACAGAGATATCACATGGCAATGTGCATCCTCCTTCATGAATTTCCAAACCGTTCTCAATGTAAGAGGGTGAACATTTTATCCTTAGAGGTTGCACGGTTTTTCCAAACCATGCGCCTCAGTATACGCACTTTGAAAACTTGGGGTTTCGACCTCTGACGAGCCTGAAACTGAACCAAACCCCTGTGAAACTTATCAAGCCTTAAAAAATGACTAAAAACAAATCATTATGTCAAAGGAAAACATAAAATTACGTATCATTGATCGAAAAAAAAGTTTTTATACCCACCAAACTAAAAAAAATTAAAAACGAACAAAAAATTGGACCCACTCCAAAAACCCAGTACATTATAATCTCTTCATCTTAACATAGCTCATCCCCAAGCTATAAGACAAAACCCGAAGATGGTATCGAACATACCCATATCATTCAAAGCACCCCGGATGACCCCAGTCAAGATGGTTATAGGTCAACTACCTAAAGGGCTCCCCACCTTAGGAGTTACCTACTCTGATTGCATCCCAAACCAAAGATCAAAAGAAACCGATTGTCCACCGACCATCCCTAGACTTAATGTCCTCGTGTGATGCATCACCACTCCTGCACCTTATCAGGTGCTCCCATGTTATACTCTACACACATTTGAATCCTACACTACATTGATGCATGCCTAGTGCCCATGTCGCACATGGAGCCTATGAGGTCCCGCATCTCAATGGATGCTCAAAATCAATCTTGGTGCCTCACATCCCAAAAAGCATCACATAATAAAGATGTGAATATGCCAATTCACCTCATGTAACCTGCATATTCTCAAAGCCTCAATGCCAATGTACCTCAATAATCCTGACACCACACACCTCATATATATAAATATAATGAATCTGAAATGATTACAACCTACTAATCGGTTTCTGGTTAGTCTAAAAAATAAATCCCATGAACCCAAAATCGACATTCATCTAAAAAAGTCATGCCAAAATAAAAAAATTAAAAAATGGTCATGCACACTTCATACCTATGACTGACATTGGCTTACCAATCTGCTCTTACCATGACAGCTCCATGGCATGCACCTGGCCTAAAGCTCAACTGCATAAATCATGACCTCCCTATGGTGTTGTACTATCCATAGGTCACTAACCCCAATTTTGGGTTACACTTTATCTACAATGACTTTCACGTGTAGCTGAAACTAAGCTACCATCACCTTTTAAAACACTCAATCTGATCTTAAAATCCTGAGTCTACCCTAATCCCTGATTGCTAACAGTCTCAGAAGGATTCCAACAAAACATCTTGAGATATCTAACATTTCCACCTGTCAGGAACCCATTTGGAGGCCACTCTCACTGAGTCCAGACATATCCTGGCTGCCCAAACTAGAAGCACACCATTGACAACCCACTACGAGGTTGTCTGTCCACGTCCTTAGCCCGACCGATCACCTGGAACTCCTTTCGGCCCTGCTTCCCGGTATCTGAAGTGTCTCCACTAAAATCACCTAACGTCATCTCCTGGATCAAGGATGAATAATAAGTCCAATTTCCCTCATGTATGAGTGTAAGATTCACCAATTATGAGAATGAGGTCAACTTGATTATGTTCACCTGCACCTGAATGGCATACCACAAACCATCCTCCAAATGTATCACCCTCAAGGTGTTATCACCCACCATGTCGGGTGTGAAGAGAGACAACTAAGTGAATGATTTTGTATAGTCCATGATGAACATGTCACTCTGTAGTAGGATCAAGAACTTATGAGCTCTCTCTGCCCTCAGTGTATCCAGAAATAAGTGCTCTAAGAACCCAGCCTCAAAGACCTTTCAGGACAGTCCCTCATGTCTACCTGTCTGGACCTACACATCCCACCACCGCTCAACTGGTCCTCTGAGCACATACGTCACTAACTTTACCCTCCATCCTAGAGGCTACTCAAGATGGTTGAAGATCATATGGATTGTCCTGATCCAGTTCACAACCATTTGTGGTCCACCCACACCCTGAAATAGCAGTGGGTGCTGCGACCGGAACACCTGAGTCATATACTCCATAAAAGTATCTGCTCCCTAATCTCCCTTGTCAATCCACTAGATTATATGCACTAGGCTCGCTGTGAGCTACTCATCAAGACAAGGCCCAAAAGCTATAAATTCAGGTAGCTACCTGATGATGAAATGTCGAGATGCCACATAGACAGGCTCTGCTATAGTGGTCAACATTGCTACAGTTCCCAAAATTTGGGAAGGGGTCCTTCTTCCCCTAGAGCAGGGATGTGTTTTCCCCCTGCAACCCCCAATAAACTCACCACAGAGCTCGAATCACGAATGTTCTGGGCCGGTGCGCAGTACAGACTACAAGTATTCGACTCAACTAGATCGAGATACACCAATACAACACTACCCTACCATCACCCAAGCCTGTACCTGTGACTCATGATTTTTTTGACCCATTGGGGATTTATGATGACCGTTAGGGGTCACAACATGTTCCCACTCCTGCGGATTTAAATCATCGCCTGCATAATGTTCCATCAGATCTCATCTAGGTGGCATCCCATTGAATACCGAAACAAGTCCAGACAACCCAGATGACACATATATAAACAAAAAGATATGGAAATAAGTAACAGGCAGTGAAAACTCTCCCCTTACCCCTCCCCCATCACAACCATGTCTCATGACATCCAGCTTCATAGCCCCTTACTCGCTCATATAAAATCCATGTATCACATATACCTTGGGCCATTCCTATCCTGATGACCCATGTCGCTTCAATATGATGACCTCATCACCTAACATGGTGACCAGAATCACCCCACAGAATTGTCCATGTATACTCTTATAAGATTCAGACCCATATTTACAAGTATCACATATAACAAAGAAATTTATTAAAGGTGAATGCATATATATATATATATATATATATATAACACAACCCTACTATGTGCCTGTCATAAGAATAAACAAGTATAAAAACCCCCTTTCCATACCAATCCAAGGGTATAAAGGTCCTCTCATGCCATATGAGGTCAAGGGTCACATATCACAATAGATAACAAGTCACCCAACCCATTTAGCCACCCAAATAGTGCTTTCGACTGAGTTTCACTAGCCTTAGGTGTGCCACCTTGTGCGCCAAAGTCTACTGACTAATAGTGAGGGTGTCAAGGGGTGATAGTAGAGAGAATATACCCTATTATGATGATATAATAATGGTAAATGTAAATATAATGCAGTAGAAAGAAATACCATAACGACCTGAACCAGTAACCCGCCCATGGAGGAACAAAACAATATCATACAATAGTAGAAGCATAACTAAACAACAATAGTGGAATAAAATAAACAAGTCAAACATACCATTTTTAGTTAAGTGTTCATATCAATAAGATTTATATAATGAAATAATATAAGGTTTTTCAATGACTTATTACAATACATAAATATATAATAGAATGCTGATAACAAAAAGAAAACAAAAGGAAACTCCAGTTGAGTTAAGAATCCATGGTCCCTTTCCATCCATATCAATACTATGTTCCAACTCCAGATCTTGAACCATTACCTGATTGCAAAGCCATAAAATATAAATGTTTCTTGAAGGGACCATGTAGGGTGTGAGAAATGATCTCAATTGACCATATCCAATGTGTGGTTACCTTACATTTGTGATTAAGCTAGAGTTTACTAAAAATAAAGAAAGGAAGTGCATGCGTTTAATAAACACTAGATTTTCTTTTTCTTGATAGCCAGAAAGAAGCTATCACCTACTTTGGTCATAAAAAGAATACTTTATAGGAGAGGATCCTTAATTCATAGCTCAAGGCATACCCTAATGTAGAATAATCAAGTTGAACCCATAGGTTCTGCCTCTAGTAAAGTCACCCAGCACATTATGTCAACTGACAACTTGTTTCCATGTTAAGTCATAGGCGTTCTGAAGGCATGCCCAAATCATGTACCTAGTACCACTAACCTCATCTCAAGAGAAAACTCATTGGCCCTTGGCCCGATTCCCGATGATCAATGATATCTACCCTCCAATTAATATCATCGTCAACTCAACAACCGACATCCCAAGGAATTACAATTTCCATCCTCCCAAATAATTCATGGCTCAATGGACCCAATCACGGTGAGGCTCATCCCCCAACTGTTAGTCTCAACACTATCAACTGATGTCTCATCACCATCCTCTTGAAATTCAATGGAAAGCACCTCTATTAAATTACCTATGTCACATCTCTTAGAGGTCCCTACACACACGAGTGGTCAAACCACATCATCATCTGAGTTATCCTATGTGAACATGATTCTAAACGGTGCATTAGACAACACGGGTGAGCGATAATAACCAATTTAGAACCTAACACAAACTATTTCGGCACCTCATGACCCAGAGACCATGTCACCCCGTCTATTGGCCATGTCATCTCATATATCTCAGGCTAAGCCTGCAACCTAAGAGCTTCGCCACCTCAAACTGACAACTGACCCACCCAATTGGTGATCAACATCAACCAAGTAACTCAGGATAATCCCGTTCTAATGATCACACACCTTAAACAGATAACAAACACCATCTCAATCTTTGGTCGAAGTTTGTCATATTCTCAAAGAACGCATAAATGATTCATAAATATATAAAAATTCAATATAATTAAAAAGAAAAACTCAAATTAAATGAAAGGAACCTTGGTCTAATCTTCCCAAGGTCCAAATCCCCTATCACAGATGAAACCATTTGTAGAGTTGGTTGACCATGTCATAGGCTTCTTACATGGATTCAATTTATTAATTAAAGAAAATCATTAAATTTATAGGGTCTCGCTCAGAATACCTGATGATGTGATAAATGTTGGGCCCCCAAAACACTCATGAAAACACAAAGACAGATGAGCACCACCTAAATCATGTTGATAGAAACCTACACATCTGAAAATTTCCTCTAAATCAGACCGATTTGGAAGAAAATAGTGTTTTAGATGAACGCCCTGAAAATAGGGTAAAACCACTTGCATGGATTTAGCACACTATATGGTGATGGAAAGGAAGAAAATAGGTAAGAGGGTGGAAATCCTTATTAATACGGATCCAAAGTTGCTGAAAGATCACCAAACAGAGGCCATAAAGAGGATATAGATCAATCCATAACCAGAAGAATAAAAGGAGGAGCTCCCTATTAAGCGTACAAAGATGAGAAGAAGAAAGGGAGTAAAAGAAGAAAAGGGACATGGGAGAATATGTCATTTTGTATCTTTAATGTGTCACATGGTTAGCTCACACTGTTTTCCAAACTATGTTACAATGGTATGGCTAATGCTTCTTAGAAGCCAAAACCAACACAATTAGCCTGCACGGTTAGACCAAACTATGCGGAAACCTTACACGCTACAATGCATAGTTATTGACCAGTTGAAACTAACCTTATAGTTTATGCATGATTTTCCCAAACCATTTGCAAACCATATGGATTACCTCTTAAAAAAACTACATAGGTCTCGAATGGTTGTGTGACTCCTCCTATATGGTTTACCAAACGGTTACTAGTGAAATAGGAGGGTGTACAGTTTCACTTTAGAGGTCGCACTACTTGTCTAAACTATGTGCCTCTGTCTGTGCACTTTGAAAACATGGTTCTCATCCTCTAACGAACCCTGAACCCAACCGAAACCCTATGAAACTTGTCAAGACTTAATCCATGACTAAAAACAAGATATTGGGTGAAGGAAAAACTCTGAATTAAGTTCCATTGATCAAATATAATTTCGTCTACCCACTAAACTCCAAAAATTCAAAAAACGGGCAAGGAATTTGAACTCCTCTAAAAACACAGGACGTTATAGCTGTTCTTTATTTCAATGCGATGAGATTACTTAGTGTTTCATTAGAAAATTATTCCTATTTATATTAAAATATAATTTAATTATAAATTTTTATAATTAAATTTAATTATTAATTATAAATAATTATAAGTAATTATTGGATATCATGGCTTGAGATAGATTTTGAAGAGTTTGAGGATTCTTGGACAAGTTTAGGTGAGGGTTTTTGGGTTATGATTAAGGGGAATAACTTCATGGATGGGGTAGGTGGTCTATATGCATTTTTCCTATGGTAATATGCTAGATTCTTGTGGAATATTATACATGTAGTCTCACCAACTTGAGTGATTATCCATTTTAAAATAATTAAATTGGTTAACTAAAATGATATTCCTATGAATGGAATGAATAAATGTGTCAAATGCCATGACAAACCCTTATACACTAACTGGACATCTCAACCATCAATATTCGAGAGCCTAATTATAATTGTTTTCCTAGGGATACATAAACCCCCTGAGGATTGTAAATAAAATAAAATGAGTTATGTAACCACAAAATTTTTCGGTGTAGGTTCCATGGTGACCACTAAGTAGAGGGATGTGATGGGGTTGGAGTGTTTATCTCTAGTAGTCCACTGTGATATTATGAGATGCCTTAGAGCCATTTGGTTAGTGTGATGAGTGTGGGATGAGCGTTCATCCAAAAGTTAAACATGGTTACTTGGGTTGGTATCTCTTGTATACATTGATGGATAGGTTGGGTGTGTGAGGACCTAACTTTGTTGAATTATAAAAGGGGGTGTTTTGAGGTGATCTCCCTTGTGTGGCACTAATTTAGGATGCCTACGATCCTGATGAGGTTCTGTTATGATTTTCCAAAAGGATTTTATGTTCTCTAAGTGATGGGTGTTCACCCGAGAATTGGATAATGGATCCAATGTGGGTGTTTATGTCATGATAAGACTTAGGAGGACCCGATGAGCCTAATATGGCCACAATGATGATTAAAATCCATGATCCTAAGAGGTCGAACTTGTTTATGTGAGACGGGTTGGGTTAATAGTCAAACCTTATGAGATATGGTTTATGAGATATTATAGGAGAGATGAACTACCCTTGAAACTTTAAGTGTAATTCCTAGGTGGTTACCTGGGATTTAGCTGTTTGGTCTTAAATGGAATGCTTGGGGCTATTCATCCAATAATCCTTACTTCAATGGAAAAAAACTCATTAGATAGGAAATAATTGAGTTTAGTTAGTTAATTATTTCCTAATTCTCTAAAACTATCAACCTAAAAAGGTCTTGGATATGTGGTATATTAAATCTGCCACCGCAGAACACAATGCAAGGAAGAAAAATGCAGTAAATCGCAGGCCTGAGGACTTGACCCCATGACCTGCCCCTCACCCCCAAACCCTTACCACAAAACCCTTACCACCCCACCACCAACGATTGGGCGTAAAAAAGGACATGGATATGTAAGTGACCCAATATATGTTACTAATATAGTAATTATGGGGGTTAAATTTTTTTTCACTTATGATGGTATCAAATCTAGCATGTAAAGAATACGTGTTTACACTAGTAGAAAAAAACATTTTAACATCGGTTTTTAAGCTGTAACATTGTTTTTCTATTTAACATAAATACATCTAACATAAGTGTTATTTTTAACATTAGTTGAATAAAATGGCATTAAAATACTTATTTTCAAGGATTTGAGGTCGATTATATGGATAACCGATGTCAAAAGTGAAAAATCAGACCCTTTCGATGTTAATTTTTTTGATAATTAACATCCAAATCTTCTTATATCATCGTTTATTAGAATAATGAATGTTATCAGATACTTTCAACGTATGTTATCAAAATATTCGATGTTGAAAGTGTCTCGTTTTGTTTTTAAAATATTTTGATTCAGATTAATGACTAGGAATAAAATATGTGATAAAATAACTAAAAATTGCAAAAAACAAATGAGATTAAGAAAAATAAACATAAATCTTTGACTTAATATCTTTTCTTGTGTCAGTGTCCTTAAAATATATATATTGTTTGATGAGAACATGTGTGGAATCCACAGATGAGTCTTGTAATGAATTATAAACTCTAGTTAGTACATACCATGTGCATGTTTTATGTTCTTAACTTGAAAGGATGAATTCTTCTTTGTCATAAAAAAATATTCAAAAAGTTTACCGATGAGGGAAACTAATAAAAAAAATAAATGATGAGTGCATAATGAATATCATGTTGAAATAATCCAATGAAGAAATGGAATGAAAATGTAGATTGAAGAAGAGTATATCAAAAATTTAGAAAGTGAGAGAGAGAACATATATATGTTATTTGAAAATGTTATCCCACAACGTAATAAAATTTATATGGGATTTTAAAACTTTAAAACACACTATGAAAAAAATTAAAATATCACTGGAGCATGATGGAAATTCAATATTTTACATAGGCTCTCTAAATAACTAACATTAAAAACTTTGTTGAGTTTATGTTTTATCTTTAGTTATTTACATAAACAATGTTAAAACTGTTTCTCGTAGAGTTTTAACATAATTTATTTACATAATCGACATTAAGAGTCTTTCGCACTGGATTTTAACATTGGTTACTTGTATAACTGATACTAAAACTCAATAGATAATGTTTTTAACATCATTTTTGTAAATAATCAATGTTAAACTCATAATTTGAATACTTTTTTTACTAGTGTTAGCATTAGGTATGGGAGTGTGGATATGGGGTCTCATTTATTGTAACCACTAAGGTCTCAATCAACGTAATAGATTGGTGAATTAGGATGGGTGTCTTTTATCACTGAATAGATATTTTTATAATTGATTCACCCAAAAGGGTTATGTCCAATGAACATACAATGATGATATATCGATGTAATAATAAATACACTAACTGACTATTATATAAATACACTTTTATGATCAGTCATTTTCTGAGTCCAAGAGTCATAAACTCTTTTTATCTTTACACTCACTGCTTTATGAAAATGTAAAGAAATGTAAACTGTAATAAGTAAATTTTCCAAGAAAATCAATATACTAAATTGATTTAGGTATTTTACTTCATATCTATCTCCATGAGTTTATCCAGCTCTTCAGGTAAGCATATGTTCTTCGATTTTTATAGCACCTTTCACAAAAATTGTAGATATTCAACAATTCATCTCCCCGTGCATTGAATTTCATATTACTCTTTTCAAGAATTCAATTTTTTGAATCTCTCTCCTCCAAATTTATGAAACTTGTTAAGTCATCTATCTAACATAAATGGCATGGTTTCTTAATCCTCGCAAAACCATGGAATTAAGTAAATCTATTTTTCTTTTATCATGTTTAGTTTCCAATATATTTTCATCTAAAATTAATTCCTTTAAAACATTAATTTAGGGACATGTTGTATTCTTCAAACCGTGTAAGAAATCCCTAAATATTTCCTTTAAAAAACTACCCCTTTCAAACCATGATATCTAAAACACCATGTCTATGTGAATCCATGTCGACCAACGGTGATCAAGTAAAAACATGGCTTCCAAACAAGACATGGTTTGACAAACATCTTAGCCATAACGACTTTATCTTCTTCATTTTAGTTATTTATTAAATAAAATAGGAATAAAAAGGACATGGTTTTAGTATAACACAACATTGTTTTTTAATACATCACAATATAACTTCCAGACTTCTCATAACATCAACAAAATTATTTCAAACTTCATCAACGCCAAAAATCATACAAAAAGTCCAATTAAAAAAAAATACAACTTACTTTCAATGTGTTCTAACATTCATTTCTTTTGATCAGCCCCGGTCCCATCAATAAAATTCTGGTTTACCATGTTGATTGTTTAATCACGTTTTTGTTTCTGTTATTGAATATGTATTTAAATCACATTATGATTATATTGTCGTATAATTAATGAAAATTTCTATTTTTTGAAACATTGATATTCAACTAGTGTAATTATTCTTTTATGAATCATGTTGAATCTATTTTTTAAGTTGTTGTCCAAACTAATATTGACCCTATATTTGTGATACTTACAACAAAGGTTTTTATGTGTTGGAATTTTTTAGAGATTCATTGAATATTTCTCTTAGTGTATCACAGTTCAATAGATTAATGATGAAAATAAGGTCCTATTATCATAATATTCACTATATAATTATGTTATTTATACCCAGATGGTTATGGAATTTGGTTATTATTCTTTAGTTTTCTATTATGAAAATGTTTTATTAAACAAATAAGAAATATTTTGAGATTTGTTAAACTATCTCTATAATCAATTCTAAAAACTATTGAATATGGATTTCATATTGTGACCAACAACACCACTCACAATAACTTTAATAACATGATGGAACAAATTATAAAAATATATCAATAAAATTAATTAAAAAAATAAACCAATAATTCATTCAAATAAAAAAAATAAAAATTGATCAAAAAAATTTCACTATCCTGATGTGAATAGAGAAATCACTGAAGATTAGAGTTTCTAAATGAGAAGTCAAAGAATGAACTTTTGTTAACACGTCGTATGTGTGTGAAGTGGTTAGTTGGGGGATGGTGTATGAAATAAGGATGAATAATTTTACATATCTCTCAAAAAAATATTTGAAAACCTAGGAACAGAGAGACAATGTCGAGGTCGGTGATCAGATTCACAAGGGAGACCACAAGTGAAGCCATTAAAGTTTCCATATCAAAAAAATCAGAATCACTAAGAAGATCTAAGAATAGGAAAACAAAACAATGAGATTATTCCATATTTTAGAAATAGAAGATTCAATAGAGAGATTCATTGAACATCGATAATGGATTTTCCGAAAGCTGAAGATGTGAGCAGTGGGAAGTGAATTTAAATCGTCTCAGGATCGACACCTGAACCTGATGGTCAGGTTGGATACTGGATTAATTCCACGTCATGTAAGTCCATCTAAACTATTAAAATGTTGAAAAAATAATAATGAAATATGCTAAGGGAAAGTAAAAAAAGAAAATCATGGGGTTAATTAATTCCCGCCTAAATAAGGGTTATAGAAATCTTTTGACTGCCAAAGCTACACTGAAGCAGTGAACTTCGAGATTATTTGAGGACCAAGTTCAGAATTTTCCAGCTGTGGCTACATTGACTCAGTTCCACTTGTCAGTAGTGGCTATACCAGTGTAGGTTCTTCACGATTCTAGGGGATGGAAGCCATACCCGATGTTTGCAGCCGCTATTTGCAGCATTTGTTCATAGGGGGCGGTAATAAACCATGCAAATTTGAGGATTTCTAAAGGTTTATTCACATGAGGTGTTTTAATGCAGCAGTTACAAGATGCATTTTCAGAAACCCTTTCCAAGAGCGCAGCAATTTGCAGGAGGTGTTCCCATCCTGGTTCATGATTCTTCTATTACCTTTCTCTTTTAGAAAGAACAACATGAAATCACAGATTAAATTATGTGTTGACATCTCTAGTGTGAAATTTTACTATGAATTGATAATTGAAATTCCAAGTTCCAAATTTCAAAATATTATAAGAAGAGAACTGATATTTTTAATGGGAAATTTTCGATGGGAATTTCCATTTGGAATTTTCTATTGAAAATTTTTAGTGCGAATTTCCGGTGTGAATTTCCAGTGAGAATTTCAATTGGGAGTTACTACTGTGAATTTGAAAGTTTAATTTACAATGGGAATTTCTAGTTTGAATTTTCAGTTCAAATTGGTAGTATGAATTTACAGTGTTAATTTCCAGTGGTAAATAATAGTTTGAATTTGCAACTCCAATTTCCAATGGTAATTTCCACTAGATTGAATGGTAATACCATTAAAAAAATTATAGACAACTGTGATATACCACTTTGTGCAGAGAAATTGTACATCACAGAATGACAACAAGGGACCTAAATCTAAATTATCTACATAGTGCAGAGGCCATAAATTCATTTGATTTAAATGTTGTTCAACATTTTTCTTGACTGCTAAATCACGGAGCATAGCAGTGAGGACATTACAAACTCAAATAGCAGTGTAGAAATTAGCATCATCAGAGAAAAATTCCCAAATTTGGAAGAAATCACCCCTTGTGAAAACATTTCTAAAGAAATCAGTACATGGAGACCATGTATTGGGATGGATTTTAAATCAGATTAATATGCTTATTCATTTTATGTTTCATATGGAGGCATTTTTGGTTTCAGTGTATGGAAACAGTATGTTAAAAAACATAAAAAGGACAAAAGTTTGGTAACATCCACATTGTATACATGTATCAAAGAAGGATTTCGAAGAGCATGAAAAGTGATGTCAATGTCAAAAATCCAAGTTCATAAAAAAAGACTAATATTCTAGCATAAATGGGAGTTGTCTACATGTCCAATAACCAATATGAGTTCACAAAATTTGTTGAGGAGCATAACCATCCATTACATACTCCCGAGACCATGTATTTCATGAGGTCACAAAGATGCATTAGTGATGAAAAAGGTGCCGAGTTGGATGTTAACGAAAAAGTTGTTCTGAATCCCGGTGATTCGTTTTCACATGCAACGGTTATTGAAGGTGGCCCTGTGAGTCTTGGATATACACGAGTGGACCAACTAAATTATCTACAGTCTAAAATACAAAGTGAGTTGAAACTATGTGATGCTGATGGTATGTTACAATACCTAGAGGAGAAATTAAGAGATAACACGCCATTCGTATACTCAGTGCAACGTGACATGTGTGGTCAAATTAGCAACATTTTTTGGATTGACCTGAGAATGAAGGTTGATTAAAAGAATTTTGGAGACACTGTCGTGTTTGACACTACCTTCAACACAAACAAAGAGTATAGGCCTTTGGGAGTGTTTTTAGGTATAAATCATCATAAGGAGATTGTAATTTATCATTCATCGTTGTAATATGATTATATTATAGACTCATTTAGTTGGATGTTTAATAGATTTTTTGGTTTTCATGGAAGCAAACATCCAACGACAATTTTCATAGATCAAGATGCAACTATTTCTAAAGAAATTAGTTTGACATTACCTATAACAAGACACAAATTATGCACCTAGAACATAATGAAAAATTGAATGAAACACTTGGCCCATGTAATGAAAGATGACTTGACCATGTTGGAAAAATTGAAAAAATTCATGTATGGAGTTGCATAGATTTCAAAATTTGAAAACAGATGGAAAGAAATCCGACTACATTGTAGTGATACAAATTCATCATGGATAGAAGATATATACAATGTCAATGAAAAATGGGATCATTATTTTATGAAAACTGCATTTATATAATTAATTCGAAGCACAAAGTTAAGTTAATGTTCCAATGGTGTATTAAAAGATTATTTGAATCTTAAACTCAGTTTATTTGAATTCTTCTAACAATTTGATCTTATGTTGGAAAAGAATCGGTATCGATAAATGAAATCTGAATTTGATGGAATGTAAAAGCTACCACACAATCATTTTCCATTTCATCTAATCATGGATCAAGCAAGTCATTTGTACACTAAAAAAATATATTATCTTTTTCAGCATGAACACCAACAATGTGGTGATTGTTTTCTTAAATCTTGTAATGAAACGGTTTCCCAAAAATGGTATCTGGTGGAAACTAAAGGTTAGTAAAATGTGTTTAGAGTAGAATTGTACCAATAGTCACCTATTAGAATTGGTTGTACTTGTATGAAATTTGAGAGTTATGGCTATTTGTGTTGTCATACATTGAAAATATTAGAATGGTTGGACATGTAGTACTTGCCAGAGTTGTATATCCATAAGATATGGACAAGAAATTACCATGAAATCTAGTTGGAAGGCATTACATTTAATCATTTTGAAGAGTTTATGGTAGCAATAAAAGATCAATGTTACCAATTGTTGGAACGAATGACAATAAAGCGTGTACCAGAATCCTGTGAGTTTGAACAAGGATATAGAATTGTAATGTCAAATTTGAACAATTATGCTAGAGAATTATAGGAAGACAAAAAGAATGTACCCTCAAAATTCAGTAAACAAGAATCTAACAATAAAGGTTGACAATAGTCTAAAATATCATTTAAGAAAAAATAGAAAAGTAAAAGTGGTGACAAGCTGAAAATTTGTCAAGATAAGGCAAGAAAACACATCAAAAAATGGTGCAAAATCAGAAATCAAGATATCGCATAACTGGAACTGTATTGTTATTATTTACTTATGTTAGTGAACTAATACATTTTATGTTTTCATGACTAAATATTATTATAATGCTATTGTAGGGAACAACTACAGAACTACCAAATAGTGTATGTAATGGACAAACTATCACATATGTCAATGTAAGTACTATACGGTAGGTTACAAAACATTTGATATTGAAACCCACATCATATCAAATTATATAATGTGATATTTAAAACCTTATATGGTATAAGTGGTTATGTGTAACTCTCAGTGATGGTTTCATTGTTGGACACTCCATGTAGCTCTATAACATATTAATAGTAAATTATGAAACGATAAGGAAAATCAGACCCTCCACATCATATCCTACTGACCACAAAGTAGGGCCCCGGGATAAGAAATTTTTTGTAGAAAAATCATAACCTCCACCTCAGAATTTAATTTCCACCATTCCATGGGTAAAACAAGCATGAACCCCTATCCTGGATTCACTATTTTATCCACACCATAGTCTGAATCCACCTTGTCATCCTCTGGTGCTTCAGAATATTCTTACTCTTTGATCCCCAATTATTCACCTAGATAAAATCTCTAAAATACTAGCCTAGTGGACCATGTTCCAACCATGAAACCACCATTGAGAGTTACATTGAAACCCACATCATAACACTATATATAATGTGATATTTAAAACCTCATACAACAGTTCTTCTATTATTTTATTATATTAATTACCTATTTCATTCAATGCTAACATTCATAAATAATGTTATAATAATATTGTAGATAAATTCAACAAAACCGTTGAATACTGGTTACCATGATAATAGTGTCATAAATCTCAATGTATGTACATATTGTTTTGTATATTCAAAACCTACAAATTTAAAAACAGTTCAAAGCAGTTGATATGTTGTCTTATTTGAAATCTTATGCAACACTTTTGTTAGTTATCATTTTAGTTGTTAATATATATTTATTGATGCAATTATGATCCAACAACGGGGAATTTTCCACCATTGACGATGAAAGATTCAGAAAAAATTACAAATGGGAATGAAAACATAAATATGAGTACTGAGAACTCATTTCATGCCTTTCAGAATTCAATTGATACACAAATTCAACTACAGATGTCATCACATTATGAAACTTCTTTTAAAAACCAGTTTTTATAATTTAATTTTTTGTTGCTGATACAGAAATTGTAAAAATAATCTTGTACATGATAAAACTAGAAATGTCCCCTCCCATTTTACAATGAAAAAGTCCAGTGGAAAATTCCAATTTGAATTCCCAGTTTCAATTTGTATGTACAACAAGTTACCATCAAACTGATGGAAGAGAGTGAAAAAAATGAAACTATAACACCTAATAAAATGATGTAAATGAAAATGAAAATTTCCACACACAATTTAGAGTGGGAGTTCCCACTCCAAATTCTCATTTGGTTGTTATATCCACAACCAGTTTCTTTTAAAAGGACTTACCCACACGTTATAGTGTGAAATTCCACTGGGAATTTACAAATAAAATTCCAAGTTAGAATGTATATGCACAGAGAGTTTACATTGAACCAACTATCCCACAATTTACTGTGAGAAATTTCAATGGTAATTTCCAATGAAAATTAACAGTTGGAATTTTTATGCACAACCGGTTTACATTGAAATACGTGACTTCATAGACTACAAGAAGAAATACCATCTTAACTCCCTTAATACTGTTAAATATTAAATCAACATAAGCTATATAAAAATGGTTATCCAGATAAGACAATTTCCATTTTCACCCTATGTAACACCCAAAAAAGTGATGAAAACCAAAATGAAAAATTTCAATCCACAGTTTATAGTGGGAATTTTCACAAGAATGTTCCAATGAGAATTCCCTGTTAATTATTTTATGTAGAGAAAGTTTCCTAGTCATTAAAATAAAACAATGCTTACTAAAAATATAAAGACAATAGAAACACCTATCATAAAACCAATGTTTATTCATCCTGAAAAGAAATTTCCCATTTCTACCCACCAATCAACCACCAGCACCATCACAAGAATTTATTTTAATTATGTTTGTTACAGGACAACCATATTTCTATTACAATAAAAAGGTTAATCAATAATCATCATTGCTTCTAACGACTACCAAATACTTCTGACTCTCAACATTGATCTCCGTTGTCATCCTCCGAGGATCATTTAAGAAGTAATTCACCATAAAAAAGCACCTATCAACAAGTTCTTCTTACGTCAAAAATTATGAGACTTCAACTCATGTAGCCAAACATTCCATGATATAACAAATGATTGCACCACAATCCAAAGTCTCATCTCCCTGTTACGACATCTTCTCAATTGTCATGTCCCATTTACGTGGCTTGAACTTCTCTCCATGAACAACACTGAAAACTTCCTCCAAATATGATTTCTATAAAAAATTCGATGATTAGTTAATATATTAATGTATTCAAAATTATATTGTACATTATATAAAAACTTACCACAGTCATTGAATATTTAAGGAGCAGATTGCTTGCTCTTCTGAGTTGAATGGGTTGCATTGAGTTCTAATATCAAAACAAATTTTTTTTCAATTACATGTCTAATAAAGTCCAATATATATTATCATAATTTACTGGGCATAATTAAAAAGTGGAGCTCCTCATATTGGAAATTATTAGACGTTTCAAAATGGTGTCCTTTTTTTTCATTTTTTGAATACAGAACTCCCTATATGCCAATGACAAAATAAAATGTAATAATTTAGTAATTATTAACTGTAGACATGTTTTAAACATGAAAAATGAAAAAAATATGATCATCATTGTATGAAAAATGAAGTACAATCTTTCAGTAAAGTTGTTCATCATGAACGAACATCTTTCCACATCGGCAATGCTAGCCATACTCTGAAGTTGACATATTTCTTGAATGATCACTGTATATGTATCTATGACCTATTTTGAAAAATTGAACTTAATAAAAGAAAAAGTAGGACTGATTAAATAAACTAATCCAAAACAAACTATAATAGAAGTGAAACACTTCTTTAACAAATCACTAATGTTTTTCATATTGATATGTTGTGATTTGTCACTAGATTTCCATACCAAACTACTGTTTTCATGCAAGGTCATTTTTAATTTTAGTATAGTATAAACTATATGAAAAGAAATTACAACACAAATTTAATAACATCACCTATCCCTATCTCCACCAAAAAACATTTGCATCAGTCTTCTATCATTTGTTGTCACTATATTATGTTTCATTACCCACTTAAGAATTAATTGGGATAGCTTGCCAAATATTTCTAGCCTCTTCGTCGCAATAATCTGTGGATATATATATGGATGATGACAATTTTGTTTCCTCATCCTAATCTTGACACCTCTAACAAAAGGCATTTGTATCTTAGTGGCAAAAGAGATTACAATGGACATGTCAACACGTTTTGGGCCTTTATTGCCCATTTATTCATTTATATCTTCCTCCTCACATTCCTCAAAAATAGTTTCTTCCATCCTCTCAGCATCATGAATATCCTTTGATCTATATTCATTTATAGCAGTTGAAGTAGTAATATTTTCCATTTAAATATCTTCACTCTCAATATATTCTAAAACAATTTCTTTCTCCTCATAAAAAACTGTTTTAACATCTTCCTTCCCCTTCAACATTGCTTTCAAAAGCATAATCTGTCTACTCTATAGCTCTATTGGGGCCTCAAGTTGCTTGACCTGCTTATGAAGTTTCAAATTCTATATCTAGAAGCCTAAAAACACCTCCTTTGAAACAACTATCATGTGTCGTCTCATACTGAAATGAACTTTTTTTCATCAACTACATGAGGACCAGGTACTATAACATTAGAAGGCCTTGACTGTAGCATAGGGCTCTTCCTAGACTTGGTTGGAGTCTTGATTATATAGTACAAACATGATTACAGATTTTATAAAATATTCTAAAAGAAAAGGAATGTTTAGTAACATATTCTACTAATAGTACCATGGTAGATTTATGTATAGCGACATCAACATCATGGAAACTACACCAAAAAAATAAAGAAGCACCCTCTATTTTGGGTGAAACATTCCCAAACATCTCAACACACCAATAATGTAATATTTAATATTGTTAGGAAATAATAAACCAACATTGAAAAATTAATCAGATAAATAAAGATGATAACCTTACCAATAAGATAACAACGAAGCCAAAAACTATTAATGGGAATGAGAGATTTTTTTTCACTGATGTGAGAAGCTAGTCATGAATACCAGCATCCCATGAAAACCTCTTCACATTTGAGATATCATCAAAATAAGTAAAAAAATTCAAACCTATATAAGAACCGGATGTGGGAAAAAATAATGTGGCACATGAAAACAAGAAAATAAAACATGCAACATCAGATAAATCTTTCTCTTCCCTTGCTCCAACATTGTCAAGAATAGCTCTTTGTAAAACACCATGTGTTAATAACTAGAGCACATGTGCAAACCTCCTCCTGAAATGGGTTGAGTTATTTGGTTGTAATGTGTATGTATATGATAAAGGAAACTCACCATCCTCATGCCAAATATATCATGGATTTCATCAACTATGAATTCCATCATGCTACCATCTATATCAAACATTTTTAATTTAACATTATACCTCTTTAATACTAATAAAACAAGACCATATGTTTTTTTACAATCATCAAAGGGCACTCTATTATCAACAAAGACAAAAAATTTCCAAAATGGGATCTTATGAATAAATATAATGTGATTCTCAGTTAGCTTAGGCCTAATCTCATTAAAATATTTCCAGAACCCAATCATTGAAGACCTATAGTGGGTGATAGATGATATAGATGCTTCTTCCATAAAAAAACCAGTATCCCAAAAAAATTATCTTCTTCAATGCCAATATTAACATAAGGAAATCAAGTGATGACATTACCAAAACATGGTGTTCAATTTAAACTCATTATAAAAAAGGATCAATAGTTTAAAATTAGAAATTAATTCCATGGGGAATTTTTAGTGGGAATATTCAGTAGAGATTTTCAGGGGGGAATTTACAGTGGGAATTTCCACTGGAAATTTCTGGTGATAATTTCCACTGTAAATTTCTAGTGGAAATTTCAACATGGAATTTTCAGTAACAAATTCCAGTGGAAATAACCATTCAAATAGTAGGAAAAGACGACTTACAATTTCAAATCCTTTTAATTATGGTTTATAGTTGGAAATTATAAATGAATTGCATAGGTAATTTGCAGTAGGAATATTCACTGGGGATTTCATATGGCAATTTCAACTAGAAATTTCTGGTGGAAATTTAAATTACGAATTTCCATAAAAACATTCCAATGGACATATCAACACCAACAGTAGGAAAAGACGGTGTGAATTTCAAATGGGAATTTGTGGGGTGAATTTTCAGTAGGAAATCCAGATGGAATTTCTAGTGGGAAATTGTGGTGTGAATTTGCAGTGAAAAATTCCAGTGAAAATACCCATACCGACAGTAGGAAAATATGGTGTACACTTTCCACGCATTCTAATAATGGTTCTGCATATTCCATTGGAAATTTTCAGTGGGAATTTATAATGGGAATTTGCAGTGGGAATTTGCAGTGGGAATTTTCACTGGGAATTTTCACTGGAAATTTGCACTAGAAATTTCAACTGGGAATTTCTAGTTGAAATATCGATGCCAAAAGTAAGACAAGACAATGTACAATTTAAACTCATTTTGATTATGGTTTTTTAGTTGGAAATTATAAATTAATTCCACAGGGAATTTCCACTATTAATTTTCACTGGGAATTTCCACTGGGAATTTCTAGTGATAGTTTCTACAGGGAACTTCCATTGAGAAATTCCAGAGGAAATATCACAGCCCAACAGTTCAAATATACGATGTAAATTCTAAAAATGGGTTTTAGTTGTAAATTATAAATCAATTCCACATGTAATTTACATTACATTTCAAAATTACCAATTACAGTTGGAATGGGAATTTCCCCTGAGAATTTCCAATGGAAAAATAAAAGAGGAAATTTGTAGTGGGAATTCAATGCTAAATATTCATTGGAAATTCCCGATTTAAAACAAAAAGTGATTTAAAAACTAGTTGTTTATAAATTTTAAATTTTAAATGAATTTTAATGCGACATCCCAATAGGGAAAACAAAGAGGCGCTTGAAATTCCCAATCAAAATTGCCAGTGGGAATCTCTATGGAAACAGAGGTAATTCATAGAGTAAAATTTCAACTGAATTACAAAAATTATCTCACAGTTTTAAATTCAGAATGAATTACCATTGTAATAACTAGGAATTACCACAGGGAATCCTCAATGGGAATTTCCATTGGGAATTTCCAATGGTAATTTCAGATGGGAATTTACACAGAAAATTTAGCACCGAATGAGAACTGGAAATTGTCACCATATTTTTTAGTGAATACAATGGAATTACCACTCGGAATTACCACTGAGAATTAACACTTGGAATTTCCATTGATAATTAAGCACCAAATGAGCATTGAAAATTTTCACTAGAAATAATCATTGAATACAAATTCCTAGTTACCCATAAGAAATATTCATTGGGAATCCACAGTGGAGAATGACATGAATTTTCAAAAACTATTCAACCAATAATTGGAATTGTAAATTTACATATGAAATTTCAACTTTGAATTAGTTTGGAATTAGAAATCTATCCAGTTGATGAAATATAAATTTCCAGATAAAAATGGAATGAAATTTTGTAATGAAAATACCTACTGCAAATTGCAATTTAAAATTCCCACTGAAGACTCCTGGATGAAACTACACAAAATTAGTAAAAATAATTAAGGAAAATTCATCTCCAGATGAGAATTGAAAATTGTCACTAGAAAAAAATCAGTGAATAAAAATTCCCAGTTACCCATATGAAATATCCATTGGAAATCCACACTGAAGAATGATAGGAATTTTCAAAAAATTTCAACCAATAATTGGAACTGCAAATTTCCATATGAAATTTCAAATTTGAAACAATTTAGAATTAAAAATCAATATAGTTGATGAAATATAAATTTCTAGAGAAAAATAGAATGCAATTTTGCAATGAAAATACAATCTATAAATTGAAATTTAAAATTCCCACTGAAGACTCCAGGAGGAAACTACACAAAATTAGTAAAAAACATTAAAGAAAATAACTAACAGTATAAATTTGAACTACAATGTTACTATAAAAATATCAAAAAACATTAATAGTTTGTTTCATGCTCTTAAAGCACAAAAATCCCTAATAACTATATCATTACAACCAAAAGAACAAAGAAGAACACAAATAGAAATGATTGTATCCCACTAAGTCACTAAAAGAATAAATATAAAGACAAATAGAAATGAAATAAACCACCTTAAATCTTCTCTCTTAATTGGTCAAAAATGCTGAAAGTCTCACCGACAAATTCCCTGATGCCTTCAGAAAATGGTTTTCTGAGGGAGTCGAAGAGGGGTCGGCCGAGGGTTTCACCGCTAGGTTGTGACAAGATGCACCAAAACAATGTCGAATGAATCAAAAGACAGTTTCTCCAAGGTATTTACCTAAGGTTTTCTAACTAAGGGTTTCACCGAGTTGCGAGAGATTTGACCTCAATATGATGATGTCGAACTAATCGGCCGATAGTTTCTCCGACATCTTTCACTGAGGGTTTTGCCGAACCACGGGTGTATGGTTCTACTGAGGTGTAACAGTTATCACCGAGGGTTTTTTCGAGCCACCAAGGGATACGGAAGATTTTTTTTTTCAACCCTGATTTCAATCTCAATGAAGATAAAAGTAATATAATGGTCCACCCATATATTAACCACGTAGAATCCATCCAACGGGAAAACTAAGGGTCAGGTTGAGAGCCCAACTAGAGACAATAATTTTCTATGGGGTGTGATGATATGGTTCACTGAGAATTCTTGATTCAAATTAAGAGGACGATTGGCAGATGTAGATCAACATTGGATAAATTTCATTGATAGGATATATGGTTGGTGGGAAGATTCTAGAAGGCTGACACACCGATAGAGAGTAGAGACGTAGTGGGATGAAGTGAAAGGTAGAGATGAAATTCAGTGAACAAAAATTCTAGATTAAAGAATGCGATATGTCCAGATCATGAAAAAGTCACTACCCGCCAAGTGTATACCTGTTATAAAAACCACAAGGACAAACATAAATGACATAAAACATGCATACATCTCATACTAGCCCCAAAAGTCACATGTTTTCTATAGAAGATGTGAAATAAACCAAAACCTACTAAATTCATATAATGCCAATCAAATGCAACCTTAAGTGTTAAAGAGGGAGGTTTCTCATGAAGAAAATCCAATGTAAAGCTCACAGACAACTTTTGTGCAACCACTTTATATGTCCAAAAAGAACTCTAAAGGTGTTATAGATCAAGATGGGCCATCATCCAACTCAGCATCTGACCCAGTCCGCGGTATGACTCGAAGGACATTTCTAATCCCCAGAGACTGACAACTAGTGTTGGGCATTAAAACATACAAGTAGGGATGATTTATGCCCAAAATAAATAACCAGGACTAGATAAATAAAATTTAACACATAGATAACCAACTACTAAATCTCAAACAATATTAAAAATATATTCAGTTACAAGATACATCTAAAAAATCTAAAAACTAAAATATTGAACTAAAACTAAAGCGAACAAACTGAACTACCACCAAGCGATCTTCATGTGACCTCTTGGTCACGTCCAACCACAATACCACCCATGCTCCAGTAGTGAGAATCTACTATTTAACCTGAACAAAAGCTGAACCTGCAAAATAGTATGGATTTACCAACATCGAGTGGTATATGTAGGTGTGATCTACCAGCTCAATAGGCCACCACCAAATAATTCATATCATTCCTTTCCAAAAAAACATTCCATTAATACTTGTTTGAAATACATTTACCAAAATAAGGTTTTCTTCCACACCATTCATTTTAAAATAAATAAAAATGATTCATTTCCCTCATAATTTAAAACAATCCACAAAAAGGAAAGAGTGGGTTTGTGCTTTCTCTTTCAAAATATCTACTTATAAATCCTTTTTAAACCAACCACACATTTCACAATTTTTCCAAATAAATACCAAAACGAGGTACAAAGAATAAAATCATACACAACGAGGGAAAAAACTCTATTAGTACTCATAACAGAAGAACATGGGAAATCCTAGGAACTAAAAGGATAACCAGAACATACTATACATGTGACTCATCCTGAAGGCATTCCCTACTCAATGACATCATAATTCCCTAACGCCCGACTATCTCCCTACCTAGCCTAGTTGAGGGTCCTGATCCAATAACAATAAACCCATGTATCCACCTACCATGGGCCACTAACTAGTACCATAACCTAGACTAGTTCAACAAATGTTCTTAGAATTCATTTTTTCTATTCTAGGTTCCCATGTTATGTTTCACAAGGGGGTGTGTCATTCAATTAAAACCACAAGTTACAAAAATGATACATACACATCACCCAACTAACACCACCCCAGCCACCTCAAGGGTGGTACCTTGACATCAACATTTATTACACAAGGGAGGTATCATACTGAGGAAACTCCCATATCATAGCTCACTTACTAGGAAAGGGACATAACCCAAGAAGGGTTTTCCAAATATCCATATCAAAATTCCAATCAAGACTTTAGTTCTACCCATCTAGGATACATTTACCAAAAACAAAGGAAACACCTCATAATCCATTTAGAACAATATAAAAACCCATTTTTACTATGCCTTCACCAAAAAATCATTAATATTAAATCACACTCCCAAACACGACACAATTTCCAAACTAGCCTTTATTTCAAATCCACTTTACCCAAAAAAATGATTTAAAAACATTCACAATGCACTCAATGGTGCCAAACATGCCACTCAAAGAAAAAAATCACCTTTTATCAAAAAGAAAACAACTCATAATTTCCCATGATATTTTGAAACCACCCTAAGCCATTTAGGAAGCTATGGAGCCATTTAAAGAGGGAGGAAGTGGAGATAAGAATTATTATTAGAAAACCAAGGTTTGAGAAAAGAACCACTTTCAATGTCATTATCAGTTGAATGCTCATCCATGTGTGCACTCTGTGTACCCATGGATGTTCCCACATCCAATGACATAGTACTAGTGTTCTTTCCCCAACCATATTTGATGGAACTACACACACCTTCCACTAACACAATAAACTATTTCATCAAAACCCCAAATTTCATAAAGCCAACCCAACACCAAAAAACAACTTCTATTGAATGATTCAATAGGAAAGTACCACCCAAAACAAGTAACATAACCATTTAAAAAAAGAGACATTTGTTCAAACACAATTGACTAGGAATATACACGACCATAGATGAAAAAACATATAAAATCCTATTTTTAGTCAAATATACCAACAAGAAAGCACTACCATGGATTAACTATGAATATAATAAAGGTGGGAAACATGTTTTAATAATAATAATTAAGAAATACCATGCATCATATGAATTGAAATTAGAAGAAAAGGCATGGAAACACATATCAGTCGAGTGTGAATGTGAAAAAACCCTTGTAAATAGAAGATTAAGCCTCAAAGAACAAACCACCAACCCCAGAACACAAAAAAACCCAAGATAACACAAAAAACCTAGCATTATGGTTTTCGAAGATATGAATAACCAAAGAAAAATTGATAAATATGGAAGGGGAAGAGAGAATGGAAGAAAATGGGCAAGAAACCCTAAAAACTCACCTTGGATCGAAGGGGGAGCATCTTGGAGGGAAAAGCCAAGGAAGGGGACCTAGGGGGTTCCCTTCACGCACCATGGTCAACTAAGGGGGAGGGGGTTGATTTTGGGTAAAATGGGTAGGAGGGTAGAATAAGGATTTCAGGTTTTAAAATTTTTGGTTGGCCCACATGGTTTGGCTTTATAGTTTTCCAAACTGTACGGTAACCAAGT
Source organism: Viscum album (assembly GCA_963277665.1). Taxonomy (NCBI): domain Eukaryota; kingdom Viridiplantae; phylum Streptophyta; class Magnoliopsida; order Santalales; family Viscaceae; genus Viscum; species Viscum album. Next base: position 298,643,387 of record OY728138.1, read on the forward strand.
AGAGATCTATGCCTATGGATGAGAGGCCCCACACTTACCTGGGATCGAATGCACAACTGTGTATAGGCTGTGTAGTTGGTTCTATTTGACTAGACCTTCCGCACGCCCAGGCCGCACGGTTACTACTAACCGTGTGGTAACTGTGGTCCGTTAGGAAAACCCACCCAAAAATTCTAAAATCCAAAAATGTCAACCGAGACTGAAACTTGAACCTCCAAAAAAAGACCCAAGACTAAGAAAATAATAAAATAAAAGAGTATATGACATTAGGGTATGATAATTCTCCCCACCAAAGACACTTTATTCCCCTATAATGTCATCAAACCGAAAGTTAACCAAATCTCTATTCCATTCCAATACAAAACTAAGGAAAACCATGAATCTCAAGATGAACTTACTCTCCATGGGTTACACATGACCAATTCAAGAAGAAACTAAATCCCTAGATTGAGGGGAGAAAACAGGAGGGTTCTACCCACCACAATAATTCCACTAACATAAAAACCCTGAAACCTGAACATAGCACCCATGGGGGGGAACCTACGTGGGAACTCCCAAACCGAACTCATTCAATTCCTACACATGGGACAAAATAACCCATGAGACTTAAACATAAAGATTATTACAAAAAGATTGGAATACCCAAGGCTGAGAAATTATCTCAACACCTCCTATACATACTAAATAAAACTTTCACTACAACCAGGAAGTAGGGAATTACTAGCCTGATCTTAACCCCCTTCCTCAACACTAACAGAATGAATCCACCACTAGGATTAAAAATATTACAGAGAAACCTGACATATCAGGACACTAGAATAGAGAAATTCTCTACAACAACTGAAACCCTCCGCACAAGGATGGAAAACAACATTGCCAGAATTGAGAACTATTCACTCTGGCTGACATCTCAGCACTAGAGAAAAACTCATAGAAAGAACCTGAATTAATAAAGGGACTAGAAACACATAACATTAACTCCACAACCAAAACATTTATCTAATGAACACAACCAAAATTAAACCCAAAACTAGAATGGGTCCATTCATTCACGGGCCCAACACCCTTCATGGAATATGAATGATTTTAAAGCAACGTTTGGAGAAGACTAATCTACATGGATTGAGGTAGAATGAGATCATTATACCACCACAATAAATATTATCTTTTAATAGAGACAAGAATATAACAGGTAAACTTTGAATGTTCCCATCCCAGTCTCTTAAAACGAAAACTAGGCCAAGGTTTCAAAAACCATTGGAAACATCTAACTGTGTGTGAGATTCACTTCAAGGCCTTTGGCTAGGGCTATAACAGATTAAGCATCTCTTGCCTCATAGTCAGGTACTATCATCCCCTGATATTACTCCTTTGAGCGGAACTTCCTACAGAACTTTCCCTGGTGACCCCAACATCTAAAATGATGGAAGAACTTCTAAGGTATGTGACATGATGACTTAGAATGCTCGAACCAGTCATACTGATGGCACACCAGAAAATGGTCAGATGATCTAGGTTCCAAGACCAATGAAAAAAACTTCTTGGGGATAAGTTGATCCAGCATGTACTCATATCAAGATGGGGAACCTTCGTGAAACTCGACCACCACCAACTACATCCCAAAATTCCCATGACGATGAGACGTCCTGGCTCCACCGATCCAAAATTGGTCCCTCAACAAAACTGATATGACGTGAACCTTGATAACATCAGGAGTTTCCAACATCCCGAAGACACACTCTGCTTCCATAAAACCACTCCACTATATCTAACATACCTCAAACGCACCGAATGACAAGAAACATGAAAAAAATAACTGGAACCTGGGCACGACTCATTGGTAACCTTGAGGAAAATTTTGGGTGACACATCCCGAACAACATGAGAAACTAAAAATGAAATTGGAATCAAGCGAAAAAACAATCAAAATAAACAACCCAAGCTCAAAACAACCATCTCAGAAGCGAAACAAACTCAAGCACAAACAAATACATCCTTTCAAAAATTTAATTTCATATTAATTTTCAAAATCGACACATTTCCAAGCCACTTTAAAAATACTAAAACCCTCTTTTGAAACCAAATAAAATTTCCCAAAATGCATTTCTCTTTTCAAAAGCACCATTAGGATAGACAAGACCAAGACTTTAGTTTCAAATACACTACCAAGGAATCCCTTGAACCGTTGCACATGTGTCCATCCATATCCATCTATACATGCCAACACACACATTCCACACACATACCCTCACAAGTCAAAACCTCCATAAGGAATTTTGAGGTCTCAAAAATCCATTTCTTTACAATTCCAAACAAGCACCAAATCCTAGACCAAAGTATCTTCAACATTAAAATCCACTTTCTTTCCAAAAACCCACTTTACTAATTTAAACCCATTTAAAGAAAGAACTTTTATTCCCAAAACCATTTCCATTTTCAAAACTTCTTATACTAACCAAAATATAGTGAATCACAACTTACACCAAATGAAACCAAAATGAAACACAACCAACAATAATACCGGAAGGAGGGATTAGTTCCTATGCCCAACACCGTGACATGATTGTGGGCCATGCCCCCAGTAATATATATCACTTAGAGGACCTTGAATCGATCACTTGGACTTCACATGGTTCACTTGTCCATGTGAGGCCACAATATGAATATGGTTCACCTCTAATATCACCCCTTAATCTAAAACAACTCAAAATAAAAGGCTCAGATCCCAAACTACCCCAAGAATCTGGAGAATCAGAACAGGTAAGAGTTCAAAACTCTCTTCCCATACCAAAATTACGAGTCTCGACAGTCTTAATCTCCATCTACCATAAACCCCAAATAATAATGGCCTACTCTAATATAATTTTTTCACGAACCAAGCTAGGTACCCATATGACCCGGTGCCCGACCCAGTCCGCGATATGGCCTGAAGGTCGTTATCGATCCCAACAGGATGGAAACAAGTGTTGGACATCAAAATATACAAGTGTGAATGATTTAAGACCAAAATAAATAAACAAGAAAATATAAATAACACCGAAAAAGAATATATCCAACAAATGAATCTCATGAAATATTACAAACAAATTCAGTTATAAGATACAAATCAACAAGATGAAAAATAAAACATGGAACTGAAAATAAAATGAACAAACTGAACCACCACCACATGATCTTCATGTGACCTCTTGGTAACCTCCAACCACAATACCATCCATGCTCCCACAGTGAGAGTCTACTAGGAAACCTGAATAAAAGATGAACCTTCAAAACAGCTTGTGTCTATCAACACCGAGTGGTATAGGTATGGTGTGAGATAACAGTTCAATATGATACCACCAAAGGGGATTCATGCCATTCATTTCCCAAAAACATTCAATTAATAATAGTTTTAAAAACATTTACAAAAATAGGTTTTTCTTACACACTATTCATTAAAAAGAAAATAAACATGATCCACTGTCCTCGTAATTTAAAACAAGGCACAAGAAAGAAATAGGGGGTTTTTGCTTTCTCTTTAAAAATATATACTTATAAATTCCTTTTAAACCAACCATACATTCACAGTTTTTCCAAATAAAGACCAAAATGAGGTATAGAGAATAAGATCCTACACAACGAGGGAAACGACTCCAGTAGTTCTCATAATTAAAGAACATGGGAAATCATAGGAACCCAAATGATAACTATAACATACTATACAAGTGACTCATACTTAATGCATGCCCTACTCAATGACATCATAACACCCCAACAACCAACTGTCTCTCTACCTAGCCAGGTCGAGAGGCACGATCCAATACCAATAAACCCAAGTATCCACCTACTATGGACTGATCTCTAGTAGCATAACCTAGAATAGTGTAATAAATGTTCTCATAATTCATCTTTTCTATTCTAGGTTCCCATGTTATGTTTCATAAGGGGGTGTTCCATACAATTCAAACAACAAGTCACATACATGCTATATACAAATTACCCAACCGAAACCACCTTGGACACCAAAAGGGTGGTCCCATTCCATTAACATTTATTACACAAGGGAGGTCCCATACTGAGGAAACTCCCATCTCATGGCTCACTAACTATGCAAGGGACATAACCCAAGAAGGGTTTTCCAAATAGACATTTCAAAATGAAAAACATGCCTTTATTTCTACCCATCGGGGGTACATTTTCTAAAAACAAAGTAAACACCTCAAAAACCATTTCCAATAATATAAAATCCCATTTTTTACTACACCTTCTCCAAATGGCCTTTATGTTTCAAACACACACCCAAACACATCATAATTTTTAAACTAGCCTTTATTTCAAACCCACTTTACCACAAAACTGAGTTGAAAACATGCACAACAAACTTAATGGTTCCAAATGGGATTTCATCCACTTCAAGAAACAATTTTTTTATCAAAAAAAAATTCATAATTTCACACACAATTTTGAAACCACCCTAATCCTTTTTGGAAACCATGGAACCTTTTATCAAAAAGGGGGAGGAAGAGGAGATAAGAGTTATTTTTAGAAATTCAAGGATTGAGAAAAGAACCACTCCCAATGTCATCATCATCTGAAATCCCATCCATGGGTGCACTCCGTGAACCCATGGATGTGACCACATAAAATGATGCCACACAAGTTGTCTTTCCTCAAACATATTTGAAGAAACTACACACACCTTCCACTAAAAACAATAAAACATTCCATAAAAACCCCAAATTTCATAACTCCAAACCAAAACTAGCAAAAAAAACTCCCATAGAATGATTCAATAGGAATATACCACCCAAAACACCTAACATAACCATTTTAAAGAAATATACAATTGTTCAAACCCAATTAGCTAGGAATAGACATTGGCATAGATGAAAAACATAGAAAACCCTATTTTTAGTCGAATATAACAACAAGAAAACACTACCATGGATTAAATATGAATATAATAAAGGTGTGAAACATGTTTTTAGAAATTATTAAGAAATACCAAGAATCTCATGAACTGAAATTGGAAGACAAGTCATGGAAACACCTACTGGTAAACTGTGAAAGTGAAAAAACCATTGAAAATGGAAGATTAGGCCACAAAGGACAAACCTCCAACCATAGAACCCAAGAAAAACAATCCAACACACAATACCTAGTATTCGTGTTCTTCCATGATAGATATAACCAAATAAAAACCATGAAATAGAGAAGTGGAAGAGAGAAAGGGAAGAAAATGGAAAAAACCTAAAAACACACCTTAGATCGAAGGGGGGGCATCTTGGAGGGAAGAGAATACAAGTAAGGGGACCTAGGGGATTCCCTTCAAGTTCAGTGGTCGACCAAGGGGGAGGGGGTCAATTTTGGGATAAATTGATAGGAGGGTAGAATAGGGATTTTATGTTTTAAAATTTCTGGGTGGCCCGCACGGTTTTCCATACCCTTCAGTAACAGTGCAGATATCTCTTACTTTGAAGGAGAGGACACATGCTTACCTAGGATTTACCACACATCTGTTTTGCATGTCGTGTGGTTAGTTCTATCTAACTAGACCAGTTGCATGCCCATGATGCGTGGTTACTACTAACCATGTGGTAACTATGCGGTAACCGTGCTCCACTAGGAAAACCACCCAAAAATTCGAAAATCCAAAAAATTCAATTAGGACTAAAACCCAAACCTCCAAAGAAGACCCAAGACAATGAAAAAAATAATATAAAGAAGTATATGAGGTCAGGGTGTGACAATGGGATTCTACACAAGCATTGAGGTCTAATAACACCCAAGGCAAAGGAGACACGAACACTCCAGAGCTAACGATGTGCCTGAATATAGAAAATGTAGTTTCTTTCCCCAAAAGGTGTCCATGTAGGGTGTGAGAATATTCATACTCAGTAGGGAAATACAAATGATCTTCCACATAGTTGTGAAAAAATACCTGTATTCAGGAACATGTCTAGATATTTACGTTAGCATGATAAAAACTGTTTTCCAGATCAACGCCAAATCTTGGAAAGGATAACAACATATACCGAAAAATGAATCAAGGATAACATAGGTAACCCCCATACATAAATTATTCATACTCTAACTTCCTAATTTAGGTTAATCCAGAATCTAAAAAAATTATGGAGGTAGGGTAATCTTGCTGTAACGACCCAAAATTTTGAATAAATTTTGTTTCCTAACATTGTGTGTTATTTTATTTTATACTCAATAAAAATATTTCATTTAATAAAATGAGTATAATTAAAATAATACCATTGGGTTTAGGCTATTATATGACCATAGGTCAATATGACTATTGGAATCTAAATGTTGCGATTATTGTTTATAAATACAAGTGATCTTGATTAATTAATATAGAAAGAAGATTCGATGGATCCATCCAGTTGTCTCGGGCCAATCGAAGCCCATATGACGGAACTCAAGAAGGAGGTAGCACCTTTGGGATTTTCTCTAGACCAAACCCAATACGAACTTCATCGTGTAAAGTTGTAATGAAATCTCCTTCGCGAGAAGTTCAAGCTGATAGAAATCACTACTCGGGAAATGTTGGCCGAGCCGCCCCAAGATTAAATCACCCTATAACACCTTACTCTTAGGTCCTATGCTGGTGTTATAAGGGGTTATGTAACAAGACCATAACTGCCTTGTGTAATCCTTTGATTTAAATAAAAATTGTGATTTCTTCTTATAGTTAAGTTTGTGAATTTTCAAATGTCCGGATAAATATAGAATGCATATTATTAATGAATTATTGAAAAAGGATATTTTAAAATATTTATTTAAACATTAAATAATTAATAATTTGTAATGATTTTCAAAAAATGGTCTTCTACCGCTATGTTCAGTATAAAATTTAGAGTCTAATAAGATCAACATAATTTTTGGTGAATAGTAAATTATGAATAGTGATTTTATACTTATGATTAGTAATGTGACCAAATGGATTAAGTAACTTCACTTAAGAAAGTATTAATATAATTTAGGAACCTTGATTAAGTAATGTGATTCAATAAAATAGGTAAATAACTGTTTCAATAATTATTGATTAAGTATTAGTTATTTCGAGTGAATAGTGTTTTTTATTTAAAAATTAAATTAAAAAATATTTTAAAAAATATTTTCATAAAATGGAGTTCATTTTTGAAATCATAGCATCAATATTTCGTTAAGGTGAATTTTTGGGATTTTTCAGAAACAGTTGAATTTTCAATGAATAGATTTTTTATTTAAAAATTAAATTATAAAATATTTAGAAAATTATTTTCATAAAATGGAGTTCATTTTTGAAATTAGAGCATTGATATTTGGTTAAGGTGAAATTTTGGGATTTTTTTTGAGAAAGTTGAATTTTTAATGAATAGTGAAAATACAGTTTTTGAGTTTCGGGTGTTTAATGACATCATTAAGGATGTAATAATTATGCAATAATTCTGGTTGACTTATGAATAGTAATATAAGTTATGAGGTGTCCCAAGTGGCCAATACCATGTGAAAATACCATGGTCAAGCCCATGGTTTTTCCAATACCACCGATGAGGTGTCCCTTGGCAATTAATGCTTTGTCCCCTCACTTCTCCTATAAATACCAAGACTTTCCATAATTAACCTAATTTCCAAATCATCCAAAACAAATTTCTGGTCTCTTTAACTCCCAAGGAGTCCTCCCAAGGTTCCCTTAAGCCTCCCAATGTCTTTACCTTCAATATTTCAAAGTTACACTTGAAGGTAAGGGATCCTTTCACCCTCCTCTTTTAATCCATGACTTCTTTTATGTTGTGTCTTATAATTTTCATCTCTTTATGTTCAGGGTATGTTATTATAGGTTTTAATATCTTTCCATTTCATGTATAATTATTGAGAGACCCTTTCCGCTCTCATCAATTTTTTTTTCTGAATTTTTAAGTGACACCGTTAGGCTGTTGAATTTCTCGTAAATGAAATTCCATCATCTCTTTTCTTTCATGTTTCCTTTTGATGTTTCATGTCCTTAAAATATCCATACCATGATATTATTCAGTACCCATACTGTATTATGAATTATTTATGAGTGGGTGACCCTTGTCCCCTCTCTTTTCATTGTTTTCTAAAACCATGTTATATAGCCTTTATGCTGCAGAAATTTCATCTCAAAATTTCTATCTCTTTCTCTCATGAAATTCTATTATTTATTTATGTGAATACCCTGACCTATTTCATTTATATGGGTGTTCATAAATATATAAAGATTATATATTTTATTCTTGAATTGACATACATATAACCCTCACTCCCTTTCCATGGGTTATAAATTACATAATGATCTTATTTTTTAGCTCTTTTTAAACGTCACGATTTTGACATGAAACCCATTTATTTGATTCCATTTAGGTTATTTATGAAATTTTTGATTATGATATATGTGGATCAAATGAAAGTAAAGAAATATTAAGGGTTCAAACTGATAGTTTTCTAATGCATTGGGTAAAGAATTAATCTGTAGAGATGACAAGTTTTACGATACCTTGGTGAATAACCTTGGTAATTTTTATGACGCCTTAGGGATGGACCTTGGTGATATGTTCATGAATGTCTAAATGAAATTTTGTAGACAAATATTCAAGTTATGTTCCAAGTTCTTTTCATTATGATATGCCTATACTTTCATTGCTCATGTCTTTATGTTTTTATTCATGTTCTTATTGATATCACAAGTACATTGATTCGATTATTTACCCTTACTGGGCCTTCTGCTCACCCTATCATTTGATGTATGTCTCCAGGATATGAGATGCATTAATTTCACATAGGATGTACCTATGATAAAGCTGTACAAGTGGTTGAGAAGAATTTTTTTATGTTGTTTTCAAGTATTATGTTCCTGATTTCCAAGAGACTAGACTTTAAAGATCCTCTATTTGTAAAATGTAATGAAAAGTTATGTAATAAAAAGGCGGGATGTTATACTTGCAATCCATCTATTCTAGGCTCGGTGTAGGGAAATATTATTGCACATACCACGCAGTTCACTTCTATAGTTAGGGCCTAAGACCATACCATGGAAGGGGGAAGTCTTATACAATGTTATCGTTGTATCCCATCCTATAGAATAAGGGAAGGGGTATACTCAGTTGGGGCTCATAACCCACCCATGTAATGCACATTTTCATCAATGGTTAATGGACCTGATTAAAATTTTATAATAACATGAAAATATATATACATACCCCTTCTTGCATTCTTATAAACATACCAAGTAATTATCACTCTCGGATTATAAATCAAGTATATCAATCATCATAATAGGTTTCTAATTTAAATGTAAACATGGAAAAAATGTACACATATCAAGATTTCTATAACATGATTTCAAGAATGTTTACAAGTAATAACCCAAACATGGAAGAAGTAGTAAACATATAAATTCCCAAAATATCACACATTTATGGTGAAATCCACACATTATGATTTTATTATCTTCCTTGCCAAACATGGCATCAGGTAAAATAAACAGGTCTTATGTGTGGATCCAAGGATAACAGAGTAAGGTATTTTGCAATGGTTTTTGTCATCATCAAGTCTACTAGAGATAGGCCCAATAGGGTGTAATAAATGATAATAAAGAAGAGATAAAACATTAATTTAACATTATTATGTTTCCAAAACATGTTTTTCATATTAAAAATTCTTTTTAGGAGAGTTAGAAATTTTTAAAATAAATATTTAATAAAAGTCTATTGTTTTTGACATTGTTCTCACCTTATTAAAGGAAATCACCCTTTAAGAAAATACACTAGTGAAATAGTATAAAAACACAACCTTTAACTTTATTTAATAAAATAATCTACACTTATTTATTGACAAATTATGTTCCTTATTTAAGTTATAAAAGAGTTTATTTTTTTAATTAAAAGGTATTTTTAAAAAACAACCTCACCTATTAAAGAAATGGAAATTCAGCTAATAAAAATATTGATACATTAAATAAGTGGTTATTATTTAATTATTGAAAACATTAAGTTTTGAATATGTGATAACACATTTAAGAAAATAGTGATGCATATGAATCAAACTTCCCCCCACTTATCTATCCCAGTCGTTACATCGCCACCGACAAAACTCTTAATTGGGTTACATTTGGATTGTTGACTTTGCAAGGGTTGGTGTCCTTAGAACCAACTTTTTTGTAATTTTATTACATGAATGTACCCTTATTATATATTGTTCATTGTTCTCAAAGACTATAATATATATAATATTGTCCTAGAATATTTTTTGCATTAATAAGGTCATGGAAGATCCCCTCTATAATGAGAACCATGAAATGATATAACAATATTCTTAAATAAAGTTATATGGTTGGATGAAATACTATTATAAGACACATATTATACTGACCATCATGTGTGAGTTCTCGTAAGAATATGAGACTCTCTCTAATGGAGTTCACACTTGGTAATCTACAAGATGAGAGATTATGAGAACAGACCTATCAGTAGAAATTCCACATGTCTTGGAGTCATCAAACATTACTATCTACGAGCGTGTGTAATGGTACTTAGACTAGAATATTATTATTAACTCTTTTCATGACTTGCGCACTTAGATTTGCTGACGAAAACTGTCACGAAGAGAGTTGGCGGGAAGTAGGTTACGTTGGGTGCGTCATAAATGACATGTTGTTAATGGATAAGTCGAGGAAGGATTTTTCCCTTCCATATTTATGGAAGTAGATATCTCGGGCCCTTTGATTGAAGTAGAATTGTCACAAAAATTCAATGGCCATGGTGTCACGACGAGTTTATTTTTGGAAGTCAAAGAATGAAAGATCAAGCAATAGGTTTATGACACCATCATGAAACCTGCTTGATGAGATATTGAGACAAAGGAATTAAATTACACAGTAAGCATTCTTATGAGGTGATACATCAATTTGGCGTCAACTTCTTTCTCTTGGGTGCCTTAACCCGTTTCTAGACAGTAATCTTGGACATTAGGCAAGCCCGCCTAATTCCAATGAGAAAGAGGCCTAGAAGGTTACAAACTAACTGTATCCAAGTATCTCAAGTAGAAAAAAGATTATTCCCATCAGTGGTTTAATAATTATTCAAGGAAGCCTAAATATTTTTAATGATGGAGGAAGAAGGAAATGAAAAACAACATATACACACCGTGTATTAATGATTACATGTCGTGTAGTTTTTCATGGAAAAAAGTACACGCCATGTATTAATTATTATACACCATGTAGTTTTATGGAAAACAAGTACATGTCATGTATTAATGATTACACTCCGTGTTGTTTCCCAGTCAGTATTTTGAGGATATAATATTGTTTTATTAAATGATATTTATTATAATCAGCGTGGGCGCATGTGAAGGAATTAATTATTCCACATGGGGGTTTTCAATAAGTGTTAATAAAATAAATAAAACACATAACACATTTATTTATTGTCATAAATATACAGCCTCAAACCTGATTATCAATATCCTCACAACTCCAACTCTTTTCCTACACATAAGAGAATCTTTGTTCACAACAATTTTGGAGAATTATTTCAAGGATGAAAGAATATCTTCCTCCAAGAATGCTCTCAAGAGCAAGATAGATCCTCTTCCATCAGATCAAGATGATCTAAGGTAGACAACGCAATCAAAGGTTTCTCCACGCTAGCACCCGGAGACTCCTTTGGCGACGTCCATAGATAAGAGGTGCATGGGTGGATCACTGCTAGAGGAAGTCTACCCTTAACTTCTACGACACAATGACGTATCACATCAGAACGTTATCATAAATATCAATGAATAAAGAACACCAAAAGGTACTTCTTTTCAATTGATTAAATTAATTATAATCAACCTGTAACGATCCTACTTTGTGGTTCCAGGACTTTCCTTTTATTTGTCTATTTCTGTGATTCAATTTGTGGATATTGGCATTTATTGTTATATTGATCATTGTTAATGACAAAAATCCAAGTTTGAACATCCACCCATGCACTTCCGCTGCGCTCGGAACCTTCAAATGGTATCAGAGGGAGGTTAAAATGTTGATTATAGGTATTTACTTTTCATTGATAATTTATAAATTTATATTTGATTCAATTCGAAATAAATCGTTCTATAAATCTGAATAAATGAGATCTATTCTTCCTCCTTCGTTTCTAAATTCATATCACATAAATGACATTTTAATTTTAATTTTGATTAAAATAAAAATGAGGAACTCATCTGGAGGAGCCAGTCTTTCTATCTATACAATACGAGAATACATAGCGTGTAATGAAAACTACATGCTATGTACTTAGGTTCAATGAACCAAAACTGGTCCGCCAAACCATGCTGTGTGAATTGAGTATGACTAAGTATTTATTATGCTATGTTTACCAGAATTGAATGGCACGTGCGAACCAGAATACACATCATGTATGTTGGAGTGACACACCGTGTAGTCCGATATGGCCCAAGTGAAACTGTGTACAAAGGAGAATCCGCGTACCACATACACTAGATTGCCAAGCTGGTAACCGCGTAACAAGTAAGTACATGCCGTGTTAGATTAATCTACATTCCGTGTATTCCAAAATTTACAAAGTAGAGAAAACACGCCAAATCCCCCGGCGTGTACTTTGGATAAAGGGTGAAAAGAAATACACGCCATGTAAATATAAACTACATGACGTGTACTTTCTAGAAATGGAATTTCACCAGGTTTCCTCTAAAAGTACAAAGACATGAACAAGGAATATGGATGAGAAGAATCTCAAGGAAATTCAGAAAGGAATTTAAGATAAATAATTGATTAATTATAAGATCATAATTAATTAATTTCAAGCATTACTTATCTTAAATAATAGAACGATTAAAATAATTTGAATTCTAAATATGAGTAAATGTTGTTACTTTCTATGTATGATAATGAGATAGAACAAAGACCCTTTTTATGTGGTTATGGTTTCATTTAAATTTGTTTAATTTAAATTCGTTGGCCTGCGATCCTTCTTAAAATAAAATGTAGGGCCTGCATGCCCATGGTTTCATTAATGTAATCCCCATGTAATAGAGGATCTCCCAAGCTGGAGGAGACGGTTCAAAATCCAAAGCTGAGGTGAAACCAACCCAAGAAGATGCAAAGGTGCACATGTGGGAGCTAGAAAACACAAACCATCAGTTCAAGGTGTTTTTCCCTAGGTAAGGGTTAGCTTATCAAACCGCTAGATAAGATTACCAATAAAAGCTCATGATCATGCCATATTATTTTATTTCTGTCCGATTTAATGGATTATTTACTATGTATGTGTTGTCGTAATCACATAATTAATGAAATAAAAAAGCATGCAAAGATGGAATAAAATAAAAACTGAACTATGAATAAACATTATCAGAACATGGTTAATCACTTAAACAAGAATCACTTAATATTAACAAGCATGTGATAATGAAAAACTATGAATACAAGATTAAAATCCCTCAATACCATATTAAATCAGAACAAGACTTCCATTACTTGATTAAGGGAAAGACTTAATAAAACTATGTGTTTGACCAACCCTTGTTGGGACACTTACTTTTATAAATGGAGCCCTTATGAAAGGAGTCAGGTTGACCTAACCATATTACATCAAGAGGAGTAGCCCTTTCTAGACTTGATATAATATTTGAGGGAAGAGTTGGGGAAATCAAAGTCAGGATTTCTGGATTGGGGAGTCCACTCAACAGATCAAGGAACTGTAAGCTCATAGTTGGCAAACACCTTCCTACCTAAATACCTTCAAATAGCTTGACCAACCTTTTTTGGGGTTATATGAAGAGGAATATGGATCCTTTACACTAGAATGTGAAAGAAACTGGACATTCCGATATCAATGGTGAGGGCCATTAGGACTTGATAAAATAGTGGGAGACTTAATAAAATTTATTATTTCTCATAAAATATAATCAAGAATGTACTGATAAATCTTCTCTTTAAATTGGTAGAATCGAAATGAAAAACTCGTCAACCACATTTTCTCTGTGATCAATTCTGGATAAAGACAATATTCTCACCGGTAGTAACTTTTAGGAATGGTTTAGGAACCTTCGGGTTATCCTATGCCATGAACGAATGTTTTACATGCTGGAGTTCTAACTTCTTGACTCGCCTACCCAAGGGTAAAGTGATGAAGATTTCATGGTCTATGATCAACATTTGAATGATGCACTCAACGTTAAATGCTTGATGTTATCATCAATGTATAGTGATCTCATGAAGTCTCATGAAGACATGGATGCCTATAGCATGCTCGAGCATCTCCGTGGTCTATACCAGGAGAGAGAAAGACATGAATGTTTTGAGATATCCAAAGCTCAATTCCAGATCAAGCTTGGAGAGGGTTCCCCAGCTGGGCCTCATGTAGTCATGCTCATTGGCTAAATTGAGCGCTTGGAGGTTCTAGGGTTTAAAATCCCTGAAAACCAAGTATCGATCTCATTCTTGCATCACTCCCCTAGATCTTATCTAACTTTGTTTGTGAACTTCAACATGAACAACATTGAGAAGTCTATGTCTGATCTTCTTATCCTCATTCGTCAAGTGGACAATGCCATGAATCATGAAAATCCTTTTGTCCTCATGGTGAAAAAAAGGAATGGTAAGGAGAATATCATTAATCCCAAATCTTCTTCAAGGCCTTCCAAGAAAAGGAAGATCAAAGGGGAGGCAAGAGAACAAGAGGATTTTTGTTTCGAATGTAGAAAAAAGGGACACCGGAAGAAAAACTGCACCCAACCAAGGAAGCAAGGGGAAGCTTCAGGTGCATTTGTTATCGAATGCAATCTATCTGTTTCTACCAATTGGGTATTATATACTGCTTTTTTGTGCTCACATCTGTATCCAAATACAAGAACCAAGTAGATTTAGATAGATTGTTCGAGGTGAGGTGGATCTACGAGCATCCAACAGAGCCAGACTTGCTGTTGTAGCTGTCAGAGACTACCACCTCACATTTCCTACTAGGATGGTCTTGGTTTTGAAATGATGTTATTATGTACCCTCTGTAACCGAAAAAATTATTTTAGTATCCTGATTAGATACTGATGGATTTATCTTCATGTTTGGAAGTGGATGTTGCTACTTTTATAAAGATAGCATTTGTTTTGGTAGGGATCATTTATATAATGACCTCTATGTGTTATACTACACAAACCAAGTAATGGAAATTGATGAAAAGGTTAATTCACATGACTCATACCACACCCAAATTTGGCATCACCGGC
Source organism: Viscum album (assembly GCA_963277665.1). NCBI lineage: Eukaryota > Viridiplantae > Streptophyta > Magnoliopsida > Santalales > Viscaceae > Viscum > Viscum album. The sequence continues at coordinate 298,658,612 of OY728138.1, forward strand.
TAGGTCATGTCAATGAGAAACATTTGAAAAAATTACATCAAGATGGGTATTTAGATTCTTTCGAACTAAAACCACTTGGTGTATGTCATGCATGTCTACAAGGCAAAATGACCAAATCCCCATTTTGTGGGAAATCTAAAAGGGATAAAGAGCTTCTAGAATTAGTTCACACAGATGTGTGTGGACCATTTCTAGTTGAAGAAATGGGTGGGTTCTCATACTTTATAACTTTTACTGATGATTTTAGTAGATATGGATATATTTACTTAATGAGGTATAAGTCAGATTCATTTGATTGGTTAAAAGAATACAATATTGAAGTTGAGAACCATCTTGGTAAGAAGATTAAGCAATTCTTCTCCGATAGAGGAGGAGAATATCTTAATCGGGACATCATTGATTTTTTATGGGAGTCTGGGATTTTATCTCAACTCACTCCTCCTTACACACCTCAGTGGAATGGTGTAAGTGAAAGGAGGAACCACACCCTGTTGGACATGGTGAGATCAATGATGAGTCATGAGAATATTCCATTATCCTTTTGGGGATATGCATTACAAACAGTATCACACATACTAAACCAAGTACCAACTAAATCGATAAATGGTAGTCCATACGAGTTATGGAGTGGACGCAAAGCCATGTTATCGAATTTACATGTATGGGGTAGCGAAACATTTGTTAAGGCCTCTTCAGGTAACAAAATTTCACCCCAATCTACAAAGTGTATCTTTATAGAATATCCCATGGAAAAAAGGGGATATTACCTATACAAATCCTCAGACAAAAGGGTTACAGTAGAAATACATGATATATTTATTGAGAGGGGGCACATCTACCAAATAGATAGTGGGAGAGAGATATACATCGATGAAGTCAAGGCTCAATATACACATGAGTTGGTATAGAAACATATTCCACAAAGCCCCGTGGAAGAACAATCTGTTTTAGAGACACAAGAACTGCGTAGGAGCATGAGAGAGGTGAGAGAACTAGAATGATATGGTTTTATTGTCACCGAGGATGGTGACTCATTATTGGTTGACAATGATGATCCTCTTACCTACAAGGAAGAAGTTGAAGGCACAGACACTACCAAGTGGAAAGAAGCCATGAATTTTGAAATGGATTCCATGTACCAAAACCAAGTCGGGATTTTGGTAGATCTTCCAATTGATGTAAAGTCTATTGGTAATAAATGGGTATTCAAGAAGAAATTGGACATGGAGGGGAAAGTCATCACCTATAAGGCAAGACTGGTTGCCAAATATTTTAGATAGCATCAATGAATTGACTATGATGAAACCTTTTCACCAGTTTTGATGCTGAAATCCATTAGAATCCTATGGGCCATTCCCTCTGAACATGACTATGAGATTTGGAAAATGGATTTCAAAATAGAATTCCTTAATGGGAACCTCCTGGAATTTGTCTAAATGACACAACCTGAAGGGTTTGTGACTCCAAAGGATTCCAACAAGGTATGAAAGTTGCAGAAATCCATTTATGGATTAAATAAATAATCAAGGTCATGGAACATTCGTTTTGATGAAGTCGTAACGAAATTTGGCTTTGTTAAGAACAAATGTGAGCCTTGTGTCTACAAAAGGTTTAGTGGAAGTGTAGTTGTTTTCCTAATAGTATATGTTGATGACATATTACTAATTGGAAATTAAGTACCTGTCTTATAGTCAGTTAAGGCATGGTTAGATAAATGCATCTCCATGAAAGAGTTGGGTTAGGCAGCATATATTCTTGGGATCAAGATCAATCGTGATAGATCCAAGAGAATACTGGGCCTGAGTCAAGGTATATTCATTGACAAGATACTGAAGAGATTCAGTATGGAACAATCCAAGAAGGGATTGTTGCCAGTGTCACATGGCATTCATCTTTCCAAGAAAATGTGTCCTTAGACACATGAGGAAAGAAAGAAAATAGAAAGGATCCCTTACACATCTGCAATTGGGTAAGTCATGTATGCTATGTTGTGTACAAGGATAGATGTTTCTTACGCATTAAGTGCAGTAGGCAGATATCAAGATGATCCAGGAGACCGCCATTTGATGGCAGTCAAGACTATCCTTAAGTATCTGAGGCCTACTAAGGATATGTTTCTGGTTTATGGAGGAGATGAGGAACTAGTCATCAGAGGGCATGTAGATGCTAGTTCCCAGACTGATCAAGATGACATGAAGTCACATAATGGGTAAATCTTTAATTTTAATGGAGGTGCAGTGAGAAAGAAGAGCTTAAAGAAAAGTGTGGTGGAATATTCTACAGTGGAGTCTGAGTATATCGCAGCTTCTGATGGATCTAAAAAAGTAGTATGGATGTAAAGCTTTGTCCAAAATCTAGATGTAGTACCTAGAAGTAAAGATCCTATCACACTCTATTGTGATAATACTACAGCGGTGGCACTTAAAAAAGAGCCAAGGTCACATCAGCGGACAAAGTACATATTTTGAATGTATCATCTCTTGAGGGATTTTTCTAAGAGAGGTTAAGTTGCAGTGAGAAATATTTCCATAGAAGACAATGTGGTGGACCCCTTGACTAAAGCCTTGACTCAGCAGAAACATGATAATAATGTGAGGTCTAGCGAACTAAAAGTCATAGGGAGTTGGCTCTAGTCCAAGTGGGAGTTTGTAAGGGTTGGTGTCCTGAGAAACAATTGTTTTGTACTTTTATTACATGAATGTACTCTTATTATATAATGTACATTGTTCTGCATGACTATAATATATATAATAATGTTCTGGAATATTTGTTTCATTAATAAGGTCATAGAAGATCCCCTCTATGATGAGAACCTTGAAATGCTAAAACAATATTCTTAAATAATGTTCTATGGTTAGATGACATACTATGATAGGACACATAGTATACAGACCGTCATGTGCAAGTACTCGTAAGAAGACAAGACTCTCTCTCATAGAGTTCAAACTTGGTAATCTCCAAGATGGGAGATTATGAGAACAGACTTGTCAGTAGCAATTCTGCATGTCTTAGTGTCATCAGACATTTCTATCTACGAGCATGTGTAATGGTCCTTATACTGGAATATTATTATAAACTCATGTCATGACTCGCACACTTAGATTTGCTGACGAAAACCATCATGAAGAGAGTTGGCAGGAAGTAGGGTACATTGGGTGCGTCATGAATGACATGTTGTTAATGGATAAGTCGAGGAAGGATTTTTCCCTTCCATATTTATAGAAGTAGATATCCTAGGCCCTTTGATTTAAATAGAACTGTCACACAAATTACATGGCCATGGTGTCACGATGAGTTTATTTCTGGAATTCAATGAATTAAAGATCAAGTATATAGGTCTATGACACTACCATGAAACCTAATTGATGAGATATTGAGAAAAAAGGATTAAATTACACAGTAAGTGTTCGTATGAGGTGACATGTCAATTTAGCGTCAACTTATTTCTCTTGGGTGCCTTGACCCATTGCTAGACAGTAATCTTAGATGTTAGGAAAGCCCGTATAATTCCTAAGAGAAATAGGCCTAGAGGGTCACACACAAAGTGTATCCAAGTATCTCAAGTAGAATAAAGATTATTCCCATATGTGGTTTAATAATTATTCAAGGAAGCCTAAATAGTTTTAATGATGGAGGAAGAAGGAAATGAAAAACAAGATATACACTCTGTGTATTAATGATTACACATCGTGTAGTTTTTCATGGAAAACAAGTACATGCCGTGTATTAATGATTACAATCTATGTAGTTTTATGGAAAAAAAGTACACACTGTGTATTAATGATTACATGCTGTGTAGTTTTCCATTCGGTATTTTGAGGATATAATATTGTTTTATTAAATGATATTTATTATAATCACTGTGGCCGCATTGCAAGGAATTAATTATTCGACATGAGGGTTTTCAATAAGAGTCAATGAAATAAATAAAACGCGTAACGCGTTTTTTTATTGTCATAATTCTACAACCTCAAACCTGATTATAAATGTCCTCACAACCCCAACTCTTTTCCTATACAAAAGATAATCATTGTGCACAACAATTATGGATAATTCTTTCAAGGCCGAAAGAATATCTTCCACCAAGAATCCTCTCAAGACCAATATAGATCCTCATCCATCGGACCAAGAAGATCTAAGGTGGAAAACTCAAGAAAAGTTTTCTCCATGATAGCACCCAGAGACTCCTCTAGAGACATCCAGAGATATGAGGTGCACGTGTGGATCACCGCTAGAGGAATTCTTCTCTTGGCTTCTGTGACACAATGACATATCACATCGGAACATGATCAGAAATATCAACGAAGAAAGAACAACAAAAGGTACTTCTTTTCTGTTGATTAAATTAATTATAATCAACCTATAACGATCCTAATTTGTGGTTCTGAGACTTTCCTTTTCTTTGTCTATTTCTTTGATTCAATCTGTGGATACTGGAGGTTATCGTCATATTGATCCCGGATTGATCATTGTAAATGAAAAAAATCAAAGTGGGCACATCCACCCCCGCGCTTCCACTGCGCCCGGAACCTTCAAACTTAAAACTCATGCAAGCCATGTTGATATAAAGTGACCAACTTAGACAAGATTGGAATGTTCAAGTTTAAATTTTAATTCCAAAACATATTCCTAATAGGGAACCTATCAAGTCATAACATACTCAATATAAATTTTGCCATGATACTCATAGAGCCTCTTATAACACATTAGAACCATTTGGAATAAAACATGAAAATATTAGAAAAATCAAGGATGGTTATTAAATGAATGACACTATCTAAATGAAGTAGTAAATCATTCTTAGAAAACATTATTAGGATATTAAAGCACAATTCTCTATACATGTGAAGAAAACATACACAATTAAAACGTTACCAAATCCCCTTTCATTACAAAACCCAAAATCACAATTTTAAAGAAACGTTTGAAGGATATTTCTTACAATCATGTGAAATTATAATAAAAAACTCTACATTGATATAAAAAATATCTTAAGAAAAACATAAATTCATAATTTAAAAATTGCAATTTCAATTTTTTAAAAACTTCTGAAAACCAATGATAGACATGTCCTAGGTATATCCTAGAAATTACACGTCGAGTTTAGACATACCTATATTAATAAATCAAATTATTTAGGATCTCAAAAATCCTTAAAGAATGCTACATCAATAACCCATAATCCCATAGAATCACCAAATAGGAATTCCATAACAATTTAGAACCAAAATACATTGAAATCAAAACAACCATATTGAGAACCATCCAAAACCAAGAAAAAACACATATATAATATTACTAAAATTATTTTAATAATTAATCAAAAGGAAAAAACAATTAATATTGGATAATAAATACCTAAATAAATGCCTCAAATTAATAAAACCCAATCTAATTCACTTCACCATGGAACTTTTACATGATAATGAACAAGGGTTAGAAAACAACCCTCAAGATCCTTATTGAACATAATAAAGATCAAGCCTTAATAGGTGGAGGTGATTTCACCATAACCTAGTGAAATAATAATAATATAAATACCCTAATAAGTGAAAGGGAATGTAGAGGAAATAAGAGATGAATATAGGAGATGGAATACCCATCCTAAATCTTAGAAGAATGAACTTGAATCCATGTATGAGATTGAGGGAAGTTGAAATAAAATTGAAGGAAAGAATAGATGAGATCCCAAGGGGTATTTTACCTTGATAAATGAGGGTGAGACCAAGTGGGGGATAAGTATTAAAGAGTTATATGGAAAAATTACTAAAATTTCATTAATGTGAATCTTGGAAAATCATTCCTAGGTAGATGGTGGCTACCCACTGGAGTTCTGGTGGAACTCCATGTTGGAGTTGGTTTCATATGACCAACTATTTGTAGTTTGATTACATGTATATTTAATGTATTAAATATTAATAAAACTTCTTATTACATATTTATCACTGTTATGCATGGCTCTAATTTAATAATGTCTTGTAGTATACATCACATTAATAAGGTCTTTGTAGTTATCCTCTATGATGGGAACTTTGATGTGCTATGCTGATATTCATAAATAATGTACTATGATCGGGAACATAGTACATATACCATCAAGTGTGAATACTATTAAGAATATGATACTTCTACTCAGAAAGTTCTCACATGGTAATATCTAAAACTAGAGATTATGAGAACATGCCAACCAATAAGAATTATGTATGTTTTAGTGTTATTAGATATTTATATCTATGAGCTCATGTGATGGTCCTTAGACTATATTATTATTATTAATCCATGTTACAACTCAAAAAGTTAGATGTATTTTATAAACTATGATGAAAATAGTTTATTTTGAAGTTGGATATACTGGGTGAGTCACAAGTTACATGCCATTAATGAATAAATCGTAGAAGGATTTGACTATTCTATATTTATAAAAGCCGATACCTTGACCCATTTATTGGAATGGAACCATCACCGTTAATTTCATGACCATGGTGTAACAATTTGTTTATTTTAAATAGTCAAAGAAAGACGTAACAATCATATAGGTTAGTAACACATATGTACAAACTTGTTGATGAGATATTGAGAAAAAGGGATTATATTACACGGTGAGCGTTCATATGTGGTTGTCGTTGTTGTGACATTATGTTCTTTATTTTGAGTTCCTTGACCCATTGAAAGACAATAATCATGGAAATTAGACAAGACTGCCTAATGATAATGAGAAAGAATCCTAGAGGGTTACACACTATGTGTATCTATTGATCTCTACTAAATTCTATTTGAATTTAATTATTAGAAATAATATTATTCTCAAGAGAGATAAATTATTTTATTCAAGTTTTATTTATCGCTAATACTTACAAGATAATATAAATTTATTTATTTATTAATAAATAATTTATTTGATTACATGAATATATATATAATATTTATTTGCTAGATTTTGAATAAAATATTTATTTTATTTATTGAATATTTTAATAAATATTTATTTACTAGATTGTGAATAAAATATTTATTTGTTTATTCAATAAATTCTAGAGGAGTTTTAATGGACCAAGACCGAGTCTGGAGAAAAATATTATTTAAGCTAATAGTTATAAAATATTTTCTATTTTTAAATTTTTAACACACCACAAAATAATAATAATGATATTATTATTATGTGGCATGTGGTTTATTAAAGGTTTGAAATGTTATTTAATGGTCAACATGAAATTAAATATTATTTTAATAAAAAATATATATCTATAAATAGTTAGTTATTGTTATTGTATATTGTATCAAAAAATTTATAATAGAGAATTGTTGCACACACCAAATTCTCTCTCAACTCTTCCTCTCTCCCACTCATTAACGAGAAGTGCAAGAGATATTTCTCCAAGACCGAAGAATGAGAAATCAAGAACGTATAACACAAGACATTCGATTCTCCACTCTAGAACATGGAGATCGAATGGTATTTCCCAGATATCATTAGAGAACGTGTGGATCACCGCTATAGGGATTCTATCCATGGATCCTCACAGCACAATGAAGTAAATACAAAAGTGTCTTTTCATATAATCAAAAATCATCAACGAAGAATGTTCCAAAATACCAGCTATTTATTTCTTCAGATATTAAATAAATTCATTATAAATTTTACATACAAGATCCTCAGTCATGGTTTTGGAAAAATATTATTAAAATAAATATTAATATATCATGCACCACCACATGCTTCCGCTACACCTAGAACCATCACTCTAGTGGCTACAAAACAACTAGTTTACTTCCAATCATCTGAAACACTAATATAGATTTTTTTATTATTTTTGAAACCTCAAAACATACCATAAAACACCTCAAGATCCTTTTATAAACCTCAACATCAATAAACATATACCAAAACTAAAATCAACATACCAATCAGAACCCCAAATTCAAATTCCTCAATAATTGTATTAATAAATTTTCCTCAAGAATGTAATGATGAATTTCAGGGTCATTACCAACTCCCCACCATAACATTTTTCATCCTAGCAAAATAAAAAATAAAAATCCCCTAAACACATCAGACCTCTTCAAGTAACTAAATTCACCAAGAACATCCAAAATTATATCTTAAGGAACCCCTAATATCATCATCAGGGATTCCCAAAATAATAATACCCTAAAAGAAAAAAAATACACAATTTACCTAGGCCTTTACAAATTTTCTAAACCACTAAAATCTCTTGACTCATTCTGATATATAACCTCAAGGACTCATTACAACCCATAACACTACCTCTATGGTCTACATACCCACTGGAATCTCTAAATCATATCACCTTGAATAATACCACACAATGTACCATGAAACTAGACTAATAATATTAAAGGTTCCTATAATTATATCCCCAATGAAACTCATCTTTAATTATAATGGTAACACTCAATGGTTATGACATTTTATTCTACTCCTCACCATAAAAACTACCCAGTTATTCCTATACCTAGCCTACCATTGAGTTCTAATTCATTTAAAATATTAACATGCCAAAATTATTTTATAAGAAAAATCTATTTTTTAAACTATGAAGTTACATCTATTTCAAAAATAATTAAATTTATAAAAACAATCTACTTTAAAAAATTGAAACTTCTAAAAACGACATTCCAGTTATATTTTATAATAAGTGTTTTCATTACCAAAACCTTAGTCTATTAAAAAAGATTATTTAGAATTTTAATTTATGATTTTTATTCTAAATTAATTTATCTATGGATCCAAATATTTATCAAATTATCACTTTTAAAATCCTTTTTCATTTAAAACATGTGATTTCCAAGATAATTCTTCCCAATTTTAATAGCATATGTGGATTCCACTTATGAGTTATGAAAAAATTTCACATGACATAACATTAATGAAATATAACTAGTATTCCTAGAAGAATAAATTAAACAACCTATACAAAATGGATTCAAATTATCAACAAATATCATTCATAATTGTGAAATACCAAGAAATTTTCAATTAACATGTTTAATTACCACTCTCAAAACAATAATACAAGTATATAAATAAATATATAACATGGAGTATGCATAAAAATAAAACCTAAACATGAAATAGGTATCATGATCAACAAATTTAACTACTCATAAGAAAATTAACAATATCATAAGAAGACAATAGACTTGTAAAAATTTGCATGCCCAACATTGAGATTTTAATTAAGAATAACTATCAACAATAAATATTAAAAATATCACAATAAAAAAACAAAAGGTTTATCCATATTAACCTATTCAACTCCAATATATATATATATATATATATGAATTACTCAAATTTCAGTTAATGAAAACCTCGAATTTATCTGTGCGTGATATGTGCTTTTGTTTGGAACCTTCTGCTTTTCGTACGGTGTAATGTGTGTTTTGGATGGTGTAATGTGTTTTTTATGTTCTTGGAATTTTTGAAGTTGTAAGGTTCCCAATTTTCCAAAAGTGGTTCTTTATTCTGAAAATGAAAAAATAGATTTGGCATGCTTGATTTTTGAATTTTTCTATGCGTGATATGCACTTTGGTTTGGCGTCTCCTGCTTTTCGTATGGTGTAATGTGTGTTTTGGATGGTGTAATGTGTTTTGTATGTTCTTGGAATGTTTTAAGTTTTAAGGTTCCCACATAGCCAAAAAGTGGTTCTTTATTCTGAAAATGAAAAAAAAAGATTTGGTGGACATAACATGATACAAGTTCCTATATGTTAACGCTTTTTATGGTGAATAATTCCATAATGGAAGTTGAATATTGGTTAAGTACTATATATAAATATCATGTTCCATAAAAAATTTCATGAGAAATGAAATAAAAAATCCCCACACTATCCTATGTTTCATAAACCCCAAACACATACCTCCCTGATAAACCATATTTCAAGCGTATTTGTTTTTTCCATACATCCACATGGTGTACCCCTTAATTTCCAAAATCCTATATTCTATCTAAAAATCAAAATACCTAGATATAGATAACATGAAAACATGGATTGGATACCATTCAAAAATGACCATGATCCAATCACCCAAATGAAATTAGGTAAGGTTTCCACAGGACCACAAATTCCCCTCCAAATCGCTATAGGATGGAATAAATTTTAGGGGTTTACCAAAAATCAAGTTGGATGTGGCTTCCACTTGAGATACTAGTGTAAAAAATTAGATCCTAGAGAAAAATCCATTATGACTCTTTGTGTATTCATACATCTAGTCCAGGGGAAAAGATACTTCCCACAACAAGTACATCTGTTACACAAACCATGTAGATAAACGAAAATTAAAAACCATATGAAATAAGAAAACATCTCACACTAGCCCCAAAAATCATAAAAAGTACATAAGAGATGTAAAATAAACCAAAACACATAGAGTAAGTATAATTCAAACTAAACGTGGCCTTAAGTAGAAAATAAGGAGGGATTTCATGAAGAAACTCCAAGATAAATCTCACAGACAACTTCTACACATCCACTTCACATGCCCATAAAGAACTCTAAGGGGATCTACCCAATCATTGAACACTAATAACACCCAATACCATGGAAACATGAAAAATACACAACTAATGAGGTACCTAGAATGAAGTAAATGATGTTCAATGTATATTGATGTGTCCATGCAGGTTGTGTGAAAAAAACATACTTAGAAGCGAACTACCTACGGCCCTCATCTCAATAGTGAAATACTAGGTTTATGCACGAACATGTCTACACATTTATATATGTAAATAAAAAAAATTATAGATAAATGAAAAATTGCATGGTAAAGATAAAAACATGTAAAAAATATGAATCAAAGGTTGTATAAGTAACCCAATATACTAAGAGGTTTCATACCCAAACTACATGATTTGGGTCAACACCTGAAATCAAATATGATACTGGTGGTAGGGTAATCGTGAAGCCCATCACATCCAAGGTAGGATAGGGTAATCTTATATATCATCCCTATACAGACATATAGCCTTAAAAATTATATATTCTAGTGAATTTATACTAGTCTTATTTTTCTTTCATTCCCATAAATATTTTATGTTTTGATTTTTAATGAATTAGGACAAACTCTTACATAGTAATCTCATACATTACAAGTAGACACTTATACTCAGAATCCATTTTTTCCAAAAAACAAAACCTAAAATAAAAATGTTTTCTTTACATGAAATATTTTAAAAAATTTTATATTAACCTCATCCTTGTTATTTCCCATCATTAAATACATGTTAATAACATTTTAAAACATGGGATGATCAGAAAAAGATCATTAAGGGACATACAATGAAATAAAATCTCTAGTCGAGTGAAAAAATTAATATCCATAATATATATACATTTATCACATTATTATTTGATATTATGTAATAAATAAATTTTATAAGAAAAATAAACACTTTTTCTCAATGAAAACTTTTAGAACCCATAGAAAACAAAGATAAAACTTGCTGAAAACTTTGGGCATCATTGGAGTAACCACCACAACTACTCATGGAAGACCATCACGATTAAATTCTATACATTACCTTAGAGTAACCATCACAAATACTCATGTTTGACCATAACAATTAATCTTGGAATAACTATAATGATATTATAATTATCTCTTAGGAGAAACCTAATTAGTTAACTTTGTATCATATATGGAATAACCATATAATTGACTTCCATACCCAATGCATTTTTGGTTATAACACAACCATCCTTCCTGAGTTTATCAAGAAACCACCCCTAATTTTTTAATAACATAACCATAAATATTTTATTTATAATTAAACCACAACTAATCATAAAAATTTCCAATAACCATTACATAATCATAAATTATAAAATATTTCATTATAAAAACATTCTTATGGAGAATTAATTTTTCATTTTGAAATTACTTATTTTTAGAAAAACTACCCATATACAAAGGGATTTATTTTTTGAAAAATATCCATGTAAACATGTAAAATATGATTCAAAAAAATATTATCTATAATAGTAGTAAAATCCATTCATGGTCATGTAAGTTAAAAAAACATTCGTTTAGTATTTTGGGCGAAAAAGTCACAATGTACCTCATTTGGAAAATGACAAAAATATTACTTTTAAACTATTTTTAAAAAGTAATACATGGGTAAAAATGTATTTATAAATTAATATTAGAATACTAAAAACTAAATTAAAAACATTTTTAGAAAATATATACATTGAAGAAAAAAGAGTGTTTTAAGGGAAACATTAAAAGATGATTTTTAAAAGAAAGTCTCTTACAATAAGTCATACTCATCATCTACACTCTTTAACATATTAAATAATAAAATTAAGTAAATTATTTAAATATTTAATAACCTTTTTAATGTTTATTAATCCTTGTATTTTATATCTTACCATGCTATATTTAATTATTTAATTAATTAAGTTCACGTTGGTTGATTTGACTATATTCATTTCATAAGTCCAAAATGCCTTTGTTAAGTTGAATGTTGTAAAAAAAATTCAGAATTACATAATCCAAATAATAATAATCATGAAATAATAATCATTATTATATATCAATTATACATTTAAATCCATCCATTAAATATGGTCATGAAAAAATAACTATGTTACAATCATGGATACAGTAGGTCATACATATTCATGAGTAACATTTCCATTTTTCAATGATCATTATAGAAATAAAGTAATTATTATTTTATAATTTAAAACTGATAAAAATATCATAAATCTAATATTACTTCATAAAATATACTTATATCGATCATCCATGTGATGTGGTGATGAAAACTGAATCACATCACATCGTGGAGGTGATAGTCCACACGTACACATTAAGGACGTTATCATTTTTCAATGAATGGAAAGGAAAGAAGTTAAATGATATATTATCTTGTAATAATAATAAATGTTTCAGTAATATAATATATAAAAATTAATTCCATCATTATAACTAGTCTTGAGAGACGGTGATGGAAAAAGAATTACATCGGTTTGTGAGGTGATACTCCACTGTACACACGAATGATGGTTTCATTTACCATTTTATGGAAGAGAAAATTGATGTAGGTTATGATATTAAAATAATAACTTCTAAATATATTTATTATACTATATTTATTATTATATCATGGTTTAATAATATTTTGAGGGGGTTGAAGAATAAACACAACTGAAATATGCAGTTGAAAACTATACCGCTTATTTGGAAAAACTATTTTATTGTGTTATACCTAAACCAAGACATATATAATGAGGGGAGGAATTATAGAAAGGTATTTGGTTAGTTAATTTTTTAACTAAATTTGTTTTCTATATGAATAAATGTGATATGTTCCATTTTATAAGAGAAGGGAGGGACACTCTTGAAATTTCTCAAAATATTAATTCAATATAATTTATTTTTTAATTCCAAATGACTCAAAATTTAGTTATTTAGAAGATAATATGATTATGGGTCTAAAACACAAATCAAATAAAAATATAACAATATTTGAATTTATTTATATCCTTATATTTTGGTTTTAACACCTATTTAACCCCTTTAAATCTAACTGTGACTACATGGTTTATTACACTTTAAGGGTTAATATAACTACTATAAAATGAAAAACCATTAAATAGACCATGGTTGATATTTTAAACTTTATTTTATTAACTTTTACAAATTTGAAATTTTTAGGTATTTTATATCATTTAATAAAATATAATTTATTATAAAATATCAATAATTTAAATCTTTAGAACTATTCATTACTTTAAAATTAATAATATCAAGATAACACTTAAAATTAGAACCAATTTTTTTTATTATATCACTAAAATGTAAATTTAATCTTTAAAATTCATGTATTATATTAATTATCACAAAGTATATTACTTTTAATATTTTTAATATCATTTAGTTGACTTTTACATTAATTGAATAATTACTATAATAATGTTGTTCAATAATTAAAGCTAAAATTCTCATCATTAAAAATTAAAAATAAATTTCCAAGATGGAGATAAATATTTTATATTTTAATAATATTTATAGTGGAATATATCCATTGGATAACATAATAATAAAAATATTAAACTTATTAAAAACAAGAGTGTTACATGTTAGACTTTTCTTTAAATAAAATATTATAAAGGTCATAATCTCATTCATGTGGCCCCAAAAGGACATAAATTATGGAATTGGATAATTATGGTAAATATATACTCATAAAATAATATTTATTCATGTTTATAGGTCATTTAATTTTTATTTTAATTTTATTGGTAACCTAAATTACCCGATTTACCCTTTATAGTGTGGTATTAAAATTACTAAGTTTACTATTCATATTGAAAAAAATAAAAGAATCCTATTTAATAAATTTTTACCCACAAATTCTAAATATAGAATCCACTTTTCAAAATTAAAAACATATAAGTTCCATAATTTAAATTAAAATTAAACCCAAAAAACACAATGAAAAATAATTTTTTGAAAAAATGCCCCTTTTAAATATAAGTTTTTAATAATAAATTCAAACATAATATTTATTTAAAAAGAAATAATTGGATTATTTTAAAACTAAGTGATCTAGTTAAAATTTAAAACTAATACAAATCACAATTTTACTTTTAAATACATCAAAATAACATTAAAATTTCTATAAAAACAGTATTTTTGACTATTCCTTGAAAAATCAATATTTTTAGAAAATTATCAAAAATTAATCCTTAGATAATTTTGAAATGATAAATTAAAAATTTAAATTAATTTATTCAAATTAAAATTCTATAATTTGAAAATTAATCATTTAAATAAAATATTATAAGACACGAGTTTAATAAAACTATTTCTTTTTGGATTTTAAGAATTACCTAATATATTTATAATGAATATAGATGCATAATTTAGGAATAATAATATATATTAAAATGATTTATTATATAATTACCTTGGTTGTTACAATCCCACCTAGTGAAATTCTAGAGTTAGGGCCTAAGCCCATCCCCTAGAAAGTGAATTGTGTATAAAAATTTGGACGCTCAACCTGTCTTTTGGAATATGGGAAATAATATACTAAGATAGGGCACAAAATCTCATCCCATGAAATGTACCTATACATCAATGGCTGCCAAACCAGCTTAATATTTTAAAATAACAATAATATATATAAACATACCCCTTCAAGAATGCTCATAACATACCAAAGAACAATAACACTCTGAGTAAAAAGCAAGTATAATATTCATCAAGGAAGGATTCCAAACTAAATATAAAACTAGAATAAATATAATTTTTTCAAGAATTATATATCATGAATTCAAACAAGTACACAAGTCACAAACAAAAAATGGTATATGAACTAAACATGGAATGTGAGTCCCAAAATTGCACACACCTATGGAGTAATCAAAACATTATGAATTTATTACCTTCCTTGAAATAATTGGCACTAAGTTAAATAAAAAGGTTTAATATGTTTCTAGGGATAACCAAGTAAGGGATTTTGTTAAATATTTATATATAATCCAATAAAAATAAACATAAACCCAATAAGGTTTCAACATGATATCACATTTACGTTAAAACATTTACTTAATGGAAATATTCTTTCTAAAACAAGTTTTCCATATTTAAAATTATTTTTATGAGAGTTGAACATTTACTAAAGAAATATTTAATATAATTATAAAGTTTTATACCTTTTACTAACCTGGTTAAAGTAAAATACCCTTCAAAAAAATACACCAGTGAAATGGTATAAATCCATACCCTTTAATTACAATTTTAAAAATACGCTACACTTTTTTATTGATAGAAACTTTTCATTATTTAATCTGGAAAACTGTTTAATATTTTTAAAGAAAAACCATTTTTGGAAAAAACAAAATCACCAATTAAATAATTATAAATTCAGGTAATAAAAATCTTACTACTTTAATGGAAAGGGTCATTATTTAATTATTGAAAATGTAAAGTTTTGAATAGGTTATAAACTGATAAAGAATCCAAGGACGAATATAAATCAACCTCTTGTTACCAGCTATATATCCCAACCATTACCGTACTTCTAATTCCACTCTAACCAGGATAAGTTTGGATTTGTGACTTATAAATCATAATGAACATTATGAAATAAAGGGACAATCATAGAAAATATTAGGTTGTTCATGTTTAAATTTAAATTCCATAACTAATTGATAATTTAGAACTTGTGAATCCACTACATTGTCAACACCAATAATGCCATACTACTCATAAATCCTCTTATAACTCATAATTAAATGGATTTTTAAAAAAAATATGACAATACTATAAAAATTAAGAATGATTACTAAATACATGGCACTATAAAAATAATGTAGTGAAGTATTCTTAAAAACCATTATCAGGGTATTAACATATATCAGTCAATATAAGCAATGAAGGATTTCATAATTAATGATTTACCAAAACAGAATTATTTTCAAAACCAAAAATCATAGGTTTAAAGAAAATTTTCAAGGATAATTAATAACATGAATTTAAATTCCAAAAAAAGCATTAAATTAATATACCAAAACAGCTTAATAAAATAATTAATTCATAATTTCAAAATAATAATTGTAATTTATTAACAACTTTAGAACATCAATAGATGTAATGTCCAAGGAATAACATTGAAATTCACTCGATGAGTTGGTACTTACCTACCCTAATAAATATAATGCTTTAAGAATCCATATATACTCAATTAAATATCCACAAACAACCAAATATTCCGAAGAATTACCAAATAGGAATTACATAACCATTTAGATCATAAATCCCATGAAAAAACTTCCCTATTAAGAACCAACTAAAACAAAGATAAAACCCAAGAAGAATATCACCAAAATTATTCTAACAATTAACTAAAAGTAAACACCAATTATGATAGGCCAAAGAAGCCTTAAATCAGTGACATAAATCAAGAAATACTAATCAAATTCAATATACCATGGAAATTTATTAATACAATGAACAAGGTTTAGAAAATAACCCACAAGAGGCTCATTTCACATAGAAAATAAGAAACCTTAAAAGTTAGAGTTGATTTCACTCTTAATTTGTGAAATTACACTAGAAAAATCCTATGATGGGTAAGGGAAAATAGATAAGATAAAGGATAACGGGATAATATGGCCTACATTGCCACAATTTTGAGATAATATATTTGAATCCATGCTTGAGCTTGAGGTAAATCGAAAGAATCTTGAAATAAGTAGGATCATAGCTTCTAGGATATGTTCAACCATGATAAATGAGGGTGTGTTTGAGTGTGGTTCGAGGGTAAAAGGGTTAAAAATAAAAATTACTAAAATAAAAATAATGAGAATGTGGAAAAATTATTCCCATAAATCCACCATAGTTCTGGTGGCTACCCATAAGAGTTATGGCGGCACTCTAGTGGCTACATAACATCTAGATAATCACCAAACTTTTCATGGACCTCCATCGACATTTTTATAGTGTAGAGACCAAATTATCTCTTACATTTATTCTTTAAAACAAATATTAAACCCTGATCTAGATTCTAAAACATCTATAAACCCTCCAAAAATATCCAAAACACCAAAATATCCTTTTGTTTCCCTCAAAATAAATATATAAATCCCAAAATGAAAGTCAACCTAACATCTAGAATAAAAAATTCAAAATATTCCAAAATTTTATAACTTAATTTTCCTCAATAACTTAATGACCATGTTCTGGGTAATTATATTAACTAACATTCCATAGTTTTCATGAATGATCAATCTTTTAGTTAGATATGAGGATGTACAAATTTAATTATGAAATATACCTTTTCACTGTGGTTTTATTATACGAGTAAACATGAAGAAATTGGGGAAATAGGGATTACGATTTGTTGAAGTCGTTCATCAAACATATAAGAGGGTAGAATGAAGAGTGTTACAACATTTTTATTATGTGGTAATACAACTCCTATTATGATATTTTAGTTTTGACATAAATATGTTAAATTAAAATCATTTATAAAAATCACACAGGATTATACCATGATTTATAAATATTTGTAGACCAAGTATAAGTGATATGAATATTATGGTGTAACATCAATCCTCTACGCTGTGGTATGAGAAGACACTTTGTTAAAATAAATAGATAATGGAGGCTTATAGATCAAATATAGGGAAGTATTAGCAACATATCAATTGAGATGTAATAAGTATAGTTATTTCTTGATTGTCCAAAAGGTATATGTTTTTTACATTTTTCAACTATTATAATAAATTTGTGATTTTTTTGATACTTTTATTAGTATAAAGAGAGTTTTCCTGTCTGAAATGTACTTGTGGAAGACTTGGATTATGTAATTAGAAAAATTTAATTTTTATAATTATATTTTACATTTTCTTTGAACTTTTAATATAATATTTTTTTTTCTACTTCCCTTTAGATGAGTTTTATTCTCTGGATTGATTATTAGTCAGTTTGGAATGAGTAGTCTCTTATGGGATAATAAAATAAGTATATTAATATGGTTATTTATTTTGAATTATTGAATTTCTTGTAAATGATTTGTTTTAATTTAGTATCATAGCATGATCAATTAAATATTTTACTCTCTATTGATTCATTTAGAAGAGTAATGAATTGCGAAGGAAAAAAAATGCTATAGAGAGGTATTTTGGTAATGAAAATAAACTTTATAATTCTATATTAGTTGATTTTGGAACATATTGATTCATAGTTTATGTAGGTTTTTTTCATAAAGGATTAAAATAGTGATAATAGTATTCACTGAAATTGATCCAATAGATGTTGATTGACTTACGAATCTCATAATTAATTTATTTATTTTTATTAACATCTAAGAGATCATATTTTTAAATATATCATAATTTGAAATTAATTTACTAAATTAACTTTTCATAGCATGTATTAATTGTTTACTTAGTTTTTTTAAACTTTAAATTGAATTTATAATTCAAAAAATGATGTGTTATTAATTGATAATTAATATGGACTATGATTTTTAAGTTTTTTATATTATCATTGGTTTGACCTCAACCTCTCATATTCACAATTTTTTTAATTTTATTAATTGGATAAAAAATATAAAAAACCTAAACTTTGATATTTATCCTTAGAAGTTGGTGACGCCTAGCAGTGGGACAAGTTTTTTGATCTATTTCTATGGACACAAAAAATCTTATAATTAGACAACATAGAAATAAATTGGTTGATTGAAACTAATATAGTATTTTTTTATTCTGTTTTTTTATTTTTATTCATTTTTATACATGCATGTGTTCTCATTTTTTTTTTTAGAGGTCATAGGTGTGTGAAAAGAACTACTATCACTTGATCAAGGAGTGCCAATACATCTGAACCATTATATTATGATCCCATGATAGAGAGGTAATTTTTTAATTATCGATGATCAATATTGTAAGATTAAGTTATCTTTGGCATGAATGATCATGAAATATGATAAATAAATGATGAAGTCCTAGGAATGCAATGTGAAATGAGCATTTTTTACTATATAATTTGATTGATTGATGGTTATAATCCAATAATAATAACTCTACCAATTATTGATAACAAATTTTAGATAAATCCTTGAATTCTATAGATGATACAAAATGTTGTATAGTTTAATGAAATGCAATGTGAACACCTGTATAAAAAATCTCAAATTTTTAGGTGATTCACATTAACATTAAGAATAATGGGGGTGTGTGATGATGCAATAAGGTTGAGAGACATCCCTTTAAAATTTAAGGACATGGATAAGGAATGTTTGAAAGTACTATCATTTGGTTTGATCACCACATGGGATGGGTTTTCAAAGAAATATTTAGAGATGTATTTCCCTCCATTGAAATGATGGAACTATAGAAAAGTATCCAATATTTTACAAAACATGATGAAGTACCCACCTTTGATGTATTTTTTAAAGAGATGCTAAAGAAGTTCTTACATAAATGGGAAAACCTTATAATTCTGTACCAAATATTTTATTTTGGATTACTGCTTAATTCTCAAACCATTTTTAGTGAAATAGTTGAAGTAGATCTTATAAAAAATCACTAATCATTGAATAAGAAATATAAGATGAATTATCAAGAAACGTTTTTATTGTAAAGGAGATAAAATCTCTCTAAAAAGTAATATTCAACTATAGGAGGAATACACTAAGTTATAAATCTAATTAGATAAAATTCTTAAACCAATAGAGGAATTGCTAGATATTTCAAGTAATAGAGAGGCATTCTAGCCACAAAAAATTAATTCATCTGAGATGTTTATATTTAAAAACCTATGCTAGGATTTTACAATTAGAAATTAGGAGAAATAAATGGGATAAATCAATTTCATGGTTTATAACTTTCCTAAAACTTATTTTCAAAAACAATTTGGACAAGAATTCAGGCTGTTGTACTAAAACATAACTTTGAAGAAATATAGAGGTAGAAATAAATTAACTATTCTCACAAATATTCTTGGTTTTCACAAGTACACCATGTATCTTGACCCATTGGATAATAATACCAATCACCAAGACAAATATTAACTCAACAACCATAGCTAAAAAATTCAAAGTTTTAGTAGCACAACCAAAGGGATAAGACTTCTTTTGAAGAATTGGTGACATAATACATAAAAATATAAAAATTAATGAATTGATCACATTGAGAAAAATCTATTGAATCATGAAACATTCTTTAAAAATAACCAATCCTCCATTAAAAATATTGAGAATCTAAGGGAAAAGTTTTCCCAAAAAATTTCATGGGACCACTCAATTCATTATAGGGTTACACTGAAATTCCAAGGTAATGGTAAAATGATATCACATTGAGGAGTATAAAATAAATAAATTATAAAAAAAATTTATATAGAATGAAAATGAAAATTTAAGTAATAAAGTAAGAAATAAAAATGAATCACTTAAATAATTCAGTAATGATGCTGAACGAAAAGTAAATAACGTTGAGAAAGTCACATAAAATACTCCCAATATAACATATTACTAGGAAACCTTTACCTTTACATAAAATACTAATTATGGTAAGTTGAAATCTCAATACCAAATTTTCCAAGATATGTTCAAGAATTTGCACATAAAAATTAAAAATTCCAAGGAAATATTATTAATGTTGGCATATGAAAATTTTATCAAGGAACACTTATCCAACCAATAAATTAATAACTTAGGTAAGATTTATTAATAAAATGAGTTATCAGATATTATTTAAAGAAAAAACTCACCCAAACTTAATTATTTGGGAATCTTATCTCTACCATGTACTATCAAATCCTAAAACATTTGAAAACCCGTTTTTGATTTAGTTTTATGTGTCAATATTATATCATTAAACATTTTCTAGAAGGCCGGGATAAGTAATCCTATTCCAAAAAATGTTTCCCTTAAACCATAAAATCTATCTATCAAGTAACGATTTGTAATTAGAGAGGATGTATTGGTAAAGGTATGAAAGTTTATCTTTTCTAATGATTTTATAATCCTAAAGATAGCAGATGAAGGTGAGGTACTAATCACACTTGGTCAATATTTTCTAGGAAAAGGGAAAACTATAATTGATATATATTAAGGATGTCTAAATTTCTATGTTTTAGAGTATCCAATCAGATTTGACTCAATGAAAGTAGTGAAGCTTATAGATGAGACTAAATATTTCCATGTAATCATCACTACTAAAGAGGATTATGAATTGCTGGAGATGAAATAAGAAGAATAAAAATATTTGATAGAGATTATTGATGGGGGGTGGATATAAAGAGGTAGAAAATAGTGAAACAACTTAAACATAAAAATATATCATTGTAGAGGAACATCATTAAAGGTTTCATTAATTATAAAACCTCTTAATCTAGAGTTGAGGAATTATTTATTTAATTTGAGATACCCATTCTTGGTAGAAATATAGAACCTATTGATGATTATAAGTGAATTTTTTTAAATTAACCCTAAAAAAAATTGTTTCATGTCTTAAAGAAAAGGAATAAGTACCTTTCATGGACCATTTCTGATCTTAAAGGTATATGACCTTCCATTTTCTATCATAATGAATGACTTGAGGAAGGATGGAAATAAATGAGGCCACCAGAAGGAGGTTGATAAATACTATGAATAAAGTGGTATGAAATATGGTCTTGAAGATTTTGGATGTATATATCATCTAATAAACCTTAAATAATGAATGGTTGAGCCCAATCAAAGTTATACTAATGAAAGGAGGAATTCCCATTGTGGACTAGGATAACGATATCTCTACCTCAATAGTGTAATGATTGAGATTTTTTGTTGATATGGGATTATAAATGATATAATAATAAACAATAATCCCCCTTTCATCGATAAAATTCTAGAATATTTATCCATACATGATTATTATTCCTTTTTTGATGGATATAATGACTATAATCAAGTTCTAGTGGCACCATATGATCAAATAAAAACTACTTTCAACTACCATTATATAACTTTCCTACATTAATGAATGTTATTTAGAATAATTAATGAACCTACAACATTTCAATGGTGCATGACACATATCTTTCATGGAATGGTGGAAGAATATCTAAAATTTTTCAAGGATTATTTCTCATTTATAGAAAATAATTCAAATTATATATTAATATTATCAATTTGGTTTTGGAATGACGTGAGGGGACATGTATCATGATGAATTGGGAGAGGTTCCCTTATATAGTGAAGGATGAGATAGAGTTTGACTACTGAATTTTTATGGTAAAAATAGAGGTTGATCCCACCAAGATCAAGCTAATATGATAATTTTTTAAACCCTTGACTATTAAGGATATACAAAACTCTTTGTGAGATACTGGTATCTACCAGAGGTTTTTCATATATTTTACATAAATTTATCATTATCACACCTATATATTATAAAAATAAGCAATATCATCATTCAATAAAAGATAAAAATAATAATTTAAGGAGTTTAAGCTATGGTTAATCATTTTTATAATCATGGTACCCTTAAATTTTGAAGAACTATTTGAATTCATGTGTGATGCAATTGATTATTATCTGAGGGTTGTTCTTAGATAGGGGATGGATATTTTTTTTTTCTAATCTTATTTGTAAACAGAACTCGTATATTGATAGAATTCAACTACACTATAATGGAGATGGAACTACTTGTAGTGTTATTTGTTTTGGAATAGTTTAGACCCTTTATTGTATCATCTAAAGTAGGGGCGGGCATTGATCATAGAATATTAAAATATTTCTTGAACAATAAGGATATAAATTTGCACTTATTTAGGTGGATCTTATTTATATTTTAGTTAAAATATGAGATAAATAACAAGAAAGTTATATAGAAATTATTTGAAGAAAATATATGAAGGATGAAATTACCACACTTAAGTGGAGATATAAAAGTGCATAATATTAAAGATAAATTTCTAAATGATTTTTTTATAGCAGAGTTAATAGTAGGACCATGGTCTACTGATATCAGTTATTATTTGAAAAATATTAATCTATACCCACAATTAACCTATCAATAAAGGAAAATATTATTGGATGAAGTAGAGAGATACTTTTAGGGATGATCCTATACTCTTTTAGAAATGAAGTGATGGGTTTATTACTTGATGTATGTCTAGAAATTTATTAGAGACTATGTTGGAATTTTGTAACTCCACACTGATAGGAGAAAACAATGTTTTGGAATGAACATTGGCTAATATCCTTCAAAGTATTCTATTTTGATTGAAATTATACCATGATACATGGAGTTATGTGGTATTGCATGATCATTTACAAAGAACTATAAATATTATCAAAATACATGGAATGTCATAGTAACCCATAATGATGATCAAAGTATTTAGGGTTTGGGGAGTCAACTTAAAGAGTAACATTCCCAATTATTTTTAAAACATTAATATCATTGTGTGTATTGATTACGTGTCAATATGGGTTGAAGTATATGACACCTTGACTAACATAGTGAATGTGGTTAAATTGTTTTGATGAAAAATATATTATAAAGTTTATTCCCAACCAATTTTTCATAAATTAAGGAAAAACATTCATAACCATTTATTAACGAAATTTGTAGAGATATATAAAGACCAGTACGACACAAACACTCTATACCACCCTAAACTGAGTAAAAAATTGGATCTCACAAACAACAAGCTTAAAAAAATTATGTAAAATATGGAGAATCCAAAAAAATGTTCTAAGAGACTTGATGATACATTGTGGGACTATAGAATATTATATAAAATATCATTGGATATGTCTCTGTTTAACATGGTGTATGGGAAATGAATGAATAAAAACCATATAAAGCGAATGGAAAATTCCTAAAAAACTACATTGAATTTTATCAATAGGTTTTCATGTTATCCTTTTGATTTTGATTAAAAAAATCATAGTTACACTGAGTTTTTACTTTAAATATAGTAGTTTTTGGGAGGCTACCTGGGTATGTTTTATTTCACTCTTTCATTTTTTTCTTTCATTTTAGGAAGTATGTTAGGAGTTTTTTAGTAGATATATAATTATAGTGACTTTGGAGAACATGTCTCCAAATTCACATTAAATCTCTCCAAACCTCCCCTCTAATGAATACAAAAAAACGGATAGGTGATACAAGAGTTAGAAATCATTAACCGAGGGAAATATAATTTTTTTAGAGGTTTAAAAAATCACAATGAAACATTATTCATTATTCTATATTTACATTTTTCTTAAAAATATTGAAATTTTTGATCATGGAATGGATAACATACTATTCCACTAGTAGTGAGGATGAGTATTTAGTGATGTAAGAAAATTTTTCTTTCATTTTATTATGTTGTGAAGTGGCTTGGGAATGGAGAAGAAGAATTTAATGTATAGCCATACCATCACATTATGCTTTGACCAGTGGGATGAAAGGAATAACCCAAAACCAAAATTTTTACTGGGACCCAATCCAACTAAAAGACTACCTTGGAAGGAAAAGTGGGATTTCTTGATGAAACCATGGTATGAAATCATAATCTCGTAGGGGATATATTACATAAATTATATATTGAAAGTTTTCACAGGGTCTTTTCTATGTCTCAACCTAGCCTCATAAGTACCTGAGGATGTGAAAACTAAAACAATGACACTAAACTAAAATACATCCATCAGGTCACATGACATAGTTTGTTATGAAAATTTTCTTGGGTACATGATTCCACTTTCATTCAATCCCATAATGGGTAAAAGGGTATTAAAAATAAATATCAAATCATTACATTCAATCATTAGTGAGAAGATATAAGGCACAACCTTGCACCTAATTTTATAGTATATTGAAGCAATCAATAGATAAAGTTTCAATATTTATTAGTCACATCAGAGAATTTTATTTTTTCAAATCTAAAATTTCATAAAAAATACTATGGTGTAACCCATTAATATTTCAATTACATATTTTCAATTAGTAAATTTTTAATAAAAATAAGGTTATCTATTGAAATAACATGATGTAATTTTTGGATTCTCAATGCCTAAAATTACTATAAATTATACGTGTAAACCCTAGGTTGTTCTATGAACATCCTTTGGATCTATCCCTTAGTTAATTCTCTCATATGAACATACCTCACTTGAATCACTTCCCTAATCCTTTAATTGTATTGGAATCACTTATAAACAATATAATTATTGATTATTATCCTTCCATATAATAATTTTGATCCAACGATCACCTTATCTCTAACCTTCACACCCATTCATCTATTTTCCCATTACCCAACACACATATTAGCCAAAAATTTATAAAACACATTAAAAAACCTCTAATATGTACTATAATCCTAATTATAACCTTTTACTGACATGGGTTGCAGGAATAATGTATACCCTTCCAAAATGAAGCAATTGGATGAGAGTGTCCAAAGAAACTACCATTCAGACATGCCAGGATGAAAAAATCTGAACTAAGACAACCATCACATGCTTCCTATAACCATTTTCAATCCAAAATGACTAACCAAATGACCATACCTCATTCATCCTCAATAGAGAATGAGTCCCAATAATATATCCACATTTTCCTATTACAAAATCAAATCAAGAGAGTTTGAGTGAGTTTTTTATAATGAACATGGCCATTAACTATATTTTATATATGAAAACTAGGGAAAAAATATAATTTAATGGACCTATCAGAGAGATAATTTAGGCCGTACAAAGGAATAATATTCTTGAGGTGGGGAGAAGTCATTATATGAGCTTAAATTGGTGTTCCTCACCACCTTAGTGTACAATAATGGGGATGTCTAGTTTTATCTTAGTTAATTTTTTTTGAAATGTTCACTTACTAATTTTATAGTAGGAATTAGATTATAAAATCTGGAATTTTTTAAGGAAAAAGGAATATTTTTAGTTCCCATTGGATTTGTGGAGTGAATTTTAATTTTATAGTTGGGAAGGATTAGAAATTAACCCTACTATTACGCCTAAACCAGTGAAAATAATGATCACCCCACTCAAGATCCCCCTACTTTGTATTATTCACATGGAGATCACCAAACCATGTATAGCCAGGGGTGATGTAACCCCCTGTTACATTTCTATTTGGTACGTTTTATGATTTTTTCCCTTCCTTTTTTGTTGGTTGGGTAATTTTGAGAAGGAATTGAGATGAAACCTATAATGGTAAAGTCAATTATTTATTGGAATTTTTAGGATAAAACATGTAGTTTCTACAGTATATTGGGGATTTACATGTCGTGTAATGGTGTTACATGATGTGTAATAATCACCTAGAAGATTACATGAAATTGAAACACAATGTGAAAGGTTACATACTGTGTAACGATTACACATCATGTAAATATTATATATCAAAGTTTAATAAAAAAAGGAAATGGGATTTTTCTATGTATATGGGACATGAAAATTACCTGACGCGCAATTGGGTTACACGCCGTGTAAAATCCCAAGTGTCTGTATTAAAGAGGTTGATCAGTTGAAAATATAATTTTATTAGACCAGGTTTTGATACCTCTCAACTAGATCCATCCCCAAGAGATTTTGGTAATCTCCAATCCATTTGGATCATCGATTCGGTTATTGATCATTGTGTTGGTTGTGGTGCATCTCTCTAGGTAAGTAGTCTTCCTATCTATTCCATCTCGCTATCTTTTACTCTTAGAGTTTGATAGGTCATCATGGGATTGATGGATCTCAACTCCACATTTTTGAATCTTGATTATTGGTTGAGTTCCTAGATATCTTTCTTCTTCATTTTCCATTGATGAGTCTTTTTATGGGTGTTGTATTTTGTGAAAAATATAGGTTGTTCAATTTAATATTTTTTAATTTATTAAAAGTTGAATTTATTTTGTTTGAAATTGAATTCAATTTATTTTTTAAAAACCAATTTTATGTGAATTGGAACCTAGATTTGACTTGGAATGAAATTTTGGTAAAAATTTCCAATTTATATGGAATTGGAATTTGGAGTGTAATTGGAAATTGATTGAATTTGTAATTTGATTTGAGAAATAAATTCAGAAAATGGATTAAATTTATTTGATAAAAAAATATGATTGATTTTGAACTAAAAAGGCATGAAATGATGAAAAACTTATGTTTTAGTTTTTAAATACGAATTGGAATTTTGAAATAGAAAAGTGGGTGATAGTGAAGTATTTTTAAATGAACTAATTTTACCATTTTCTATTTATTAAATGATCACATGTGAGTCTAGGTAGTTAGCGGGTTATTTGGGACAAACACGATAGGATGGAAATTCCCTAGTAATGGGTTGAAAATTTTCAACTCTAACAAAAACCTAGTTAGAAATATCTTATCATCAATGAGATGTCAATGGGTCCTATTCAGTATGGTCCTGAGGGACGTGTGTGCACATATTTTCAGGATCACTTATTTGATATGTGCAAGGATCAAATAACATGGGATAATCATACCATAGGGTAGATGAACAATGATCTTGTTTTAATTAATTTTATGTATATGTCATTGATTGAAAAACTATTTTACTCATGCCTAATAATTTATATAAACTATTTTATATATTGTGTTTATTTAATCCATGTTTGAAATGTTTTCCATCATTTAAAATGAATATCATGTTTTTTCTTAAATATGAAAATGAAAATACATGTCTTTTTTTGATTCAAATTGAAATCATGATTTGGTTTAATGTTATGGAATCTTATTATGGAACATTTGGTGATACCATACTAAGGTTTTCGGATCACACCCTACCTTTTTCTTTGAGAATTTTTAGATATTCTCTTGCTTGGTCCAAGTAAAGAGAAGGTGCCTCTTGGAGGAGGTGAATGTTATTGATCTTTTGGGCTTGGAGTAAAATATAATTTGGGATGTTGTTTTATCTAGTTTGTTTTTGGAACATTGATGATACAATATCTGGGTTTTTGATATACCTATTTATTTTTTGGTACTATCTCCCTTTGGAGTTTTTGGGCATGCTAATATGTATATGTTTCTTCCACTATGTTTGAGGTAAAAGTGTTCCCACATTTATTTTGTATGATGTAAGGTGATAGTTTCCAACCTATGGGGATTGGGAATGCCATTTTGGCTATTTCAGGATTGGATCAGATATCAGTTTACCAAGCTATCCAGGTCACTTCATGACAAAGTGTTATCAAAGGTTCAAGTTAACCATCTTTCCTTGATGATAGTATGTAATTGAGAAATATTATCAGGGATTAGGAGGTAGTTATGAGTGAGTTCATAGATATCTCAAATGATAAAAAACTTTAATAACTAGGGGTGGTTTGGAAAAAATGTCTTGATGATTAATTCTAGCCTTTTCCCTATTTTAGATTTGGATTGGTGGAAATTCAAATCATGTTAATCTATCTGATGGGATTAATATTTCCTTGTTGATATTTTTTATGTGTTTATATGACCAATATTATTATGTATTAAATGTTGTTTATTAATGTTGTGTAACATCATGAATCCAAGAATATGTTTGACTGATCCAGGAGGAAGCTGCTGATGAACAACAATGAGAAAATCCTATTTTGGACTAGAATTTGGTTGAGGTTGTTTTTTGTGTTGTCCAAGATTTTGGATAGGAACTTGCACCCATTCCCATTTGGCTCCAGTTTTGGAACCTAAGATGGATGAATTTTGGAATTATTCTCAAAAGTTCCTTCATAAAAAAACACCTTGTTTTCATGGCTCTAATAGTCCTCAAGTGGATAAGGACTGACTGAGAAAGATAGAGATTCTTGTTGAATTTTTGGAAACTCCCAAAACTGTTAAGGTAAAATATTCTACCATTATGCTTGAGGGACCTAGAATGAGATGGTTGGATTAAATGGAGATGAAAACAAAGCATTAGGGTTTAGAGTATAAGGAATTCAGTGTTATCTTAACTGACTAGTTCTATCTAAAATCTATGGTGCTAGTTAAGGCTATGGAGTTTTTCAAACTCGAGAAAGATGAAAGGAACATGACAGAATATGACAACTGATTCACTGATCTTGTGTAGTTAGCAACTGATATTGTATCAAATGGGATGATGAAGACTCAATGGTTTGAGATGGTACTTCGATATGATATTCATTATTAGGTTTTATTATTTATGTTCTCTTATTATGATGATGTGATGGATATGGGCTGATGGTTGGAATTGATATGGTTGGTAAGTCAGGATTGAAGGGAGTTCCTTTTTATTCTATTATAATTTATGTGAGTTCCCATAAAGAGAAGAGAAGGTTTGATGAGTCTCATGGTGGATCTCGAAAAAAAGGTTCTTCTAGACCTCCTACAGTTCCTGGAATAGTCCCTTTGAATTGTTACTAGAGTGGAAAGGATGAGAATTCAAAATAGTTTTTCACTGAGGAACCAAAGATGTGTGGTTTCTACTGTCATTTAGGAAACTTGTAGAAAATGTTTTATATGTTATATTCACTATGTAGTGTAATGGGATCATAAGCATGGAAAAGTACTATACTGTAATCAGATGATTAAAAATATAATGGGTTCCATCCACATACATCCGGAATGAAGCATTATCATATAGTGAAAGAGTCTATAGAAGAAGAAGATACAGGTCCAATGAATATGAGAGGTACCATCACTATATCATCAACTTTAGTGACTAGTTTTTTTGATATTGGAACATCTCACTCATTCATTTTGACTCATATTGTGAATATAACAAATCACCCTATGAAAATTTTATCTTATTTTTTGATATTGCTACACCCCTTAAAATGAAGAGAAGAATTTTTATTCATTTTCATGCATGAATTTTCTCATTATCAGATATCGACCCTATATGTTATTTTATGGTTCTTGAAAAGAAACATCCTGAGGTAATTTTCAAGATAGATTGATTCATTTATAATACATCATGAATTGATTTTTATCTTTGAAGGGTCTCCTTTATGGTGCTTGATGGGGTGTGTCATATCTTTTAGGGAGAATGTGACTCAAGGTCATGTAGAGACATTCCTTCTTATCCAAAATATGGGAAAGTTATATCAATGTTTGATTTTGATTTGGAGTGGGAATCCTTGAGTGGTGATCTCCCTACAACCATAAGTTTCATGATGTTTTTCTTTCCGACTTCTCTGATTTTCCACCAGTAAGGGAGGTATAGTTTTCTATTTATTTAGTGCATAGTACTCAACTAGTATATATCATTTCTTATATCATGGCACTGGTTGAAAATAGGGACTTGATTACTTAGTTGGAATATTTGTTAGAGAAAGGTTTTATACGATAGAGTGTGTCACCTTGGTTAGAATATGTTCTATTTCATAATAAATTTAATGCATTACTTAGCCTATGTGTTGATTACTATAAGCTCAAATGGGTTAGGTAAATAAAAAGTATCCATTTCTATATATTGATGATCTATTTGACTAGTTGAAAGGGGATAAATGTTTTTCAATGATTGATCATAGATATAGTTATCACCATTTAAAAATAAAAGAATATGACATTCAACATACCACCTTTCAGAGTCACTATCTCTATTATGAGTATCTTATCATTCCATTTGGTCTAATAAATAATCATAAAGTCTGTAAGAATTTGATTAATAGGATATTCCATGAGTATCTTAATATGTTCGTGGTGGTCTTTATGGATGACATCCTGGTTTACTATAAGTCAACGGAGGATCATATCCTTTATTTGAGAGTAATTATGACATTTTTTTATAAATAACTGACATTATGAAAAGCAATCAAAATGAAATTTCTATATTTAGGAAGTGAAGTTCTTGGGACACATGGTCTTAGAACATGGTATTTCAGTTGATCCTAATATGGTAAAATATATAATCACATGGGATCAACCTTGTAATGCTTTCAAGATTTGGAATTTCCTGGGTTTAGATATATATTATTAGTAGTTTGTAGATAATTTCTCTTTTACTTATATTAGTATTGAATATGTGACTAGAGGGGGGGTGAATAGTCTTTTTTGATTTATTATCGTAAAAAAATTTATAAGAGGTATATTAGTGTTAAAAGATGCAGCGGAAAGAAAAAAATTAACACATATGAATTTTATAGAGGTTCTGATATCAAGATCCTAGTCCCCTCTTAAATCTCATCTAATCCTCAAGGATATTGGTATGAACTATATCCTTATTTTTTATCAGGATTAATAACCAAATTACATGAATTATAGACATACCTTTTTCACCTGGTGGTATAACCCCACATAACCTTATCACCTAGAGGTATAACCCCTTAATTTATAAGGATTCAAAACCTTTATACATTTTTGCTGAGAGGAATAACCCGAACTAAATTTTAGATGGGGGGAATAACCCAATGGAAACTTTTGGATGGGAAAATTTTAAACCATACTGTATAATATAAATATGAGATAATAATAATGATAATGTAGAAAAAAAATTGAAACAAAAACTTGATTAGATGATGAATAAGTTCGATGAAACTCTTATTATTTGATCAAAATAGGTATGAAAGATGTATAGAATGATGAACTTCCATGAATAGGAAAAAATAACAACCAGTCAAAGAAATTTCTCTTTGAATTATTTGAGAGAAGTAATCTAATGTATAATAGTATTCTTGTCAAATGAATTGGAGAATGTGTAAATCACATTTGATCTCCGAGGGTACATTTGTTTTTTATTGATTAAGAATTCTCTTGAAGAATTAAATCAGATATCCAAAAGAGAGTTTCATTATCAAATCTTTGTATGACACTTTTTAGAGAGTACTAAAAATAATATGACCATTACATTTATTCTATTAAAGTAATTCTGTACATAAAACATAATAAAACAAATTATTTTTAATGAAATATTAAAAGTATTATTTAATATATTACAAGAAATATTTATTATAGAAATAAAAATTAAAAATTAAATGAAATAATAGTAAAATTATATATATAAGGCATGCAACAAAATGAAGTGAAAAACAAAGAATCATAAATAATAATCTACATGAGTCAATATCATTGAAAAAATTACATAATTAATTTTAAAAATGGTTGTAATTATATTAAAACATAAAATATTATGCATTTAACAATTCAATTAAATTTGAAAACTTTAACTGAAAATTAGAAAATAAAAATTTTGGAAATAAAATTTTAACTAATTGTGAGTCATGAATCACCATTATAATTGTCTAGTAGTGAGTTAGTGACTCACCGTTGAAAAGTTTTGTGGTGTCAAATACATAATTATACAAACGATATACATTTTATGATATAATAGATTTAATTAATCAAAACCAAACAAATTTCCAAGAATAATATTATAAATGGGTTTGAAGAGAGAAATAAAAAAAGTCTCACCATTGGATGCCCAACGGTGTCTCATGACTCACCATTGGGTTCCAATGGTTTCTTATGACTAATTGTTGGGTTCCAATGGTGGATCATTGAAAACATAATTTTATTTAAAATAATAGATTTATGTTGAAGAAGAATAAAATGAAACTTGTATTTATTATAGAATCAAAAAATAATAAGAGAAAACATAAGGATGTTTAAAAACATCTACATCCATGTTTAAGATTAAATATAATACCATATAAAAACTATGCAGAAACAAAATAAGAATGTGCTTCCATGCATCGGAACAACTAAAAAAGTAAACACAAAACATGAGTGATATACACACTTAATTAAAAGAAACATTATAAAAAATAGTTGCACAAGTGATGTATTGAATAATTCCACTACCAAATGTATATATTAGCAAGGAAAAGAGTAAAATAAACACCATCTAGGATTTATAGAAAAAAATAAGACACCGATGTAAATTTCCAATAATTTCAAAAATGAAACACCGTTGAGAATTTACAACAGTGTCAAAATGATAGACGATAAATAATTTATAATGGTGTCAAAATGACATACCATTGGTTTTTACAATAGTTTCAAAAACAAATTGACACACCTTTGGATGAAAAAAAATGGTAATAAAGTCTCACACACCATTAGTGAAAACCAACAGTGTCAAAAAAAGTGTCTCACCATTATTAAACACAACAGTGTCAAAAACGAATCACCATTGGTTTTAAACTAATTGTATCAACCTATGAAAACAAAAGAAGATTTTGGTATAAAAATAAACGAAAACATAAAAATGAAATAAAAACATAGAAGAAGAATAAGAGATTCTAGAGAAGGGTGAAGTCTGGATGTACTGTTCACTATGTAAGATATTGAGTGTGAGAAGAAATAGAATAATATTAAAGAACTGAGCATGAGATGATAAAAATGTGTGAGAGTTAAAAAAAATGCACATAGGATCTGAGGGAGATTGAAAAACTAAAAAAATTCTGAGAGATCAGACAGCTAGGCTAACACTGCCACTATCTTAGAATATACGATTAGAATGAATGATCAGACGGCTGATGAAAAATACAGAGGAAAAAAAAAACAGCTCAGATTGAGACTAGGTTGTCCCACATTGAAATAGAGAAGTGGTTACTGAGAGATACTTAAGGCATGAGTTGGTCTATGATGGCCATAATAAAAAATGAGCACACACTACACACACAAGGCATGTGAGCCACGTGGGCGCAATTATCCCAACCCATGAGGGAGCTATGCTAGGGCCTTATACACAATCCTGGTTGGCTTCAAGCGATCACTATGCTCAATCCATAAAGGATTTGGGCATGCCTTATGTGTAGGACATCCCATGAGGGTTGAACCATTCAAGTCCCCTTAAATTTGGTTGAGGTTCACCTTAGGCTTCAACATTGCTATATTTTTTAAAAAATTATAAAGATAAAAAAAAATTGGATATCATAAAAAAATTTGAAAATTTGTTAATAAGAAATATTTTTTTATCAAAAAAATATTATATAACTGTAATTTATTAAAACAAATATAGAATTAAATTAGTAAATACCAAATTACAAACAATATCCCCTTTTTTATAAATTAAAAAACCTAATATTTATTAAATTTTAAAATTTATTAATATAAAAATTATAAAATATTTTAAAAAAATTATCCCCTTTTTGAAAATTATAAAAAATTATAATAATGTAAATAGAATCTTTAAAAGAAAGAAAAATAAATTAAAATATTTCAATTATATATAGTACACAAATGGAATAAAAAGTCATTGCTTAAATATGAAATTTTAAACACTATGATCTAATTATTATTAAATCATAGTAGAAAATATCAGATAGAGATATAAAATAACAAATAGATTCAATGTCCAAGTAGACAATGTTATTTGATAAAAAGTAATAAAAATTAATAGATGATTATCAGTTAAATAAGATATACATAAAGCATTGAATTGATTTATCAGAATCAAAAATTACTTAAGAAATAGTTAATCTTTAATCATAATCAATTCAAAAAATACATTAGAGTATAAAATGGATACTTACTTTTAAACATAAAATAATCATTTCAAAGAGACAAAGTGCAATATTTAATGGAAAGGGAATTATGATAGTGTTATTTTGGTATAGAAATTTTAACTAGAAAGATCTGATTATCATTGAATCACACTTATCAAAATTTGATAGGTCATTAACAAAAAATAGAAATTTTAAGCATTTTAAAGGATAAGTTTAAGCACAATCAAAGAACCAAACATTGTTGCATTGAATAAAGAATTAATTTTCATGAATTGATTAAAAAAACATTCAAAAGAAATAAATAGTTTATTTTCTTTAAAGGTTTTTAAAAATATACTCCCCCTGAGTTTAAGAATAAAAATATTATATTTCAATAACATATCAACAGGAAAAATTTTATTATCAAAATAAAATAAATTTTGAAAATAAATTGATTATTTAAAACAATTAAAGATTCCAAAAATATTACCACTAATAATTTTGAAAAGATAAAATTTAAACCATATAAAATATTTAAAAAAGTATTAAAGACTTCCCCAGATTAATGGTTTAAAAGTGATTTTAAAAAGACTAAGAGATTTTATGTTTTCATAAATTAATTGTTTAAGTACTTACATGCTAAGGAAAAACTAGTTAGAAATTAAAGCACATGCCTTCAATCAGAAAAATGTTATTTCATAAAAATATATCAGATATATCATAAGCTAGTACATCTAATTATATTCAAGAATATAGAAATCAAGATGATCGAAAATAATCTCATCTGGACATAATGACCATCTTAGGTTCAATGTATTTGAATCATTATTTTGGAGCCCATGCTATCCATACATCATGTGATTTTGGAAATATTTAGAGAGGATTACTTTAAAAAAAATCAAAAAGATATTTGTTTTGATTCCCCTACTATTCTGGGTCCAACTAGATGAGTAGAAAAAGATTTAGGTACCCATATAGATTTGATACATGTATTATAGGGTAAGCTTGAAGTTATATTTTTATAAATGAATGTCTTAGTATGGCCTAAATACTTAGTAAACATTAATGAATGTTCATTTGTATAATTCCATTTCATGTTACAATTAAAGCTGATAAAATAATACATTTTTCCATTAATGCTTTTATCAAAAGTAGTTTTATACCTTTGCGGAACCTGAGTATTATTGACACAAACATTTTTATCATATTTTTTTTTCATAGATAGTATTTTATCAATTTAACTTGGCCTCTAACAAATATAAACATGGATTCATTCAATCTAATAATTTCTTTTTTATGGGTTTCATTCTCTTTATGAAAAACTTCTAGGTCATCATATATTTTCACATTTGACCATGAACTATAATTTTTAGTTTATTATTTTCATGTTTAAGATGATTATATTCCTTTTCAAATTTATCTAAATCATCACAGACCAATTTAAATCTTCTGTGTTGATCTTCATCATTTTTAGATAAGAAATTTTTTATTTCAATATTCTCATCATCGAATTTTATCAATTCAGAATCACCACCCCTTTTCTATTCTATATTAATTAAAATAGAAACATTCTATGTTTTATTTTCTTCTTTAATATTCTTATTTTATCTTTGATGTTCCATATACAGTTCATACATTATTAAAATGCCACTTTAAAATTTTTAATTTTGAGGAGTTAATTATTTAAACTCATTTTCTATATTAGACTCATAACTAGAACTATAATTATAGTAAGAGTGTACCTGATTTATAGTAGAGTCCATCAAACAAATATTTTCATATTCCTTTTCACTTTCAAGAACAACATCAATTGAGTTTCACTCTCCCATGAAGCTCCATCCAGCAAGATATGCATTTCTTTGTTCTTTTTTGTTTTTCTTATACTTTAATTCTTGTTTTAACTTGGGACAATCAAATTTTATTTTCCCATTTTTCCATAACTCATTACATATTAATTCTAGAGCATCATATTTACTGTTCTTACCTATTTTAATACTTATAAAATCAGTCTATGGATACTATCTTCTAGTATTCTTCTTAAATCCTCTCTTACCCTTCATGTACTGGTAAACACCTTTAGTGAATTTTTCAATTTTATCCTTCTCACTTTACTGTAAATCAGAATTATATGATTTAGAAATAACATTTACACATGATTTAAATTAAATACCTTTTATCTTAACACGATAAAAAATATTATAATTCATCATTTAAAACTCATATAGTAGTAATGATTCTATCAATTCATCTAAATATTGTTCAATGAAATTATTACTATATTCAGTATCCACTTTTTTTTTGAATTCCATATTTCAAGTAGAGGTATATCCCCTAACTTTATAAGGAGTCACAAACTTACTCTCTTTTTTCTGGGAGGATAAAACCACCCTTACTTTTGGATGGGAGGAATAACCCAACGATAGATTTTGGATGGGAAAAGCTAAAACCAAACTCTAGAATACAAACTGAAGTTTAGAAAAACTATAAATGAGAAAAATAATACAAAAAATTAAGTAGAAACTTGAGAAGATGATGAAGAACTTCAATGTGTCTCTTGTTCCTTGATCACAAAAGGTATAGAAGATAAAAATGATGATGATCTTATATGATCGGGGAAAAAGAACAATTAGTCGAAGAAGTCTCTCTTTAAATTCTTTTAGAGCAGCATAGAAATGTCACATTGTATTCTCATTGAATTAATTGTTGAATGTATAAATCAAATTTGATCTGCATGAGTACATTTGTTTTTTTATTCTTGAATCATTATCCTAAAGTATTAAATCAGATATTTATAGGAGTGTTTCATTATCAAATATCATCATGACACTTGTTAGAGAAAAATAAAAACAATTCGAACATTATATTAATTCCGTTGAAGTCATTCTGGACATGAAACATATTAAAAAAAATAATTTTAATGAAATATTAAAAGGATTGTTTAATATAGTAAAACTAATAATTATTAGACAAATTGAAAATAAAAATTAAGTGAAATAATATTAAAATTATACATATAAGACATGATTAAAATAATGTGAAAAAAATAATCATTAATAAAAATCTACATGAGTCCATGTCATTGAAAAAAATCTATAATTAATTTTAAACATAGTAGCTAGTATATTGTAGGATAAAATATTAATAATTTTACAATGTAATTAAATTTAATTACATTAACTAAAAAAAAAAGAAAATAAATTTTATCTATTGGTGAGTCACGAATCACCATTGGAAATGTCTAGTAGTGAGTTAGTGACTCGCTATTGGAAAGTCTGGCAGTGTCAAAACATAGTTTTACATACCATTGATATTTTAAGAAAAAATAAAATGATTTAATCAAAATAAAAAACATTTCCATGAATAATATCATTAAAGGGTTTTAAGAGAGTAATAAAAAATGAATCACCTTTGGATGTCCAATGATGTCTCATGACTCACCATTGGGTTCCAACGATGTCTTATGATTCACAATTGGGTTCCAACGATGGCTCACTACAAACATATGAATTTTTTTGAAACATGAAAATGAAGTTTTAGAATAATATAATGAAAATTTTATTTCTTAGAAAATATGAAAATAATAAGATAAAACATAAATATGTTTAAACACATATACTTCAATGTTTAATATTAAATGGAATACCACATAAAAACTGTACAAAAATAGAAGAAGAATGTTCTTACATGCTACAAAACAACTGAAAAGGTAACAAAACAAAATAGAAATATATAAAATTAATTAAAAAAAACATAATAGTAATTAAAAAAAAAATTTATAGCTTTAAGAAGGAAATTTACAAAATTATACAACAACAATGAAAATAGAATAATAAATTCATCCAAGTATGTACAACAAAACATAACACACCATTTTAAATTTCCAATGGTTTCAAAATTGACACCCCATTGAGAATTTATAATGGTGTCAAAATGAAAGACCTTTGATAATTTAAAAAATTTTCAAAATATTATACCATTAGTTAATATAATAGTGTCAAAAAAGTTGACACACCATTGGTTTAAAAACAATTCTCACCATTGTTAAACACAATGGTGTCGAAAAACGACTCACCGTTGGTTTTTAACCAATGGTTTCAACTTGTGCAACCAAAACAAGCCTTTGGTATACATAGACACTAAAACACAACAAATAAAGAAAAACATAGAAGAAGAAGATGAGACACCAGAGAAGGGTGATGTCTGGATGAACTGTTAATTGTAAGAGAGAATGAGAATGATAAGAATTTGTAGAAGATCAAATAACCGAGTGCAGGATGAAAAAAATCTATAGGAGTTAAAAATAAGGGAATGTGGGCTTTGAGGGAGATTTAACATCTAAAAAAAATCAAAGAGATCAGACGGTTAGGCTGACACCACCACTATATGAGAATATGCAGGTAGAAGTAATGATGAGATGACTGAGAAAAAATATAGAGGAAAAAAACATCTCATATTGAGTCTAGGTTATCCCACATTGAAATCAAGAATCAATGATTGAGAAGTAATTAAGGTATGAGGTGGTATATGATGGAAAAAATAAAAAATGATCATACACCACACACACAAGGCCTGCGGGCCACAAAGAGGCAATTAGCCCAACCCATGTGGGCATTGTGCTAGGACCTTATACATGGACATGATTGAATTTAAAAAATCACTATGATCGATCCATAATGGATTTGTGTGGACATCAAGTGTAGGACCTCCCATGAGGGTTGACCCATTTCAGTCCCCTTAATTGTGGTTGATGTCCACCTTAGGCTTCAACATTGACCTATTTTTTTACAAAGTATAAAGATAAAAAACAATTAGATATCATAAAAAAAATATTAATATATGTTAATAAAAAATATTTTTTTTAAAAAAATAATTTATTTAAATATTATATAAGTTTAATTTATCAAAACAAAGAGATAAATAAATTAGTAAATACCCAATTACAAACTTTAAAAACTTGGCGTCTCTAATGACCTCTATAACATAGAATGGAGTGAATTTTTCTTGGGATGAGAAAAGTTAGAGTTATTTTTTTTGAGATAAAATGTCTTTTGAGTTCTGTGTCAATGTTGAAACTTCTAGAGGTCGGGCAGGGCTATGTTGTCTTATGTGATGAATCACATTTAGGTTTGGGCTTTGTTCTCTTGTAGGGTGATCATTTCATTGAGTATGTCTCTCAACAACCTTGGCCACATAAGAATAATTATCTGACGTCTGACCTTGATCATGCAGTTGTGATGCATGCACTCAAGAATTGGAGGAATTAACTTTTCATATAAAGGTTTATCGTGTATTCTGACCATAAGAGATTATGTTATATCTTCCTTAAAAAATATTTGAATCTTTTCCAACGACATTGAATGAAGTACCTGCAATTATTTGATTTCAATATTGCCTATACCTTGTGGAAATGGAATTAAATTGTCGAAACTTTGAGAAGAAAACTTATGAACCGGGATTTGAAAGAATCATCATAAGAGTGGAACTTTATGACCTTTTTTTTCACATTTTCATATTAGAGTTTGGGAAACAGGGGTCGAGTTTTTCTTGGACAATTCTCAATTAACCAATGCACTTCTCATGATGGTTCTTCAAGAACTGCAACTTGATGATGAATTTCATGGAATTAGTAACTTTTTTTATAGTGGGGAGACCGTTGTTGAGTGGTCATTATCCATGGAGGGTATCTTATGTTTTTAGAATTGTTATGTTGTAACTTTACCTATAAGAAATGTTGTGATGGGGGATTTTCATAATTCCCATTAGGCAGTGCACTAAGGAAAAACAATGTTTTTATGACATGTAACAATGATTCTGGTGGATGAATATGAGACAAGACATCACTGACTTTGTTTTAAACTACTATAATTTCAAATAGGTCAAGTATGAGCATCAGATACCTTTAGGCTAGCTTCATCCACTTCCAGTGTCAACTTGGAAGTGAGATGATATTTCTATATAATTTATGGTTAGGTTGTCTAATACCTAGAGAAGGAATAATGCGATATGGGATGTGGTTGATAGGATTACAAAATCGTCTCACTTTATACCCATTTGTGACACAACAAAAGTTGAGGAGATGAGAAATATCTATGTGAGATAGGTTATTCATTTTCATGGAGTTCCATATGCTATTGTATCTAATAGATTTCCCATTTTAAATATCTCTTTTGGAGAGGCCTCCTAAAGGAATTGGGATCTCATGTTTGTTTGATTATGAAATACCATCCACAGAAACAATGTCTAGATAGAGAGAACTATACGTATTCTTGAGAATATGTTTGATACCTACATCCTCAATTTTTTTTGGAGCATAAAATGACTATTTGAGAATGGTTTAGTGTTCTTATAAAAATAGTGATGAGTCCATGATCAGAATGGATCATTTTGAGGCCTTTTTTGTCTGACCTTGTAAATATCCATTGTGTTGGTAATAGATCAGTAAATGTTTTATTAGTTAGACCGAACATGGTTCAAGAAACAACAAAAAAGATTCAGTTGATTCATCATAGGTTTTTTATGTCATAAAGCCGGTATAAGTCTTATGATGATCGACAGTATTGATAATTGATATTTTCAGTGGGTGACTAGGTGTTCTTGAAAGTTTCACTTCATTTGGGTTATCAGAGGATTGGGAGTTAAGGGAAGTTTTTTCCCCATTTTTTGGGACCTTTTGAGGTTGTTGAGTAGGCGAGGAAAGTGGTTGTAATACCCCACTCCTTCCTCATTACGTTGAGAAGGCGGTGAGGTGTTACTTGGCCTTAAGAGATGTTCCCATTATGCCAAAGGCTATAAATAAATTCCGAGGGATTAAAGAATAAACTGGGGAATTATTTTTCATTTAGATAAACCAACCAAACAAACAATCCACTACCAAAGAAACAATATAATACAAGTAACATAGTAACCCGAGTCATATATTATCAAAAGACTAGCAAGATATTCCATAATAATTCCTAAAAACCAATACAACCAAACCAATATCAAAGTACCAAGAAGAAGACTAAACAAAAATACCGAAAGGAACTATGACACAATCCATATCTCAACACCAAACTCTATTCTACAAAGACCTCAACACCACCAATGTATCATGACAAACTAGTAGAAAAATGAGATTCTTTACTCTTACCTGTATCCTGGAATACAACATCTAAAAAAGAACCAACGTGCCAAATAAGGGGTGAGTAATAATACTAAGTATTATTTCCCCAAATGACTTCCCTATGCAACCCACTAAGAATGAACTATTAGCACATTACACAAAATAGTTAGTATAAAACATCAAATAGTTCAACAATTACTGATAATCCAAACACACCCTTACCGTGCCACCTTTACCCAAACCATGCAACCCAATGGAAAACCAAAAAACCATTCCATAATCCATTTCACCATTTTACATTAGCAAAACAATATTCATCTTTCATAGCAACACACACCAAGGAAAAAAACACGATGGAGATTCACATCGCATCCCATTTAATAATTTCCCAATAAAGTGGTACTTTCTGACCACTTATCTTTGATGGTGGAACCTACTTACACTCTCTATCCACTTTTTATAGTGGTACTCCCTTCCCACATCACATCATTCCAATCACAAACATAACTTGAATGAGCCAATAACCAAGCATATTACACACCATGTCCACAACAACATGTCAATAATCATTCTATAATCTAACAATCCCTTGAAGCATCGTCAATGACATATCACATTTCAATAAACCAAACCATTTTTATTGAAAACTACTTCCTCAAACCATTTCCATGAAACAACCAAATTTACAAATTTTATAATCAACATTTTAAAATCCAAAAACAAGAACATTGCATATCAAAACCCATTTTTTCCCAAAAAATCCACAAAGCATTACTAAAGGTATTTCTAACCAATTTAGCACATCAAAGTCACCAATTAATTCAAGAAAAAAAATTAATTGGAACAATCCATATAGTTTTAACATAGTGGAGTCGAGAGAGACACGACCTACCTTTAGGGTTCTGGTAAAATCAACCCACAAGCACCCACACCACAAATCTGGATGAATGTTCCACTAAAAACACTTTAGATGCCCTTACCTATCATAAAAAAACATTAAAATCAATACTTTAGGCTAACACAACCCTAGATCTACATGAAACATATTTAGATCTAGAAAAACCAAGAGACTGGGAAGAGTGTATCTAGATAAAACCACAAAAAAACCAAGAGAGAAGACTTTCCCGAGATGAAACGCCTTCAAACCACCTCAAAAACCCTTAAAATCTCTTCAAAATTAAGTGGGAGAGCACCCCTATCCCTTGATAAGAATAAATACAATTTAGGGTTTATATGGGAGAAAAAATGGGTGAGATAAGGCAAATACCGACAAACCCCATTTTTTTACAAACTAATTTTAATGGGCTGTATGATTAGATCTGATAGTTTGAAAAACCACGCACAAAACGTATAGATGCTACTGTATGAATAGTGGCATATTGAATGGTTACTTGGGATTCATTCACGGTTTCCCCTAACTGTTCTCAAACCGTGCAGCCTTAGAAAGGCCTCCAAATCCTTTCCAAAATCACCCAAACTCTCATAAACATTACCCAACCACTTAATATACATAAAAGATATAAATATTATCACATACCTCAAACTGGGAGTGATACATTCTCCCCACCATTGAACTTTCCATCCTCTGAATGTAGAAAACCATCACTTTGTGGAAAGAGATTGGGCCATTTCTCAACCATCTCTTTCTCCTCCTCCTATGTCTCCTCCTGAATCTGACCATGTTACCACAAAACCAGAACTAGACCGATTCTCTTCCCATACAATACTTTCTCTTGCCTATCCACAATCCGCATAGGAACATTCACTAAATAAGCATCTGTCTCTAGCTCAACATGATTCCATAAAATCACATGGTCACCATCCTAATGATACTTTTTCAACTTCTAGACATGAAACACATTGTGCACCGTAGTAATCCATGGTGGAAAAACCAATTAATAACCCACCTCTCTAACCCGATCATGTATCTAAAAAGGCCCAATATACCTCAGAGATAACTTATCCTACATTCCAAATCAATGATATCCTAACCTAGGAGGGATTCAAAAAAACACATGATCACCCACCTCAAATGAAAATGGTCTTCGATGATGGTCTTCATGAGATTTCTAACGAATCTGAGCTGTCTCCACCCTCTTCATGACTATCTTTATCTTTTCCATCATATCTTGGACAATGCTCAGTCCAACCAATGAAATTTCTCTAGTTTCCTCCAAAAAAAGTTTAGAATGACATAGACACCCACAAAATGATTCAAATAGATCCATATGTATCGAGGCCTAATAACTGTTATTATATGAGAATTACTCTAATGACACGTTCTCCTACCATGTACCAACAAAATTCATCACATAATCCCTTAACATATCTTCCGAAATT
This sequence comes from Viscum album, assembly GCA_963277665.1. Lineage (NCBI taxonomy): Eukaryota > Viridiplantae > Streptophyta > Magnoliopsida > Santalales > Viscaceae > Viscum > Viscum album. The sequence continues at coordinate 298,702,897 of OY728138.1, forward strand.
TATATCATCCTCTTATATTGACCATCCATATGAGGATAATACATCATGATCATCATCAACTGTGTACCAAGGGCTTGCTATAAGGATTTAAAGAAATGAGATGCAAACATCAGATCTCTATCTGATACAATCGACACTGGAACACCATGCCTCTTTACCACTTCCTGGTAATAGATTTTTTAAAGGTCCTCCACCATATATGATTCACAAATCGGGATAAAATAGGCCAAATTTCTAAGCCGATCCACTATGACCCATACGACATCATGCTTCCTGACTATTAATTGGAGATCCTTCACAAAATCCATCGCTATTTGTTCCCACTTCTAAAATAGAATAGGAAAAGATTACAATATTCATGCTAGCCACTTATGATCTACCTTAAATTGTTGAAAATTCAAGCATCTTTAATTTTTTTTTGCCACTTTCCTTTTCATACTAGCCCACCAAAACTGCGCATTCAAAACCGTATACATTTTATAAATTCTAGGATGGAAGACCCACCTAGAAAGATGATAAGCACAAATAATTTCCTCGTGAAAATCCACTTGTACAACCATCCATTTCTGAAAACACACAACTTATTTCCCATTCAGTTCCCAGCCCTCAATGCTCTCCCCACCATAGAGTTTTGACCTCATCTCTATACACTCGTAATCAGATGCCTGTGCCTCCTTAACCATTCCAATAAAGTCAAGAACCAATGAAACCAGAAAAAAAATTCTCTATGACCATGGTCCTCATATTCCAACCACTTATTGTCTATTATCAACATCAATTACCACTGATCCGATTTCTGTTTCACCACCTGAGCAAATGATATCATAATTAATGCATTCACCACTTAATTTCCCATACCCCGTGTGTACATTAAGTCAAAATTAAACATTTGGAGATACTCCATCTATATCCTTTTCCTTATGTTCAAATATATATTTTTGAGAAAATATGACTTAGACTCTTATGATTGGTAAACACTGTGAATTTCTCACTAAAGAGTTAATGATGCCACATTTTCAAAGCATGAACCACTGATGCTAACTCTAAATCATGTGTTGGGTAGTTCTTATCATGAAACCTCAACTAACATGATCCATATGAAACCACATGATCTCCTTTCATGACAAAAAAGACTAACCCTAATCCCAATGTGTCACAATACACCACGTAACCTTTCTCTAGTTCAGGAAAAACCAAGATTGGTGATGATGTAAGGCAACCCTTTAGCTCTTCAAAACATTTCTCACACTAATCATCCCATTGAAATGGAAAATCATTCCATTTAAAAGCTATCATCGTTGAGGCCAATCATGAAAAATCACGAACAAAATATTGATAATATCCAGCTGAACCTAGTAAGCTCTATATCTGAAAAACATTCATTGGCGGTTTCGAGGAGATAAAAACCTCTATATTTTCTTGATAAGCTAAAAATCCCTTCTTAGAAATAAAATGGACAAGGAAATGAACCTCCTATATCTAAAAGTCACAATTTTATAGTTTATCATACAGCTGATGATATCTTAAGATCTCTAGTACTCTCACTAAGTGATGCTCATGCTCCACCCTTGTCCTCAAATACACCATTATATCATCAATAAATACCACCATGAAAAAATCCAGATATCTCTAAAATATCTGATTCATCAATTCCATGAACACCACTGGTGCATTTTTTAGACCAAAGGGAATAACCACATACTCATAATGTACATATCTACTTTTGAGAGATGTTTTGGGAATATCCTTCTTCTACACTCGAAATTGATGGTATCCTGAATTCATGTCAATCTTGGAGAAACAATGAGTTCCCCTTAACTAGTCAAAAAAAATTTCAATTTTTGGAAGTGGTTATCTGTTCTTTATAATAACTTGATTCATCCTACCATAATCAACACATATCTATAAGGTTCTATCTATATTTTTAGAAAAAAACCAGTATTTCCCACAAAGATGTACTAGGCCAGATAAACCCTTTGTTCTTCAACTCATCCAACTGCACTTTCATCTCCCACAATTCTACTGGTTCCATCCAGTGAGACTGAAGTGAGATTGGACTGGTCTCTAGAATGAGATCAATTGTAAACTCCACTTCTCTCATGGGTGGAAACCCATCGAATTCTTTGAAAAAAACATTTATAAACAGATCCACAACTACAGGAAGAACACTCTTCTCAAGACCATCCACTGATTCCAAGGACAACACTGCCAACTGATATGATATCTTTCCCAGAGCTAGAGCCAACAAATTCGTTACACCAACATTTTCCTTCTTATCCCCTCAAAATATATGTTTAACTCCATTATCTACCATAAAAATAACCATTCACGCATAGAAATTGATGAGGGCCTTAAACATTGCTAGCCAATCCATTCCTAGGATTATAAAATAAGCATCCATCTCAATCACTAAGAAATCCCACATCAATTCAATACCATCCACAACAAAGAAACACGCTCTACATAGAAAGGATTTACACTCTATTTGACCCAGAGGAGTTTGAAGTTTTAAAATATAAGGCGTCATTTCCACAGTTATTCCTAGAAACTATATAACTAGAGAAGAAATAAAAAAGTGGTAAGCACCAACATCCAACAAAGAATGTATCGACGTGGAATTCCAAAGAACCGTACCTCCCACTAGGGATGGACCCAACAGATCATCAATCACAACCTATTTAGATATAAAAAACTTTTTCCTTGCCACACTACAATCTTTATTACCCTACTGAGGTGGCATTGTATTTTCAAAATCACTATGACTAACACGACTTTTCTGATGAGGAGTATGTTTTTGCCCTTGTCCTGTCGAGGCATAAGATTCCTGTGACCCCTAAGGAGTGTCATGAACACCTGACCTTAGAGCATTATGACAATACCAATGAAGATTCCCCATATGTTTATAGTTATGACATGATTGAGGTTGTGCAGTACAATCCCACTTGATGTGTCCTGTAGAGCCACAATGAAAACATAATGGATTACACTGAGGCTTTGGAGGAAGATTCATCGATCCTACTGTTAGATTCTATACTGTACTCCCTCTATAGAAATAAGTTCCCCTCTTCTGCTTGAACAAATTGTTATAGTTCCCACCGTTTATAGTGGGTAAAAACATACTTCCCCTGCCTATCGCCCCCAAAATATCCCTCTCATCCACCCTAGTTCTGTTAACCATTTCTATGTAATCAATTATACACATCACCACTATACTGGAATTAACTTCCTGCCTCAACATAGCTTGAAAAAAACATGATTTAAATGATTTTACACCCACCACCTCATGTGAAATCCACACTAAGTTCATAAACATAGCATCATATTCCATTACCAAAAGGTTCTCCTACTTCAAAAAAAATAAATCCATTGTACATTGAATACTGAATGTTTGAGTGTAGAATTTTTTATTAGAAAATTTCTCAAAACCCTCCCTCTTAACACCTAGGTCTGTACCCACATGGACCACTAGCTCCCACCACTAAAGGTAAAGATATTCTAACATTTAGATGGTTAAATCCACTTTTATAACTTCCAGTTTTCCCAAGAATTCAAATAACTTAGTCATTCTGTTCAGCCTTGCTTCGGTCCTTTTCATCTCTGAATCACCCCTAATGATGGATGGATTTTACTTTTGAAAATGAACTGCAAGATCAACATACTTTGGTTCATCCACTTTATTCCCACTTTCTTCATCTTGGAAATCTTTCACTATACTCTACACTAGCTACTGGTTCACCTGGGGCTTAGGTGCAACCACATTTTCAGCATTCTCCTCTGGTTGGTCTCTACGTCACCCAACTAGTTCCATTTCCATCAACACAAAAACAACCATTAGTCCCAAATCCGTAGCAAGAAAATAATCATGATACAATTTCAATTACAAAACAACTATCACAACCAGGATTTATAAAAGTTCACATTTCCCATGTTTCACTATTCTGAAAAATCCACCGTGTTTTGAAAATCGACCCATTTTTAAAATACCACAACCATACACATTTCAAATCCACAAATTTGAAATAATTTCCATATTTTCCACACATAAATACATTCATATCATAATATAAATAATTATAACCCAATGAAATATACATCCTAGTGGGAATTCATTTCTACCATGAATGACATGCTCATCTCAATGGCTACACCCATGAAAATGAGATATCCAATGCTTATAAGTGTCACCAAAACACTTATGTACCCAAATCCCTGGTAACATGAAGTTCAATATAAAAGGGTTAACTATGTCCTTTAATACTATAAATTCCATGTTATGACAATAATACTTCTTGATACCATCCTGACTCAAAAAAATAGACCAAGAACGAATGTCATCATTGAGACAAACTATTAAAGCAAATGGACCAAACAACTTCTCTCACTTGAAATCCAAGGGCCGAACAAACTGATACAACTTGTAACTCCACAAAAAATCCTCATTGGTTAGAGAATACGAAGAGGTATTACATGGTCTTATGAATCGTTCCCAAGGCACCAGAGGCTGGAAATAAATTCCATGGGTTTTAAGAATAAATTGGGTAATGATTTTTACTTGAGATAAACCAACAAAACAAACAATACATTAACAAATAAAACTATATGTTGCATGTATCATAGTAACCCAAGTCATATATTACCAAATGACCACCAAGATATTCCATAACAATTCCCAAAAACTAATAAAACCAAACCAATACCAGAGTACCAAGAGGAAGACTAAGTAAACAGACCACAAGGAACTATGACACCATCCATAGATCCACACCAAGATCCATGATCCAAGCACCAAAAAACCGCTAAAGCATCATAATGAATTGCTAAAAAAATGAGATTATTTACTCATACCTATGTCTTAGAATACAACATTTGAAAAAGAACCAAAGTGACAAAACAGGGGTGAGTAATAATACTCAGTAGGATTTCCCCAAATTACTTCTCTACACACACCAATTGGAAAGAACTGTTAGAACATTATATAAAATAGTTAGTATAAAACATCAAATAGTTCAAAAATTATTGATATGCTAAAAACATCCTTACCAATCCACCGATACCCAAACCATGAATCCCAAGGGAAAACAAAAAAACCATTCAATAATCCATTTCACCATCTCACATTAGCACACCACCTTTCATCTTGCATAGAAACATAAAACAAGCATCAAACATGGTGGAACTTCCCACCCAAACCCATTTACTACTTTCCCAATCAAGTGGTACATCCCACACACTTATCCTTGATGTTGGCCCTTCTGTCCACTCTCCATCCTCTTTTTATAGTGGTACTACCCACCCACTTTACATCATTACAATCCCAAATATAACATGCAAAAGCCAATAACCAAGAACATAACACCTCAAGACCACAAAAACATGTCAATAACCATTACATAATTAAAAAATTCCTTAAACCATCATAAATTCCACATCAAATTTCAATAAAGAAACACATTTTTATTGAAAACCATTTTTTCAAACCATTTACATGAAACAGACCAAGTTACCGATCTTAAAATCAACATTTTAAAATCCAACAATAAGAAAATTTCCCTTAAAAAACCCCATTTTTCCCCAAAAAATCTTCAAGACATTACCAAATGGATTTCAACCATTTTCACACATTAAAATCAAAAATTAATTCAAGAAAATCCAATTAATTAGAACAAGCCTTCTAGTTCTAAGAAGGTGGAGTTGAGAGGGAATCCAAATACCTTTAGGGTTCCAAAAAAATCGACCCACAAGCAACTGCACCACAAATCCGAATGAATGTTCCACTAAAACCACTATATATCCCCTTACCTATCATAAAAAAGACCTAAAATAAACACTTCAGGCTACCAAAACTCTATATATACATGCAATAGATGTAGATCTATAAAAACAAGAGATAAGGAATAGTATATCTATAGAAAATAACAAAACAAAAAAAATAAAAGATTTACCCAAGATGAACTACCATCAAAACACCTTGAAACCCCTTCAAATACCTTAAAAATGGAGTGAGGGAGAACCCTTATCCCATGAGAAGAAGACATACCATGTAGGGTATATATGGGAGAAGAAATAGGTGAGATAGGGAAAATCCCGTCTAAACCCATTTTATTAAAAACTAATTTTAAGGGGCCGTATGGTTAGATCACACAGTTTAACAAAATATGTGCTAACCATGAAGATGATATTATTCAAACAGTGGCATATTGCACGATTACCTGGGATTATTTCATGGTTTCCCCTAACATTTATCATACCATGTAGCCCTAAAAAGGCCTTAAAAAATTTCTAAAACCTTTCCAAACTCTCCCAAACTCTACCAACCAATTTATATACATAAAGAGGTATAAAAAGGTTACATACCTCAAACCGAGGGTTCTAAAATGGATTACCATTTAAGACTTCCACCATAGTTTATGTTGATAAATAAAGTTTCCCATGTATTATAGATACAAAGTATCTTTTTAATCTATCTCGTGTTTTGTGTTGTATTGATCTTCATATTGAGAAAAATTTATCTGTGACTAAGAATCATGTTAGGATTGTTGATTCTGAAGAAAAAGCACTTTATGGGAAGATTATATCATTTTTCTGAGTGATATGGAAAAATGATTTTTATTCTCATGAGACATGGCATCATGAGGCACTCATGAGAGATATGTGACCTAAGCATTTGGATATGGAAGCTTCTTGAAATGATTTTTGGGGACATAACGTTTTTATGGTGGGGAGGTTATAACACCCCATTGCATTCATGTGAGGTATGTTTTAACATTTGTTTTGGATTTTATTTTTTTCTTATGGGGTAATGTCATGAAAAAATTGTGAGGATACCTGTAATGGTTATATAAGAGATTTTTTGCAATTTTTAGTATAATACCTTCATTTTTTTAGTCTTCTGAGGATTTACACACCATGTAATGGTGTTACGCGACATATAATCATCGCTTGGAAGATGATATGAAATGGGTACACAACATGAAAGGTTACACAACATCTATAGTTTACATGTCATGTAAATATTAAAAATACAATTTCAATAAAAAAGTGATGGGTTTTTTAGTATATATGGGTATCAATAATTACATGATGTGTAATTGGATTACACTTTGTGTAAAATCATGAGTGCTGATTTAAAAAAGATGGCTCAACAATATATAACATTTAATTCCACCAGGTTTCCATACCTCTCAACTATGAACCATCCCTTGTATATTTTGGTGATCTACAATCCCTCCATATCATCTTTTTAGGGAATTATTATCATGTTGGTTGTGGTGTGTGTCTCTGGTTAAGCGATATTCTTGTATCGTCTCTCTCTCTCTCTCTCTTTTCCTCTTAGAGTTTGATAGGTCATATTGGGATTTTTGGATCTAAACACTTTTTATTGAATATTTGTTCTAGGTTTAGTTCATAGATATTTTTCACCTTCATTTTATATTGGATATTACCATTGTGGGTGTTGTGTATTGTGGAAAAGGTAGGTGGTTCCTTTTAAGATTTCCCAATTTATTAAAATGTGATTTTTTGTGTTTGAAATTGATTTCAATTATTTTGTGAAAAACCAATTTGATTCATGAATTATAACCTAGATTTTACTTTGCATAAAATTTTAGGAAAACCCCCAATTCTAATGGAATTAGAATTTTGGGTGTAATATGTAATTGATGGATTTGTAAATTGATTTTAGAATTGAATTTAGAAAATGGATTAAATTGATTTGATAAAAACCTATGATTGTTTTTGAACAGAAAACGCATGTAATGATAAAAATCATATGTTTTGGTTTTTAAATGTTAATTTTTATTTTTACAAGGAAAATTTGAATCCATTTCACAATAATTTTGGATATAAAAACTTTTTAATGTTTTGAACACTTTCACATTAAAAACCATAATTCTTATTATATATATGAGATTAATTTTAAATTAAATGCCACTCGTAATATGAATTGAATTTGAAAAAATGGACTAAATATTTATAACAATAAAAATTTATAATTTATAGTACGTTAAAATTATTTTTTGAAAAAAAATATTAGTGAAAGAAATTAAAATTAGTTACAGCGATTAAAGTAAAAATGAGTTTGCTTAGTCGTTAAATTTTAATATTAAGGAACCAGATGACCTAGAAATTTTTTCAAAACCCATTGGATGAAAATTATTATACCATATTCACTATTTTATGGAAATTTTTTCATTTTTTAAGGCCCATGATGTATAGAATACCTACCAATTGTGTTTGGTTTTTGTAATTTAAAAGAATGCCAGTCCACCTCAATTATAAAAGGGAATTCAATCTCCCCAATTATACACACCTATAAAGATTTTTGTATCATAATAAACCTGAATAAATACACCAAAAAATATCTATGCTCACCATAGAATATTTTTTTAGAAAAAAATAAAACCATTTAAGGATTCTGGTACAAAACTAAAGGTGTTACCCGAAGAAGAGGTAATGTTCATCAACAAACACTTTTGTATTATTTTTTTCTCCACCAATTAAATTATTCTTATACCATGATTATATAATAAAATAAATAAAATAAATAAAATAAATATAATTAGATGTTTTTATTTTAATTTTATGACCTAAAACAATACAAACTTTAATAAAATGTGTTATGAAATCATTGTCCTTGGGTACGATGGACTACCTCCTCACGAAACGGTGTCATACATTTTTTCCACTACCACCTATAATGGCAGGGAATTATGATGGAAATAATAATTATATATGATATTAATGATATTTATAACATAATAATACCTTATAATTCATTATATCATATACAACCTTTTTACATTTCACACTGTTGGTGATATGATAATATCACTCATGTGTACAACAAACTAACACCTCACGAAGTGATGTGAATATTTTTTCAATAACATGTTACATGGAAGGTAATAAGGGTAAATATAGTAAATATATATGATATAAATTACATAATTATGATATTAATTAAATAATAGTATTTTTTTAATATAATATATCACTTTTTTCTTACCATTTCACATACGGAAAAAGTGATAACGTCGTTCGTGGATGTATGGACTACCGCCTCCTCAATGTAATGTGATTCTTCTTTTTTCCATTACAAAATCACAATAACGATATATATATATATATTATAATTAAATATTATTGTATTTATGATATAATTATAATTCTGTAAAAATGAAATATTACTTAGCTTCTTTCAATAACATTCACTGTAAAATGGAAACATACTCATGCATACATACGACCTACTGTCTCCGTGATCATAATATTGGTTCATTTTTCATAACCATAATTTATGATTGGTTTTAAAAGTATAATTAAAGAATATAAAATTCTAATTATTTAATTATTATTATTATAAAGATGTTTAGATAATTACCTTATTTACCATAGTCAACCTACCAAAGTCATTGTTGACACAGTGGCCGAAAATGGTAAAACATATGACGTAAAATTAATCAATTAATTAATTGTATATAACATGATAGCAAGTGAAATAAAAGTATAAATAAAATTTCAACATGTTATCAAGAAATTAAATAATTAACATGAGTTTATTATTTAGGATGAAGACACACATGACAAGTCAGATTCATGGTAAGGGTTTTTCTAGTCTCAAATTTACTCCTATAAGATATATGTCATACTCACCACTTATTTGTGTTTTGTGGTGTATATATTTCCCATGAATGTATTGTGTGATTATTATATATATATTTATTGTGATTAACATATCAATTTTAGGATATCTCTTTCATGAGGTTTATAGTTTCAAAGTTACAAAAGCAGTAAGATATTTTTGTTATAATTTTCATTCTTTGATAAGTTTGTTTTGTTATAAAACTATCCTATATTATGAGGCATATATACTACCGATTTGATATGTTATATCCTAAATATAATTTTTTCATGATATTATATGTTTAATTTTATGTTATTCTTTAATGGGTCTTATAATTCACTGTATCCAAAGTGTTAATAGTTTGTGGTTAAAATCTCATCATTTATCGAGATTGTTTGCGATTAAGTCTCAACTGTTGAAATATTATGATCTACCTCTAAATAATTATCATGGAATTTCATAAAATATATTTATGTCATTATAATACATTTTTCCATTAATTTTACTCTCTTTATGTAATTAAGGGTTTAAAAGAATGTTTTTATGAAAAATCATCTTTTCGATCTAAAACTCATTTTTCTTCTAAAACCATGATTTTTAAAACAATTTTAAAAATCTTTTAATTTTTTTTTCAAATAAGAAAGGATATTTTTTCAATAAATTTTTTAAATGATTTTTATGTATTTATTTATAATATTAAAATGTTATTTTCTGGGAAAAGGATTTCCAAAAATTTTTATGCTTTGAAAAGTGATTTTCAAAATGAAAAGGGTGTTTTTACTAATTTTTTTATGATATTTTAAATGTATTTACATTTATCAGAATCAATAGCCATTATTTTTACTTGTCCTCCAATGGGAATATTTGGTATTGATACCATCCTCATCCTTTCTCTGGATGTGTTTAGATTGTTTCAATGAGATTGTTATAAAATCCATTTATTTTTCATAATATAATAATGTATCAAAGAGATTATTTTGAAACCCATTTCATTCCCACAATTTTATCACATTTAAAATATATTATTATGAAACAAATTTCTTCCCCATAGGTTAATCATATTTCAAAGAGATTTTTATGGAACCCATTTCTTTTACGTAAGTTAATTATGATTCAAAGAGATTGTTATGGATTTGAAAGAGTATTTCAAAGGGTTTTATGATGAAAGTGTTTTATTAATGATATAGTATATGAGTATTATGTGAAATAAGTGTTCCTGATACAACTTATACAACGGTTTTAGACCCATTATAGATCATGAGTGAGCCTGATATTTCTTATAAAAAGGATTGATCCCCATTATATCTCATGAAAAACAAGTGCGACCGATATAGCTTATATGAAGGTTTGAGCCTCATTACAGCTCATGAGTGATATTGATATAGCTTATATGAATGGTAAACACCATTATAACTCTCTAATTAATTGGGTAATAATTGTATTAGAATCTATACACATTGTTATTCAAATTAAATGGGGTTTGAAATGGTTTTATGAAAATTATTCTCCAAGTTACAAAAAATGGTTTTAATTGATTTTTATGTGTTTATAATGTTTCTCATGATTGAGATTGATATCACTTGGATCAATATTATTAATTATGACTACTCATTAATTTTCAATGATTTAATATTTTATAATCTAGGTATTTATGTGTATGTGTTCTTTTATGATTCACTCATGCACTATGATGTTGTCATCATACCCTTATACACTTATAATGCTCATTGATGAAATTCAATTGTTCATGATTATGTTTACCCATACTGATCATTTGGGCTCACCTATAACAACCATTATTTTTATTTCACATTAATACATGATTTAATTACATAATATTTGTAACACCCCAGGTAAATAAAGAATATGGCATTTTCATATTTATCCATATTTGTGAATAAAATGTTTATATTAATTTAAAGGGAATGCTATGCTCGATGGCGTACCCAATACGCAACAACGAGTTTCTTGGAAATATTACATTGCACTCTAACAATAAAATAATATTATTTTAAATGGTAGTTAACGCCTAGCAGTTGTAATAGCGGGAATGAATAGAACTAACTAAAAAATGATTATATATGTTTTTAAAATATTTTTACTTGTATCCAAAAAAATGTTAGAGGCTTAAAATGCGAATGAATCCAATTTTAAGCGTAAATATTCTAATATTCTTTAAAAGGTCGATTAAACACCATTTGATGGAGAAACCTTTTTAAATCCAATTTTTACAATTTTATATGTTATATTTCACCAAATAAAATCATTCTTTATAATCGGGACATCAAAATTTAATTTGAGTAATTTTTTTTTATTTTTCCGATAAAGATAATTTTTAGTGAAAATGTTGTATTTTAATTCAAAACCTCCTTTTAATATGATTTATTTTTATAGATATATTATATTTTTAATTGGGATTAAAGTGTATTTAGAATATATTTTTACCATTTAATCCAATGGTGTTCATTGGAATTAATTTCACTTTGAAATTGGACTTAAGCTAGTGTCAATATTTTAATAGATATTGTTTCTTAAAAACACGCTATTTGTTTTAACATCGTGAATTAATTATCAAATTAATTAATGCAACTTATATGTTTTTAATTTTGTAAAATAGACATCATTTTTGAATTCGGAATATAAAATATATCTTAGGGTAAATTTTTGGTATTTTTCTGAAAAACTTCAATTTTTGATGAATAGTGAAACCACTAAGTGGTAGTTAAAAAACTGATTTTTCGTTTAAATGAAACTTTACCACTTTTGTGATTTGATTTTCAAAAATCCAACATACATGGTTTTCATTAGGATGTAAAATGTGGTACAGTGGGATTAAAATAATTTTTGGTGAATAGTAACTTTTAAGTTTTATTAATCGCGATTAAAGGTAATTAGTGTAATTTAAGGTAAAAATTGTAACGCCCCGACCCTAGTTACCCAGAGTCGGTTCATTATTACATAACATTGGCATGATCATGAGAAAGATCAAGTCTCGAAAGACCGATTAGTTTAGTAGCCTTGGAATAACTAGATACATCCATAAATTTTTACATTACATCATAAAAAAAACATTTTGTCTTCATATCCCCTCATACTATCCCTGCAGGTCATTCATAAATTACTTCTTCATAATCCTGGAAAAAAAAAAATATTGAAAGGGGTGAGCTCGGATGCTCAGTAAGGATAACATTATAGCAGAAGCTTTCATAAATAATCATAAACACTTAAGGCAATTTATAACTAAAACAAAAGCCTTTGAAACTTGAACTTTCAACATGGTATGGCATAAATAAAATGAAATAATGCCATTTACTTACTCACATGGATATTCTACTAGTCGAATGATCACATGCAATATAAATAACCACTTTCATAATTATGGAATGCATAATGCCAGACTATCATAACCACATAGCCAAGGCCTCGTGCCAAGACTACAAATAAGATTTTGCCAAGGCCTTGTGCCAAGACACTAGTTTGTCTCATGAGACCTACCGATGCATCGAGGAGCTATAGCGGGCTCCACCCGTCACTTATTAAGTCCAATTCATTCCTCATATGAATAGGTTTAAGCATAAAATAAACATTCGTATTAAAACTAGCATACGAAATGTCAATACTTTAACCACAAACCATGAATGGTATAAAAATAGAACATCCACAGTCAAGTATAATTAATTTGATACAATATGGAAGATTGTATTGTATCACATTAACCTCAATCATGAATAATGAAGGATGTTTACATAGATGAAAATAATCATCAAAACTATTTGAGAGAAATATCCCCCTTTTCTTGAAAACATTTAAAAGTCACACTATTTGTCAAGAAGCCATTTAAAAATAGATTTTTGAATCAAAGTGTCCCATACCACTTTGAAACCTTTTAAAAGGATTTTTAATTTCTAAACTTTAATGTCCATATAAATAAATCCTTAAAACCATTTTTAAAACATGGACATTAATGAGAAAGATTTAGATGAATAAGTCTTTAAAACATTTAAAAATGGTATTTTAGTTAGAGATTCTAACCAAAAGAGAGACACTTGAATGAAAATAATTGAGGTAATCAAAACTTTGTAATATCATGAGAATAAAGGGAATTCATGATATACTATGTCAAATTACATTATATACACCACATAAAAGTGATTTGGTGTATATCAACAAAGAAGTCTCAATGGAATGTAAGTTGAGATGAAATCTCTCATAAAGGCCATATCCTTAGGTTAAAGATAAATCAACAACATAATTATGTGTGAAAAATATAAATACACTAAATATGATTGGATATTCAGTGTAAAACAATCAAAGTATATTCACACATATTCCTGTAAAAACAACACCAACGAATTGGATGTTTAACTCAACAAATGGTGAAAGAGTTAAAATTACTCTTATCAAATTCATATCAATGACTTGAGAATTTTCAATGGAGTGATTATGTGTATAAAAAGTATATCCACAGGAAGGGGAGTGGAAATTATGACATAATCAAATGAATAGTGATTCCACACATAATCTTGGGGTAATATAATCAATGAAATATGCGTAAAGCCAAATGAGTGGAAATTGAAATATCAAATTCCCTTATTGATTAGGTAACTTAAGAAACAAACACCCATGAAAGAAAGATCACACCATGATGATGTAAATACCCATAAAATAAAGTATATTACACAATGAATACAATCATGGGTAGTACACATACACCACATGCAATAATTAAGTGGTGATCAATGGAATTCTCACGGAATTAAAAGTGAGACAAGAAACCCCTTACCACGTTAATCAACTGAGTCGCATGGACAAAAGTTAATAACCACCAAATGATTTACAGAATAACATGAATATAAATTGAATCATGATAATATATATCAAATGGAAGTACACAATACACCACTTTCAATAATTTAGTAGCGAACAATGGAAATCTCACGGAATTGAAAGTGAGATAAGAGAATCCCTTACTTTGTACTTTTTCCTTGGTCGATGGTAGGTTTACCTCCTGTATAATGGTGAAATAATTGTTATTGAATAATACAAGAATCAGTTACTTTAATATGATATCATATATGATCTTTTAACATTGATTTGTTAATAATATCTTAGAATTATCGTCATTTCAGGTGTTAACGGGTTCATTTTACTTTATATTCTTTGTTATGTGAGCCATATTCGTTATTAATGGGATGTATATTATTCATATCCAGAATGGTATCAAGTCCTTAAACATCATTTTTAAATCATCAAATGATAATTATACTTGAATGGATACGATGGAGAATGAATCACATCGCGTTCGTGGAGACGATAGTCCGTACGTACGCACGAATGCTACTTCCATTTAATTTTTATTTTAAAAGAATCGAATCCAAATGATACATAGGTATATTACTATTCCAGTAAAATATAATATTATATATATTTTACTTAAGTTCATTAAAACCATCCTTTATACGTTCCATGTGTGGTATGAACGAGTCATATCATTTTAAGGGGGCGGTAGTCCGCACTTCCTCAAATGAAATTATCGTATGTATATACAACATGAAACGATTAATTGTATGAAATAAAATGGAATTACAGAAGCTTATATATAAAATATATATCATTAATATCATATTTAATTACAGTGCCATCCTAATGGCCACCATGAGAGGCGGTAAGATGTATTTGAACAATCATCGTTTCGTGAGGCGTTAGTTTGCCATCCACAGAAACATTATGTTCATCATCCATTAGATGGAGTTGTGTGAATGTGTAGTTTTAATCCTTCTTATAACAACATCCTAGTATATTGTGGATACTGGTGTTGTTACAAAAGAAAGGAAATAAAAAGAGTTTGGGGGTTGGAGAAGCAAAATAATTGAAAATAATTTAAGAGAAAATGTTACCTTTAATTTAGGTAACTCACTTTGGTTGGAACCAAAGGACTTCTTGAAATGCTTTCTGCCTAAGGGGAAGCTTCAAGGAGGAGGAGAGGGATGTGGGGAGCTTAGTTGGGCAGAGTTTGGACGAGCCAAGTGGCTTGAGAGGTGTGAGGAATGAGTAGAAGTGGTCTCCTTTTATAAGGGAGAGGAGGGGCTCTTTAGGAAAGAGTGAAAGTATTACTTTATAATATAATTATATTCGGTTTATAATGGTCCAAAAATCATTGAGGTCGAAGATAATACGACTCATATTCTAAATAACATCAACCAATAAGAATTGGACAGGTTTTAGATAATATTTTAATCATTATAATCTTATTTATTTAAATGATTTATTAATGAGGTAAACATTGCATCATTATTGTGTCATTAATAATTTAAATTAGTTGATGTCTAAAAATTATAAATAAAATATCATTATGTAGGAAATCTTTTTAGCTTTCTAATGAATATTTATAATCGAAAATCCAACATGTATAACCCTATGTAAAAATTGTTCTTTTAAAAGATGTAAGCTTATGCCATTTTTGTATTCATTTTAACTTAATTAAAATAAAGTGTCATTATCACTTACAAGTGGATCAATGGGGTCCCAAAATTTACCCAAAGATGCCCATGGTCGACCATGTATCACCCAATAGGGTTAATACACGTTTTAGGGTAATTTAGTATTATTATAATATTATTTTTTAACCCTTATTTACCGGATTTACCCTTAACCATGGTAAATAAAATATTTACCGCAGTAATTATTCAAAATGTCTAAAAAAAAAAGTTACCTATTTACACAATTTGAACATCCTGATTCCAAATATGGAATCCATTTTTCTAAATTCAAAACACAGAAGTGGCAGAAATTAATTTAAAATTAATTCCCGCTGTCAAAACAAAAAGCGTGTTTTTAAGAGATAATAACTATCAAAAGATTGACACTTGTTTATGTTCGGTTTAATTGTAAAATTATGTCCAATGACCAAAATTATATTGAATGGTAAAAATATATTCTAAATATACTTTAAAACCACTCAAATTCATAATTTATCACTATTAATTATTTTGATTAAAAAAGTTGTTTTTAATTAAAATTTAGTAATTTTTACTATTCATCAAAATATGAAAGTTATCCGAAAAGTACCAAAATTTCACCTTAGGCTAAATTTGATATTCCGAATCAAAAAATGAAGTCCATTTTGAAATATAAAATATATATAATTTCAAAAAATTAAATATTACTATTCATAACGGCTAGTTTGATCGGTTGTGGTGTGTGTTAAAACTCGAAGTTGCGTACAACACACGCTACTGTTTTATTCAAAGGAAAGCGTACCGTGGAAGCTTGGGATGTTTTATTTTAAATTTTTTTATGTCCCCATTTAGTCAAAAAGTTTAAAATATTTTATTTAAAAAGTGTTCACTATTAAAAGTTGGTAAAACTAAAATACTGAAGATGAATTTGTTCTTACATTATGTCTAAGAAACTCATAATATGGATTCTAAAATTATAAGGATTATATAAAGTTTAAAATTTAGTTAATACTATTCATAACCTTTTTTGAATGGCTTGTTTGGTAAGTCATGGTGCGCTTGAACTCGGTGTTGCGTGTAGTGCAAGTTATTGAATTATTTTGAAGAAATAACACACTATGAAATCTTGGGGTGTTACATTCTCCCCTCCTTCAATAAATTGCGTCCTCGCAATTTGAAATTGTTCTTCGAAAATAAAAGGTTGAAAATAGAAAATATATTTGTGGGAAAACCCACATCGGAAATTGGTTTACTAAAATTTAGTCTTAATATGAGGAAAAGAGAAATGAAAGGGTCACCACCAAATTATGATCTCGATTAGGAGAACATTGGTGGAAATTAGAGACATATAATTGGAGGAAAAACGTAAATATTTATAGGTAGTGGTTGAGGTCATCAATCACAAACAAGTATAAAATTGAGGTCCTTAAACTCATCAATCTATGATGATTTGAAGTACCATCGGTTCAACAAAATATAGGGTATTGGGATCACACATTTTTGACATTTCAAAATATCTTAGTTGAAATCCCACATCGAAAAATGAATTAATGAGGCCTCTATTTAAAATAAAGAGTGGAAAGTATGAAGATTACCGAAAATAACACATAATAGGGTTCCATGTAGGAAAATATGGATATGGAGGAGAAATCTAACCATCAATTATCTGATGGAGAGTGGTAGAGAACATGGCTATGAAAAGGCCAACAATCCCAAAGCCATAAATTAGTGATGATTTAAGGTACCATCTAGGACAACATTTTTTTTAAAGTTACATTACATAAGGAAGAGGAATTCATTTATGATATTGACTAAGAAAATTATGAGATATACTTAAATTTTAAGTAGATTTTCATTCTTTAATAAATTTCCACCACTAACTCAATTTTTTTAAACGATGAGTATTCAAGAATACTTGGTCACACTGGAAGAGCTAGAATAAACTTCTATAGAATCACATGATCCATGTAGGATAAACCATATATTTACATTGTCTTTGAAGATTAATCAAAACCAAAATGGTTAGTGAATGATCTAATGATCCCCCAAAAGGATATTCATTGAGATAAATATGCACTAATCTTAATTTCTAAAATTAAACCAAAAATACCCCAAAGTTAAATAGATACCATTCAATAACCAATTGTCCTTAAAATCCTTTAATATAATCCAAACTAATATTGAAACCCAAAACATAGAAGAATTTGATTATGTAGTCTCCCATGTTACATTGTATCTCCAAATGACATCAAATACTCTTAAAGTCACATACTTAAAAGTAATTAACATCATCACATATTCTCTGTTATAGGTTAATCATTTCCATAAATAACCCAAATCACTATAAATCAACAATAAAAATGTAGATAAAAATCCACCATTACTCTAAAAATGAAACCTCATTGTATTCTATTTTCCTTGGGCATATAGTGTTCCTAACAAAACGAACATCTTCCAAAATAACATTTATCACTTAATCACCAAATCATTTTCCTATACCAAGGGTATTCATTTGATAAGACATAAGAACCCAAATCATCTTATTATTGATCAATAAAATCATTTAAAAAAAAATAGTCATACTAACCAGGGACTTCACGTAGTCCAGTGGTAGGCGATAAATCCCAATCGCACTTTGGTTGTGGGTTCGATTCCCACAGCTTTGTCCGACGCGACGGGTTGTCACACGGTCTACGTGTTGTCCTTTTTCAAAAACTATATTCTATAATATTACCAAAATGAGATAAATTTTTCAAAATAACATAATTTAACCACAAATGTTATAGCATACTTTTCATTTTCATCCCAAATTATAATAACTTATCATTTTCTCAAACCCCAATGATCATATAAAACCAAATGGTTATTTATACCTATACCCACAAGAGAAGAGACAATTATTCCTCAAATATCATTGTCACATGGAAAACTAAGGGGTTACAAATACAAGAGAAAATTATTCCAAAGTAAACCCATCAACAAGGAGTGCTTATACTTTTTAAATTTTTCTCCAACCATTTATTTCTGCATAGCTTCTTCTTTGAGCAAGAAAATATCCTATAAAATAGGACATTCACTCGGGTAATGGCCAGGTCCCCTACATTTACGGCAAATGACTGTAAATGGACTCTTGGGACCATTTTTATCTTCTTCCATAGTACTCTTCATTTTTCTTCGGCAATTCTTCACTTTATGTCCTTCCTTCCCGCACGTAAAACATTTCGTTGTCCCATTGAGACACTTTCCTGGGTGTCTCTTTCCACAATTCCTGCATGATGAAAATTGAGGTTTCTTTTCTCCATGGTCTCCATTGCTGGAGATCTTATCATTTATCACCTTTCTCTTCCTTGTTGAGTCTGGGAGTTGGTTAATATATATGTTGTTGATCATATTTTTGGAAAACTGATTTGGCATAAAGACGATATCTTTTACGCCTATCAACATTCCATTTTGTTGCTCATTTCCACCAATGTTCCCACCTTGTACATCATTCTCAAAGTCACTATGACTTCCTTGGAATCCAGCCATTGACTAAAACCAGAAAGCATTGTGTGAGTAATAGTAGTCGTAAAATCATTTAGAGATTAAAATGTCACCATATTCTCAATTTGAAACATATTAGGATTAACCAAGGTCATTTACTCTCATCTTATGTATATATTACTTAAATCGGTTTGTAAATAAAATGTAAATTATCCTAAGCATATCCCCCGGGAGTGTCGTAACCAAGAGTGCAGCAAGGCCCATTGTCGTGCACCAGTTCCCGTTCGAGTCTAGCTCAAAGCGGTGTTTTCGGGTTTTACCCCTAGGTACATCTGTGCCAGAGCCGCCTCTACCTGCTCGTATCCAGACAGGGATGTATTGCTCGGAAAACTCACAAAATCTCTACAATACCAAAATTCTAGGAAGTTCTTTTATACTAATCCTCAAAGTTCATCTTAGGTCTACGTGCTCTAATCAGAGTTTATCTAAATCTAGCTACCAAGGTTTGTACTAAACTTCCTCTGATACCAACTGTAACGCCCCGACCCTAGTTACCCAGAGTCGGTGCATTATTACATAACATTGGCATGATCATGAGAAAGATCAAGTCTCGAAAGACCGATTAGTTTAGTAGCCTTGGAATAACTAGATACATCCATAAATTTTTACATTACATCATAAAAAAAACATTTTGTCTTCATATCCCCTCATACTATCCCTGCAGGTCATTCATAAATTACTTCTTCATAATCCGGAAAAAAAAATAAAACATTGAAAGGGGTGAGCTCGGATGCTCAGTAAGGATAACATTATAGCAGAATCTTTCATAAATAATCATAAACACTTAAGGCAATTTATAACTAAAACAAAAGCCTTTGAAACTTGAACTTTCAACATGGTATGGCATAAATAAAATGAAATAATGCCATTTACTTACTCACATGGATATTCTACTAGTCAAATGATCACATGCAATATCAATAACCACTTTCATAATTATGGAATGCATAATGCCAGACTATCATAACCACATAGCCAAGGCCTCGTGCCAAGACTACAAATAAGATTTTGCCAAGGCCTTCTGCCAAGACACTAGTTTGTCTCATGAGACCTACCGATGCATCGAGGAGCTATAGCGGGCTCCACCCGTCACTTATTAAGTCCAATGCATTCCTCATATGAATAGGTTTAAGCATAAAATAAACATTCGTATTAAAACTAGCATACGAAATGTCAATACTTTAACCACAAACCATGAATGGTATAAAAATAGAACATCCACAGTCAAGTATAATTCATTTGATACAATATGGAAGATTGTATTGTATCACATTAACCTCAATCATGAATAATGAAGGATGTTGACATAGATGAAAATAATCATCAAAACTATTTGAGAGAAATATCCCCCTTTTCTTGAAAACATTTAAAAGTCACACTATTTGTCAAGAAGCCATTTAAAAATATATTTTTGAATCAGAGTGTCCCATACCACTTTGAAACCTTTTAAAAGGATTTTTAATTTCTAAACTTTAATGTCCATATAAATAAATCCTTAAAACCATTTTTAAAACATGGACATTAATGAGAAAGATTTAGATGAATAAGTCTTTAAAACATTTAAAAATGGTATTTTAGTTAGAGATTCTAACCAAAAGAGAGACACTTGAATGAAAATAATTGAGGTAATCAAAACTTTGTAATATCATGAGAATAAAGGGAATTCATGATATACTATGTCAAAGTACATTATATACACCACATAAAAGTGATTTGGTGTATATCAACAAAGAAGTCTCAATGGAATGTAAGTTGAGATGAAATCTCTCATAAAGGCCATATCCTTAGGTTAAGGATAAATCAACAACATAATTATGTGTGAAAAATATAAATACACTAAATATTATTGGATATTCAGTGTAAAACAATCAAAGTATATTCACACATATTCCTGTAAAAACAACACCAACGAATTGGATGTTTAACTCAACAAATGGTGAAAGAGTTAAAATTACTCTTATCAAATTCATATCAATGACTTGAGAATTTTCAATGGAGTGATTATGTGTATAAAAAGTATATCCACAGGAAGGGGAGTGGAAATTATGACATAATCAAATGAATAGTGATTCCACACATAATCTTGGGGTAATATAATCAATGAAATATGCGTAAAGCCAAATGAGTGGAAATTGAAATCTCAAATTCCCTTATTGATTAGGTAACTTAAGAAACAAAAACCCATGAAAGAAAGATCATACAATGATGATGTAAATACCCATAAAATAAAGTATATTACACAATGAATACAATCATGGGTAGTACACATACACCACATGCAATAATTAAGTGGTGATCAATGGAATTCTCACGGAATTAAAAGTGAGACAAGAAACCCCTTACCACGTTAATCAACTGAGTCGCATGGCCAAAAGTTAATAACCACCAAATTATTTACAGAATAACATGAATATAAATTTAATCATGATAATATATATCAAATGGAAGTACACAATACACCACTTTCAATAATTTAGTAGCGAACAATGGAAATCTCACGGAATTGAAAGTGAGATAAGAGAATCCCTTACTTTGTACTTTTTCCTTGGTCGATGGTAGGTTTACCTCCTGTATAATGGTGAAATAATTGTTATTGAATAATACAAGAATCAGTTACTTTAATATGATATCATATATGATCTTTTAACATTGATTTGTTAATAATATCTTAGAATTATCGTCATTTCAGGTGTTAACGGGTTCATTTTACTTTATATTCTTTGTTATGTGAGCCATATTCGTTATTAATGGGATGTATATTATTCATATCCAGAATGGTATCAAGTCCTTAAACATCATTTTTAAATCATCAAATGATAATTATACTTGAATGGATACGATGGAGAATGAATCACATCGCGTTCGTGGAGACGGTAGTCCGTACGTACGCACGAATGCTACTTCCATTTAATTTTTATTTTAAAAGAATCGAATCCAAATGATACATAGGTATATTACTATTCCAGTAAAATATAATATTCTATATATGTTACTTAAGTTCATTAACACCATCCTTTATATGTTCCATGTGTGGTATGAACGAGTCATATCATTTTAAGGGGGCGGTAGTCCGCACTTCCTCAAATGAAATTATCGTATGTATATACAACATGAAAGAATAATTGTATGAAATAAAATGGAATTACAGAAGCTTATATATAAAATATATATCATTAATATCATATTTAATTACAGTTCCATCCTAATGGCCACCATGAGAGGCGGTAAGATGTATTTGAACAATCATCGTTTCGTGAGGCGTTAGTTTTCCATCCACAGAAACATTATGTTCATCATCCATTAGATGGAGTTGTGTGAATGTGTAGTTTGAATCCTTCTTATAACAACATCCTAGTATATTGTGTATACTGGTGTTGTTACAAAAGAAAGGAAATAAAAAGAGTTTGGGGGTTGGAGAAGCAAAATAATTGAAAATAATTTAAGAGAAAATGTTACCTTTAATTTAGGTAACTCACTTTGGTTGGAACCAAAGGACTTCTCGAAATGCTTTCTGCCTAAGGGGAAGCTTCAAGGAGGAGGAGAGGGATGTGGGGAGCTTAGTTGGTCAGAGTTTGGACGAGCCAAGTGGCTTGAGAGGTGTGAGGAATGAGTAGAAGTGGTCTCCTTTTATAAGGGAGAGGAGGGGCTTTTTAGGGAAGAGTGAAAGTATTACTTTATAATATAATTATATTCGGTTTATAATGGTCCAAAAATCATTGAGGTCGAAGATAAGATGACTCATATTCTAAATAACATCAACCAATAAGAATTGGACAGGTTTTAGATAATATTTTAATCATTATAATCTTATTTATTTAAATGATTTATTAATGAGGTAAACATTGCATCATTATTGTGTCATTAATAATTTAAATTAGTTAATGTCTAAAAATTATAAATAAAATATCATTATGTAGGAAATCTTTTTATCTTTCTAATGAATATTTATAATCGAAAATCCAACATGTATAACCCTATGTAAAAATTGTTCTTTTAAAAGATGTAAGCTTATGCCATTTTTGTATTCATTTTAACTTAATTAAAATAAAGTGTCATTATCACTTACAAGTGGATCAATGGGGTCCCAAAATTGACCCAAAGATGCCCATGGTCGACCATGTATCAACCAATAGGGTTAAGACACTTTTTAGGGTAATTTAGTATTATTATAATATTATTTTTTAACCCTTATTTACCGGATTTACCCTTAACCATGGTAAATAAAATATTTACCGCAGTAATTATTCAAAATGTCTAAAAATAAAAGTTACCTATTTACACAATTTTAAAATCCTGATTCCAAATATGGAATCCATTTTTCTAAATTCAAAACACAGAAGTGGCAGAAATTAATTTAAAATTAATTCCCGCTGTCAAAACAAAAAGCGTGTTTTTAAGAGATAATAACTATCAAAAGATTGACACTTGTTTATGTTCGGTTTAATTGTAAAATTATGTCCAATGACCAAAATTATATTGAATGGTAAAAATATATTCTAAATATACTTTAAAACCACTCAAATTCATAATTTATCACTATTAATTATTTTGATTAAAAAAGTTGTTTTTAATTAAAATTTAGTAATTTTTACTATTCATCAAAATATGAAAGTTATCCGAAAAGTACCAAAATTTCACCTTAGGCTAAATTTGATATTACGAATCCAAAAATGAAGTCCATTTTGAAATATAAAATATATATAATTTCAAAAAATTAAATATTACTATTCATAACGGCTAGTTTGATCGGTTGTGGTGTGTGTTAAAACTCGAAGTTGCGTACAACACACGCTACTGTTTTATTCAAAGGAAAGCGTACCGTGGAAGCTTGGGATGTTTTATTTTAAATTTTTTGATGTCCCCATTTAGTCAAAAAGTTTAAAATATTTTATTTAAAAATGGTTCACTATTAAAAGTTGGTAAAACTAAAATACTGAAGATGAATTTGTTCTTACATTATGTCTAAGAAACTCATAATATGGATTCTAAAATTATAAGGATTATATAAAGTTTAAAATTTAGTTAATACTATTCATAACCTTTTTTGAACGGCTTGTTTGGTAAGTCATGGTGCGCTTGAACTCGGTGTTGCGTGTAGTGCAAGTTATTGAATTATTTTGAAGAAATAACACACTATGAAATCTTGGGGTGTTACATTCTCCCCTCCTACAATAAATTGCGTCCTCGCAATTTGAAATTGTTCTTCGAAAATAAAAGGTTGAAAATAGAAAATATATTTGTTGGAAAACCCACATCGGAAATTGGTTTACTAAAATTTAGTCTTAATATGAGGAAAAGAGAAATGAAAGGGTCACCACCAAATTATGATCTCGATAAGGAGAACATTGGTGGAAATTAGAGACATATAATTGGAGGAAAAACGTAAATATTTATAGGTAGTGGTTGAGGTCATCAATCACAAACAAGTATAAAATTGAGGTCCTTAAACTCATCAATCTATGATGATTTGAAGTACCATCGGTTCAACAAAATATAGGGTATTGGGATCACACATTTTTGACATTTCAAAATATCTTAGTTGAAATCCCACATCGAAAAATGAATTAATGAGGCCTCTATTTAAAATAAAGAGTGGAAAGTATGAAGATTACCGAAAATAACACATACTAGGGTTCCATGTAGGAAAATATGGATATGGAGGAGAAATCTAACCATCAATTATCTGATGGAGAGTGGTAGAGAACATGGCTATGAAAAGGCCAACAATCCCAAAGCCATAAATTAGTGATGATTTAAGGTACCATCTAGGACAACATTTTTTTTAAAGTTACATTACATAAGTAAGAGGAATTCATTTATGATATTGACTAAGAAAATTATGAGATATACTTAAATTTTAAGTAGATTTTCATTCTTTAATAAATTTCCACCACTAAATCAATTTTTTTAAACGATGAGTATTCAAGAATACTTGGTCACACTGGAAGAGCAAGAATAAACTTCTATAGAATCACATGATCCATGCAGGATAAACCATATATTTACATTGTCATTGAAGATTAATCAAAACCAAAATGGTTAGTGAATGATCTAATGATCCCCCAAAAGGATATTCATTGAGATAAATATGCACTAATCTTAATTTCTAAAATTAAACCAACAATACCCCAAAGTTAAATAGATACCATTCAATAACCAATTGTCCTTAAAATCCTTTAATATAATCCAAACTAATATTGAAACCCAAAACATAGAAGAATTTGATTATGTAGTCTCCCATGTTACATTGTATCTCCAAATGACATCAAATACTCTTAAAGTCACATACTTAAAAGTAATTAACATCATCACATATTCTCTGTTATAGGTTAATAATTTCCATAAATAACCCAAATCACTATAAATCAACAATAAAAATGTAGATAAAAATCCACCATTACTCTAAAAATGAAACCTCATTGTATTCTATTTTCCTTGGGCATATAGTGTTCCTAACAAAACGAACATCTTCCAAAATAACATTTATCACTTAATCACCAAATCATTTTCCTATACCAAGGGTATTCATTTGATAAGACATAAGAACCCAAATCATCTTATTATTGATCAATAAAATCATTTAACAAAAAAAATAGTCATACTAACCAGGGACTTCACGTAGTCCAGTGGTAGGCGATAAATCCCAATCGCACTTTGGTTGTGGGTTCGATTCCCACAGCTTTGTCCGACGCGACGGGTTGTCACACGGTCTACGTGTTGTCCTTTTTCAAAAACTATATTCTATAATATTACCAAAATGAGATAAAATTTTCAAAATAACATAATTTAACCACAAATGTTATATCATACTTTTCATTTTCATCCCAAATTATAATAACTTATCATTTTCTCAAACCCCAATGATCATATAAAACCAAATGGTTATTTATACCTATACCCACAAGAGAAGAGACAATTATTCCTCAAATATCATTGTCACATGGCAAACTGAGGGGTTACAAATACAAGAGAAAATTATTCCAAAGTAAACCCATCAACAAGGAGTGCTTATACTTTTTAAATTTTTCTCCAACCATTTATTTCCGCATAGCTTCTTCTTTGAGCAAGAAAATATCCTATAAAATAGGACATTCACTCGGGTAATGGCCAGGTCCCCTACATTTACGGAAAATGACTGTAAATGGACTCTTGGGACCATTTTTATCTTCTTCCATAATACTCTTCATTTTTCTTCGGCAATTCTTCACTTTATGTCCTTCCTTCCCGCACGTAAAACATTTCATTGTCCCATTGAGACACTTTCCTGGGTGTCTCTTTCCACAATTCCTGCATGATGAAAATTGAGGTTTCTTTTCTCCATGGTCTCCATTGCTGGAGATCTTATCATTTATCAGCTTTCTCTTCCTTGTTGAGTCTGGGAGTTGGTTAATATATATGTTGTTGATCATATTTTTGGAAAACTGATTTGGCATAAAGACGATATCTTTTACGCCTATCAACATTCCATTTTGTTGCTCATTTCCACCAACGTTCCCACCTTGTACATCATTCTCAAAGTCACTATGACTTCCTTGGAATCCAGCCATTGACTAAAACCAGAAAGCATTGTGTGAGTAATAGTAGTCGTAAAATCATTTAGAGATTAAAATGTCACCATATTCTCAATTTGAAACATATTAGGATTAACCAAGGTCATTTACTCTCATCTTATGTATATATTACTTAAATCGGTTTGTAAAGAAAATGTAAATTATCCTAAGCTTATCCCTCGGGAGTGTCGTAACCAAGAGTGCAGCAAGGCCCATTGTCGTGCACCAGTTCCCGTTCGAGTCTAGCTCAAAGCGGTGTTTTCGGGTTTTACCCCTAGGTACATCTGTGCCAGAGCCGCCTCTACCTGCTCGTATCCAGACAGGGATGTATTGCTCGGAAAACTCACAAAATCTCTACAATACCAAAATTCTAGGAATTTCTTTTATACTAATCCCCAAAGTTCATCTTAGGTCTATGTGCTCTAATCAGAGTTTATCTAAATCTAGCTACCAAGGTTTGTACTAAACTTCCTCTGATACAAACTATAACGCCCCGAACCTAGTTACCCAGAGTCGGTGCATTATTACATAACATTGGCATGATCATGAGAAAGATCAAGTCTCGAAAGACCGATTAGTTTAGTAGCCTTGGAATAACTAGATACATCCATAAATTTTTACATTACATCATAAAAAAAACATTTTGTCTTCATATCCCCTCATACTATCCCTGCAGGTCATTCATAAATTACTTCTTCATAATCCTGGAAAAAAAAAATAAAACATTGAAAGGGGTGAGCTCAGATGCTCAGTAAGGATACCATTATAGCAGAATCTTTCATAAATAATCATAAACACTTAAGGCAATTTATAACTAAAACAAAAGCCTTTGAAACTTGAACTTTCAACATGGTATGGAATAAATAAAATGAAATAATGCCATTTACTTACTCACATGGATATTCTACTAGTCGAATGATCACATGCAATATCAATAACCACTTTCATAATTATGGAATGCATAATGCCAGACTATCATAACCACATAGCCAAGGCCTCGTGCCAAGACTACAAATAAGATTTTTCCAAGGCCTTGTGCCAAGACACTAGTTTGTCTCATGAGACCTACCGATGCATCGAGGAGCTATAGCGGGCTCCACCCGTCACTTATTAAGTCCAATGCATTCCTCATATGAATAGGTTTAAGCATAAAATAAACATTCGTATTAAAACTAGCATACGAAATGTCAATACTTTAACCACAAACCATGAATGGTATAAAAATAGAACATCCACAGTCAAGTATAATTCATTTGATACAATATGGAAGATTTTATTGTATCACATTAACCTCAATCATGAATAATGAAGGATGTTGACATAGATGAAAATAATCATCAAAACTATTTGAGAGAAATATCCCCCTTTTCTTGAAAACATTTAAAAGTCACACTATTTGTCAAGAAGCCATTTAAAAATAGATTTTTGAATCAAAGTGTCCCATACCACTTTGAAACCTTTTAAAAGGATTTTTAATTTCTAAACTTTAATGTCCATATAAATAAATCCTTAAAACCATTTTTAAAACATGGACATTAATGAGAAATATTTAGATGAATAAGTCTTTAAAACATTTAAAAATGGTATTTTAGTTAGAGATTCTAACCAAAAGAGAGACACTTGAATGAAAATAATTGAGGTAATCAAAACTTTGTAATATCATGAGAATAAAGGGAATTCATGATATACTATGTCAAAGTACATTATATACACCACATAAAAGTGATTTGGTGTATATCAACAAAGAAGTCTCAATGGAATGTAAGTTGAGATGAAATCTCTCATAAAGGCCATATCCTTAGGTTAAGGATAAATCAACAACATAATTATGTGTGAAAAATATAAATACACTAAATATGATTGGATATTCAGTGTAAAACAATCAAAGTATATTCACACATATTCCTGTAAAAACAACACCAACGAATTGGATGTTTAACTCAACAAATGGTGAAAGAGTTAAAATTACTCTTATCAAATTCATATCAATGACTTGAGAATTTTCAATGGAGTGATTATGTGTATAAAAAGTATATCCACAGGAAGGGGAGTGGAAATTATGACATAATCAAATGAATAGTGATTCCACACATAATCTTGGGGTAATATAATCAATGAAATATGCGTAAAGCCAAATGAGTGGAAATTGAAATCTCAAATTCCCTTATTGATTAGGTAACTTAAGAAACAATCACCCATGAAAGAAAGATCATACAATGATGATGTAAATACCCATAAAATAAAGTATATTACACAATGAATACAATCATGGGTAGTACACATACACCACATGCAATAATTAAGTGGTGATCAATGGAATTCTCACGGAATTAAAAGTGAGACAAGAAACCCCTTACCACATTAATCAACTGAGTCGCATGGCCAAAAGTTAATAACCACCAAATTATTTACAGAATAACATGAATATAAATTTAATCATGATAATATATATCAAATGGATGTACACAATACACCACTTTCAATAATTTAGTAGCGAACAATGGAAATCTCACGGAATTGAAAGTGAGATAAGAGAATCCCTTACTTTGTACTTTTTCCTTGGTCGATGGTAGGTTTACCTCCTGTATAATGGTGAAATAATTGTTATTGAATAATACAAGAATCAGTTACTTTAATATGATATCATATATGATCTTTTAACATTTATTTGTTAATAATATCTTAGAATTATCGTCATTTCAGGTGTCAACGGGTTCATTTTACTTTATATTCTTTGTTATGTGAGCCATATTCGTTATTAATGGGATGTATATTATTAATATCCAGAATGGTATCAAGTCCTTAAACATCATTTTTAAATCATAAAATGATAATTATACTTGAATGGATACGATGGAGAATGAATCACATCGCGTTCGTGGAGACGGTAGTCCGTACGTACGCACGAATGCTACTTCCATTTAATTTTTATTTTAAAAGAATCGAATCCCAATGATACATAGGTATATTACTATTCCAGTAAAATATAATATTCTATATATGTTACTTAAGTTCATTAACACCATCCTTTATACGTTCCATGTGTGGTATGAACGAGTCATATCATTTTAAGGGGGCGGTAGTCCGCACTTCCTCAAATGAAATTATCGTATGTATATACAACATGAAACGAATAATTGTATGAAATAAAATGGAATTACAGAAGCTTATATATAAAATATATATCATTAATATCATATTTAATTACAGTTCCATCCTAATGGCCACCATGAGAGGCGGTAAGATGTATTTGAACAATCATCGTTTCGTGAGGCGTTAGTTTTCCATCCACAGAAACATTATGTTCATCATCCATTAGATGGAGTTGTGTGAATGTGTAGTTTGAATCCTTTTTATAACAACATCCTAGTATATTGTGTATACTGGTGTTGTTACAAAAGAAAGGAAATAAAAAGATTTTGGGGGTTGGAGAAGCAAAATAATTGAAAATAATTTAAGAGAAAATGTTACCTTTAATTTAGGTAACTCACTTTGGTTGGAACCAAAGGACTTCTTGAAATGCTTTCTGCCTAAGGGGAAGCTTCAAGGAGGAGGATAGGGATGTGGGGAGCGTATTTGGGCAGAGTTTGGATGAGCCAAGTGGCTTGAGAGGTGTGAGGAATGAGTAGAAGTGGTCTCCTTTTATAAGGGAGAGGAGGGGCTCTTTAGGAAAGAGTGAAAGTATTACTTTATAATATAATTATATTCGGTTTATAATGGTCCAAAAATCATTGCGGTCGAAGATAAGATGACTCATATTCTAAATAACATCAAACAATAAGAATTGGACAGGTTTTAGATAATATTTTAATCATTATAATCTTATTTATTTAAATGATTTATTAATGAGGTAAACATTGCATCATTATTGTGTCATTAATAATTTAAATTAGTTGATGTCTAAAAATTATAAATAAAATATCATTTTGTAGGAAATCTTTTTAGCTTTCTAATGAATATTTATAATCGAAAATCCAACATGTATAACCCTATGTACAAATTGTTCTTTTAAAAGATGTAAGCTTATGCCATTTTTGTATTCATTTTAACTTAATTAAAATAAAGTGTCATTATCACTTACAAGTGGATCAATGGGGTCCCAAAATTGACCCAAAGATGACCATGGTCGACCATGTATCAACCAATAGGGTTAAGACACGTTTTAGGGTAATTTAGTATTATTATAATATTATTTTTTAACCCTTATTTACCGGATTTACCCTTAACCATGGTAAATAAAATATTTACCGCAGTAATTATTCAAAATGTCTAAAAATAAAAGTTACCTATTTACACAATTTGAACATCCTGATTCCAAATATGGAATCCATTTTTCTAAATTCAAAACACAGAAGTGGCAGAAATTAATTTAAAATTAATTCCCGCTGTCAAAACAAAAAGCGTGTTTTTAAGAGATAATAACTATCAAAAGATTGACACTTGTTTATGTTCGGTTTAATTGTAAAATTATGTCCAATGACCAAAATTATATTGAATGGTAAAAATATATTCTAAATATACTTTAAAACCACTCAAATTCATAATTTATCACTATTAATTATTTTGATTAAAAAAGTTGTTTTTAATTAAAATTTAGTAATTTTTACTATTCATCAAAATATGAAAGTTATCCGAAAAGTACCAAAATTTCACCTTAGGCTAAATTTGATATTCCGAATCCAAAAATGAAGTCCATTTTGAAATATAAAATATATATAATTTCAAAAAATTAAATATTACTATTCATAATGGCTAGTTTGATCGGTTGTGGTGTGTGTTAAAACTCGAAGTTGCGTACAACACACGCTACTGTTTTATTCAAAGGAAAGCGTACCGTGGAAGCTTGGGATGTTTTATTTTAAATTTTTTGATGTCCCCATTTAGTCAAAAATTTTAAAATATTTTATTTAAAAAGGGTTCACTATTAAAAGTTGGTAAAACTAAAATACTGAAGATGAATTTGTTCTTACATTATGTCTAAGAAACTCATAATATGGATTCTAAAATTATAAGGATTATATAAAGTTTAAAATTTAGTTAATACTATTCATAACCTTTTTTGAACGGCTTGTTTGGTAAGTCATGGTGCACTTGAACTTGGTGTTGCGTGTAGTGCAAGTTATTGAATTATTTTGAGGAAATAACACACTATGAAATCTTGGGGTGTTACAAAAATAATGTTATAATATTATGAAATTACCTTGACACATATCCTTCCCTTATTTTATGTGTCATGGCCGACTAAGAAAATACATGGGTCAACATGGGGACCCCATGGAGTCACTTTGGTAAGAAAATGACATTAATAACTTTTTATTTAAAGTTAAAATAAAAATTTCACAAACCTGTATTGTTTTACTAAATAAATTTTTACATGGGGTTATACAAGTTATATTTTTGACTATAAATATTCATTATAAAGATAAAAATATTTCATACATCATGATATTTTTTTATAATTTTTATACATTAATAAAATTAAATTATTTATGACACCGTGATGATGCAGCGATTACCTCATTAATTAACGATTTAAATAAAATGAGAAGATAAGGTAAAATCTAAGAATTAAACTTGTCAAAAACCTATTGGATGGGTAGATTTCAGACCCTTATCACATTATCCTAGAAATATATAATTGTGGGTCCTTTAATATCAGAAAATCATTTTATAATAAAGTAACTTTTCAAGACATTTCAAGAGTGCCCCTCCTCCCTCTTTTAAAAGGCCCCCACCTCCACCACCTTACCCAAACCTATCAAGCCATTTGATCGGCCAAAATCTGCTCATTTTATATCTCCACATCCCTCGCTTCATCCTAGAAGCCTTCCCTTAGGCATAAAGCTCTTCAAGAAACCCTTTTGGTTCAAACCAAGGGGAGTTACCCGATTTAAAGGTAATGTCTTCTCTTATGTTCATTTGTTTTATTTTGCTTCTCCAACCCCATAAACTATTTTTATTCCTTTATTTTTTAATCAAAACAGTATCTTCAATATACTACTATGTTTTATGAGAAATATTCGAGCTACACTTACACACACCTCTGTCTAATGGTTAATGAACATACTGTTTTTGTGGATGGCGAATTACTTCCTCACGAAACGATGATTGTTCAATCTTCTCTTAACACCTTTCATGGTGTCCATTATGATTTAATTTTATTTTATATATGATATATATGGTATTCATGTTTCTTATATGCTTCTGTATTTTATATTTAAAACATACCTTTATGCTTTTCATGTTGTGCAAATGCAATAATTTCATACGAGGAAGTGTGGACTACCGCCCCCTCAAGTGATGTGACTCATTCATGCAATACATGGAATGTATAAAGAATGAAATTAATGAACATATGTGAACTATATAACCTATATATTATACTGGAATTATAATATATATATTTCTCTCATTTATTTTTAATTCCATTAGTATGACAATGAAATGAAAGTAGCGTTCATGCGTACGTACGGCCTACCGTCTCCATAAACGGTGAATTTCATTTATTTTTATCTCAAAATATTATGGAATAGTATAAAATGAATATTTAATGGATATATATGATATTTATATCATTAATACTATTCTGGAAATGATTTACTTATAACTACATGGACAATCATTTTCAAACAAGTTCATTTTTGACTCATGTACCAAACATCGACAAAAACATTTGATATGAACTCACATTATTAACCAATTATTATAACATTATAATATTTTATATGAACTGAATAATAATCTTTAAAGTAGGTCCTTAAGTAATTATAAATTGACCAAATTTTATTATTTAGGAATATAAATAAACGAACAAGACAATTCGGACTTGAGGTAAGGGATCCTACCTCTTTCTTTATTTTTAAGAACTCTCTTTTATGTCATTTATTTTAAGATCTTATTAATTATGTTGTAGGATGTTAGTTTATATTACTCATACTGTAAATTTTATGTTCATATGATGAGATACCCTATTTGATCTCATCAATCCATTTTTGGAAGTTTTATGTGGCGCTGTTAGGCTGCTGAGTTTTCGTAATGGATTTTTCATCTCACTTTTATTCTAGTGAGATTTAAGCTACATTTGCCACTATTTTCTTTGAGTGGTGTATGTAATTCCCATTATTCTAATATTTGTGTAATATACTTTCATTTATGATTATTTACATAAATATTTTATAGTCCTTCTTTCATGAGGTGTAAGATTCGAAAGTTACCCAAATCGGTAAGGGAACCTTTCACCCTCATCTTTTTAAAAGACTTATTTTTGTTAGGTCTTCTAATTTACATCTTCTTATGTGGGGAAATGTTCTTATATATCCTTATTGATGTAAATTTTATGTCTAATTGATGAGATACCATTATATCTCTCATCAAATAATTTTATGAACTTTAATGTGACGCCGTTAGGCTGTCGAATTTTTGCAAAGGAACTTATTAACTCAATTTCAATTATTTGGGTTAAAATTGTACTCCTTGAATATGTCATTATATAAATATGTGTGAATGAATCTTATTGTTTTACACTTAATATCCACTTATATTGGGTGTATTTATATTTTTCACACATAATTATGTAATTGATTTATCCTTAATCAAAGGATACTGTCTTTATAAGGGATTTCGTCTAAATTTACATTCCATTGAGACTTCATTATTGATTTGAACCAACTCACTTTGATATGGTGTATATAATGTCCTTTGGAATATTATATCATGAATACCTTTATTCTCATGATATTATAATGTTTTGATTAAATGTTATTCCTTTAAAATCATCAAAGCGGAGTTGGACACTTTGATTCAAAAATCTCTTTATTAAATGGATTTTAAAATAGTTTGATAAATCATTGATTTTGTCAATATCTTGAAATGATATATTGTGATTTTAAATGATATGTTAATAGTGAAATATTTATATTTTCAATATTTTATGTGCTATGATTTTATAATGGTACTTGCACATTTGACGGGTGGTTACGTGATAAACCATATGACGGGTGGTGCCGTGAATACCAGGATGTGTCATTACGTTATAACCTCCAATGCATTGGGTATGGAAGTCGAACGTATGGCTATTCCATTTAGTGATATGTGTGGAAGTCGACCGTATGTTTATTCTATTTAAGTATGTTTATTTCCCAAGTTACCTTTATATGTTATGTGTTCTTTATATGGGTTTATGGTAATATTTTGGTCACAAAAGGGTAAGTAATGATCTTTTATTCAGTGAAGAGTTTTTACTACTTCATAAAAGTGAAAAGTATTACATTGATAAAGTATTCATGGTTTACTTGTTTTTTTGAAAAACTAACAGTTTTCTTTCTTTGTGTATCCCTTACTGAGCTTTTTATTCTCATCTAAAGTTTTTTTTGAAATGTTTTTCATAAGACATAATGTGGAATAAGGTAAAGGGTGGGATCAAGGAAAAGTTATGCTATCTTAAATATGGAACTAGACATGGATCTTTTTTTTCAAGAGTTCATGTTTTGTATAAAAAAGGAAACTATATAGAAGTATCTACTTTGTAAACCTTTGAGATGTAATAGTTATGTACTAATTCTATAAAACTCTAAACCTGAAAAGATCCTCAATGTGAATTATTTATTTAATTCAATATTATGTAATGTTTAAGGCTGGGGGCTTATAGTTGGTATCAGAGTTCGGTTTAGATAACTTTAGAGGTTAGAGTATTCATTAAGCATAAGTGACATAACCATAATGGTTAGGATTTCATAAAGAGTCATTGTTTTAGATAAAGTGAATGAGTAAGTATATCTTAGTGTTTATATGGCTCATTAGTACATGATAATTTTGTTGATATACTCACACTGACTTTTTTTTGTTTTAGTAAATTGATGGATCTAGCAGGCGCCAAAGTGACAATGAGTATGAAGGAAACTGTGGTGGTTCTCTGATTAAGAGACTGGATGAAATGGGGGATTCAATGAGGAATCTTGTGGTTATTCTAAACCAACTATCAAAGAGTCATGATTAACCACTTGAACTTTGGTGAGTTCTCTGATGCATCATGTACGAGTGAACCAACTTGATGTGGAAGTTCATGTAATAATTATAATGGTAACCATTAG
The DNA here is from genome assembly GCA_963277665.1 of Viscum album. Taxonomy (NCBI): domain Eukaryota; kingdom Viridiplantae; phylum Streptophyta; class Magnoliopsida; order Santalales; family Viscaceae; genus Viscum; species Viscum album. Next base: position 298,739,159 of record OY728138.1, read on the forward strand.
GGTTTATATGATCCTTACTTTTGAGGTAATTATGGGTTACTATAAGATGGAAAATGAAAGGAAAGAGGTAAAATTGAGGTTAAAATTTTTACGGATATTTTTGAAGATTTTATCTCTTTTTGGGGAATGTTTTAAGTATTATATATTTTTGGAAAAAGGACAACACACAGACTGTGTGACAACCCATCGCGTCGGACAAAGCTGTGGGAATTGAACCCACAACCAAAGTGCGACTGGTATTTATCACCTACCACTGGACTGCGTGAAGTCCCTGGTTAGAATGACAAATTATTTTTAGTTAGATGATCTTATGAATCAGAAATAAGTTGATTTTGGGTTATCTATAGAAATTATTTTCCTATCATGGAGGATATGTGATTAGGTTAGTTACTTTTCAATATGAGAATTTAAGAGTAACTGATGTTATTTGGAGATAAATGTTAATTTTTACCATGGAAGACTATGTGATTAAATAATTCAAATATTTGGGTTTCAATCTTAGTTTGGTTTACATTTAAGAATTTTATAGACAAATTGTTTATCGAATTTTCTTTCTTAAACTTTGGTTTTTGTTGGACAAATTTTAGAGATTAAGAATATATTTTCTTTTTTATAAAGGATTATCATTTTTGGGTATTATCTAATCTCGTACTAACAATTTTTGTTTTTGGTATGGGTCTAAAGACATGGGAAATATATAGTTCTCTTTTTTGGATTATGTGATTCTCTATAAGTTGATTATAGTGCTCTTAATGTGAACAAGTCATCCTAAATGCTCATCTTTTGGAGAAAATATGAGTTTCTGTAAGAAATATAGTAAGAGATGAAAGTCTACATAACATGTAAGTATGTTTCCTTATGATTTAGTTAAGCTCATAAATAAATTTCTCAATGAAAATTAACTTAAAAACAATAATGTTGTCTCTTAACTTTTCCTACTTGGGAATCAAAAACCGTTTAACCCATCACCAGTTAGTCATTTTCTAGAGGTTAACTTTCTCCTAAACATGTTTTCTATCACTCTCCATCAGAACATGACCCTTTGTTTTCTCTTCCATGTCCATGTTTTCCTACATGGAATCGTAGTATGGGTTAACTCAGGTGACCTTTGTACTTCCCTTTCTTTCTTTTAAAGTGACATCTTAATTGACTCATTTTACGGTATGAGGCTTTCAATGAAGTTTCCAAGTCCAATTTTAAAATTATGAGAATGCAATTTCCAAAAGGGGGGAAGGATGTAACACCCCAGGTAAATAAAGAATATGGAATTCTCATATTTATTCATATTTGTGAATAAAATGTTAATATTAATTTAAAGGGAACACTATGCTTGATGGCATACCCAATACACAACAACGAGTTTCTTGGAAATCTTACGTTTCACTCTAATAATAAAATAATATTATTTTAAATGGTAGTTAAAGCCTAGACATTGTAATGGTGGGAATGAATAGAACTAACTACAAAATGATTATATATGTTTGTCAAATAGTTTTACTTGTATTCGAAAAATGTTAGAGGCTTAAAATGCGAATTAATCTAATTTTAAGCGTAAATATTCTAATATTCTTTAAAAGGTCAATTAACTGCATTTTGATGGAAAACCCTTTTTAAATACACTTTTTGAAAATTATATATGTTATATTGGACCAAATAAAATCCTTCTTTATAATCGGGACATCAAAATTTACTTTGTGTAATTATTTGTTATTTTTCCGATAAAGATCATTTTTAGTGAAAATGTTGTATTTTAATTCAAAACCTCCTTTTAATCTGATTTATTTATATGGATAGATTACATTTTTAATTGAGATTAAAGTGTATTTAGAATAAATTTTTACCATTTAATCCAATGGTGGTCATTGGAATTAATTTCACTTTGAAATTGGACTTAAACTAGTGTCAATCTTTTAATAGATATTGTTTCTTAAAAACACGCTATTTATTTTGACAGCGAGAATTAATTATTAAATTAATTAATGAAACATATATGTTTTGAATTTTTTAAAATAGACATAATTTTTTAATTTGGAATATCAAATATAGCTTAGGGTGATTTTTTGGTATTTTTCTGAAAAACTTCAATTTTTGATGAATAGTGAAACCACTAAGTGGTAGTTAAAAAACTGATTTTTTGTTTAAATGAAACATTACCACTTTTTTGATTTGATTTTAAAAAATACTACATACATGGTTTTCATTAGGATGTAAAATTTTGTTCAGTGGGATTAAAATAATTTTTTTTGTGAATAGTAACTTTTAAGTTTTACTAATCGCGATTAAAGGTAATTAGTGTAATTTAAGGTAAAAATAACGTTATAATAATATGAAATCACCTTGAAACATGTCCTACCCTTATTGGATGTGTCATGGTGACCGCAAAAATCCATGGGTCAACTTGGGGACCCCATAGAGCCACTTGGGTAAGAAAATGACATTAATAACTTTTTATTTATAGTAAAAATAAAAATGTCACAAACATATATTGTTTTACTAAAACTATTTTTTACATGGGGTTATACAAGTAATATTTTTGAATATAAATATTCAATAGAAATATAAAAAGATTTCCTACATCATGATATTTGTTTTTATAATTTTTAGACATTAAATAAATTAAATTATTTATGACACCATGATGATGCAACGATTACCTCACTAATTAATGATTTAAATAAAATGAGAAGATAAGGTAAAATCTAAGTCTTAAACTTTTCATAAACCTATTGGATGGGTAGATTTCAAACCCTTATCACATTATCCTAGAAATATATAATTTTCGGACATTTAATATCTGAAAATCATTTCATAATAAAGTAACTTTTCAAGACTTTCCAAGAGTGCCCCTCCTCCCTCTTATAAAAGGCCCCCATCTCCACCACCTTACCCACACCTCCCAAGACATTGGCTCAGCCAAGATCTGATCATTTTATCTCTCCACATCCCTCTCTTCATCCTATAAGCCTTCCCATAGGCAGAAAGCTCTTCAAGAAACCTTTTGGTTCAAACCAAGGGGAGTTACCCGATTTAAAGGTAATGTCTTCTCTTATGTTCATTTGTTTTAGTTTGCTTCTCCAACCCCCTAAACTATTTTTATTCCTTTATTTTGTAACAACACCAGTATCTTCAATATACTATTATTTTGTTATGAGAAATATTGGAGCTACACTTACACACACCTCCATCTAATGGTTAAACAACATATTGTTTCTGTGGATGGCGAATTACTGCCTCACAAAACGATGATTTTTCAATCTTCTCTTATCACCTTTCATGGTGGCCATTATGATGTAACTGTATTTTATATATGATATATATAGTATTTATGTTTTCTATATGATTATTTATTTTATATTTAAAAAATACCTTTATGATTTGCATGTTGTGCAAAGGCGATAATTTCATACGAGGAAGTGTGGACTACCGCCCCCTCAAGTGATGTGACTCGTTCATGCAATACATGTAATGTATAAAGAATAAAATTAAGGAAAATATGTGACCTATATAACATATATGTTATACTTGAATTATAAAATATATATATCTCATTTATTTTTAATTCCATTAATATGACAAAGAAATGAAAGTAGCGTTCATGTGTATGTACGACCTACCGTCTCCATGAATGGTGCATTTCATTTATTTTTATCTCCAAATGTTATTTAATAGTATAAAATTAATATGTACTGGATATATATGATATTTATATCATTAATACTATTTTGTAAATGATTTACTTATAACTACATGGACAATCATTTTCAAACAAGTTCATTTTTGACTCATGTACCAAACATCGACAAAAACGTTTGATATGAACTCAAATTATTAACCAATTATTATAACATTATAATATTTGATATGAACTGAATAATAATATTTAAATTAGGTCCATAATAAATTATAAATTGACCAGAGTTTATTATTCAGGAATATAAAGAAACGAACAAGACAAGTCGGACTTGAGGTAAGGGATCCTACCTCTCTCTTTCTTCTTAAGAACTCTCTTTTATGTCATTTCTTTTAAGATTCTATTTATTATGTTGGGGGATGTTATTTTATATTCCTATTAATATAAATTTATGTTTATATGATGAGATACCCCATTTGATCTCGTCAATTCATTTTTGGATGTTTTATGTGGTGCCGTTAGGATGCCAAGTTTTTGTAAGGGATTTTTCATCTCACTTTTATTCTAGTGAGATTTATGCTACATTTACCACTATTTACTTTGAGTTGTGTATGTACTTCCTATTATTCTACATTTTGTGTAATATAATTTCATTTATGAGTTTTTATATCAATGTTTTATAGTCCTTCTTTCATGGGGTGTATGTTTCGAAAGTTACCCAAATCGGTAAGGGAACCCTTCACCCTCCTCTTTTTAAAAGACTTCTTTTTGTTAGGTATTTTAATTTAAATATTATTATGTGGGGATATGTTCTTCTATATCCTTATTGATGTAACTTTTATGTCCAAGTGATTATATTCCATTTTCTCTCTCATCAACTAATTTTATGAACATTAATGTGACTCCATTAGGCTGTCGAATTTTTGCAAAGGAACTTCTTAACTCAATTTCAATTCTTTGAGTTAAACTTGTACTCCTTGAATATGTCATTATATGAATATGTGTGAATGAATCTGATTGTTTTACAATTAATATCCACTTATATTTGGTATATTTATATTTTTAACACATAATTATGTAATTGATTTATCCTTAATCAAAGGATACTGTCTTTATAAGGGATTTCGTCTCAATTTACATTCCATTGAGAATTCATTGTTGTTTTGTGCCAATTCACTTTGATATGGTCTATATACTGTCCTTTGGAATATTATATCGTGAATACATTTATTATCATGATATTATAAAGTTTTGATTAAATTTTATTCCTTTAAAAGCTTCAAAGTGGTGTGGGACACTTTGATTCAAAAATCTCTTTATAAAATAGTTTTTAAAATAGTTTGATAAATCATTGATTTTGTCAATATCTTGAAATGATATATTATGATTTCAAATGAAATGTTAGTATTGAAATATTTATATTATAAATATTTTATGTGCTATGATTTTATAGTGGTACTTAGACATTTGATGGGTGGTTACGTGATAAACCATATGACGGGTGGTGCTGTGAATACTAGGACAAGTGGTTACATTATAACCTCCAATGCATTGGGTATGGAAGTCGTCCGTATGGCTATTCCATTTAGTGATATGTGTAGAAGTAGACCATATTGTTATTCCATTTAAGTATGTTTATGTCCCATGTAACCGTTATATGTTATGTGTTATTTATATGGGTTCTATGGTAATATTTTGGATACAAAAGGGTAAGTAATGATCTTTTATTCAGTAAAGAGTTTTTACTACTTCATAAAGGTGAAAAGTATTACTTTGATACAGTATTCATGGTTTACTTGTTGTGTTGAAAAACTAACATTTTTCCTTATTTGTGTATCCCTTACTGAAGTTTTTTTGCTCATCCCAAGTTTTTTTAAATGTTTTTCACAATACATAATGTGGAATAAGGTCGAGGATGAGATCAAGGAAAAGTCATGATATCTTAAACATGGAACTAGACATGACTCTTTTTTTTTCAAGAGTTAATGTTTTGTAAAAAAAGGAAACTATGTAGAAGTGTCTACTTTGTAAACTTTTGAGATGTAATAGTTATGTCCTAATTCTCTAAAACTCTAAACCTGAAAAGATCCTCAATGTGAATTATTCCTTTAATTAAATATTAAGTAATTTTTAAGGCCGTGGACTTATAAAATTAAACTTATTACAAATCAATATATTGATAAGTCTAGTGTATTTGGGAATTAGGTACATTTCATTACAACTTTAAACATTAATTACAATATATTTATTAAAAACTTCTATAACATGCTTGAGCTTAAAACTATATTAGATAACCTAGGGAAAATTTATAAGAAAGGGGTGAGCCATAAAACTCAGTAATGGAATAAATATGGAATAACGTGAAGATAATAATACATGTTAGACAAGGCATATAAATTAGGCATAAATGAACATGAATAATAAGGTGTGATATAGCATGATAATTATAACATGGTAAATGTGGCAACAACATAAAACCCTGAATCATAAACATAAGTCAAGGATAAACTACCAAGACATCATGGTGAAAAAATTTCCACAAAGGAATCAGGTAAACCACTATCCCAACATGAATTATCATGATACAAAAATTTACCCAATGAATTGGAGCTCTATATAATTCCAAACACACCTGTCACATTCATTTCATTCTAATGCTTAAGTGTGACACATATATCATAAAACATGAATTCATTCTTCATAATAATTTATTCCATGATAAAGGAGTGTGGAATAAATACATTTAATTCCCCAATAAAATTTAATATTTGTATAAAAGTGGGAACCCTTGATAGGAAATGTGTATGGTATTCACTATACATTTGTTTAGGCATGGAAGTATGCTGAAAATTCCACAACATAACATCTTCACATAAAAGTTCATAAAATGAGTTGATGAGAGATAAATGGGTGTATAATAATTTTTAAATGAAGTGGATAGTAATATGGAAATGTAAGGGCATGTCCACTCATTTATAATTAGAAAAAAGTGGCATACAATAATAAACAATAATGATGAAAAACCGAAAAGAAAATTATGCTTATAAAATTTTGGCATGGTAACAGGCATACATGGGAGGGATTAATGAGAGAGAAAGGGGTATATAATAATTCATAAATAATAAGAAAATATGTGGGATGTGTTAAATCATAACACATCATTAGTAATTGAAAATAAAAGGGAATAATATAGAAGACATCCTTGAATAAAATTGAGAAAGAGAGGATCCCTTACCTTAAGATTAAGGAACCAAAATCTATAAAAGGGATTATTGAGAGATTTATGGAACCTTGGGAGGATTATAAATATATGAGGGAAAATTAAGGTCATGATACAATTATTTTTAGTGACGATTAGTGTTATATTTGGTGGGTTTATATAGGAAAATAGAGGGATTTCTTTAACATTTTGGTTTTGAACTCTACAAAATAAAATATTTCAAAATAAAAAACATCACATGGTTTTTAACTATGTTTTTTTCCAAAGTATAGAGGTTTTAATTACTTTATTTGAAAAAGGGAAGAACATATTAAATTAATATATTTTCTTATGTGAAGGTGAGTCACATTTTTAAAGAAATTAATTTAAAATCATAAAATACATTATACGTTTTGATGGATTCATAAAGGCATAATAAATTTAATTAAAAAATCATAAAATCACATTATTTTAAGTTTAAAACATATATTTTTATGAATATACCCATTATAGTATTTATTACTTCACTTTGGGTCATTATGATGTCATAAAACACATCGTATATTTATACGATGTTTAATTTTTACCTGAAGATACAATTTGTGTTTAATTGAATAAAAATAAAAATCATTTACATAGTACTAATAAAATTGAAAAAAATTCATTATTATATAGAATATAAATATTCATATTGTTAAAGTATTGATATATATCCCTTTATTACACTGTTTTATGCCTTAAGAGTAAGGTGTGCAACATTTAGACTTTCATGGGGGCATTGGACAAACATGGTTTGGTCCGTGATATCGATGAGCTTGAACTTCTCTTGTAAATTGTTTAAATCATTATTAATTTGTTGGATCTCATATTGGATTTAGTCAGGGAAAATCCCAATGATTCTACCTCCCTCAGAAGCTCCAAAAAATGGGCTTCATAGGGTATAATCCTACTGGATGAGGCCATCACTTCCTTTTTCTTTATCAATTGGATTTTATAAAGCTCTATATTTATATTAATCATGTGATCACTGTTTAACAACTTTATCAGTAATGTTAATATTATAAATTTTATGTTAAATCTAAATATATAACCAAGTTAGTGCATGTGTTTTCTATAACCATGTTACATAATAATACATTTAATTAAATCACAAAGGGTAACTTCATTTATAATAATTCAGGTCGTTACATCAACTTTCTTATTTTTAATTTTATGAATGTTTTGGAGATATTTATCAATTATTTATGTATATAAATTATTTCATAAGAATTATTTTGGTTACCAAATTCGAAATAAGAAAATTTGGATCAAATGGGTGAAATGTTCATTTGATGACTTGGGTATTGTCCATATAGTAGTTTTCTTAAATTCCCTAAAACTATGAACATAAAATGAACTCTAGAATGTAAGTGATACATGTTTTACTTTTTATTTTGTAAGGTTTTTATGGAAAAAATTGGGTCACAATTATCAGCATCATCACCGAGGATTTAATGTTGTAGATTTTAATAAAGGATCCAAGAGTGCGGGTCTTGGTCTGTTATAATGCAACACCCATAAATTTTAAAATATAAACATATTATTTGATAGAGTGTATGAAATTAAAATACGATTTGTATAATGTAATATAATATCCTGATACTTTATGATATATTTATTTTTAAAAATCACTATCGTATTGAGAGCTTGCAATGTACGCAACTCCGGTTTTGAATTTAACACATTACTCTATTAAAATATTATTATTTCGACATGACCATTATAAACTAGCCCTTATGATGGAGGGTATGAATATTAATAAATAAATTATGAAAATTTTATATTTTAAAAATATATAAAATAAATACAATGCTTATATATTAATTATAATTAAAATAAGAACCATTTAAATATAAAAAAAGATTTTCTGAAAAACTATTTTTTATAAAAAGGGATTTAGTCATGCTTTGTGCACATAACATAAAATTTATTTTTAAAACATTGATAAAATTTATTTTTAAAAACAAACATAATGTTTTTTATCATAATATCAAAATTATTTTGGGGTGAATATTTTATATTTTTCTGATTTTTTATATTTTTTAGTGAATAATGAAAAATAATAAATTTTAATTGAAAAATACTATTTTGTTTAAATAATTTATAAATTAAAATTGTATTATTCATAGTTTTTAGTTTAAAATATGTTAAATTATATATTAATTAATCAATTTTAGTTCATTTGAATTGTTTTCAAATTGAATTTTTATATAAATACTTAACAAACTTTTCATCATTTTTTTCTTTAAAAACCTGCTTTCTCATTGTGTCCGTGGGATTAATTTCAAATTATATTTATACACTTATTTGAATGAACATTTTTCAAAATGTATTCAATATTTTGAAAATTAATTATTTATATTTTATAATAAGTTCAACTTAATTTTTGAGAAAATTTAATAGTGAAAATAGTGAAAATTAATTTTCACAGTTAAGGAAAAAATAGATTTATCGGTGGGATGAAATAAAAAGCTAAGGGTCCAAATGACCTAAAAACATGTCTAAAATAAATTTCTAAGACATATTTAGACCCTATGATTTATAATTCTCAATAATACTCCAGTTTTTACCCTTTTCTCATGTGAAAAATGTGGGTAGTTCGTTTGTTTTTGAAAAATTAGAAGTGTGTCACTAACCTTAGTTATAAAAGGAAACCCCCTATCCTCTGCTATTTTCACCTTAAATTTTTTTTGGTTTGGAAATTAACTACCAATATATTTTCCCAAAATATATCCCTAATTATATATTTCTTCTTTATAGAATAAATTTATCCTTGGAAGGCTTTTGGTGAAAACCTAAGTAGTTTACCCGAAGAAGAGGCAAGGTTCTTCAACAAGATTTTTTTTATTCCTATGCATCTATCAATTATTATTAAAACATTTAATTACCAAAAACCATCACCACTTAAATCTAATGGGTTATGAAATCATCATTCATCTGTATACTGGACTACCTCCTCACGAACCTATGTCATCCATTTTTCCATTACCACGTATCACAGTTGGGTATGATGATGGATAAAAAGTATATATATATATATGAAATTTATAAAATAAGTATTATTTTAGATTCATTATATTATTTATACGATTTTAATTTCCAATACATAAGGGATATGATAAATTTTCTCATGTTTATGGTGGACTAACGCCTCACGAAGCGATGCGATTCGTCTTTCCCTAACACTTTACATGGAAGGTGATAAGGATAAGATTAATGATTATATGTGATATAAATGAAATAATTATTATATCAATGAAATATTTTTCATTCTATAAATATATTATATCATTTTATTTCTTACCTTTTCAGTCACATAATGATGATAACATTGTTCGTGAATGTGTTGATTATCGCATTCATGAAGGGGTTGACTTTATTTTCATCATCAGATCACATGGATGATATATATAAGTATATTATATGGTATTTATGTAATTTTTATCATTATTTATAATTAAAATATTACTTAAATCCTTTCCAAAATGATTGTTGAAAAATGGAAATGTTACTCATGTGCATGTATGACCTACCATGTTCATGATCACAACATACTTAATTTTTCATAACCATCTCCCATGATTTGTTTTAAAAGTATAATTTATATATAAATAAGATAAAATTATAATTATTATTATTCTAGAGATTGTGAAACTATATACACAAGAAATTTAACTTTCATATCAAATAACGAATGAGAAAACAAGGATATTAACACCTTAAATGATGAAAATAATGAAATATTATTAACAAACACGTGGTAAAATGTTATAAAAGGATAATATATGATATTATAAATATGAGTATGGTTATTGTATAAATTAATAACATTATTAAAACCATGATTCAGGAGTATAAAATACATTAAACTAAAGGAAATCATGGGGTAATATACTTTGTCTGAATTTATATTCTATTGAGTATTATTTGTTTTTATGCACCAATTCACTTCTATGTGGTGTATATAATGACCCATTAATATGTAATATTATGATTAATTCATAATTCATGATATTTTATGTTTTAATTTTAATCATTTCATCTAAGGGTTTTTAAATTTAAAATTACCAAGTGGTAAAAGTTATTGCATAACATCACTTTTTTTGTGATTGTTAACTTTGTCCTGAAAAAATCACTTTTCATTTTTAAATAGAAATTAAATTAATTTTAAAAAATACATATTATTGTTTTATTTATAGGATTATTTCTTAAACCATATACAATATTTATATATTGTGTTTTCTTTGAACATCATTTGATTAAGTGGGGAAATATTGATAAATCGGTATCCTTTACACAATACAGTTACATAATGATAATACACATTGTTTATAAATTAAATAAATTATTCAATATATGAGGAATTATTTAGAAATTTAATACATGGGTGGGGACAATTTAAATATACATATCCTTTATATTCTTTGGTTATCTCATGATATGAATCAATTTGGTCAAATCAGTTGGGTTTTTTACTAGTAGTTTTAAACTGTCTTGATGATTGATCTTGACGGTAAAGGTATCATGTTTCAGGGAAAAATGAATTACAATAAATAATAATTTAATTAATTTAGAGTTTAGTTATTATTATTATCTTTGATATTTTCACTATTATATTATCTATGGATGAATTTAATTCTCAGTTTATTAATTAAATGACCCGTGTTTTCAATTATTTACCACACAATATTGATTATGGGTTATCTCATAATGATAGTCAAGTTATTTAAATAACACGTGTGTTAAGTTATTTACCTTAATATATTGATTATGCGTCTTTATTCATGATATCTTCTACTGTACTTAACCCTTACTGAACATTTGTGCTCACCCTTATTTTGTTTCCTTTCCCTAGAATATGAAGAAGAGATCTTTGAATGAGTTTTCATGTATGGTAATAATTTTTTTTGTTTGGTATTATGTTTTATTTTTCATTCCAAATGTAAAATGGGTATCATATACACATGTTATTCTCTAAAAATTCTAAACTAATTGGCCTTTTAGTATTTGACCATATGTAATTATGACAATGTAATAAAGCATACACTATCTGCAGGTTATTGGGGTTAGGGTCATTACAGTTGTTATCAGGGGAAGTTTAGTAGAAACCTTGGGAAATATATTAAATAAAAAATATATTAGGGAAACTAACATTATGATATACTTTGATGATAAGTACAAACTAACATCCTAATGCTTTGATAAGGAAGATATTATTTGATTTTCCATAGCAATACATCCTTTATTGGATATTAAAAATGGATGTTGTTTTGTAATATAGGTACCTAGGGGTGTGCACATGAGACTCATCCCAATTGGTGAGGTATATATAAGTGCATCCATGAGACACAGGTTCAAAACTAAGAAGTGGTATAATTTCGGGTTACTATAGCAGTATTATAGCAGGTACTGTTCAGTACTGTAGTAGTTAGAACTATTCACCTTGGGCCACTAGTTTGGGATTGGATTTATTGAGGCCTTTAGGAAACCTAGGACATCTGGCCAGTAAGCCCTCAGGGCCACCATTAAGGCCTTTGGGCCACCTCAAGGCCTTCTGGCCACATGATCAATGCATCTTCCCCAAACAGACTCTACAAAAAAAGACGCAGCCCTAGCGGAGGATTCAGAGTAGGCACACTCACCAGAACAGAACCAATGGAATTGGAATAATGAGAGGGTATGTCAACTCCATCTGAACCAGTCTTTTCTTGCAAAAGAATCTTATCTGGATGACCATAAAATGGTGGAGGGATAACATCATGATGAAGATGCTGGGGAGGGTTAGTTCTTTATAGTTATAGTCTGGTTGAATTCTTTAAAACATTCAGGTCATGTAATGTATCTTAATAACATGGTCCATGTAATATCTAAAGGATACAGGCCTAGTACGGGTTACCCCACATCCCTTGAAATGGGGGTTATAAAAAATCAATAAAAAGACCTTTGGGCCATTTAGGTACCTATTGGTGATAACTCAAAAAAGGGAGCATCAATATTAACCTAATATTAACCTGGTACATGATAATGGGAAATATTTTTCACCTATTTTGAAACTCCTGGGGGGTATTCTTAGGTTAATTAACATTTTTATTACAATCCATTATAAAAAATATGAAAATAATGATATCCCCGATGAAACCAAGTTTATGATTCTTTGGTTTTCAATGCATAAATTTTAATTTATGCTAAGTGTTACAACATATTTTTAATTATACATGATTTAAAATTTATAATTTTACGAGCTAATATAGTATATGTAATTATTTTTAAATGGTTCCTAAAATCATGAAGGGTATCAATACTTAAGGAAAATTTAGATATTTCCCTACTGAGGAAGACAATACATTTGGTCTTAAAACTATTAAAACTGTACCTATATTTGGGAATCCTAATAAAGTTATGAAAAATAAAATTGCATGGATGGAGAATCCCATTCCATAATGATATTCCCCTATGTTAAATCACTGTATGCAATAGAATATCAAATCATTTGGTGGGACTATTAATCCAATGGTATCCAAACAATGGATTAAGTGTCTATAAATGATATTTATGGCCTTGGGATGTGGTGAAAAGGGAAAGGTTACACTTGTATTGTATTGTATCAAAGGATATTCTGATCAATGATGGGTGTTGATCTAGAATACTAAGGGAAAACAGGAAATAGAACCCATAGAATGAAAATATTTTAAGGAGACATTATTCGACAAATATTTTCATCATGATATAAAATCTGAGATGAAGTGAAATTTCCTTATCTTAAATAAAAAGGAATAAAAAAGTGTTTTAGAGTATGAAGATACCGTTACAATGTTATCTAGGTATGCTTTGGATTACATACGCATCATGGAGTATATGATTGACCATTTCATTTAAGGGGTTAATCTATGTATCCAAAGGGAAATTGTCTTATAAATTTTTTCTTGATATGCTGAAATTGTTTTATGTGCTATCAATTCTATGAAAAAATTATAAAAGTATTATGTATTCGAAGGGAATCAAATGAAAAAGGGGAATATTGGGAAAAAATGGATAAAGAGAATAAGAGAAAAGGGTTTTAAAATATGTGATAATTGTGGAAATAAAAACCCAGGTACATGCTTAAATGGAATTAGAGTTTTCTATAATTATAGAGAGAAAGGATATAATTCTCATGATTTAAAGGGAAAGAAAGAAAATTCCAATGTAAAATACTTACACTATAAGGATATGGGGAACTACACAAATGAATTCCTGAAGCGTAAGGGAAATATACTTCCAAATAATCTAATGAATCAATGTCAAGTTTATTCTATTGATAAAAATGTAGTGAAAGGATTAATGTTCTTGTGGTTGAATTCAACAATTATATCATTTTAGTATTTTAGAAATGATGTCATGGTTATAATAATTATGAAATGTATAAGGATTTTACTATATCACATTTTCATTAATAATTTTAAAGTGTATGTTGAATGGTACTAATGACCAAGAAAAAAGATTCAATGATAAGTTAAACATTGTGGAAAACATATGAATGAAGGAAAGAAAACCCTTAATATGTTCCTGATGTTGAGATAAAGATAATGGGATAAATAAATGGTTGACATGCATAAAGTAATTTAGATAGTACTGAATACCATAGAACTGATTAATGATTCATTGAAAAAGTGGTTTATGTTATCATTGATGGAGTTAACAAAATTCCTGGATTTAAAAAATATATCCAATAATATATGTTTTATTTAAGGAATTTGTAAGCATGCATGTTTTCAATAAGGTTTTATGGAAATTTAGGTTAATACTATGTTTGAGGAGAATACATGATGAAGGTATTAACATGTTTTATATGAAAATATTAAAATATACTTCATGTTACTTGATAGATAAATGATAAGTTCATTTTAGAAATTTATTAACCTTATTTTTAATGTTTTTGATCTTGATCCCTTAGAAGGGTCAAAAGGTTAACCATTTATAAAATGGTTTAAGTTGAACTTGGGATGAGGTTTTAGAGATTAATGTATTAGTTAACCATTTGAATATTAATACATATTTGATAAAATATAATAATATTTTTATAATAATAACTAGTGATTGAAGGAATTACTTATCATTTTATTATGGATCTTAAGATCTATTAAAATTTAATTAATTATTTCATGCATAAAAAATTAATTCTTGGATATTCAATTTTTGTAGTAAGAAATGAAACATAAAATGATTGGAGAACAACCAAAATATGAAATGACACCTTTAAAATAGAGATATATCAAGTAATTAAATTTGCATATGTTCTCAGTATAGATGAAGAAAGCAATTCCCTAACATTAGGAAAAGGATATTGAAATAAAATATCATCCTGTTATCATAATTTTTTATTATATTAATGAATTTTTTAATGAATCTTTATTTTGTTGATTTATAGTCATTAACCATCTCTATATCACCCAATTTATTGGTAGTAATGTCCTCTATCACTCTCCAACAGTATTTAGGTGTCAGTTTTCCTTTATATGTCCTTGTTTTCACTTCATATCTATGTACTCATATTTTGGAAACCGAGTATGTGTTATTTTATATGACTTTAACACACCATTTATCCTTATAAAGTAGATGTTTTATTAACCATTATCACGACTTGGGATTCCTAGAAGGGTATTTTAAAATGGAAAACCCTTGATTATAAAGATCAATATTATATTGTGTGGACACAATTAATTTAAGCGATAGAATGTAACACCCTGATATTTTAACATATGAACATCATATTTTATAGTGTGTATGAAAAAAAGGATTGAATTGAATATAAAATCATGATAATTTATGATATATATATATTTTCAAATTATTCAATCTCTTCAATATATTTCAAAGCATGCCACATCAGGTTTGAATAAAATACAATACTCTATTAAAATATTATTATTTAAACACAAGCATTACAAATTAGTCATTAATATGGATGATATGAATTATAATTAATAATTTATTAATAATTTATGTTTTAAACATATATAAAATAAAATAAATACTTATATTTTTATTATAACAAAATAAGACCCATTTGAAAGTGAAAGAAAGATTTTTTGAAAAAATGTATTTTTTCTAAAATGAAATTTAGTCGCGCTTTACACAGATAAAATAAAAATGATTTTTACCATTTTTAGAAAAATTAATTTAAAAAATAAAATAATTTTTATAAATCATAATATAAAAATTTTCTTAGGGTTATATTTTTGTATTTTTTATAAAATGTTTCATTTTTTGATGAGTAGTGAAAAATACTAAATTTTAATTAAAAACTACCCTTTTTGTTTAAATAATTTATAATTATAAATTATATTTTAAATTATTTCATATTAAAATTATTTAAATTATATACCAATTAATTTAATTTAGGTCATTAGAATCATTCTCATATTGATTTTTTATATAAAAAAATTATAAACTTCTAAACATTTTCTATTTCAAAACTAGCTTTCTCATCACACCTGCTGGAGTAATTTTAAATTAAAATTTTCCAATTATGTGAATATAAATTATTAAAAATGTATTAAATATTTTTAATATTAATAATTTACATTATCTAGTAAGGTTAAATTAAAATTTTAAAAAAATTTAATAATGAAAATAGTAAAAATCAATTATTGTGGTTAAGGTAAAAATGAATTTATTATGGGGTAAAATAAAAAGATAAGGATTTAAATTACCTAAAAACTTGTCTAATGCCTATTTTATTGAAATATTTATACCCTATCATGTCAAAGTATCTAAAATACTCTCTTCGGGACCCTTGTGGAATTTGAAAAACGTGGGTACACCATTTTCTTTCAAAAATTACAAGTGTGCCGCTCACCTCACTTATAAAAGGCCACTCATGTAATCTATTCATACAACCTTTTAACCCTTTGGGTTTGGCCAATAACATCAAAAATCACAAAAAAAATTATATATCCTCATCATGTAATCCTTATTTTGTTTTCAGAAATCTACCCTAGGAAGGATTTTGGTGCAAACCTAAAGAGTTTACCCAAAGAGGAGGAAACATACTTCAATGAGTATTTTTATTTTATTGATTCTTCCAATTATCTAAATTATTATTAAAACATGAATATATAATAAAATAAATATCTTAAATATAATTTTATGTTTTTATAAAAAAATATTTACCTAAAACCATCTCCACTTCCATAAAATGGGTTACAAAATTATCATTCGTGTGTACGGTGGTTTAAGAACTCGGTTTTTCACTCAGGTTTGAATCCTCTATTTTTCAGTCTAAATCATTATTTTGGAACTATTATGGATGGATAATGAGTTAAATAAGGTTTTGAGAGTGTCCGAGGCTTTTTTGGAGCTTGGAACACCACTTTTTGGGAAAACTGGCCTAGTGACACGGTTAGCGGACGATTAGCACATGGTTTACCTAACCGTGCAGATTATGTTTTTTTAGATAGAGCCACCTAGAATGGTTTGCGCATGGCCTTATGTACTAACCATGCTGATTCCCCTTTTTTCTAGGTACCTGTGCATGACTTGCGCATGATTTGATCAAACCGTGCAGAGGATGTTATTTCGGGCAGAACTCTCTCGCACGGTTTGCGCACAGATTGAAAAACCATGCAGACAAACCGTTTGCAGTATAAAATTCTAGATAAAATTTACAAATTGTCCTTAATGATCTATTTACTCCACTCTTCTTCCCCAACTCATAAACCAACATGAATAATCCCTTTCCTCTCAATTTGGAGCTTTTTTAGGCCAAAGTTAGGGATCAAGAGATCTCCTTCTTTTAGCATCTGATCAAGATCCCGTTTGTCACGTTGGATGTGAAAAAGTATATAATCAAGTCCTATTTATCCATTATTCATCTCTATTTCTCTCAACCTAGATATCTTCATGTGACTATTTTTCACCTTTTCCTAGATCTACTCCCATATGACACAAATCATGGGCCGATATCGGAGGAGGAGGATCATACAACCCTAAGGTGGGTGGCCTATAAATTATCCCTAATGTTTGTGGATTTTGGAATAATCTTACAGGTCCCACAAATTTCATTGGAATCCATTTCTTAAATTTACATTCCATGATTGTAATTATTATAATTGTATGGTTATTCTCCTTCCAAATATTTGATTAGTTGTTTTCAGCTAAATGCAAAAATAAATCCACCCCATGTTGAAGGTTATGCCATATTTGGGTTTTAGTGTTTTGGAATGTTTGATCCATCATTTGGGTGTGACTTCACTTGAAAATCCTAAAGGTGATCCTTCCTATAATAAATGGATTTTTATTAATGATAATTGCATAATGGCATGTACCTTGTATGCTCACCACTTGAACCACCTATGGTAATTGCTTAAAATTGATTATTAAATGTGAAATGTGAAATGAAATGTAGACTAAGTATATAACATGGACTTATTTAATGAGATTGAATAAAGGATAGAAGTATGTAGAACCCCTTTCCATATTAATGGAAGGTACCAGAATGAACCTCTATAATTGAATATTCCTAAATGGTTAATTAAGACATGATTAAATGGTTGCAACCCTACTTGAACTATCCACACTAACAGAAGAGAAGGATTGAACAATAAAGAATGATTACATGATTAAAATATCAAATAGTAATATACTAACTCAAGATCTCCTTGGATTCTGAGAGGAGAATACCTTGGATCTCAGGAACCCCATTCTAATTCAAGGATGCATTTTTCTTATGTTGACGACCACCTTGACACCAGTTCTTGGGTATTTCTTGGATGCTCAGTATAATACCATAGGATCCTTTAAATTATTACAAGATACCTCCGATACAATCCTTAAATCCAGCATTGACTATTAGGTGCAATGGTGAAATCCCATAGGGCCCTATCCATGCTTATCCCCATTTTACATTGGTCGATCAACTTGGACTCAGTAGGATCCTTATTTTGGAATGGCTTGAATTATTATCCTTGTATTACACTCTTACCCCTTTTCTATACTTAGATACTTTTGAGTTATCATTTTGTGAGATCTACATTACATTGGTTATTCCCTTGGAACTCTTTCACCAGATATCATTTTCACGATTCCTTATTATGTCTTGGGAACTTCACTACATATACTATCACGGGGTGATGTCAGAGCTGGATATGCCTCACATGACCTATTAACATTAAATGACAATTACTTAATTCAGAAAATGGTTACATGTTCAGGCATTATCCTAGGGATGAAGAATCTACTTGGGTATTTAGTCATATCGTACTATTTTCTTTACTTTAAATATGAATTCCTACCCACTACTATATTCCATTACATGCGCCAGATGTTATATACACCATTGGTGGTGGCCCACTGAGATTTATCTCACACCCTCTTGAAGCACCATTTGGTACCCATAGTAGATTACATGACTACAGGTGTTGACAAAGGGAAGCATATAACTTCAAACACTTTATTACATGATGATAGAATGGAGCTTGATAACAGATGAACGAGTTAGATCTCGAGACACTTGGAGTATCCTTTGTTTTCTTTTACTTTGTGGAACATGTTATGATCATTGTATTGTATCCATGTTTTTTCTATTTTCTATTGACATGACATTACACCATCATTGTTCTAGTTGATACAATTATTGTTATGCTTGTTTTTCTATTGCATCACTTTTATTCCTCTATTTATTTATATTTCTTATGATATTTTATATTTATTTATATTTCTTCCACTATGCTACAATATGATAAGGATGGAATAGTCTCCCCACAAACACAGCTTAGGCCCTCACTGCTGGTTGGCAGCCCCTGGTATTCAGGGAGATGCACTTGAGGCCAGGTGGCCCACCAGGCTCAGGGCACCCGTTAAGTGGTATCTAGGTCCGGGACGTCACAATGTGGTATCAAAGGTGGTTTATTTTCTTTCCATACTATTTTGAGATAATATATTTGAGAATAGGAATGCTTGGGACTTGGTCATAAGCTGTTCTTGGGTGTCACGAACCCATGTTTGGGGTAAAAACCAAGTTGCCTAAATTATAATTGTTATTTTTCTTTTCCTATTACAAATGATATTTTTATCACTATTGGGTGATGCACATGATATGTGGTGTGGTTTATTATTACTCTGGTTGAGGATTTTCTTTCACACTTTACCGGATGATATGAGGGTAAAGAGAATTGTTACCTGAATCATTATAGGCACCAAGAATTCCCAAGTTATTCATATTTCCATGCCATATAGGTGCATTTAACTACTTTGAATTTTTTTTATTCCTGTGATTGTTGAGTGATGTTGTGATATTTTGATTGTACTTGTATTACTTTGGCTGTGATTGAGTGATTTCCTCTCTCAATTAATGAGGTGTATTGGTCCTCATGGGTTGTGATGAGTAATTTACCAAGTTGAGCCATTATATTATAAATAAATGGGTTTCGTTTTTGGTGATAGGTGTATGGGAACTGATTCATCAGAAATGACTATCCATTATAAAGTGAATCATGATATCTAAAATTATTTGGTTGCACATCCTTATCCTACCTTGTCATGCTTATGGAAGGCAAAGGGGTGAACCTAGAAATTAACTACAAAAGGACCTGAAACTTATACTTGATCCCTTACCGATACCTAGCTATCTAAGAAGGTAGTTGGGGTAGTATTCCTTTATTAGTGAGTTTGCCTATGTTTAGATTCAATTAGTGATGCTATCTATCTACTTCTAATATTTTTCTAAGTAGTGTGATTGAAATTGTAGACCAATGCTGCCATGACGTCCTCGTATCATTCTCCAGGAAAGTGGTGACGATCATGCTCCAGACATGGTAGGACCTGAGCTTCCAGTCTTACCTCTATGAGTTCCACTTGAGGCACCGCCTACTGTACCTGATCTATGCATTAATGAACAAGTTCGTGATAGTTTCCTATGTCCGATGCAGTCCATTCTTGGTACTCCATGGGTAGAACCTACAATGACTGATTTGACCCATGAGTTCTAGCAGCGGCATCCTCCAACTTTTTTAGGGGATGACAGTTCTTAGGATGCTGAGTCTTGGCTAGAGGCCATGCTGTTTATCTTTGAGCATCTAAAAAATCCCCTAGGGAAATGAGTCAAACATGATACAAATATGATTCGGGATTCGACCAAGTGTTGGTGGGATGTGGTTACCCAGGATGGTCATCATCAGGGCTTGTTATGGGTCTATTTAGAAACTCCCTTATATGATCAGTTCTTTCCTTAGGCACTGAGAGCTAACTAAGCCAAGGAATTCATGCATCTCAAGTAGGGTTCTATGTCAGTAATGGAATATTCAGTTTGTTTCACTGATTTATAGTGATTTTCACTACTTCTAATCGACAATGAGCTTTCGCATGATAGACATTTTGAGGAGGGGATCTAGAACTACATCTGAACTCAGGTGAATGTCTTTCACCTTTCTACCTTTTCTACAATAGTTGATTAGTCCCTTATCACTGAGTGTAACCTAAGAGATGGCATGAGTACCGGGTTTAATGGATCAGTGCTGCATCACGACAGTAGTATTTCTGGTGGCAAGAAATATTCCCCTAAGGTTTCTCATCAGAATAGTTGTAGACAAAGTATCTAGTTTGATATCTCTATGGTGGGTCATCAGTGTGGAAGACTGGGGCATAAGAAGCCCCAATGTTATAGAGACCCTACAGAGTGTCATAATTGCAATATTACGGGTCATCTACAGTGTTTCTGCAGGACATTTCCACCAACTACATGTGGAAAATTATAAAAATCAACTCCACTTTCAAGAGTTAGTTCTTTTGTGCCATGTTAGGTGCATAGTTGGAATAGAACTGGTAGGTCTGGCCGCGGAGGAGGTCATGACCATGGTAGTCCAACCCCTAATCACCAATAGCGCCATCCGAGCAATCATGATCATGGTAGTCCGTCTATTACACAGGTCCATGGATCAGGTCAGTTTCATGCTTTACAGATGATACCCAAGGATCAGTCTGTGGGACCATCTATAGTATGAGGTAATATTCTAATATCCTACATTACTGTCACTTCTTTGTTTGATACAGGTGTTTCATACTCTTTTATTTATGTATCTATCATGGAAATCTCAGACTAGAGATATAGTATCACTATGGTGTAATGAACTTCGATACACCATTGGGAATATGGACAGAGGGAAAACACTAGTGCATGGATTATAACCTTGAGGTAAGAAGTTACACTTTCTTGTGGAATATATTTATTCTCAAGATTATGGTATTTGATGTCATTCTCGGGATGTACTGGTTAGTCCACTATCATGCCTTTTTATACTGCTATCATCATAGGGTCTCTTTTACATCACCATAAGGCAGTAGTTATCTTTTCAATGGTGAGTGGGATGTCCAGGATGGGAGATCTGAACCAAAGAATCATGGGCTAGGTGGAGTGACTGCCCAGATTGAAAATATTTTCCTTTAAGACAAGGGTTTTCTTCAAACTGATTTCCCTCCAGTAGTTGACCATTTCAGGGAAGTATTTCTTGATGACTTTTCTGGCTTACCTCCAAAGAGATAGGTAGAGTTTACAATTGATCTTATTCTAGGAGCATCTCTAGTGTCCATTCCTCCATACAGTAGGACACCTAATAAGCTTCACAAGCTCAATCAGTATATAGAGGACCTAGAGGCCAAAGTATTGATACGACCTAGTACATCCTCTTAGGGTTATCTTGGATTTTTTCCAAGAAGGAAGATTAAATCTTATGTTTATGCGTGGATTACAGAAGTATGAACCAAATTACGATCAAGAATCAGTATCCACTTCCTTAAATAGATGATATTTTTGACCAGATTCAAGGAACAATGGTTTTCTCTAAGATCAACCTGAGATCGGGTTATTATCAGGTGAGAGTCAGACCATCAAACATACCTTGTAAAAATTCCATAGTAGGTATGATTTGTATGAGTATCTTTTCATGTCATTACATCTTACGAACGTACCTACTATTTTCATTGATTTGATGAATAGGGTTCCACCCCTATTTGGACTATTTTTTCATGGTCTTTGTGGGTGACAATTTGTGTATTATTGCACTCATAGAGACCATGGAAAACATTTTGAGATCATTCTAAGTACACTAAAAGAGAATTGACTTTTTACCACGATTTCTAAGTGACACTTCTATATCGACAAGTTCCACTCCTTGGGTCATACTATTTCAGAATCAGGAGTATTTTTTGACCTTGAAAAGGTTAGTGTTGTAGTTTCCTAGGAGCAACCCAAGAACGTGTTTGATATCATGAGTTTATTAGGGATAACGGGATATTACATGAATTTCATATATGAATTATCATTTAAAGCATCACCTATTAATGGACATAAAAAGAAGGGTGTTATGTTCCTATGGTAATAAGAATTTGATAAAGCCTTTTAGGTCTTGAATGGGAGGATTGTCTTGGCACCGATTCTGATTATTCAATAACTTGGAAAAGGTTATAATGTCTTCTGTGATGTATCAGTAATTGAACTAGGAGTAGTGTTGATGCAATATGAGAAAGATGTTGTGTACGAATCTTGGCTGTTGAGGCCTCATGGGAGAAATTACCCAACACATGACCTTGAGCTAGCAGTAGTTGTCCATGACTTACATTAATTTAGACATTATCTATTGGATGAGAACTTTGTGGTGAAAACTAACCACAAGAGTCTCAAGTATATCTTTTCTTAGTACGACTTGAACCATAGACAGTGAGGTTTGGTGGAATATCTAAAATCCTTTGATTTTGAGCTTGCCTATACACTTGGAAAGGGAAATGAGGTTGCCGATGCACTGAGTTGGAAGACCCAAATGCAGGCCGTACAAGAAGCCAGTGATGAATGGAAGTTAATGGCCATATTTTCTGTACTTCATATAGAGTTTCATGATAGTAACAAGACTTATTACCTCTCAGCATTAACAAATACCTATTACATCCTTGAGAAGGTGAAGAGTAGGTAGTTTTCAAATCCTAATGGTCTGGTTCTTTGTGAGAGTATATCAGGAGATAAACCACATTCAGATTGGTTTGTAGATAGAGACAACATCCTGCATCTATGTGGATGTATCTGGGTTCCTATAGATGTAAGAGAAGAGTTGATGAAGGATTACCATGCTTCTCAGTGGGTAGCTCATCCAGGTATCTCGAAGATTCATTGAGGTATGTGTTGCAAGTATCGGTATAATTGAATAAAACGTCAGTTTTCAGGCTTCAACATTAGGTGTTCCACCTGTCAATAGGTGAAGAAGGATCACCAATGACCTGAAGGATTGTTACATCCGCTTTTAGTCCTGTAATGGAATT
The DNA here is from genome assembly GCA_963277665.1 of Viscum album. Taxonomy (NCBI): domain Eukaryota; kingdom Viridiplantae; phylum Streptophyta; class Magnoliopsida; order Santalales; family Viscaceae; genus Viscum; species Viscum album. The sequence goes on from OY728138.1 coordinate 298,763,311, forward strand.
GGGAAGATGTTACAATGGGTTTTTAGTTAGCTTACCTAGGTCACTGAGGGGTAGTGATGCTATCTGGGTAGTCATTGACCAACAAACGAAATCATCCCAACTCATTCTTATTTTGTATACTTTCTCAGTTTATGATCTAGGAAGACTATATGTTTGTGGGTTATACGTACTATCATTTAAGATAGGGATGCTTGTGTCACTTCACTATTCTGGAAAGGTTTTTAGAAATCTATGGGAAATAAGATTCTTTTAAGAACAACTTTTTGCCCTCAGACCAATGGACAATCGAAACAGATAATACATGTTCTAGAGGATATTCTAAGAGAAAGTGTCCTTGATTTTGTCAGTTCTTTGGAAAAGCATACCCCTCTCGTCAATTTCATTTTTAATAATAGTTTTTAGGATATGATTCTGATGTCTCCCTTTGATGCCTTATATGGTAGGACATGTCATTCAATCTTATTCTGGCTAGAGGCAGTTGAGGTAGCCCTACTAGGTCCTTATATCATTCAAGAGACATCAGAATAGGTTCAGCTGACCAGGATGTGTATGACTACTAATCAGTTGAGACATAAATATTATGCCGATAGTCATCGAAGACCTCTAGAGTTTGAGGTTGGGGATCATGTTTTCCATCGCGTATCACCCAATCTTGGGAATAGATGGTTACGAAAATTGGGAAAGTTGTCGCCACATTACATCGGGCCGTTTAGAATTCTAGAGTGCGTTGGTCCGGTTTCCTATCAGTTGATACTACCTCAGAGGTATCGTGCCATGAATGAAATCTTTCATGTCTCACAGATTTTCCAATATCATTCCAACTCACCTCATATATTCTATCCAGATGAAGATCAGTGAGATACTGATGCTACCTTTAAGGAATATCTAGTACACATCATTGACCGAAGCATGAAGTCTCTCCATGGATGATTTTTCCCTATTATACAGGTGTTATGGAAGTACATCCATGTACAAGATGAGAATTGGGAGCATGAATCTGATGTACGTGCTCAGTGGCTAGAGTAGTTCTCAGATAGTGTTTCCTTACCCATAGAAGGGAAACTTGGGTTCATGTTCCTTCAATAGGGAAATAATTTAAGAACGCGGTTTTCACTCAGGTATGAATCCTTTAATTTTTTTTCTAAATATTTACTTTGGACCAAACATGGATGCCTAGTGAGTTAACTAAGGTTATGATAGTGGTCGAGGCTTGTTTGGAGCATGGAACACCTCTTTTGTGGAAAACAATCCAATTCACACAATTTTTTCATAGTTAGCGCATGGTTAGCTTGACATTACAGATTGTATTTTTCCAGATAGAGCCACTGAACACAATTTGTGCATGGCTATGTGTCCTAACCATGTGAATGCCCATTTTTTCTTAGTACCCATGAATGGGTTGTGCACAGTTTGATCAAACTGTGTAGAGGATTTTATTTCGGTTAAAACCATCTAACACGGTTTTCAAACGGTTTGAAAAACAATGCAGACAAACCATTGATTGGCTAAATTTCTGGGTAAAATGTCTAAAATTTCCATAATAATTTATTTACTCTGATTTTCCTACTAAACTTATATAACAGAGGGATTAAGACCTTTTCATTTCAATTTGGAACTTTTTGATGGCCAACGCTTGAGATCAAGAGATCTACTTCGTCCGACATCCAATCGAGCACCCTCTTGTCACGTTGGATGCAAAATGGTAAGTAATCAAGTCCAATTTATCCATTCTTATTCTCCATTTCTCTTGACTTAGATATCATCATGTGAGAATTTTTAAACTTTTCTTAGATCTAATCCAATCCAAGTAAAATTAAAGGATGATACCGAAGGAGGAGGATTTGAAAACACTAAGGTGGGTGGTCTATAACTCATCCCTAAAGTCCATTGATTTTGGAATATTTGTGTGGGCCCCACCGATTTCATCAAATGGTGTTTTATAAATTTACATTCCATGATTATACTTTTTAGAATCATATAGTAATGTGCTTTCAAAATATGTGATTAGTTGTTAGCGGTTACACCCACAACTCAATCCACGCTATGTATAAGGTTATTCTATATTTGGTTTTTAATGTTTTTGCACATTTGAGCCCCCATTAGGGTGTGACTTAACTTGACATTACGAAAGGTGATCCTTCCTATAATAAATGTCATGTTATTAATGAGAATTACATAATAGAATGTACCATGTATGCTCACCACTTGACCCGCCTAAGGTAAGTGCTTCAAATTGATTATTAAATGTGAAATGTGAAATAAATAAAAGACTAAGTATATAACTTGACCTTATTAAATGAGATTGAATAATGGTTATATGTCCATATATCCCCTTTCTATGTTTATGGAAGGTGGAAGAGTAGACCTTTTTAATTTAATATGCCTTAATGGTTAATTAAGACTTGATTAAATGGTTGCAATGCTACTTAGCCTATTCAAACTAATGGAAGACAGAGCTTGAACCTAATGAATGATTACATGATTATAATATCAAATAATAATGAAATTACTTGATCCCACCTTAGATTATAAGATGAGAGTACCTTGGGTCTCAGGAACCCCATTCTGATTCAAGGATGGAGTTTTCTTAGGTTGACACCCACCTAGACTATGGTTCTTGTCTATTGCTCAGATACCCAGTATACTACCATAAGGTTATTTACATTATTACAGGATACCTTAGATACACTCCATGGATCCATCATTGACTATTAGGTTCCATTGTGAATGCCCATAGGGCCCTATCATTGCTTAGACCCATTTTACCTTAGTCGCACACCTTGGACTCGGTAGGTTCCTTATTATTGAATTCCTTTGATTACGCTCCTTGGATTTCACTCTTACCCCTTATCTAGACTCAAATACTACTGATTTATCATTCCCTGAGATCTATGTTACCTTGGTTATTATCCTAGAACTCCCTCAAATGATATCATTTTCATGTTGCCTTGTTAAGTCTTGGCAACTTAACTACATACACTATCACGAGGTGGTGTTAGTGCTGGCTGCGCCTCATGTGACCTATTAAAATTAAACGGTAATTACATTATTAATGAATTTGTTACATGTTCAGAAACCAAACAAGGATTGAAGTAGGTAATTGGGTATTTTTTCATATTGTACTATTTTTTTACTTTATATATTCATGCCTGCATAATGCTATATTCCCTTACATGGGCCAGATGTTATAGCACCATCTGTGGTGGCCCACTGAGATTTATCTCACACCTTCTTTGGGTTCCATTTAGTACTCAGAGTAGATTACATGACTGAAGGTGTAGAAAAAGAGAATCATATAACTTTTAACACATGATTGTGTGCTGATATGATGGATCTTGATTTCAGATGACCGAGTTAGATCTTGGGATGCTTGGAGTAGCCTTTGTTTTTTTTACCTTTTTGGAACATGTTATGCCTATTGTCTTGTATCCAGGGTTTTACAGTTTTCTAGTAACATGACATTAAATCATCATTTTTCAAATTTATAAAGTTATTGTTACTCTCATTTTTCTATTTTATCAATTTTCTTCAGTTATTTATTTATATTGCTTCCACTTTTTACTATTTATTTATATTTATTCCACTATGGTACACTCTAATAATGAAGACATAATATCCCCACAGACACACCCTAGGCCCTCACAGCAGGTCGACAGCCTCTGACATTTGGGGAGATGTTCTTGAGGCCATGTGGCCCACCGGGCTTAGGTCACCAATTAAGTGGCATCTGGGTCTGGGATGTCATAGGCAGACTACCACCTCACGAACCGATGTCATTATTTTTTCCATTACCAACTATAACGGTTGGGTATGATGATTTATACAATGTATGTATATAATATTTAAAAAATAATTATATATATTTAGTCATTAAATCATATATACCTTTCTTACTTTCTATTCTATATGGGATATGATAACATAACTCGTGTGTATGATAGACTATTGCCTCACAAAACAATGTTATTCGTCTTTCACTAATGTTTTACATCGAAGTTGAAAAAATAAATTTATTGATTATATGTGCTAAAAATGACATAATTATGATATTCATTACATATTTATCATTATGATAAAATAATATATCATTTTTATTTCTTACTTTTTCACTCACTTAAAAATGATAACATCATACGTGTACATGTGGACTACCACCTTCATGAAGCAATGTAACTCTATTTTCAACACTAAACCACATGAATGATATATATAAGTATATAATATGGAATCTATGATATTACAATAATTATAGAAATATAATCCATTACTTACCTTCTTTCCATAATTTTCATTGAAAATGGAAACATTACCCATGTGTACACACGACCTATCATTTCCATGATCGTAACATACTCCATTTTTATAACCATATTTCATGATTGGTTATAAAAGTATAATATATGTATATTATGATAATTATTTAATGATTATTATTTTTGAGATGATGAAAATATATGCATAAGAACTGTAACATTCATAAAAAAACATGAATGAGAAAACAAGGCGATTAACACCTGAAACAATGAAAATAATGAAATATTATTAACTAATGGGAGGTAAAATGTTATAATATAATCATACATTATATTATAAATATGAGTATTATTATTTTATAACTTAACAACATTCTTAAAATCATTATACCATAGGATAAAAAAATTTCACCTAAATGAAAGTGTGTGGTAATGGATTTCCTCTAAATTTACCTTCAATTAAGGCTAATTTGTTATTATGAACCAATTCACTTTTATGTGTTGTATATACTTACCATTTAATATTTAATGTCAAGATTCATTCATACTTTATGGAATTTTAATTTTCACTTTTAATCATTTCATCTAGGGGATGTGATTTGAAAATTACCATGTGGTAAAAGTTATTGTGTAATCTCCCTTTTTTTGCAATTGTTAACTTTATCTTTAAACAATCACATTAATGTGATAATTTTTCATTATAAATAACATTTCTCTTAAATATACACAATCTAATATTAAAGATATGATTATTTCCTAAATTCTATTACATATTTACATATTATGTATAATTTAAAAGCTATTTGATTAACTGGGGAAGTATTGATAAATCTATAGCCTCTAATCAATACGGATACTTGATGGTAACATACATTGTTTATAATTTAAATCATTTATTAGATATATAATGAAATATTTGGATATGCAATACATGAGTGCTCATTGGTTGTAGATATCCCCCCATTTCATTATCAATATCTGATATGAATCAATTAGAAAAATTAAATGGGTCTCTACCTAGTAGTTTTAAACTATCTTGAGGATAGATCTTGATGGTAAAGGTATAATGTACCTATGAAACATGACATACAATAATTAACAATTTAATTTATTGAGAATTTATTTATTATTTTATCCACGAGATTTTCTATCATATTATCTATGGATTCATATCAATTTAACTTTATTGATTTAATGTCATGCGTTTTCAGTTTTAACAATGCTATATTGATTTTGAAATATATTATCATGATAGTAAATTTATTAAAAAGGAATGTGTTTTCATTTATTTAACATTATATTTTTATTATTCTTATTTATTCATGATATATTTTTCTATACTTAACCCTTACTAAGCCTTTGATCACACCCTTATTTTGTTTCCTTTCCCCAGGATATGAAGAATAGAACTTTTATTGATTTTTCAAGGATTCTAAAATTTTATTTTATTATATATTTGGTTTTATTTTCAATTCAAAATGTAAAATGGGTATCATGTATATATCTCATTCTCTAAAATTGTTAAAATGATTGGTCCTTCAGAATATGTCCCATTGTATCTATTCCAATGTAACAAAGTAGACACCATCTCCAAGTTACTGGGGTTGGGTTCATTACAAAGGAAAACATAAGTATCTCCCCATACCAAGAGGATTCATACCTAAAATACCTACTCTGGGTCAACACCCAAATTCTAAAACAAGGTTGGATATAGGGTAATATTGCAATCCATCCCATCTAGGCTAGGGGTAGGGGAATATTGCTGCCCATACCACCTAGTGTGCTTTTATAGTTAGGGCCTATGCCTGTCCTATGGAAATAGGAAGGTTTATAAAAATTTAGGGCCTCATCCAATTCTAGGTAATATGGTTCGGGGTATACTCATTCAAGGATCAAAACCCCACCCATGTAATTCACCTATACATCAATTGTCAATGAACATGTTTAATATTTTGTAATAATAAGAATAGATATATGCATATCCCTTTTTTCATGAACATAATCATGCCAAATAATTATCACACTCTAATTATAAATCATGAATATCAATCATAATGGTAGGTTTCCAATGTAAATTAAATGTATGCATGGAATAAATGTACACATTTCAAGATTACTATATCATGAATTCTAAAAAGATAACAATTAATAACTCAAACATTGAAGAAGAATAAACATGTAAAGTATGTCCCAAAATATCGCATATTTATGGTGAAATCAACACTTTATGATTTTATTATCTTCCTTTACAAACACAACACTAGGTAAAATAAGAAGGTCTTAGGTGTGCTTCAATTATAACCAATTAATGTATTTTATGATCGATTTTGTTGTAATCTAAGTTGATTAGTGATATAACCAATAGTGTGTAAAACATGATATTAAAGTAAAGTTAAAATATTCATTCAAAATTAATTATCATTCCAAAACAATTTTTCCGTATTTAAAATTATTTTTAGTAGAGTTGACTATTTCCAAAATAAATATTGAATACAAGTATAATGTTTTAGACATTATACTAACATTATTAAAGGAATGCACACATTAAGAAAATACACTAGTGAAATATTATACAACCATACCATTTACCTTTATTTAAGAAAATAAGCAACACTTTTCTATTGATTTATTAAGTTCTTTGTTTAATTTGGAAAATAATTTATGTTTTTTAATAAAAATTTACTTTTTTAAAAACAAACTCACTAGTTGTAGGTTTGGAAACTCATCTAACAAAAAATCTAGCTAATTTAAAGGAAAGGGTTATTATTTAATTGTTTAAAACATTTTGTTTTTACTATGTGATAATATATTTTTGAAAACCATGATGAATATTAATTAGAAACTTCCCCAACATATCTATCCCAATAATTAAATTTCCCCAGACACACACCACAATTGGGTTACATTTGTATTTTTGAATTAAAACTTATGCCATGGTGAAATGAAGTGACCATATTAGACAAGATTTAACTTTTCGAGTTTAAATTTCATTTACATATTGTATTAACAATTGGTAACCTATAAAGGAATAACATGGTCAAAATCAATTATTCCATGCTACTCATATATCATCTTATATCAAGTCATTCCATAGAAACATTCAGAAGAAAACATGAAAAGACTAGATAAATCAAGGATGGTTCTAAAATTCATGATGTTGTATAAATGATATATTAAATAATTCTTGATAAAATTTATTATGTAATTAAAGAACAATACTCAATACAAGTGAATAAAGTTTTCACAAATAAAACATTACCAAAACCACTTTCTTTACAAAACCATAAATCATAGATTTGAAGAAACTTTTGAAGGATATTTCATAAAATAACATGAAACTACAATAAAAATATATCACTTTATATACCAAAATATTTTAAATAAAGTATAAATTGATAATTTCAAAACAATAATTTCAATTTATTAACAACTTTAGAATACTAATGAATAATATGTCATGAGAATAACCTGAATATTATTCAGTGAGTTTATACTTCACTATATTATTAAATTAAAAGATTTTTGATCCCAACCATCATCAATTATTACTCTATCCACAACCAAAAATAAATTTGAATCACCAAATAAGAGTTATATAACCATTTAGAACGAAAATACCATGAAACCAAAACCACTCTATTTATAACCAACTGAAACCAAGATAAAACCTACACATAATATAATCAAAATTATTCTAATCATTAACCAAAGGAACCCCCAATTAATACAGGCCAATGGAGACCTAAATCTATCCCTCAAATTATGAAAAACCTATCTAATTATCTGAACCATATAAATTTATCATCATAGTGAATAAGGGTTTGTAAAAAACCCACTAGAGCCCCCTTGAACATAATAAAGAGGAACTCTTAAGAGGTGGAGGTTATTTCACTATAACATGGTGAAATCATAATTGAAAAACCCTAATAGGTGTAACGTAAAATAGTGTAAAGAGGGTAGGAAGTAAGGATATGGACTACCTAGCCTCAATCTTATAGGAATTCATTTGAATCCATGTTTGAGCATGGAAGAAGTTGAAAGAAACTTGATGGAGAGTGAATTATATCTCAAGTGGAATTTGTCCTTGAGAAATGAAGGTGAGACCGAGTGGGGGAGGAGGTTTTAAGGGTTATAAAGAAAAAATTACTAAAATAACATTAATTTGAATCTTTGAAAATTCTTACCAAGTAGTTGGTGGATACTAACTTGTGTTTTGGTGGAACTCTATTGGCCACATATCCACTGGTTTACCACCACAAATCTGATGGACCTACACTATTGTTATGGTGGTGCTGATACTACCTCCCCCATCCATTCCTTCTTCCAAATAAACATTAAACACTAATTTGTATTCAATAACATCTATGAGACCTCAAAAAATACCATTAAACACCTAAATATTCTTCTGTAAACTGCATAATTCATTAAAAAAATCCCAAAACAAAAATCAGCATACCAACCAGAACCCAAAATTCAAACTCCTCTATAATTTTATTACTAAATTTTTCTAAATAATGTAATGATGTAGTTTAAAGTCATTATAAAATCCCCACTGTAGAATTTTTTATCCCTAAAAATCATTAAGTAATAACTCCCAAACACATTAGTCCTCTTAAAGTCACTAAATACACCAAGGAAATCCAAATTTTTACCAAAAGGAATCCCTAATATGAAAATCATAGACTCCCACAATAGGAATACCTAGAAAGGAAAAATAAACAATTCACCTATGACATTTATACATTACTAAATCACTATACTCACTAGACTTGTTTTGGGATATAACCTCAATCAATCATTGCAACCCAATAAACTATCTCTAGGGTGAACATACCAACCTGCATATCCAAATCATATCACCCTAAGGAATAACCCACAATTTCACTTGAAACCAGAATAATAATATTTAAGGTTACTAGTATTATATCCCTAATTAAACTCATATTTAATTATAATTCTAACACTTAAAGGTTCTGAAATTTATTGGTGCTCCCCACCATATGACCTGCCTAGGTTTTTACAATTTCTAATTGACCATTGAGCTTCAATTCATTTAAAACATTTACACTATAAATTTATATTATAAGTAAAAAACTATATTTTTTAAAATATGGATTTAAATACATTTCAAAAATAATAAACCTTATAAATCCAATCAATTTTAAAACCGTGAAACTACAAAAAACAATGTTTCAGTTATATTATATAACAAATGTTTTCTTTACAAAAACGCTGTTCTTCATAAAAACATTTTATTTTAATGTTTTTATTTTTGAAATAATTTTATTAATTATTTTATCTAATGATCCAAATATTCATCATAGTATCACATTGAAATAAGTTTTCATTTAAAACATGTTATTTTCGAGACATTTATTTCCAAATTTAATAGCATCAGTTGATACCACTGATGTGTTATGAACAAATTTCATATAACACAACATGAAATCAATATAACTAGTATTCCTATAATAAAAAATTCAAAATATATTGAAAATTTTATTTAAACAAATAACAGGTATCATGCATAATTTTTAAATACCAATAAAATTTCAATTAACATGTTCAACTACCACTCTTAAAACAATTCTACCAGTATATCATTGAATAAAGAAAATGTAGTATTCTTAAAAATAAAACCTAAACATAAAATATTTATAATGATAAAAAAATTACTACTCAGAGTACATGTAACAATATCATAACTATGGAGTAGATATGTTAACAATTTTCATGCTCAACATTGAGATTTAAATTAATACTAACTATAAAAAATAAATATTTAAACTATGAAAATAAAAAAATCAACTTTTTATCCACATTAACCTAATAAACTATAATGACCCAAAGTTTAATTAATGGAAATCCTTCTTGATCTAATTAAATGTCTCTTTATGTTTATATAAAATGTCAAATTCTTTGGTTTTATGTTAATAATTTTGACCGTTGCTAATATAGTTGTTGAACAGTGATCACATGATTAGTATAAATATAGGGCTTTAACAAATCCAATTTACTCAGACAAAAGAAGCGATGACCTCGTACAGTAGAATTGCTCCATACGAAGCCCATTTTTCGGAGCTCGTAAAATAGGTGGCATCTTTGGGATTCTCTCTTGACCAAGCCAAAGATGAGCTTCATAATTTCAAGCTCGAACGAGACCGTCTACGGGAAAAGTGGAAGTTGATAGAAATTACCACTCGAGTGATGTTATCCGAGCCCCCACAAGAGTCTGTCACCATCGCACACTGTACCCTTAGGTCTTATGCGACTGTTTTAAGGGGTTATGTAACAAATCACTAGTACTATGTTCATGTATATTATTTTTTGTATATAATAATAAATATACCTTTTGTCATTATCGATACATTGTAAATAGTTTTTAAAGTACAAATAGTGTTTTTAGTTATTATTTAATTAAGAATTCTATTTTATTAAATTAAGGGATTTTTTAATTAAATAATATTTTAATAAATTATCATTATTATTATTAAATTAATTATTATTAATTATAAATGATCTTATAATTTTAGGAATGTAATTATAATTTTTATTAAGGTTTGAAAGCCATTTTTGTCAAAACCCGTGAATTTTTGATAAATGTTTTTTTATTTTAAAAGTGAAAATTAACATATTTAGAAAATTATTTAGATAAAATAAATGTTATTTTTGGAATTAGGACGTCGAAATTATCAAACGGTGAATTTTTCATTATTTTCCGAGATTGTCAAATTTTTGGGTAAAAATTAAATATCGTTTAAATATATAATGTGTTTTTTGACATCATAATGACCCAATAGTGATGTAATAAAATACTATAATCTTTATTTTAGGACAATATATGTTTTAGCATAAAAATAATGTGATTTTGGGTTTGTTTGACTTACTTTTCAAAACATTATTGGACCCCTCAAAACTTATTAAACATCTTGTCTTTTTAAATTGTTTTCCATGGGGTTGTGACTCACCTCCACATAAGCAACCCTATTATTTTATGAAGTTAGGACTTTGGCCTTATAAAATATTTTTTTACTCTTCCATTTTCCAAAAAACATGGGCAAAAACCATGGGATGGTTTGTGGTTTGGATTAATTTAATATAAGGGGTCCCAAACCTAAATAATAAAGAATTCCCTCACCTTTCCTATATAAACCCATCCAAGCTCTCACTTACTCCTCACTCAAATCCCTTGGAGTTCATCAAAAATATTCCATACTCTCTCTATAATCCTCCAAAGGTGCCCTAATCTCCCAAGAAGCCTCTCACAATCCTATCTCTAGCCTTTGGAAGCACACTTCAAAGTAAGGGTTTTTTTCTTCCTTTCTCATTTTTGTCCAATTTTCTTTAAGTTGTTTTTCCCATTTAATTTCAATTATGAATGTTTGGGTATGGTTTATCAACTCCATAATACTTCCCTATTTATGTTTTAATGAATTTATACCCCTTTCTCTCTCATTAAATGCCTCCCATGTACACCCGTTACTATGCCGAAATTCCGAAAGGAACTTCTTTCTCCTCTTTTACATTCAAGAAATACTTCGTATCATGAATAAAAATTCCATTAAAATTATTGGTACATGTATCTATATAACCTCAATACTGTCCATTACATGTAAATATGATGAGAAACCCCTTTCTCTCTCATCAACCATTTTTATGAATTCTTATGTCACACCGTTACGCTGCCGAAATCGCACCGATTCTCTAAGACAATGTCATTGTGTAGTGAATACCATGCCCATTTCTCCATCAAGGGTATTCACCTTTATGCACATTTAATTATTGATTATAATGTTTCATGTATTAATTCCACATTCCTGTATCATGGAATAAATTATTATGTTTTATGAATCCATGTTTTATGATCCATGTTGCACACTTATGTATGAAATGAAATGTTTAAGAAGGGTGCGCCCTTATAGCGCTCCAAAGCATTGGGTAAAGTATAGTATCATGATACCTCATGTGAAATGAGTGTTGACTCATGATAATTCAAGTGCAATGAGGGTTTACTCATGCTCCATGTTCAATGAGCCTTGGATCATGCTAATTCCATGTTAAGTGTTGTTGCCACATTTCCATGTTATGATTATCTTACTTTATCATTACTTTATGTTCAAGTTTCTCTTGTGCTATATTGATATGCCTAATGTATAACATGTATTGTACTTATCATGTTATTCCATGTGTATTCCCTTACTGGGATTTATAGCTCACCCTTTTCTTATGCATGTCCTCAGGTTATCCCATGCAATGCTAAGTATGAGGGAATGTAGTGGTCATGTAAAAGAAGTTTTTAATAAAGATGTTGTATTTCATGTTTTAAGTTTTTATTTAATGATCCTAATCCCCAAAGACACGAAGCATCTCCATCTTCTTTGTTGTATCAAGTGATGTTTTATGTAATAAATCATGTTTAAGTTTGTAATAAAAGCAGGGTTGTCATAGTTGGTATCAGAGGATAGGTTTAGTTATTTTTGGGATTAGGATTAGAAAACCCTAGTAAAGCCTTAGAGACAAGACTAAGTATAATAAAAACATCCCTATGTTTTGGTATGTACTGAGTAAGTGGTCTATCAAGAAAATACATCTCTGTCTAGATACGAGCAGGCAGAGGTGGCTCTGGCACTAATGTATCCTAGGGGTAAAACCCGAAAACACCGCTTTGAGCTAGACTCGAACGAGAACTGGTGCACGACAAATGGTCTTGCTGCACTCTTGGTTACAACACTCCCAGGGGATATGTTTTGATAAATTCACAAGCTTAGAATAAACCCTTATTAAGAGAATTAAAAAAAATTCCCCTAAGAATATATGTTAGAAAGTATATTAGGAAAATCCTAGATTGAAGCCTACAGACTCATGAGTTATGGAAATAAATGTTTATTTATAAGTCATCAACTTTTGTCTTTGGATTACCCTTTATGTGTTACACCTAACGTTCCTTTTATTCCAGCCAATGACCCGTAATAGGAGGACTCGGGCTAACAACTGTTGTGAAAATCAGTGTGATGACTGTACTAATGAGATGCCCAATCCAATGGGAGCAGTAATCGCGAACTTTGTCACGCTTCTCTCTCAAAAAAATCAAGTTTTGAATAGAAACACAGGTCAAGAGGAACGTTCAACCCCCCCTAAGAAAGAACAAGTCGCTATCGAGAGCTTCATGAGACAAAGGACTCCTACTATTAGTGGATCATCCGATCCCATGATCACTGAACAATGGATCAACTCCATTGAAAAGATCTTCTCCGTCCTTCAATGTTCTGAACAAGAGAAGATTCTCCTAGAGGCTTATCGTATGGAGGGTGATGTGGATCAATGGTGGACGTTGATCAAAAATACGAAGCCCGAGGAGGAGATCGAGGCATTGGAATGGAAGGATTTCCCGAAGATGTTTTTTGATAAATATTTTCCGCGCACCCTCCAGCTTAAGATGGAAAGGGACTTCCTTTCCCTTAAGAAAAAAGACGAAGAGTCTTTTGGAGCGTATGAGGAAAAATTCACAAGGCTTGCACGATACGCTTTTGGCTTTGTCGTTACCCTAGAATGCAATGTTGACCGCTTCTTTGGTGGGCTGAATCCTAGCCTGTGGAAAGCATTGACGATCCGTGACTTCGACAGCTATGAGGAAATTGTACGATGTGACCTCAAGGTCGAAATGGAGATAAGGGAATCATAGGGGTATCATGGGAAAAAGAAGCATAAGGTGGTATTAAATGCTGGTTTGCTGATGGATAAATCCAACGGTACTAAGAAGATCCAACACCCCACTTTCCAAAAGTGCTGAAAGAAGCACCCTGGAAATTGCCTCAAGGGGATGAGGAAATGCTTTAGGTGTGGAAGAGAAGGGCACCTAGCTATTAACTGTCTGCAAGAAAGACCCACGGCTGCGATGGATGAGAGGAATGCTTCGTTCGAACCTCAACACGTTGTTCAATGCAACAAATGAAAAGAACAAGGGCATTTTTCAAATCAGTGCCCTAATCCAAGGGGTTTCAGAGGCAACCAATAACCTCCAAGGTAGTAAGGAATAGATTTTTCCATCACTTCTTCCAAAGTGAACCCCAACAATGAAGTGGTGAAGGGTACGCTAGTTATTCATTCAAGAATAGAGAATGTACTTTTTGATTCAGACTCTACGCACTCTTTTATATCTCAAAAGTTTAGTAGAACAATCCCAGCACCACCACAAATCATGGAAGTGAAGATGTCAGTGAGTACGAAAAATGGGGAAATCATTGCATCCCATGAATATAAGTCATACAAGTTTTAATCTGTGGATTGAATTTCCTAGCGAACCTCGTCATACTTACTCTAGTGTAATTTGACGCAATTCCTGGCATGGATTGGCTTTCCTTATATAGTTCCAACATAAATTTTCGGGAGAGGGAAATCACACTCCATATGGAGATTCGACCTCCGATTCTTTATAAGTGTCAGGAGGAAGATGAATCTCCTTTAGCTCCATCATCTCAAGCATGGATATTACTACCCTATGAGCACGCGTATCTGGATCAGATGATTGAGTCCAAGGAAGAAACCATCCTTGAAGAAATACCTATTGTGTGGAAATTCGCGGAAGTGTTTCCTGAGGAACTGCCTGGTCTTCCTCCTAGAAGAGATGTCGAATTCTCAATTTAACTTATACCTGGGGTGCTACCAATATCCAAGACTCCATATAGAATGGATATTGTGGAACTTGAAGAGCTGAAGAAATAACTACAGGAGAATCTGGATAAGGGGTTTTTATGCCCAAGTGCTTCACCATGGGGTGCACCAGTCCTCTTCATCAAGAAGAAGGATGGGTCAGTGAGGATTTGCATCGATTATTGTGAAGTTAAAAAAATCACGATAAAGAACAAGTATCCTCCGCCATGGATCGATGACTTGTTTCATCAGCTATGTGGATCACAATACTTCTCTAAGGTAGATTTGCGGTCGGGATATTATCAAGTATGGGTGAAGAAGGGAAATGTCCCCAAGACTGCTTTTCGTACAAGATATGGGAGCTATGAATTCATATTAATGCCTTTCAGACACACTAATGCTCTAGCAATCTTCATGGAATTGATGAATAGAGTCTTTAGAGATTACCTCGACAAATTTGTGGTAGTCTTTATAGATGACATTCTAATATAATCCAAAACCAAGGATGATCGTGAGGAGCATTTGAGAACTGTACTAGAGACTTTGCGCAAAGAGAAGCTCTATGCAAAGTAAAACAAGTGTGAGTTCTGGTTGAAGGAGGTCTCATTCTTGGGCCATATCATCACAAGCAATGGGATATCTATGGTCCCCTCCAAAACAGATGCAATTGAGGGATGTTCGGGGCCAACATCGGTAACGGATATCCGTAGCTTCTTGAGGTTAGATGGATATTATCGACGATTTGTGAGAAATTTATCATGATTGTCCAACCCTCTTTCCAAGCTAACTCGAACGGGAGTAAAGTTTTCTTGGAGTGATGAATGCGAATAAATCTTCAAGGAGTTGAAAAAGAGGCTTATCACTGTGCCCGTGCTCACTTTACCCACAAGTGGGGAAATTCTTGTGGTATTCAGTGATGCTTCGAAGAAGGGCTTAGGCTGTGTGCTGTTGCAGAATAATAAAGTGATATACTATGCCTCAAGGCAGTTGAAAATCCATGAGTGAAACTATCCAACACATGATCTGGAGTTGGCTTCGGTGATACTTTCTTTTAAAATCTGGCGGCATTATCTCTATGGGGAGAAATTTGAGATATATACTGACTACAAGAGTCTTAAATATATATTCACACAGAAAGAGATTAATATGCGCCATAGAAGATGGATAGATCTCATCAAGGACTATGATGGTTCAATACATTACCACCCTAGGAAAGCGAACAAGGTGGAAGATGCCCTAAGTAGAAAGGACCCAACAATTCTATCAATGATGAGAATTGAGAAGGATCCAATATTCATAGACTTGATAAATATGTACATGGGAATCATAGAGAAGGGAATATCATCAATCCTTTCACAAATGATTCTTAAACCATCTCTTTTGGAAAGGTTAAATGATGCTCAAAAGGATGATGTGGGAATTAAAGAAAAAGTGGAAGCTATCGAAAAAGGGAAATCCTCGGAGATTAATGTTAATGACGAAGGAATTGTGCGTTTTGGGAAAAGAATATATTTTACATCAAGTCCGGAGCTGAAGAAGGAACTTTTGGATGATGCACATAGTTCAAATTTCTCTATTCACCCAGGGAGCACAAAGATGTATCGATATCTCCGAGAAAACCTTTGGTGGGATAATATGAAAAAAGAGATCGCTGATTATACATCAAAGTGCCTAGTGTTCCAGCAAGTGAAGGCAGAGAGGCAGAAGTCTAAGGGGATGATGAAAACATTTCCCATACCAGAATGGAAATGGGAGAATATCACCATGGACTTCGTCACCGGACTTCTGAGGATATCCAAAGGCAACAATGCGATCTGGGTTGTTGTGGATCGTCTTACAAAGACTACACACTTCATTGCTATTCGGGAGGGTTTCTCATTGGATCAATTGGAACATATATATATCAGGGAAGTGGTAAGGCTACATGGAGTACCACTATCTATTGTGTCTAACCGAGATCCAAGATTCAACTCTATGTTTTGGAAGATTCTTCAACATGCTCTGAATACTAAACTGAACATCAGTACGGCCTATCATCCTCAAACTGATGGCCAATCCGAGCGGACTATCGAAACACTTGAGGACATGTTGAGAGCATGCTCAATGGACTTTAAAGTAGGATGGGATCAACATCTTCCTCTGATTGAGTTCTCTTATAATAATAGTTTCCACTCGTGCATCTAAATGGAACCATATGAATCCCTATATGGGAAAAGTTTCAGAACATCGGAATGTTGGGATGGGGTCGGTGAACGTAAGCTTCTTGGACCAGAAATGGTTAAGGAAATAGTGGAGAAGGTGAAAACCATTCAGTAGCATATCAAGGCAGCCCAGATTCGACAAGAGTGTTATGCAGATAATCGTCGACAAGACCTTTAATTTAAAGTTGGAGACATGGTTTTTCTATGAATATTTTTGTGGAAGAAGGTCATGAGGTTTGGAAAGAAAGAGAAGTTAAGTCCAAGGTACATCGACCCCTTCGAGATTCTTGATCGTGTCGGGGCTCTGGCCTATTGACTAGCACTTCCACATACCATCGGCAAAGTACATGATGTCTTTCATGTATCTTCTTAAGGAAGTAAATACTGGAGCCTTCACATGTACTCTCTTCTGAGGTGGTACAATTGGAGGATTATCTTTCTTATGAGGACCAACTAGTGAAGATCATAGATCGTAGAGAAAAAGGACTACGAAATAAGACAATTCCCCCCGTAAAGGTGTTGTGGAGAAACCACAAGTTTGAAGAAGAAACTTGGGAATCAAAGGAAATGATGAAGATGAGTTACCAACATCTGTTTTAGTGTGGGAAAAGGAAATTTCTAGGGTGAAATTTCTTAAGGGGGAATATTGTAACGACCCAAAGTTTCATTAATGGAAATACCTCTTGATCTAATTAAATGTCTCTTTTTGTTTATATAAAATGTCAAATTCTTTGGTTTTATGTTATGAATTTTGACCATTGCTAATATAGCCGTTGAACAGTGATCACATGATTAGTATAAATATAGGGCTTTAACAAATCCAATTTACTCATACAAAAGAAGCAATGGCCTCATCCAGTAGAATTTCTCCATATGAAACCCATTTGTCGGAGCTCGAAAAAGAGGTGGAGTCTTTGGGCTTCGATCTTGACCAAGCCCATGCTGAGCTTCATCATGTCAAGCTCTAATGTGACCATCTATGGGAAAAGTGGAAGTTGATAGAAATTACCACTCGAGTGATGTTATCCGAGCCCTCACAAGAGTCTGTCACCAACGCACACCTTACCCTTAGGTCTTATGCAACTATTTTAAGGGGTTATGTAACAAATATCTTGTACTATGTTCATGTATATTATTTTTTGTATATAATAATAAATATACCTTCTTGTCATTATGAATACATTGTAAATATTTTTTAAAGTACAAATAGTGTTTTTAGTTATTATTTAATTAAGAATTATATTTTCTTAAATTAAAAGATTTTTGAATTAAATAATATTTTAATAAAATATAATTATTATTATTAAATTAATTTTTATTAAATATAAATGATATTATAATTTTATGAATGCAATTATAATTTTTATTAAGGTTTGAAAGCCATTTTTGTCAAGACCCGTGAATTTTCGATAAATGTTAGTTTTTATTTTAAAAGTAAAAATTAACATGTTCATAAAATTATTTAGATAAGATAAATGTTATTTTTTTAATCAGGAAGTCGAAATTATCCAACAGTAAATTTTTCATAAATTTCTGAGACAGTCAAATTTTTGGGTAAAAATTAAATTTTGTTTAAATATATAATGTGTTTTATGACATCATAATGACCCCATTGTGATGTAATAAAATACTATAATCTTTATGTTCGGCCAATATATGTTTTACCATTAAAATAATTTGATTTTGGGTTTTTTTGACTTACTTTCCAAAGCATTAATAGACCCCTCAAGACTTATTAAACACCTTGTCTTTTTAAATTGTTTTCCATGGGAGTGTGACTCACCTCCACAAAAGCAACCCTATTATTTTAAGAATTTCGGAATTTGGCCTTATAAAATATTTTTTTCCTCTTCCCTTTCCCAAAAACCATGGGCAAAAACCATGGGATGGTTTGTGGTTCGGATTAATTTAATATATGGTGTCCCAAACCTAAATAATATAGAATTCCCTCACCTTTCCTATATAAACCCACCCAAGATCCCACTTCCTCCTCACTCAAAGCCCTCAGAGTTCATCCAACATCTGCCCTACTCTCTCAAGAATCCTCCCAAGGTGCCCCAAGCTCCCAGTAAGCCTCTCACAAGCCTCTCTCTACCCTTTGGTAGCACACTTCCAAGTAAGGGTTTTTTTCTTCCTTTCTCAGTTTTGTCCAATTTTCTTTAAGTTGTTTTGCCCATTTAATTTCAATTATGATTGTTGGGGTATGGTTTTTCACCTCCCTCATACTGCCCATTTTATGTTTTAATGATGGGATACCCCTTTCTCTCTCATTAAATGCCTCCCATGTACACCCGTTACTATGCCGAAATTCCGAAAGGAACTTCTCTCTCCTCTTTTACATTCAAGAAATACTTATGTATCATGAATCTATATTCCATTACAATTTTTGGGACATGTATCTATATAGCATCCATACTTTCCATTAAATGTAAATATGATGATCAACCCCTTTATCTCTCATCAACCATTTTTATGAATTCTTATGTCACGCCGTTACGCTACCGAAATCGCACCGATTTTCTAAGCCAATGTCATTGTGTAGTGAATTCGATGCCCAATTCTCTATCAAGGGTATTAAACTTTATTAAAATTTACTTATTGATTATAAAGTTTCATGTATTAATTCCACATTCTTTTATCATGGAATAAATGATTATGTTTTATGAATCCATGTTTTATGATCCATGTGGCACACTTATGCATGAAATGAAATGTTTAAGAAGGGTGCGCCCTTATAGCACTCCAATGCATTGGGTAAAGTATAGTGTCATGATACATCATGTGCAATGAGTTTTGAATCATTCTAATTCAAGTGCAATGAGGGTTTTACTCATGCTTCATGTGCAATGAGGGTTTACTCATGCTCCATGTGCAATGAGCCATGGCTCATGCTAATTTAATGTTAAGTGTTGTTGCCACATTTCCATGTTATGATTATCATGATTTATCATTCCTTTATGTTCAAGTTTCACTTGTGATCTATTGATATGCCTAATGTATAACATGTATTGTACATCTCATTTTATTCCATGTGTATTCCCTTACTGGGATTTATAGCTCACCGTTTTCTTATGCATGTCCTCAGGTTATCCCATGCAATGCTAAGTACGTGGGAATGTAGTGGTCATGTAAAGAAATTTTTCAATAAAGATGTTTTATTTCATGTTTTAAGTTTTTATATAATGATCCTAATCCCCAAAGACACTAAACCTCTTGATCTTTTTTGTTGTATCAAGTGATGTTTTATGTAATAAATCATGTTTAAGTTTGTAATAAAAGCAAGGTTGTCATATAAACACTAATAGAGATATATAGAAAAACACTATATATATATATTTATATGTATTTTAATGTTTTTAGTCAATGAAATCCTCTCGTTGTTTCCAGTCATAAGGTAAACAATTATAGACAAGCATGCGAGATGACCTAACATTCTATATGTTCCTACTTATAGACGCCTATCATGGTGCATGAATCCATAATAAAAGTTCAATCTTGGTTGATTCTTAAATGAAAATCTCATCTTCCATCCCAAATTTCATAAGACAAGAAATAAAAATCCCCACTCTATCTTATGGTTCCAAAAACCCATGCACATACCTCCCTGGTAACTCCGATTTCTACCATAGTCAATTTTCCCAGTCATGCACATGGTGTTCCCCTTAAGTTCCAACATCCTATCTTCAATATAAACCTCAAAATCCCAGGAACTAGATAACCCCAAAACATAGATCAGATACCATACAATAATGACCATGACCTGATCACCCAAATTACATGAGGTTGGGATGACCCCTGACAAAAAATGCCTCTCATAATCGCAAGCAGTTAGAATAAATTATAGGGTTTACCAAAAAAACATGTAGGATGTGGCTTCCCCATGAGATAGTGGAGAAGAAAAGAAATTATAGACAACAATACATCATGATCCTTTGGGTATTTTGATATCAAGACCTATAAAAATCTGCTACCCACCACAACTACACACATTCCAGAAACCACATGGATAGATAGAAATCAGAAACTATATAAAACAAGAGAACATATCATACCATACCCAAAAATAAATAAAAAGTTTATTAGAGAGGTGAAATAAACCAAAAACCACTAAGTACATTTAATGACAACTAAACACATTATTTGGTGCCAATTAATGAGGTTTTTCATGAATAAAATCCATGTTAAATATCATAGAAAAATTATACACATATATGCCACGTGCCCACCAAAAACTCCAAGGGTCTTCACCCAAGCATGGAACACTAATAACACAAAATAACACAAAAAAAAGATCACAAAAAAACTAATGAGGTACCTAAAATGAAGTAAATAAAGTTGAAATTATATCATGGTGTCCATGAAGGGTGTGAGAATATAGATACTCAGTAGGGAAGCACATACAAGCAACGTCTCAATAGTGAAATACCTGGTGTATGCTTGATAAATTATACACATTTACATAGGTATAATTAAAATAGTTTTATAGAACAATGAAAAAAACATGTTAAGGATAGTAACATGTAACAAAAATGAATCAAATGTATTATAATTAACCAGATATACTGAGAGGTTCCATACCTAAACTACCTGCTTTGGTTTAACAATAGAAATCAAAGATGAAGTTGGAGGTAGGTTAATATTTCATCCCATACCATCTAGGATAGGGTAGGGTAATATTACATCCAATCCCACCCAACGAACTTCTATATTTAAGGCCTAAGACTATCCCATGGAAAGTGAAATGTGTATAAAAAACTGGAGGCTTAGCCTGTCATGTGGAATAGTGGAAGCAATATAATTAGACATGGAACAAAGTCACATCCCAGGAAATGTTCTTATACATTAATGGACACCATATGAGTTTAATAGTTTATAATAATAATAATATATATAAACATACCTATTCAAGAATTCTCATAAACATACCAATGAATAGTAATTCAGAGTAAAAATCAAGTAAAATAATCATCATGGAAGGTTTCCAAAGAAAATATAAACATATAATAAATGAAAACATTTTAGGAATTTTATATCATAAATTCAAACAAGTTTATAAGTCACAATCCAAACACAGAGCATGAAATAAACATGTAAAGAAAGTCTAAAAATATCAAAAAACTATAGTGCAATACAAAAATTCTTATTTTATTACCTTCCATGAAAAATGTGGAACTTAGTGAAATAAAAATTTATTTGGTGTTTCTAGGGATAACCAAGTAAGTGATTTTGTGAAGGATTTAGATATAATTCAAACTTAATAAAGATAAACTCAAAAAGAATCAATATGATATCAAATTTATGTTATGAAAATCATTTAATGTTATTGTTATTTCCAAAAAAAGGTATTCTATATTTAAAATTATTTTTAGCAGAGTTGACCATTTATAAAAGAAATATTGAATATAATTCTTATGTTTTAAAACTTTTACTCACATTTTTAAAGGAAAACACCCTTCAATAAAATAAAATGGTGAAATAGTTGAAAGCCATAACCTTTAATTTTTTTAAAACAAAGAATATATAGTTTTTTATTAATAGAAAATTTTCTTCATTTAAGTTAGAAAATAGTTTAAGGTTTCTTAATAAAAATTTAGTTTGGGAAAAATTAAACTCCCAAATTGAAGAATTAGAAATTCAGCTAATAAAAATATTACTACATTAAAAGAAAGTGTTATTATTTAATTATTGAAAATATAAGTTTTTACTATGAGATAAACTTTTTTAGAATCAAATTATGGATAAAAATCATCCATTTACACCCACCTATATAGCACAACCATTACCCTACTTATAATGAAACTCTAACTAAGATAAGTTTGGATTGGTGGCTGCTAACTCATGCTGAAAATTATGAAATAAAGAAACCATATTAGAAAATGTTTGTTTGTTCAAGTCTAAATTTCAAGGATAAAACCTAATCATAATTGGTAACCTATGAAGGTAGATCATGGTTAACACCGGTAATTACATACTAAACATAAATCCTTATATAACTTATTATTCTACAGAAAAATTTGGAAAAAATATTATAAGGATATAAAATAAAGGATAGTTCCTGAATGAATGGAAGTATAAAAATTGTGTAGTAAAGTATGATTAACAACAAATATCAAGGTATTAATATATATAACTCAATATAAGAAAAGAATACTTGTATAATTATAGCTTTATAAAAACCCCTTTCTTTATAAAACCACAAATCATAGGTCTAAATAAATGTTTCAAATAAATTTAATAACATCACTTGAGATTACAATAAAAAATTTAAATTAATATATAAATATAGATTAATAAAATAATTAATTTATAATTTTAAAATAATAATTGTAATTTATTAAAAAATTTAGAAAACCAATGGAAGGCATGTCCTTGGAATAATCTAGAAATTTACTCAGTGAGTTGACAATTCCATACTATAATAAATATAATTCTTTTGGAGTCAAAATATCAATAATTAAATTTACTTCAACAACCATATAGACACTATAATCACTAAATAGAAATTCTATAACAATTTAGATATAAAATCTCATGAAAAAAATTTTCATATTAAGAACCAACTGAAAAAGGATAAAACCCAAGAAGAATATCAAAAAAATTATTATAACCATTAATAAAGAACCCCAATTAATATAAGATAAAAAATCCCTAAATCAATGGCTTCAATCAATAATGACTAATAAAATTCACTATACCATGAATCTTTGTTAAGATAGTGAATAAAGATTAGAAAAATACCCATAAAAACCTCATTGAACTCAAATAAGAGGAAACCTTAAGAGGTGGGAGTGATTTCACTTTTAATTCATGAAATCACACTAGATAAATCCTAAGATAGGTGATGGAATTGAGAGAAGAGAGGGAAAACAGGAATAATATGACCTATCAATCCATAATATTGAAGGAATATATTTGAATCCATGCTTGATTTTAAGAGAAGTTGAAGAAAACTTTAAATAGGGGGAGAGAACCATAGAGATGTTCAACAATGAGAAATGAGGGTGTGGTTGAGTGGGGGGGGGGGTTGAGGGTTCAAGGGTTAAAAAGAAAAATCACTCAAATTAAAATAATGATAATTTTGAATACTTCATCACATATTTCCACCCATGTTCTGGTGGCTACGCACTGTAGTTCTGATGACACTATAGTGGAGATATAACCACTGGTTAACCATCATACGTTTGAAGGACATCTATCATAGTTCTGATAGCATCGATACTAATTCCCCCTTACATTTCTTCTTTTGAAATTCTATAAAACCAAAATTTGTCTTCTGAAAAATCTATGAAACCTTATAACATATCCAGAACACCAAAATATCCTTATTTTTTCCTCAAAATCCATAAGTAAATCACAAAATGGAAATAAACATACCCTATAGAACCCAAAATTTAAATTATTCCAAAAATTTATAGATAAATTTTCCTGATGAATTTAATGACCAAGTTTATGGTCAATATACTTATTAATATGGAATAATATTTGATGGTTTATTAAACATTTATGGATATTTGGTGAAGTAAAAAATTTTATAATGAAACATACCTATTACACGATGGTTTTATTATATGATTGAAAGTGAATAAATTATTGAAGTATGGATTTCAGTTTGATTAAAGTATGCCATGAAACATCTAAGAGGGTAGAATGGGGAGTTTTTTTAATAATTTTATTATTTTATTGTACAAATATACTTATTCCATAATGGTTTTGACATGAATATGTGAAATTTGAATCATTATGGAAAATATCATAGGATTATACCATGGTTTATAAATATTTTTAGAATAAGTAAAAGTGATATAAATATAATGGTGTAACATCAATCCATTAAAATATGATATCAAAAGACACTAAGACTGAATAAATAGATAATATATCCCTATGGATCAAATATAAGAGAGTATTAATGACATATAAATTGCGATGTAACATGTAGAGTTATGTCTTAATTTTATATAATGCATATATTTTTTTATATTTTTGAACTATGAGAATTAGTTGTACTCTTTTTTTGACACTTATATTATTCTAAAGACAATTTTCATGTCTAGAATTTTCCAATGGAAGAGTTGGATTGAGGAGTTACAATAATTAAATTTTTATAATTCCATTATTTATTTTCTTCAATCTTTTCTTCCAGATTATTTTTTTAACTTCCATTTAGATGCATATTTTCTATTATGATTGATTCTTAGTTTTTCACAAATGAAGAGTCTCATAAGAGATAGTATATTAATTATATAAGTATGGTTATTTAATTTAAATGATTGAATTTCATGTAAATGATTTGTTTTTAATTCAGTATAATATCACAATAAATTAATTATTTTAATCTCAATCGATTTATTGAAAAAATTAATTAATTGGGAAGGGAAACCAATGTGATATAGAGAGATTTTGGTTATAATAATAACATTGATAGTTATCTATATTTGATTTTGGAACATAAATATTTGTTGTTTAAGTTTTATTTTCTCATTAAGTATTAATAGAGATACAATAGTATTAGCTAAAATTGATCCAAATAATTTCCATTGAATTAATAATATCATTATTAACCAATTTAATTTTATTAAAAATTAAATGAGATCATATTTTTAAATTAATCATCCTTTGAAATCAATTTACCATCGTAACTTTTCATATCAAGTTAATCATTTTTATTGAGATTTTTTTTACTTTCAATTGTAATATTAATTATAAAAATGATGAGTTGTCCATTGAGAATTATTATAGACTAGGATTTGTAAATTTTCTATATTCTCATTTTTTTGACCTCAACATCTCATATTTAATACATTTTTTTAGTTTTAGTAATGGAATAAAAATAGTAAAAATATAATATTTGATATTTATCCATTGAAGTTGGAAACACCTAAGGGAAGGACATATTTTTTGATCTATTTATAAGGAAATAAAGCATGCCATATAATTAAAAAAATTAGAAATAAATTGATTGATTGAAACTAATTTATTTATTTATTTTCCAATTTTATCTATTTATTTCTTTTTATATCCACATGTGTTCTCTTTCTTTTATCTTACATGTCATAGGTGTATTAGAATAATTCATCTCACTCGACCAGTCAGTGTTGATACCCTTAAAACCTTATATTTTTATCCCATGATAAATATGAATTTTCAGAAACAATTATGATCAATACTGGATGACCTAGTTTGCTTTGGAATGAATGATCCTAAAATAGTATAACTAAATGAGAAAGTCTTGATAATACAATGTGAAATGATCATTTTAAACTATGAATTTCATTAATTGATGGATCTACTCCTTCCATAAGAAGTCCAACTATTAAAGATAATAAATTTTAGATAAAACCGATAATTATATAGATGATGCAAAGAAATTTATAGTTTAATGACATTCAATGTGGGCACCCAAAGAGACAAATATCCAATTTTTAGGAGATTTTCATTAACTTTAAGAATAATGGTTGTGTCTGATGATATAATAAATTTGAGAGACATCCCTTTTCAATTTGAGGAAATGGATACATAATATTTGAAAGTACTATCATTTAGTTTGATCACCAAATGGAATGAGTTGTCAAGGAAATATCTAGAGAAGTATTATCCACAATTCAATTGATGGAAATGTAGGAAAACAATTAAAATTTTTCATAACATGTCTAATAACCCACCTTTGATGTATGGAATTTTCTTAAGATATTCTAAGGAAGTTCCCACATCATGGGGTGAAACTTAGAATATAGTATTAAATATTTTTTTGGTTAATATCTGAAATATAAAGTCATTTTCGATGAAAAAGATGAACGAGGTATTGTAAAAAACACTAATCATTAAATAAGAAATATTAGATGAATTCTTATGAAACATTTTTATTGTCAAGGAGTTAAAATACCTATAAAAAGTAGTATTGACCTATTTAATAAATAAAATATGTTCGAAATCCAAGTAGATAAATTTCTTAAAACATTATAGGAATTTCTATCAAATCAATGTAATAGATAAGTAGTCGAGAAATAAAAAATTATTTCACGTGAGATGTATATATTTCCAAACATATATTAGGATTTTACAATTTTTAATGAGGATAACCAAATGGGAGAATTCAATTTTGTGGGTTATAATTATCCTATACATTATTTTCAAAATTAGTTAGGATAAAAAATTAGGTTTTTGTACTAAAAAATATGTTTTAAGAAACATATAGGTAGAAAAAACATTTAATATTCTCATGATCATTCAAGGTTTCCACATGTACATTAAGTATAATGACCCATTGTCTAATACTACCAAACCCCAAGACAAAAATTAACTCAAAAAACATAGAAAACACCTTCACAATTTTAGCACCATACCCAAGAAAATAAGGATGTTTTAGAATAATTGGTGACATGATATATCAAACTAAAAAAATCAGTTTCTTAATCATTTTGAGACAACACTATTGAATTGTGAAAAATTATTTAAGAAAACAAATAATATCTCAAAAACATTGAGCATCACCTGGGAAAACATTCCAAAAAAACTTTTCATGGGACCAATAAATACATTACTGGGTAATACTGATGTTCCAAGTGTGGGGGAAAATTCTATCACATTGAGGAGTATAATATAGATAGAGAATAAGGAAACTAAAAAATATAATTAGAATGAAAAGTAAAAGGTAATTATGAAAGTAATAAAAAAGTAAACACCTAATAAATTCAGTAAGTATGTTATAAAAATGTAAAAAAAAGATAAAGTCACTTCAAAGCCTCCTAATATACTACCATACCAAGAACACTTTAACATTCTAGATATAATGAAATAGATTAAGCTGGAAGCTCAATACAAAATTTTATTTTATATGTTCATGCATTTTCACATAAAAATTCCATCTTAAAATAAAATATCATTAACATTATCATATGAAATGTTTCTCTTTGAACACTTATCCAATAAAAAATGATAGGGCATAGTAAGGATTTATTTATGGGAAGAGTGATCAGATATAGTTTAGTGAAAAAAATCACCCAATCCTAATTATTTGGGAATCTTATCTATTTAATGTTCCATCCAATCATGAATCATTGGAAAAACCCATTTTTGTTTTAGTTTCATGTTCTAATATAATGTCATTGAAAATTTTCAAGAATCCCATGACAAGTAATACTATGCCCAAAAGAGTTTACCCTCAACCAATAAATTGATCCATCACGATCCCAATGGGAATTATATGAGATATATTAGAAAAGTTAGGGTTTTTTATATTTTCTAATGATTTTTTAATCCTATAGAAAGAGGAATAATGTAAGGTAAAAATAATACTTGGTCAAACTTTCACAGGAATAAGGAAAACTCTAAGAAATATACACCAAGTATGGATAATTTTCCATGTTTTAGAGTAGCCAATCAAATTTTTCTCAATTAAAGTTTTTTAATCTTGAGATGAGCCCAAATATTTCATTGAAATTAACATTACTGAAGAGGATTATGAACCTATGGAGATGAAATTAAAAGAATAAAAATATATTAAGGATCTTATTGATGAGTATTCATTGAGAAAGCAGAGGAAAATAGTGATGCACATGAAAAATATAAAGATATCATTATAGTGGAACACCATTCAAGGGTAATTTTTTTAAAATTGATTCTCTCAATTGTAAAATCTAAAAATCTAGAGTTGATTAAACTTCCAAGTATTTTGAGATACCCATTATTGGGAGAAATATTGAGTCTATTTATTATTATAAGTGAAATTTATTAAAGGAAATATAGCACTTTAAAGTATTAAAGTAATGTAATAAGTATATTTCAGGGATCATTTCTGATATCAATTTTATAAGACTTCCATTTTCTCTCATAAATAATGAATTGAGGAAGGATGAAAATAAATAAGCCAATGTCAAAGGATGTTGAATACTTATATGATTAAATTGGGAAATAATAAGGTCATGAAGCTTTTTTATGTAGATATAACCTTCCAATATTTAAAAAATGAATAGGTGAGACCATTCCATATTATATTAAATAAAATAGGGATTCCCATTGTCAAGATGGATTAAGAGTTTTCCACCTCAATAGTGACATGATTGATATTTTGTGTTGATATAAGAAGATAAATGATCTAATGAGGAAGGATTATTTCTACTTTCATTGATCAAATGATAGAATGGTTATAAAGTAATGATCATTATTTCTTTATTGATTGATACAATTACTATAATAAAATTCTAGTGGAACCAAATGATGAATGAAAAAATGAATTCACTTACCCTTATTGAACTTTCCTATAATAATGAATTTTATTTAGAATATTTAATGAACCTAAAACATTGCAATTGTTCATGAAACAAATATTTCATGGAGTGGTTGAAGAATATTTAGATATTTTAAAGGATTATTTCTCCATTTATATCCAATCATTTAATGTACATATCAAGAGTTTAAATTTGGTTTTGGAATGATGTGAGGGGACATGTATCATGATTAATTGGGAGAAGTTCAATTTTATAGTAAATAATGAGATTGTGTTTCAGTACTAAAATTTGAGGGTAAGAATAGAGTTTTATCCTAGAAATATAAAGGTTATATGAGAGTTTTTTGAACCCTTGACTATGAAGAAGATAAAAATATATTTGATTGATACCAGTATCTATAAGAGTTTTGTCATAGATTTTCCATGAATCTATCATTATCACACCTATATCATAGAAAAAATAAGAAAATTATCATTAAATCAAAGAAAAAAATAAAAATTTAAGTATTTTAATAAAAGGTTAATCATTTCCCTAATCACGATACATTTAAATTGGGAGGAACAATTTGAATTCATTTGGGGTGAAATTGATAATTCTATGAGGGTAGTGCTTGGAAAGAGGATGGATATACTTTTTTTGGATAATATTCTATTTAAATAGGACTGTTATAGTGACAAAATTTAACTACAAATTAATATATAGCTAACTAAATATAGTGGTATTTACTTTGGACTAGTTTAAACCCTATATTGTACCCTCTAAAGTGGTGGTGCACATTGATTATACAATATTTAAATATTTTTTAAAAAATAAGGATATAAATTATGGCTTGTTTAGGTGGATATTATTACTATTAGATTTAAAAATTGAGATCAATGAAAAGAAAATTTTAGAGAAATTATTAGCTGAACTTTTATCAATGATGAAATTACCACACTTAATTGGCGATCTGGAAGTGGATAATGAAAATAAATATTAAAATGACCATTTTTTTGCAGAAGAGTTAATAGTGGGACCATGGCTTTCCAATATAACTTATTATTTGAATATAAGTATAATATACCCACAATTCACCTATCTATAATGGGAAATGTTCTTAGAAAAAGTAGAAAATTACTTTTTAGGATCATCCTATACTCATTTAGAAATAAAGTGATGGGTCGATTCCTAGATGTATTCCCAATACTTAAGTAGATAGTATGTTAGAATATTGTAACTCTTCACTGATAAGAATAAACAATTGTCTAGAATGAATAATGTGTAATATCCTTCAAATTATTATATTTTTAATAGAAATTATACCATGATATATGGAGTTATATGTTATCATTTGATCATATACAAAGAACTAGGAATATTATCAAAATGGATGAAATTTCATATAAACAAATCATAGTGATCAATGTATTTAGTATTTGGGGAGTCAACTTCATGAGTACCTATACCAATTATTTTTCCCAAATTTATATCATTGTGTGTATTGATCACATGTAAAAATTAGTTGAATGATAAGTCACCTTGACTAACATAGTGACTATTGTGAATTCTTTTTTGAATAAAAATATATTATCAAGTTTCTTCCCAACCAGTTGTTTAGAAATTAAGGAACAGCCATTTATTATAGTTAATTAAAGAATATGTAAAGATATATAGAGTTAATTACAATAAAAACACAATATGCCACCTTCAATAGAGTATAAAAGTTGATATATCAAACAAAAATATTAAAAAATTATAGAGAAGATAGTGAATCCAAAAAAAATCTCTTAGAGAATTTATGATTATTTGTGGGCCTATATAATATTATATAAAACATAATTGGGTATGTATCTATTCTAATTGGTTTATGGAAAACCATGCAACATTCAGGTTGATCACATCTGTAAGTCATATAGGGATTTTAAATCTTTGAATTGGACAAAATATTATTATGGGAAGAAGTGATTGTTAGAGCTAGATTAGTTGGAATAGATCAAAAAATAAAAATATTAAAATGCTACCATTAACAAGGAGAAAACAAATAAGTGGAATGAATAATTTATTCCTAGAATAGATCTACACCTAATAGATAAATTATTTATTTTTTATTCAAGTTTAAGTTTTCTTCTTGGGAATATCTAGTTGAGTTGGTCATGACCCTTTATGGTGGTGATGGTTTTTTCACATAGAGAAGTAGAGATATAAAGGAATTAATAACCCCCCATATAAGGTGAATGTAAAATTCCTAAATACTATATTGAACATTATTAGGAATGATTGATCTTATTATAGTGATTTGATTAAAAAAATAATAGGTACATTAAGCTTTAGAAATTAAATATAATAGTTTTTGGGAGGCATCCTTAGTATGTTTTCAGTAACTCTTAAATTTTTTTATTTCATTTTAGGAAGTATGTGAGGTTTTTTGTGGTAGACATATAATTTTACCAACTTTGAATAATATGACTCAAAATTCCCACTAGAAAATTCCCAATAAATCCTTCCAAACCTTCCATATAATTAATTGAAAATAAATTAGATAAGTGTTACAAGAGTTTGACATCGTTGACTGAGGGAAAAGAAAAGTTTCTTAGATGTTTCAAAAGAAAATTCAATTTCATTAATGATGATATAATAAAAATTTTAGATCCATTTATAGAGAATGGCGCCTCACTTTCTAGGGAGCTAGGGGGCTCTTGGCTCGACTACTTTCTCCTCCTAGGGTTCTCCTCGACAGTGATATCTTCTGCCCCAGTATCCCTAGTTCTCTCTTCTCTCTTCTCGGATCGCTAGGCTTCGGTCTCTCCAGGTCCTCATCTCATTCTCTCTCATTGGTTATGATCTCCTCTCCATGCTTTGCCTTCCCCATATTTGTGAATACTCTAGCCACCTTTCTTCAATCTGGCCTCCAGCTCCACCACTCCTCTCTAGGCAGGATCTGGTGTGGTGGGAACCCCGATGATTTGGGACAGTGTTTTGGCATTTTAGGGTCCTATCAGCATCTCAGTTATTCTTTATTTAGGGTTTTATCCTCTGATCAATTTCTAGGATTTAATCTCCTCGCATCACTTTTCTTTTTATGGTCCCTCCCTGGTTAATTCTAGCGTCCAATCCCATTTCTTCATTATCGGCCTCGGTGGTTTTGGGTTGTCATCAGTTGATGGTTTTTATCTATTTTTATTATTTGAAGCTGTTGTTGTATTATTATGTTGTTATTATTTTGGGAAGAGCTTGTGTTGCGACGAGAATGACATCGGCAAAGAAGCTCTGTTCCATGCTGTTGGAGGGTTTTGATGAATTATGCTTGTCGACGGTTAAGTGGTTTGGGGCCGGTGTGATGGTTTCATCAGCAGGCTGCTCGATGAGATCGATTTTGTGGTTTTCTTTGTTCAGGTTTTTATTTTGGTTTGAGTTTCCCGGGTTCGTGGTCTCCCGGTCGGAGATGTGTATTTTCTCCAACGACTAAGGCATTGATGATATTCTAGAGATGGTGGTCAGTGTGTTGCAATTTATCCAGTAATGATGAGGGTGAGTTCAATTCCGGCATTGATGATGATGATGGTAGGAATGTATGTGACTGATGGTGTCTGTGTGACACGAGCTGGCTCGTAGTCCGAGAATCCCTTTTGAATTTTGAATTTTTAAATGTTATAATCTTTTGTGGTGTTTTTAATTTTGGATTTTGTGGGAGGGACTATTGCTGTGGGTGGTAATGGGGTTTGATTGGTTGGTTTTGTACTGGTTGAATGTCTTTGGTTAACACTTATCCATTTAAAAGTGTTATTAGAAAATAAAAATATATCTCAGTGAAGATATAATAACATTTTCATCCAAAAAACTCAATGTTTTGATCATGGAATAGACAAAATATTATGCCACTACTAGTCAGAATGAATTTTTATTGGATCAAGAAAAATTTCATGGAATCTGATTATGTTTTGAATTGAATTGGGAATGGAGAAGAATAATTTAAGGTATAACCATTCCATCACATTTTGTGTTGACTAGTGGTTAAAAAGGGATAACCTAAAACCAAAAATTTCACTAGTACACAATCATGCTTAAAAACTACCCTGGAAGGAAAAGTAGAATTTCATGATGAAACCATGTAATTAATTTACAAAAAATTTGATGAGATGTAACCTAAATCCTATATTGAACATTTTCCTAGGATCTTTTCCAAGTTATATCTTAACCTTATAACATCCTGGGGATGTGGAAACTAAACCTATGACTCTAAAATACACTAAAACCACCAGGGAACATGAAATAGTTAAGTATTAAAATTTTCATGGTGATATGACTACAATTTCATTAAATCCTATAATGGGTCAAAGGGAATTCAATATACATATCAAAGAATTACATTGAATCATGAGTAAGAAGAAATAAGGCATAACCCTAAACGTAAATTTTCAGTATATTGAAGTAATCAATAGAGCGTGTTTCAATATTTATTCATTACATTAGAAAATATAAAAATTTAAAATCCAAAATTAAATAAAAAATAATATTGTGTAACCTATTAATAATGAAATGTGATTTTTTGGTTAGTATTTTTTTTAAAAAAATTTAGGTTTTGTATAAAAATAAAATGATGTAATGCTTGAATTATCAATGCTTGAAATTACTTTAAATTTTGGTTATCAACCCTAGGTTGTTTCATGATAATCCTTTGAATCCATCCCTCATTTCATTCTCTCATATGATAATACCTCACTTGAATAAATTTATTCCCCATTTAATTGAAAATTCATCCATTATAAACCATCTAATTATCACTTCTTAGCCTTCCATATTCTAATTTCAAACCAATGATCACCTAATCCATAAACATCACATGATTCATATGATTAAATACAACAAACAAACCTATTAACCAGAATTTTACAAAACCTATTAAAATACATCTAATAAACACTCTAATAATAATTCTATACTTTCATAATCATGGGTTTAAAGAAGAATTAATACCCTCCCAATGAGAAAAAACTAGATGAGTGTCCCAAGAAACTTCCATTTAAAAAGTAAAATATGTTTTTTTGAACTAAAACAATCATAACGTTATTACTATAATAATAATAAATCCCAAATTACTAACAAAACCACAACCACTTATTCAACCTCAATAAGGGATTAGCCCCAATCATATTTCAACCTTATTCTATATCAAAATTATACTCGGATAGGTTGATAAAGTTTGTTACAAAGAATATGGACATTAACCATATATTAGATTGGTAAAACATGGAACAAATTATAATTTAATTTGAAAATAAGGTAGTTAATGTAGGATATATATTGGAATAATATTCTTGAGGCGAGGATAAGTAATTCCATGAGATTACATTGGTTTTACTTACCAACTTAGAGTATAATCAAGGGGATGTCCAGTTTCATATTGGTAAGATAAATTTGAATCTTTCACATAGAAAGTTTGGAGTGGGAATGGGAATATTTAGTCATGATTTTTTTCATTAAAAATGAATAATTTTAATTCTACGTGGATCAAGGGAGTGACTTAGAATTATATAGTTGTTAATACTTATAAATTGACCCCACTATTACCTATAACCCTGTGAAAATAAAGAGCACCCAAATCAAGATCCCCACACTCTATATCATTCAAATTAATCTCAGCCAAACCTATATAGAAACGGGTGATAAAAATGGTCAAGTGGGGTTACCATTCATTTTTATTATCCATATTATTGTCTTGGTATTGGTAAAATCATGGATAAATACTTTGCACATAATTATGATGTTCTGAGAAAAATAAGAAGGGAATGATTATTGTAAATTTTTTTATCACATATCCCTATACTATTTTTTGTGGTATTAAATACCTTTTATAAAGATTTTTTTAAATATTAAATTTCACATCATGGCTTAGAAAATCAGTCCAACTATGCTCTAAACTAGCCCACTTCCAGACATAAAGGGTGCTTCTGATCCCCACTGGCTAATGAATAACACCCAATAATCCAACAATAACTAGAGGGAATGATTTTCCAATCAAAAAAATAAGAAACATAGAATATATATAAGAATATGAAAAAATATATAAATGTCCCATAAACTAAATTATTTCCAATGGTTTAAATAAAAATAACAGTAGAGAGATACAAACTAATGAACATGTTTATAAGAAAACAACAGAAAATACACCGAAAACGACCCACAATTACTCCATGTGATACGTGGGAAACATCACACCATATTACTAGTAGATTCCCATGTAAAAATAAACAAAAATCTCTATGAATCACTATGGTGCCTTTCCCTTTCACGAAATAGATAAAATGGGGTCTACACACCCTCAAGAAAGAATATATGGTGTGATATAAACAAGATCAATAAGATCGCACCTAGGGGTTCCATAACAAATCTCTGTACAATAATACCAATATGTTAAATTTAAAGTAAAACATGGCATGATAAGTAGTTAAAATATTTAATATAAAAATCATCGTAAAAAATTCCCCATTTTCCAAATATATCACAAAACCGGGTAATAAAGTTTTAATGCATAATTTTAGTAACTCATTTACATTTTTTAAACAAGAATCATATCATATAAATCAAAAATGGTACAAAGACAACTCAAAATGGTAATAACCCATATGATAATAAAGTCTCATCTAGATAGGCTACTCATAACTCAATATAAATGATGATTAATATACACTCAAGTCCCTAGATTAAATTCATACATAATCTAGAGATACTGTGACACCCTAGAAATTTATTACCATACAATGTCAATATCAAGTTCATAGTGCCAATGTATTTATGATCTAGGAATGGAAGAACACCCTAGAAAGTGATCCACCATTCAAATTCAGTAGAAAATGACTGATACTAAACCCTCCCCCTATGATCCCAAGGCTCCCATGTGTTTCAGATATAAAATTAATTTTGAAGGTATTATTATCCAAACCACTATTTTTTTAAAAACATTCTTTGAAAAACAATTCCATAATTAATTTAACAATTATTTGAAAATAACTTTATTTTCCCAAAATGTGGGTAAAACCATATACATCAAAAACCATTTTACACACACATATAAATTAATTCAATGATCACTGTAATTATTTATTAAACCATTTATAAAATTAAGACATTAAATTTTTATATAATACAGGTGAGAGATGGAACCATCTACCTCAAACTTGGGTTGAAAGCCTTTTGCAACATGATCCACTCACTAGAATGAAAGGGAATGCAATAAAAATTGATTGGAGAACCTAAAAATAGATTATCACAACTAATAACCAAGTTATGATAAAGAAAGGGAGGACAAACAAGATAGATCATTATATACCTCAAAGACCCCACATACCACACAACAATCAAAAAGAGATCCAACCACTGTGAGATAACAAATTATGAATAAATAAAGGATCGAGAAAGATGACAACATGATTAATTTAATCCAAAATTAAACCCTAGAACCACTCCCAATAAAATATATAAAGAATAAATAGGGTAGATTTTATCAAAAATACCTATATGATTACAATCAATTGACCTAGGATCGAAACACCAGGCGAAGGAGTTCACATGGATTTAGATCACCCAAAATCACCTAGAGAAGACCTTGGGTTCATGGAATTCATGTGGAAGGTGTATAAAAACCCATAATATATATATATATATTAATTAAAAATTGAATAATTTTTATTACATAACATAACAAAAACCACACTAGGACCGTATAGGTTTAGTGTCTTTAGAAACTGGGAAACATAAAAAACTGGTACATAAAATATTCACATAGTCTCCCACTTATTTATTCATAACTAAAGTCATTTTTGACATATATTACTCAATAACCTTATTAATAAACTGGGGAAAAGAAAAATTTGAACAGGTGAGCTCAAATTCTTAGTAAGGGTAAAGAATGGAAAAATCAAACATATCATAATTATAAGAATATAACATTTGAAAATCTTGTCCTGCATATGGAAGATCCTGATGTGATGTCATGGGATAAATCATAAAAGTGAAATTTTATCCAAAAATTCATAACATAAGACATTAAATTTCTTGGAATACACACATAATCATAGAAAATCATTTCATATTAGAAAAGGCTCATTGGTGAGACCATCATAGTGGACAAAGTCAATTACTAAACCGAGTTCACTCCTGGTTCAAACCCTATATTACTGAGACGGTTTTATATAAAATTACACTAATATCTATCTAATGAGATATAAATCCTTACCCAATGCATTAAAGGGAAACATAGGTCACACCCATATCATAATGAAATCATTCTTAAATGTTCCCTAAAAAAATAAACCATTCACCATAACTTAACCTAAAGAAAAAAAATGGGTTTCTTAAACATTTTTCCATCATAACAAAACCCATATAAGATAAATGGATTTCATAAAAATAATTAATAATAAAAACAATATAATAAAAGTAATAATAGGGATATAAACATAACCCTATGTCAACTTATATGTAAAATAATTTGGATAACTCACTTGAAATTAATTCTCGTGGAAAATATAATTTCTTCTTCAGAAACGTCTTCATTTCTCAAAATGATGTGGAATTTTTAAAATAAAATACTTTTATTAAGAATAAAATTGAAATATTTTAAAGGAATATACTTGTAAATAAGGAATTATTAATTTTTAAAAATAAATTCACATTGTATAAGTTAAAAAAAACATTCTCCTCATACTTTTATATCAGAAAAGTCCGAAAGTTAATCGTATCGAAAAATGACCAAAGATTCATTTCATACTGTTTAATAAAAATTTACTAATGGGTAAAATAGAATTTAAAAAATTGTATAGTAATAAAAATAATATTACATATTTATGAAATATGTACATGAATGATAAATATACCCCAATAAATACTTACAAATAAACAATCTCTTATATTAATGAGATATAAAGATTGTTCCTTACCATTGGTATGATATGATTCATATATATCTGAACATCCTATATAGTGATTTAAATATTGTTACTTATTTATTAAATAATCAGAATAATTTTTATGATAACATTTATGATAATATTTTCATCTGTTTGTTAGTAACATTTCATTGTTACACATTATTCAGGTATTAACTGCTTCATCTTCTTATGCATGTTTTGTCAGATAAGTTCTTATTAATATATTTAGGTTATAATAATATCATTTAAATATTTTTATTTGTATAATATATATCACATTTATTCATTTACTTCATTTAAAAATCATGGTTTAATGAATATCATGTAGAATGAATCACATCGCATCGTGGAGACGGTAGGTCATACGTACGCACGAGTGATGACATCATTACCAAAATTGATGAATGGTATTGAATTGGATCATTTATAACATTTAAGAATTATTATAATGTTATAATAATCATATATAGTCATTATTTATATAATTATATCCATCCAAGTAATGTGGTGGTGAAAAATAGATTACACCACAGTGTGGAGATGATAAGTCGTACATACGCACGTGTGGTGATTTCGTTTTTTGTAGGATGGATATAAGTTGAAATATGGTTGTTTAATATTTATAATAAAATATAATTATATGATTTATACTTATGATATTAATTTATAATTAAACAACAAATAAAGAGGATGTATAAGAATAAACAATTTTGGAAGAATCGGTAGAAGAGGTTACCTCTTCCTCGGCATGCTTTCTCTAAATCTATTCATAGGGCAATAGAGTTGGTCGTTGAAGATGAAAAGAGCCTCTGAAATGAAATTAGAGAGGTTTATAAGGAAAAATATAAGTTTATTTCAGATATTTAAATCTCAAAATGAAGTGAATAGGTGAAGTAGGAGGTTCCCTTTTATAATTGAGGTGAGGGGCACTTTTGGAAACCTCAAAAATATTAATTTATAATAAAACCATAACCCACATAAAAACCTCTAAAATGTCCCAATTTTGGAGATGATATGACATAGGGTTTCAATATCATCAAGTAATAAATTTTGCAAAAGCTATTTTCTATATTTAAACCATATTATTTTAATTGACACTTAGTTATTCTATTTAATTTTAATTTTGGTAATAATGCTGTAAATATTTAATGGTTATAAATATTTACTTATATGGATTTAATTGACCATAAATGGATATTTAATGAATTTTTAGAACATATAATTATATCTTTTTAATTTTCAAATATTTTTATTATTTTTAAATATTTTAATAAAATTTTATTTTTATAAAATATCAATACTGTTAATTTTGACACTATTATTTTATTTGATTTTAAATAAAATCCAAAAATATATAACATAATTTTTTTTAATATACCCAAAACACGTCAAAATTACCTATAAAATTAATTGGAAACATAAATTAATTAAAATTATAATTATTTTAATATTTTCAAATCATTTATTTGATATTTCTATTAACAAAATAATATCTGCGTCGCTATTGTGTCATCCCTATTGGTAACTATTTAATTTATAAAAATTATAAATAAATTTCTATAATGTATGTAATTATTTTAGATTGAAATATACTATATATAGTTGATATTATCTCCTGGTTATCCATATATTAAAATTAATATACTTATATAAAATGAGATTGTGACATTTGGTCATATTCATTAATTTTTATTATATTCATGTCATATTCATAGGTAAGTGTCCATTAAGTGATTAAATTTTAAAAAATATATGATAATGGTATAATTTAGTCATCCAATTGGATTTTTACAGGTGTTAAGGTAATTTTATTATATTATTCTTACCTAATTTCTTAATTTACATTCAACCACAGTAATAACAATAATTACCAAAGTTACAATTCATAATGCCCACAAATAAAAGTATCATGTCAATATAATTTTGACATAATTATTTAAAATATATATTCAATTTTTAAAAATTCGAAACACTGAAGTTACAGTATTTAATTTAAAATCAACCCCGTTGTTAGAATGAGAGAACACGTTTTTAAAACTTATAACATTGCAAAAGATTTAAATGTTTTTACATATGAATTCAATATAAAATTAATGATAATGAAATATATTTTATTGAATGATAAAATTATATTATATTTATACTTTAAAACCATTCAATATAATAAATTTACCATATAAATTATCTTGATGAAAAAGTGGTTTTCAATAAAACGATAGTATGTTTTTACTATTCATCAAAACTTGAATGTTATCAGAAAATATCATAAATTCATCCAATGTAAATTTTTTTATCCTACTCTAAAAGAACATGTTTATTTTTTCATATAAAAATTATTAATGTGTTATAATATTAATTTAGAATGGGTTCACTATTCAAAGGTGTAAGATTACCCTTTAAAAAAATGTTGGTTTTTATGAAACAAATAGGGTTTATTCACACCCTATAATTAAAAGTTTCAATGGATGAATATAGAAAATATATTTTATTAATTATATAACATATATGAATCCTTAATTTAATTACCAATAGTAATTCAATCAAAAATACAAATATTATATTTTTAATAATTAATTTATAGCCAGTGAATTCACAACGTATTTTGATATGTTAGTTATAATTATTCTCGCTAACCTAACAACTAGTCTAAAATGATAATTTTATAATAATGGAATCTCACGGTTCATTTAAACTCACTATAGTGTGCCCATAATTCTACATAAGAATAAAAATTATTTAATGAAAATATTTCATAAAAAACATCTGGGTTTTATATTCTACCCCCCTTAAACTGAATTTCTCCCTAGAAATTTATCACATAGAAACAAACAGATGAGGATAACTATCCCTTATAATATCCTCAAATTCCCATGTACCTTAATCAAATTGGTTGTTCCACCATAAAACTTTAACCAAGAGAGTGGTCTTGTTTCTTTGAACTCTTTCTCTATGATCCAGAATCTCTATTGGTTGTTCTTTATAAGAAATATCTTGATCTGGTGGTATATGTTCTGAGTTTAGTACATGTGAAGGATCATGTATTTACATTCTTAGGCAAGATACATGGAGCACATCATGAACTTATGAGATATTCAGTGGAAGCTCCAATTGGTATGCTACCATCCCAACACGATCCAGAATTTATAAAGGACCGATATACCCAAGGCTCAGATTTTCCTTTTTTTCTAAATATCATTACTCTCTTCTAGGGAGATATTTTTAGAAACACCTTATCACCCACTTTAAACTCTATGTATTTTATTCGGTTTTTATAATAAATTTTTTTGACTCTGAGCTGCTCGTATGTGTTATTGAATAGATCAGACCATTTCTTCCATTTCATCAACAAGATCAGGTCCTAATAGCTTTCTTTCCCTAACTTCATCTCAAAAAGTTAGAGTTCTACACTTCCTTCCATAGAGGGCTTTATAAAGAGCCATTTTAATACTAGATTGAAAGGTATTATTATATGAAAATTCCACCAATGGTAGGTGTTGATCCCAACCACCTTTGAAATCAATAGAGATAGATCTCAACATGTCTTCTAGAGTTTGAATTATCCTCTCAGATTGAACATCTGTCTAAGGATGATAAACAGTACTAAAACTTAATTTTGTATCTAGAGAATTCTGAAAAAATAGCAATAAATTCAAGGTAATCCTTGGATCCAGATCAGATATAATGGAAAGTGGTACTCCATGAAATCTTAACACTTCCTTTACATATAACATGGAAAAATAATCAAGAGAGAAATCATATCTAATAGAAATGAATTGTTCCTACTTCATAAGGTGATAAACTATTACCCATATAGAATTATGTACTTTAGATGCTTTGGGAATTATGAAAAATAAAGTCCAAAGTGACATTTTCCCATTTCCATTCTGGTATGGGTAATGGTTGTAACATCACCTTAGACTTCTATCTCTCAGCCTTAACTTACTGACAAACCAAGCATTGAGAGGCATATTCAGCGATATCTCGTTCCAATCTATCCCACCAGAAGTACTCTTTCATGTACTTGTACATATTTTTGATTCTAGGTTGAATAGATAATGAAGAACTATGAGCTTCATCCAACAGTTCCTTCTTTAATTATGGTATGGGATGAATAAAAACCTGATTCTTAAACCTTATTATTTAATCACAATCAAGGTTGGATTTAGGAACATTTCTCACCTTATTTTTTAGCTCAACATATTTCTTATGAACCTTCTTAATCTTCACTTGTATAGATGGTTGAGAATTTATTTGAGAAAGATAATATTTCTCCCCTTCCTTTAAAATTTCATGATCCATCCTTTGGAAATCCACAAATAATGGATATTTTGTGATCCTCATCATGGATAGGATAGTGTGGTCTTATCAACTCAAAGCATCTCCCACCTTGTTCACATTCCCAGGGTGGTAATATATTGAGCATTTGTAATCTTTAATCAACTCCAACCATCTTTTCTGGCACATATTCATCTCCTTTTTTATGAAAATATACTTCAAAATTTTATGATCAGTATAAATATCACACCATTCACATTATAGATAATGTTCCCTTATCTTTAATTCAAATATTATATAAGATAAATCCAAATCACGAGTTGGGTGATATTTATCATGGATTTTCAACAGTTGTGTGGTATAAGATATCGACATATCATTTTTCATGAGAACACATCCCAAACCCTTCTTGGATGAATCAATGTAGATGAAAAAAATTTCTACACTACTGGGTAGTGTGACCATAGGTGCACTGGATAACCATCTTTTTATCACTTTGAAATTCTCTTCACATTCTTCTATCCAAATGAACTTAAATAATTTTCGTGTCAACATGGGGAGTGAATTAGATAATTAGAAAAAATATTTCACAAAACATTGATAATATCGAGCCAATCTAAGAAAACATTTGATCTCAGTTTACATTGTTGGTCTAGACCATCTTTTAATAACCTCTGTTTTTTCTGGATCCACAAATATCCTCTCTCTTGAGATTATGTGACCCAAAAATGAAACTTTCTAAAGCCAAAATTAACACTAGGTAAATTTTTAATAAAGCTTCTCCTTTATCATGGTCTTTAGTACAATTCTCAATTAATCTTCATGTTCTTACTTTGTCTTTGAATAGACAAGAATATCATCTAAATATACTACCACAAACTGATCTAGATAGTCTCTAAAGACTCTATTCATTAGATCCATGAATATAGCTAGAGAATTAATAACAACAAAATCCATCATTATAAATTCATATTGTCCATAACTTGTATGGAATGTCGCTTTTGGTTTATCCTTTTTTTACCCTTAATTGATGGTATTCAGTATGAAGATCAATCTTAGAAAAGTATTGAGCTCTGTATAAATGGTAAAATAAGTCAACAATGTGAAGAAGAAGATATTTTTTCTTGATAGTGATCTTGTTAAGTTCTTGATAATAATTTTAGAGTCTCATTAATCCATATTTCTTCTTAACAAACGAAACAGGTTCTCCCCAAGGTGATGCACTGGGGTGTATGAATCCTTTATCAAGATTCTGTTAGAGTTTTTTCATTAATTCATGATACTCAATTTGGGTCATTCTATAAGGTGTATTTGAAATATGCATAGCACTCGGTATGAGTTCTATTGAAAAATCAACTTCACAATTTGGTTGATGACCTGGAAACTCCTCTGGTAAGGCATCATAAAACTCCCATACAATGGGTGTATTATTAATAATGAGTTTCACCCCAACCATTTGAGATATATAAGCTTTATTTATAGTAATAATGACTCATAATATGGATGAAATTTATACTAT
Organism: Viscum album; assembly: GCA_963277665.1. Classification (NCBI taxonomy): domain Eukaryota; kingdom Viridiplantae; phylum Streptophyta; class Magnoliopsida; order Santalales; family Viscaceae; genus Viscum; species Viscum album. The sequence continues at coordinate 298,807,342 of OY728138.1, forward strand.
AAGGTTATATTCATCCTTGCATCGATAGATGATAATAAATTGATATGGAATATGAAATGTGACTTACCTTCCTTTCCAATTAATATAAGATCCATATAGAGAAATCCAATTCATGCCCTGAATCACATAAAATTATAGTATAGGAATGATCACAAGATTTTTAGGAATCACATTCCCATAAACATTAATCAGATAAGAATTATAAACTTTTGATGTGACCATTGTGCCATTAGAATTTGTCACAGCTATCTCAACATTTAATTGTTTAGGCAATACAGCGATACCCTTAAAAAATTATTCAGAAATAAAATAGTGTATGGATATAGAATCAAATAAAACATTTTCTAATTTAGAGTGGATGGTATGTCTAACTTTCACAAATTCATTATTGTACTCCACATCGCCGAAAAGTGACTGCATGTGACTTTCCTTTGCCTTTTGACTCATGAGATTGTTGATGTCGATCATCATCAATAACCCTTGGATTAGGGAATTTATTGGAATAACAACCCATTTACTTTCACTTTTAGTTTTGTAGTGTAGGAGGTAAATTCTATGTATCCTTTTCTTTGTTCAGATCATTAGAAATATTTGTCCTATCACATTAGAATTAAACTGCATGATGACCTCCTTTTCCACAAATAAACATCTACAACCCACTTTAAGACAATTTCATCCATTTTTCTTTCCACACATTGAGCTTAAGGGACAACTCATCTTCTTTTTAGTGTGGTTTTTAGATTTTCCTTTGAATCCCATTTTTCTATATTTATCAGACCCTTATGACTGGTGGGTTACTCCAATCTCCATCTCAACCTTGAGATCACGTCGAAAAATTTCCTCGTAGCTATTGATGTCCCTTATGGATAATTCCCTTTAAAGACATGGTTTTATGCCAATAAATAATCGATCAATTTTACCCTCAGGTTGGATAATAATTCCAGATTTTCACCTTGAAAGTCTTGTAAAATTTACTTTGTAGGTACCAACAGATTCATCATCCTTTTTCTAAAGTTCAAGGAACTCCTTCTACATATTTTTTTGAATAATATGATGGAAGTAATTATTGAAAAATAAGTTCTTCATCTCATCCCATTCCATGGACTCAATTTCATCTCTTTTCCTCATATTCTCGACAAGATTCCACCATTTATCAGCTTCACCTTCCAAATGATATACTACTACGATGTCTTTATTTGGTTCATAATATTGTATAAATGAAAATATCTTTTTAGTGGTACTAATCCATTGTTCATCCACTAATGGATCAGAAGATCCGCTGAATTAAGGTGGACACTACCTCATGAAGGATTCAACAAAATTTTGGTTACTCATTTTCTTGTTAGGATGTTTGAAATTAATCATAGCTTGAGAATGTTGTGTGAGCATGGATACAATATTTTTCATTCCATGTTCTAAAACATTTGGTTTCTCAGAGTGACAATCATTTCATTTCTTGTCGCATTAAACATTAACGCAGTTCTGTTGGGTTCCATATATTGACTAAACCAAGAAGCATAGTGTTAGAAACATTAATCATAATGAGAAAACCAAATAATTCAAGAATAAAATTTAAATTTAGTATACTTTAGATTTTATTCAAGGTTATTCATGAATATATCTAAAACACTAGGATAGTATTGTAACCTATACTTGGACATATCCTTAGGGTTCTTACTGAGGTTCTGTCATCCAAGTTTCTAAAGGTTAACTATACTGTTCTATGATACTAACTATAATGGCCCATACTTTACATATAGAAATTATTTCAACATTGAATAATATTTATTACATAACATAACAAAAACCACTCGAGGACCATATAGGTTTATTGTCTTTAGAAACTTGCAATCATAAACAACTGGTTTATAAAAATCGACATTTTCTCCCACTTATTCCTTCATAAATAGACACCATTTTGACCTATTTTACTTAATACAATTCTTCATAACCTTGTGAAAAGAAAAATATGAAAGGGTGAGCTCAAATTATTAGTAACGGTAAACAAGGTAAACATCAATCATATCATAATCAAAAGAACAAAACATGTGAAAATCATATCCTGCATATAAAAGGTCCTAATATCATGTCATGGGATAATTCATAAAAGTGTAATGTAATCCCAATAGTGATAACATAAGACATAAACTTTCATGGCATACACACATAAGCATAAAATATCATTTCATATTAGTCATGGATCATTACCGAGACCATCATAGCAGACAGAGTCCATTACTAAACCAAGTTCATTCCTCGTTCCAGCCCTGTATTACTGCACCAGATTTACTTTCTGTTACAATCAAGTCTATATCATGAGATATAAATCTTTACCCAATGCATTGGGGATATATATAGGTCCCACACATCTAATAATGAAATAATTCATACATGTTCTACAAAAACATAACCCATTAACCATAGCATAACCCAAGGAACAAAAAGTGGGTTTCTTAAACATCGTTCCATCATAACATAATCCATATAAGATAAATGGATTTCATTAAAACAATTCCATAATAAACAAAATAAAATAAAAGTAATAAATATTGATGGAAACATAAACATGTGTCATCTTATATGGAAAATAATTTTGATAAAACACTTGAAATTAATTCCAGTGGAAAATATCATTTCTTCTTCAAAATCATTTTCCTTTATCAATATTCCATGAAATTGATAACATAAAAAATTTTAATTGGAAGAAAACTTGTTATATTTTAAACTAAGATACTTGGAAATAAGGTGTTATGAAAGCATATAAATACATTCACATCGTATAATTTAAAAAAACATTCTCCTCATACTTTTTCTAGAAAGGTCAAAAAGTAACTCGTATCAAAAAATGACAAAATATTCCATTAATAAAGTTTAATACAAATTTACCAATTGGGAAAAATTGACTTTAAAAAAATTTTAAAAAAAGAAAATAATATTACATATTTAGAAATCATGGATGGGAATGATAAATATACCATAGTAAATACTTATGAATAAACAATCTCAGATAATAATAAGATTGAAAAATTATCTATTACCTTAGGTATAATATGCTTCGTATGTATCAAAAACTCCTGTATAATCATTTAAATAATGTTACTAATTTATTCCATAATCATAATCCTTTTTATGATAAAATTTATGATCATATTTTCATTCATTTGTTAGTAACATTTCATTGTTACTCGTTATTCGGGTATTAACTACAGTATGTTTTTATGCATGTTTTGTCAGATAAGTTCTTATTCATATTTTTATGTTATAGTTATATCATATAAATAATTTTATTAGTACAATAAATATGATATTTATTCATTAAATTAATTTATACAATCATGGTTAAATAAAGATCATGTAGAATGAATCACATCGCATCGTGGAGACGGTAGGCCGTACGTACGCATGATCAATGATATCATTCCCAAAATTGGTGAATGTAATTGAATTGGAAGATGTATAATAGTTTAGAATCAGTATAATGTTTTAATAATAACATATAGTTATTATTTCCATAATTATACTCATCCAATTAATGTGGAGGTGAAAAACAGATTACCCTATAGCATAGAGATGGTAAGTCGTACTTACACACGTGAAGTGATTTATTTTTTCATAGGATGGATAGAAGGTGAGATATGGTTGTTTAATATTTATAATAACATATCAGTATATGAGTGATACTGATATTATTACTTTATAATGAAACAAATAATGAAGAGGATGTATAATAAGAAATAAGTTTGAACGAATCGGTAGAAGAGGTTACCTCTTCCTCAATGTGTTTCCCCTAAATCTCTTCTTAGGGCACCCGGGATGGTCTTTGAAGATTACCAAAACCTTTAAAATGAAATAAGTGAAGTTGATAAGAAAAAAGGGAAGGGTATTGCTGATCTTTAAGTCTTAAAATGAAGTTAATAGGTGAGGGAGGAGGCACCCTTTTATAATTGAGGTGAGGGGTACTTTTGGAAACCTCAATAATATTAATTTATAATAAAAAATAACCCCACGTAAAAACCTCCAAATGACCCACTTTTGAATATGAAATGTGATATGGTTGTAATATCATCAAAAAATAGAATTTGGACAGGTTATTTTGTCCATTTAAACCATATATTTTTAATTAACACTTAGTTGTTCTATTTAACTTTAATTGTGGTAATAACAATATATACATTTAATGGTTTTAAATATTTACTTATATTGTGTTAATTTACCATAAATGGAAATTTTGTGATATATTAGGCCATATAATTATAAATTTTTAAATTTAATTATTTTTAAATAGTTTTAAAAAAGTTATTTTTATAAAATATCAATAGTGTAAATTTTGACACTATTCATTTTTTTATTTTAAATAAAATCCAAATAAAATACAACATCGAAAAAAAAAACATTTAATATACTCTAAAAATATCCCAATAACATATAAAATTCATTTAAAACCTTAATTAATTCAAAATCTATTTATTTTAATATTTTCAAAATCAATTATTTGGTATTTTTATTAATAAAATAATTTTTACATCACTACTGTGTCATCCTTAATGGTAATTATTTAATTTCAAAAAATTATAAATAAATTTCTATAATGTAGGTAAATATTTTATATTTTCATATACTATCTATAGTCAATATTATCTCTTGGTTACCTATATATTAAAATTAATATACTTATATAAAATGATATTGTGTCATTTTTCACATTCATTAGTTTTTATTATATTCATGTAATATTCATAGGTATGTGGAAATTAAGTAATTAAATTTCAAACAATATATTATAAGTTTCAAATTTAGTCATCCAATAGGATTTTTACAGGTGTGAAGATATTTTTATAATATTATTTTTACCATTAATTACCCAATTTACATTTATCCACGATAATAGAAATAATTACCAAAGTTACATTTCATAATGCCCAAAAATAAAAGTATCCTATTAACATAAATCAGAACTAATTATTTCAAATGTGGAGTGATGTTATTAAAATTAAAAACATATAAGCTGCAATAATTAATTGAAAATCAATCCTTTTGTCAGAATGAGAAAACATATTTTTAAAAGTTAAAACATTGAAAAAGATTGAAATGTTTTTGTATATGAATTCAATGTAAAATTAATGATAATGAAATGAATTATATTTAATGATAAAAATATGTTATATTTATACATTAAAACCATTCAATATTATAATTTAACCATATAAATCATCTTGATGAAAATAGTTGTTTTCACATCAAATTTAGTGTGTTTTTACTATTCATCAAAACTTGAATGTTATCAAAAAATATCATAAATTCAGCCAAACTAATTTTTTATATACCACTTTAAAAGAAAATGTTTATGTTATCATATAAAAATTATTATAATGTTATAATATTAATTTAAAATTGGTTCTCCATTCAATGTCTAGGATTACCCTTTTAAAAACATATAAGTTTTTATACAACAAATAAGGTTTATTCACACTATATGATTAAAATATCCATTGGATGAATATAAAAAAATATTTTATTAAGTATATAACATATATATTTAATTAATTTAATTAATAATAGTAATTCAATCAAAAAATAAAAATATTATATTTATCTTAAATAATTGACAGCCAATGAATTCACAATGTATTTTCATAAGTTAGTTATAATTATTCCCACTAACCTAACAACTATTATATAATGGTTATTTTATAATAAGGGCATCTCAAAGTTATTTTAAAATCATGATTTCATGAAAATCATGATACTGAAGAATAAAAATTATTTAAAGAAAATATTTCATAAAAACATTTTGGTGTTACAAGGTGAAAGAGAAAGAATGTTGTCAATCAAAAAATTTAATATACTAGTACAATAATAATTCATGGAATGAATTAAGACTTAATTTTGTATTATTTTCGAATATATGAAATTCCAAAAAACACATTACCTTAGTTTGAAATCCTGAAATCCCCATTCACACTATGGACAACATCTAACAACATGAATAACTAATATAAACTGACAAAAATTCATGGATTCTTCCTAGAATCCATTCATAGTTTGAATATATATTTACGACATGAATATAAATTCCTGTTTTGAATATACAATCAATGTTTTACCTAGCTCCAGTTTCTAGTTTAAAGATTTTGTGTCAACTCCTTCTCCAAATACCTCTAAAAATACCCCAACTCCTTTAATTACAACCTTTAATACGTATCAAATCTGAAAAATGATGTACCTTAAAATTGGGGATATTGAATTTCTCCCCACTATAATAATTTATATCCCCATGAAGTCTTGATAAATAAGGATGATCTTAAAAGATATGAGGCCATTCCTCCCTCACCAATGCTTCACACTCAAATGTATCATGAGAATTTTATCCATTTATCCATAACACATTGACCAAAAAATAAACTTCCCATATAGAACATCGGATAATCAATGGTCTGCACTAGTTTATTGACAATATAAATATAAAGATACAACACAATCTCTTCCCAAATTAGAATATGGGAAGGATTGAGAAGATACTTCTTAAGCCTAGATATATGAAAAACATCATGGAAACCTGTCAACTATGATGGTAAATCCAACTGATAAGAAACCTATCCAAGACACTAACTGACCTCAAATTTTTCAACATATCATAGATATTTCTTCCCATATTTCCAAATATGGTGGTTACCAAACCAAGGATAAACATTTAATAAGACTCAGTCAACAATGAAAAACACTAAAGGATAATATCAATGATCTGAATATGATTTCTCCTAACTCTGAGATGTAACTAAGAATTGATGTATATCTTAGATCATCACTGACATCTCTAAAATGATACTTGGTCCATTAAAATAGGCCTCACCCACCACTGACCAATAAAGAGGTTACCAATATAGGAAAAAATAAAAATCCCCTAAGGGATCCATTCTAATCATTGGTTGGTAACTATTATTATAAGTGAACTCGCCCAGTCTCATATGGATATTAAATAATTCAATAAAATAAAATACATAAGAATAGATATTATACTCTAAATTATACATTAAATGTTCTTTCTAACCACCCAGATATGTATGGTAATCTATACTCAATCTGACATGAGTCCCCATCACATCATGGAGATTCTTCTATAATCGAGAGGTAAACTTGGGATTACTATTAGAGAAAATGGAATAGGGGACCCCATGTTCCATCACAATATATTTTATATATAACGTACCTAAATTTTTGACCTTGGGGTGTACTTAATAATAATTAAATGAGATGATTTCATCAACCAATCAATCATCACCTAAATAAATTCTTTACCTAGGGAGTCTATGGAAGTACAATGATGAAACATATAGACACCTAATCCCATTTCCAAACCGGTATCAAAAGAGGATGGAGTAACCCAAAAGTCACCAGGTTCCCTTTTTATATATACTAGAATTTGTATCAATGATACATATAATCAACAGTGTTAGGATTTATACCTGAACACCAAAAATTTCATCTCATTTCATATTACATATTCATAGTTCTAGGGTGAATGACCAACAAATAACTATGCCATTCATGAAAAATATAGTTCTTAATATATAATTGGATGAAAATTTTATTCACAATGTGAAAAATCCCATTATAATGTAGAGAAAAACCAGAAACAATATCCCTACCATATAACATTTCTTTAATTCCACCGAACTCATCATCCTACAACTAATCCTACAGAACAGACTTAATGAGATATGATAAAAATTGAAAACTAATTAGAACCATACCTAAATCATCCCCTTATACATCCATATGAATCTGAGTGAAAATACCCATATGGATCCACTCATATTTAAACTCCAGGATAGTATCAAATGGAACTTTCCTACTAAGATAATAGATAATGAAATTCCTCTACATTAGATAATATGAGGTGCTGATGTCAAATTATCAGAGGCACTCAACCCATTTATTCTTTATGAGGATTAATTCCTTCTAAAAAAAGATCTATCTTTGAATCTTGTGATCATAAAATACTATAAAAGTCTCCCCGAAAAGATATTGTCACCAATACTTAATATAATATATAACCACAATGAGATCTATGTCATCATTACTATAATTCTACATATACCACCAAATATGATGAGATTGGTACACCACCACATGATCATCCCATATAACCATTATCTATAGAAAAACAATAAAAGGATCAAAATATACCACATATCCCTTACCAAGCTCTGATAATATCAAAAACAGGATCTTATATCATAATTATTTAAATCTCTTAAAAATAGGTCTAAAATTTATCATCCCATAAGAATTTCATATTTTTTTGTAATAGTAGTAAAAGGTGATGTTAGTGTTGATAAATCCTTAACTAAATGCCAATAATATCCCGAAAGACCTAAGAATAATAGAATCTCAATGTTGTTCTGTGGTTCTTCCCATGATAAGAAAACCATAACCTTTTCCTCTTTGACTAAGAGACCATGATCTGAAATCACATGACCCAAAAAAATCATCTATTGGATCAATAAATTTCATTAATATATATTATTGTAATGGTGGGGACTCCTCAATATTTTCAAAACAAAATTTATATATTTCTCATGCTCACTGTTAGAACCCAAACAAACACAGATTTCATCCATGAATACCATAATAAAGTACTCATGATGTTGGTGAAATATATAGATTATCAAAGCCATAAACATTTTAGGAGAATTAATCATGAAAAAATTAAATTAATAGATATTTATAATGTATCCAATTTATCTTGAATGTTGTCTTAAGGATATCAAATTCTAAAACCTTAATGTAATGACAACCCAACCCAAGATATATTTTTAAAAACCAATTCACCCGTTTAACTAATCAAACAATCCATCCACAAGGGATAATTTTTATTTATTTTTAATATTCACCTAGTCTAACTTCTGATAGTATATGCACATATAAAGATAAACATCAAACCATTTTTCTATGATCATGGGGGTTACCAATAGAGAAACACTAGGTGAAAAAAATCCTTTTCCCATTAATTAATCCAATTGGATCTTGATATATTTTTTTTCAATAGGTTAGATATAATAAGAGGTTATAGAAATTGACTAAGTACCCAACACCAGATTGATCAGTAACGTTACCTACCTTTTTTAAGGAACACAAAAAAATTCATCTAATAAAATCTCAATGAATCCCTAAACAACTAGTGAAAGGTCTTTAAGAGAAGGAATATCACCAAGCACAACTATAATGACATATAATAGACTTTTGAGGTCCTGGTGGAAAGGTCATGTATGAGCAGACCTTGAGCCCCACTCCCCCTGGAACACCCAATAACTATCATTTTTAGTGGATAATAAAATTTGATGATGATAACTATCAATATCACCATGAGGGAAAACTATACAATCCATACTGATGGTGACATAGAAAATATCCATATCAAGAACCAAGAAAACCTATAATCACTCCGAATTAAATATAAATATAATACATACAGAACAATGAAACATATTATTCTTACTCTTTCCAAGAGGTATCACTAGCTCCATAATAAAGTACATATAATTTGTGATAATTTTCAACAAAATCCATGAAACAGGATGATATAAAAGAGTGTGAGGATCCTATATCACATAGACTAATTTTTATAGAAGATCAAAGAAATATAGTAACACTCACTACAGTCATCCCAAATTTACCTCCATCATAAAATCATCCTCTCTATGAAGATGATTCACTCCTAATGCCTATGGATAGTACCCTCTTGACTTTAATGCTTCTGACTACACCATAGTGGATATTAAAACTGATGATACTGAACCATATCAGAGAATAGAAAAATCATCGAAAAATGTCTACAGATATACTTGGTGGCCATAAGAACTATAATTATTCATGGGTGGTGGGAAATACCATCGGGTGTGCCAGACCATTACACAATGATACAAATTCAGGGTACAATACTAGATACAACTGATGGTGTAGAAGAGGTCTAATATTGATAACCACCTTCACAACCCATGTTATTATCATCACACTTCCTCTTCTTCCACTGCACACTTCTAAAACATAAACCAGGTGGAAGATAAGAGCTAGAGAATCTAATATTGCTCACCATTTCCAATTATGACATTATAGTCCAATCATCCATGATATCATATGTGTTGAGATTTAGTATTGTTTCCCTCAGAATTTGGGGATGACCTCCTTTATGGGAGGTTCAAACTTTCCAATCGGTTTCTAACAGGTTTGTTCGTAGAACCGGAAACATCCAATGATTTCACATCCATTTGGACCTACTTTCCAAAGGTAGGCGCTCATTAGTTTGTGGACTGATGAGTCTTAGGAATTTGCATTGGTCGAGAGGATGGGAGGTCGGAATCATCACACATTTTTGAGGGGAATTATTGTCTACTCCAGGACTCTCTTTTTAGATTTAAGTTATGTTTGTGAATCCTTATTACATTACCAAGTATAAAATGAGCTTTCCTTTATATCTGACAATCAATGATCGATATGTAGGAAATTTAGATAATCTTTTATATGTATTAGAGGTTCTTCATTGATAGAGAATCATCTGTATTTGTTAGAGATTCTTAGTCAATGGTATCCTCTGATACATAAAAGTCTCTTGGTCATTATGATGACCATGCAAGTTTTAAAGCCACTTAGTGGGGCACTTGAAGTTTATTGTCTTTCAGAAGGACATGGATTATTTCAGAGTTGGGATCGAACTCACATATGGGCTACCTACATATCCTTTATTAAAAAAAAAAGGAATCAGAACCCACGTAGTTCGAGTAAGGGAGTATGATGTTTATTATTGATGTATCAAATAAGAATGTCATAATTACTTTTACACTCTAATCTCACGTGAGTCATGCTCAGTGTGAGAAACAAGAGGTATTGGTAAAAATTAGACAATTGTGCCATAAAATATGAAATCATAAGAAATAATATGGGACTTATATATGTATGAATTCCCAGATAAATGAAGATTTGGATTTACTTCAGGGAAGAAATCCAGGAATAGGGTCCCCAAAGGAATATGTGCTTCATAGAGATATTAATACTCTAACTTGGGGCTTACTCCTGAAAAGGTGGCCCAAATTAGGAGAGGACTTATGATTGGGTTTTTACTCCTGAGAAGGAATCCTAGATCAAAGGTAAATTAGGACTGGTTAAGAGGAATTAAGACTGGGGCTTACTCCTAAAAAGGAGGCCCAGGTTAAGAGACTTGAAAAATTAAGGGACTTGGGGCTTACTCCTAAGGATGATGCCCATATTAGGGGACTAGGGATTATTCCTGAAAAGGAGGCCCAGGTTAATGAAATTATGGTTCGGGATTACTCATAAAAAGGATGCCCAAATTAGGGGACTGAGGCTTATTCCTGAAAAGGAGGCCCAGGAGGAAATGAGGATTTGGGGCTTACTCCTAAGGAGGATGCCCAAATTTGAGAATTATGACTGGGGATTATTACTGAAAAGGAGGCCCTAGGTTAAGAGAATTATGGTTGGGGCTTACTCCTGAAATGGATGCCCAAATTAGGGGACTGGGGATTACTCTTGAAAAGGGTGCCCAGGTTAATGAGTTCTCTCATCGTAAAGGATGAGGTTTAATGAATGAAATCTCAATCTTTAGTGACATAAAGATGTGTAAATCACCTGGTTTTGAGAAACATTCCACATAATTCCTTTCATATAAGGAATTAAAATTAAGAAATAATGCCATAAATGACTTTGAAGAGTGTCTTGAAGATTGAATCCTGAATAGGAGAGGTGGAATGGCTTAAGAGGGGTGAAATGGGAAAGAAGGGCACCCAAAAAGGTAGGGGCGCGCAAGTCCTGGCAGGCGCGCAGGTACTGTGTGGGCACGCAAGTCCTGGTCGCGCAGGTATACCTGCGCGACACATGGGTACCTGCACAATGGTTAACCAGCAGGGTAATACTTGAGCGACTCTTGGTTAAATCCTTTAGAATCATCTTGAGGTTCTTCCAGAATAGGGGCGCGCAAGTTCTATTGAAGGAGTAAGGCGGCGCGCAAGTGTGGCCATTTCCCTTAAGGGCTGGCCACTCAGGCGCGCAAGTGATTATGAGTTTCAACACTTAGGCCTTCCTCCCCCTCTTTAGATCTTCCGTTCTAGGTAAGAAATTACCTTATACGTGTTTCGGAAGATTTGAGAAGAGACTAGGGCACCAAGAGCTTAAATCTGAGTTTCTGGAAAAATACCTCCCCAAATGGGGGGCCCACAGGGTCTATTTATAGGCTGGAGAAGACCCCGGGCGGTTGTCCTTTAGGGTGCGTAAGTCACATGCACGACCATTAAGCATCGCGCAAGTGGACTTGCGTGACCATGAAGGAACTTGCGCGACCTATGGGAAATGTTCTCTTTGTTTATCCCTTTGTCATTTTTTTGATGTTTCTTCAAAGGCTGAATCAATTTGGACTAAGGTATTTATATTTTCCAAACTTTAGACTCTGTGAAGAAAAGAAGTGTCAACAAAAGTCCCCCTCAGAGCTGGATCCAAAAGAAATGAGGATTTGACTCTGAGGAAAAGAAGAAAACCAATGGAAAGGATGCACGCAAGTCTTGCAGTGCACAACACTGGCCGCACAGGTTCGAGTCGCGTAGGGCTGGAGCACACTGAATGTAGGTGCGCAGATGGGCCACCTGGCCTATAAATACACGGTCATTTGTCACACATAGCATCTGATTCCGGATTCTCGAGATCTCACCACGCAAGTCACCTACACCGCGCAAGTCTCTTCTTTCCTCTGTTTCTTCGCCGCCGCGCTGCTTTCAAGGTAATAGGACTTGCGTGGTGAAACTTGTGTGATAGAAACTTGCGTGACACATTTAACACTTGTGTGACACATTCATACTTGCGCGCCTTAATGCCTTATCCATTTTTTTCGAATTCTTTCACAAATTTTATGAACAATCAACTTACTTAAAAGTTAATTTATTCAAATTTTGTGCAGAATCAATGGCTCTTAGACCCGAAATAGTTGATGAACTGGCTAGAAAGAAGATTGATGATATGATGAACATCATTGTCCAAGATTATTATACTGTCAAAGATAAAACTCTTCTGGACTTGGCTAAGTATCTGAAGAAATATCATCGTGACTTCCCACAGAGCACTTATCTGCCTTTGTATGGCTATGGTCATCTGCGAGAAGTCACCATTCCAGAAGCAAAGAACTATCTTCCATTTTCATGGTTTCAGAATTACACCAACTTTTCTTCAACAAATATCTCAGGTGGAAGAGTATTTCTAAATGATGGAACAGTGGAGAAGGCCCACATGATGCATCATAGCCCTTGCACACCAGATTTGAAAGATCATACACCTGAGCTGAAACCACATTGTCATCCTTCAATATTCCGAAATTCTCAGATGGATCAATCCAAAGGCTGGAAGAAAAGTTGGGACTTCCGTCCTGGGGGAGGTGTGAAGCCAACTTGAATGTGGGAATACTGGGTGCGACAAACCTCTGTAGAGTTTGTCGAGGATATGAAAAGAGTGGCGATATACGAAGCTGTCTGGGTTGGGCAAACACATGTTTACAGACATGATAACTTCGTGCCGGAGATACTCAGCCACTGGAGTCCAGAAACCAATTCTTTCCATATGACTCATGGAGAAGTAGGAATCAGTCTGTGGGATATCCACAAGATCTCAGGGGCTCTAATTTTGGGTGACATGTATGATGAATTCATTCCACCCAAGGTGACTTGGAATGATTCAGAGAAGACTCATTCTTTAGCTCGAGAATTATTTAAGATCTCCCATAGGCTCAAAAGTTCAGAGACCTCATTAACTCATTATAGAAAGGATATTCATCTGGAGGAATGGATGAATATATTTCTTATTTATAAGAAAGAGAGGGAGCCAAAGGAGAAGGAGCCGAAAGAAAAAGGATCCAAGAAAAAGAAATCCAAGGATAAGAGGCCCGAACGTCCTACCACCTGCCCAAAACCTGAGAAGAGGGGTGCTCTTGGCACATTCTGGCCAACTCTAGAAGTAGGAGAGTTCGAGAAGTGGGGATATAAGGTGAATCAAAGGATCCCAAATAAGACTCGTCTAGCGGGCTTCTTAGCAATGTGGCTCAGTGTTTACCTCTTGACAGTCAGGGATTCTAAGGGAGGCATCAGGCCGAGGACCTTTGTCATTGCAGCAAAGTTAGCTGAGGGAAAAATGGTTGGGTTGGCTACCCATATTTTAGGAAAGATTCACAGGAGTTTACTTCATGTCTTCATGGGTAAATCTCTTTTAAGAATAGTGGGACCATTCCATGTTTTATGGGTATGGATTGCCACTCACTTCAGGACTTACAATTAATGTACAGAGTGGATTACAAATTCCTAGAAGTTCTTTCAGGCCGTCAGTGCAGGCATTCTCTAGAGTTTCTCCATTAGATATTAATGCCTATGCCATGAAAGTGAGGCTGAGCATGTTTAAGGAATTAAACTTCTTTTCCTATGAAAGTCCACCAACCGGGCGGTTTATTGATGATGAAACAACCCATTAAGATTTGAGGGCATACATGCTAGCTTGCAGGGATGGTGTGCTAGTTTCCAGGATTGACAGAGAAATTATATGTGAGGCCTATGCCCCATATAGATTTTCATGTCAATTCAAATGTCTGCAACAGATTGCTATATCTTTTCCAGTACATGTCAGGTTAGAGAAACATCCGATGGTTGCTCGACAACTATGGTTGCTGACATCAAGGGAGAAGACTGGGGCAGTATTTGATCTACTAGTTGAAAAAGAGGCACATAATTTGACTACATATTATGCCGAACACTGGATAGCATCATACCCCAAAGGGATATTGAATTACCCAGTTTATCAGGTGGGGAAAAGGAAGAGGACTATAGAGAAAGAAACCCTTCCTCATGAAGGCGATGCTTCCCCACTTGAAGTTGATTCGACAGAATCCTCCTCTAGAACTGATTCAACGGATTCCCATGATGGGGATGATGAGGCAAAACCAGTGGAAAAGTGGTTTCGTGCCCGATATAATCCTCCGGATAGAATTAAAAGACACACTCCATCAACTCCTAGTGAGTTACTTCATTGTGGTAATTCAATCACTGCTACTTTATAAAGCAATAAGTCTTATTTTCTTATTCTCTATCTGTAGTTGCAGGAGCTGGGAAGAAATTGAAGTCAAAGATTATAGAACCTTCCTCGCAGCCTTCATATCTAAGACCAGAGGCTGTCCAGTTATGGAAGAGTTTATACTATGGTACTGAGACCACCTGGCTGGATTTGTGTGAGGGCCTACAACTTCCTGGAATAGGGAATCTTCTGGCGTCTACAAATCTCAAATACGAGGATAACCCCAATGATGTGCGGGCTTACATCAGAGAGTTGGAAATGATCATATACGCCACTGATGAGTCTATTCCTATCACTAGGCGGGTGAAGGAAATGGTTGATCGTGGCACCACTGAGGGGGCTGATGGTTTTGGAGATGAGGAGTGGCATGAGTATGTGGCTTCTGAAGATGTATGTTTTATTTCACTATTTGCTTTGCAACTTGATTCTAGTCAAAGCTTTGTTACTCAAGGAAGTTATTTTCTTCATCTTGTAGCTTGCAAAGAAAGGAACCGAGGTTCCTTCTCTACATTATAGCCCTGGTGGTACTGCCATCGGGGCTGCTGCTGATTCTCCTCGCGAACCTGGTGAGATATCTCTAGGCCAACAGGCCATGAATGAGGCATTGGACATAGCCTTCCATTCTCCAATCCAAGTGCCAATAATGGAGACTACCGATACTCCCCAAAAACCAAAGAAGAAAAGGCAACGAAGGAGGAAGTCCACATCTAAATGCTTCATTAGCAGCGGTAAGTCCTTCGGGTAATCATGAGTTTATTCCCATGACCACATGGTTACTCATATTTCTGGGGATTGTAGGGCTTCTTTAATTTACCCCCTGAGGGAAAGGACTGATCCTCCTTCAAAGACCACAGAGGGTGCTATGAAAGAATCACAGATCCAATCTTACTTGGCTGCTCCTGGAGAAGAGATAGCATCTATTCCCAATATCCCTTTTGCTGTTGTTGCAAGAATAGAAGAACCTATTTCTGGTAAGTCAAAAATTCTTCATAAAAATGTTGAACGAAACACCGACTTACTTCCATTCTGTGATACTTCAGGTTAAACTCCTACATTAGAGCTTCTAGTGACTGTTGCAACTGATGCTGTGATTTTACCCAAAGATGCTGTCCAAGGTCAGGGGCTACAGGACATAAGTCGTCAAGAAGACACATCAAACGCTCCCACCGGTGAGACTAACCAGGATTCTAAAATATCATTGGATGAAATGATGAATCATGGAATGTATTTCGAAGAATTTTATGATCATGCTAAGTTTTCATGTGATTTATAAGACCTTGGGCGTGAGTGTTATCCTTCACCTAGTAAATTTTCTTATAATTTACACTTCTAATCATGACTGAAAATGATATGTAGTTCCATCCATAGAAACTGCTGAACTGCCAATGCCTGAAGAGGGTGTAGACATTGATGTCAACCCTACCATTGCAGAAACATTAGCTCAAGTAGAGATTAACCCAGTAAACCCTTCTGAGACCCATCTTGAAGATCTTGTTGAGACTGGGAAAGATGGGGAGGAGTCTTCTCAGGTTGCTGATCCAACATCGGGTAAGGGATAACGATATTTGTGATTGTACTTAATTTGCAAGACAATCGATTCTTTTGTTATCCTTTGAAGCTAACCAAAGCTTTAAATTAATCATGCAGGGCCATCAAATGTAGTGGTTAGATCTGGAGGTGAGGCATCAGCCTCTGCCCGAACGAGAATTGAAAGCGAAGAAGCATAGGTCAGTGGGAAAGAGTAGAACATGGCACTTCCTTAAGTTCATTAATCCCAGATTACATTCACCCCTGTGATGATGATGTTGAATCAGACCCAGAGGTGCTTAAAGCATTCAGATTTTCACGATGCAAGGCATAGAACAACATATAGAAAATCATATCTAAAGTTCCTTTAGAATATCTATCATCGAAGATCCCTCGATTGTCATCCCAGTTTGTCATGCTAGGACTCGGCGGTTTTGGATATGAAAAGATCCATGCCATGGTGAAACATGTCATCTTTAGGAGGGACCAGGAGCAAAAGTGTCACGAAGATCTGAACAGGGTGAAACTGTCAGTTAACATCGGCGAATTTGAGGCTGTGGTATCCCGAGATGAGGCTGATTATGTAGCCAAGATGAAGTAGCTGAATCATAAGATCAAAGAAAAAGTCGTCCAGTAGGTGCAGCTCCAGCAACAGTTAGATACTGTTACTGGGGAACTTGATCAGCTCAATAATTCATTGGAGGGAGCTCAAACTAATGGTATGAAAGCCATTGCAGATGCCAAGAAGGCACTCCATCAAGCTGAGAAGAGTGAAGCTGATTGAGTACACAAGCTTCAACTAGTTGCTGATGAAGCTCGGGATGTTGTACATCAAATGAAGACTTATGTTGATAGTCTTTTTTAATTACTTGGAAAAGTGAAGAGACTCCAATCTATGGATGTCCTTCTAACTCTTGTGAATTAATGAAAAACACTTTCACCTTCAATCATTTGTAATCATTATCTTTTGCTACATGCTTTAGATTTTACTTAAGCCAATGGGCCTAGTAAGCATATTTTGATTTTTACTAGGATTAATGTAAATAAAACTACAAACTTTGAACCTTTTAATTTCTCAATGTTTACCTAAATCATACAAAATGTATGTTTAGTGAGCTGGAACTTGACTTTTATTCAGAGTTCATTTGTCTTTTGTGGGCAGTTTAAAGTCATGCATGTCGAACATAAAAAGGCTAAGGTTTAAGGTCTAAATAGATTTGACTGAATGAATTAGAATTGACTCAATTACTTGAAAATTAATCTGAAAACATATTACCATACTCAAGTATGAGGGAAAATATGTAAGCTATGACTTAAGAATATTTGAATTTGAGGAATTAAATGAAAAAGAGCTAAAAGGAATTAGAAGAAGTAGTTCCCAAGAATGATGTTACCATTATTTAACAAACCCGTTAGGGGGTTGAATTATGCAGGGCCACCTAAGGGCATTGGCTGCATAGTCAAATAATAATATCTTTTGGATGAAAAGTCTGTTATGTAGACTGTTTATGCAAGGCTGCCTAAGGGCACGTACTGTATAGTCAGGAAAAAGAACTCTCAGAAGTTTGACATTTTTGTGACTAGAAGCCAAGAAAAGGGTTTATAAAGATCTGAAAATATTTAAGGTTAGGATTATGACACATAAAAATGGGTATTGTATAATGTATATAGAGATACACAGATCAATTCTAACTATAATCATGTTGTGGCTGGGTCCTGAATTGAAATGTTGGACTTCACTACGTATCCCATAAGGATGGGAATCAAGCCCATACGTAGTTCTTAAATTACAGTTTAACTTCGTGTGGGACAAAGGATTAGAGATCTTAGTTTAGGGTCATAGAGGTCGGACCATTGTAAGAAATATATAGTGTGTGTTTTCATGGGGAAATTTCAGCCAAGGGACTGAAAGTGGAATTTGGGGTTAGGACCAAAGACTTGGGGCTGGATTCGAGGGACACTCGAACGTTCCTACGTATCCCATAAGGATGGGAATCAAGCCCACGTAGTTCTAGAAATACCCTTTGTACAAATTTGGTTCGTACATGTGAAGGGTGAAAGGGAAATTTAGTACAATGATGGTTTAACCTAAGATAAAAGGTTTGGGCGTTGCCATGTTATGCACGTAGTCTTTGAAATGAAACATGATTGAAAAATCAATGTAAATAATGGTTCCCTCTCAGGTGAGGGTATCAAAGAATATTGTATTTTATTTCCATACTGGACAAAAGTTTTGTATATTTAAACATCTTATATCAAGGACGAAAGTGAACCAATGTAAATATATTGATTCTAGGGGCGGTTTCACAAATTAACATTGTATGAGATGGAGGTGAACCGATGTGGAGAGATTGGTTTTGGGCTTGAACCTTAGGAGGTTGCCTACGTACCCAGCCTGGAAGGAAAGGATCAAAGTCTGCGTAGTTAAATTAAAGAATGAATTAATGATCAAGTTGTTCTTGGGGACAACGACCTGAAAAATGATGTTGGGACTTACACATGGTTAGTAGCCCAGAGGGAGTGTTAAGGTTGAGGTTTTCTCCAAGATCACGTGATTCATACTCGGTGTGAGAAACAAGAGGTAAAAATAACCTTAATGATGCACAATTTAATGTCATGTAGGACATATGAAGGGACTATGCAGTTTAAAGTATTACAGTTAGGACTATTGGCGCTGCACAATTTAATGTCATGTAGCAGGGACAAAGTACAGTTTAATGTCATGTAGGACGTATCACGGACTTTCTGTACAGTTTAACGTCATGTAGTTAGGATGATGGGGACAATATAGTTTAACGCCATGTTGGACGAAAGGGGGACTGTGCAGTTTAATGTCATGCAGTGAGGACAAAAGAGTACACCATTTGACGTCATGCTGGACGTATTAGGGACTTTTATATAGTTTAACATCATGTAGTTAGGACGTCACAGTTTAATGTCTTGCTGGATGTAAGTTACTTTCAAATAGTTTAGGGTCATATGCATGGACCATTGATGACACAGTTTAAGGTCATACAGGACCTAGTTGCAGTTTAAGGTCATACTGGGCCATTTAGGGAAGTTTTTCACAGTTTAACGTCATGTGGGATAAAAGTAAAAATAGTTTAAGGTCATATGTATGGACCATTGGTTATACAATTTAACATCTTGCTAGACGGTTGTGCAGTTTAAGGTCATACCCGACCATTTAGGATGTATTTTGTGTTTATACAAAATACATCTTAAAAAATCTGGCATTGGTTGGAGTAGTGATGAATTCTCCATCCATCGAGATTAATGAATAAGCTCCATTGGAGTAGAACCTATGTATTGAGTAAGGTCCTTCCTATTTTGGATCAAGATTGGGAGGTTTCTTTCCTGGTATCATTGGAGTTCTGAGAACTAATACCAATTCTCCCTGAGTGAATGAACGAAGATGAAATTTTTTGTTAAAATCTCATGCTATTCGATTCTGATAGAATTCCAAGTGGTGAAAAAATGCACAATATTTTCTCATCTAACCGTTACAATTCATTAAATCGCTTTTGAGATTGTTCATCTTTAGATGATTGATCACAAATGGAAACTCTGAGAGAGGGTAGTTGAACTTCAATGGTCAAGACTGCTTCTATTCCATATACCAATGAATATGGGGTTGACCGAGTTGCAGTGCGGGTGGTAGTCCGATAAGCCTATAAAGCATGAAAGAGTTTATCAGTCCATGACCTCTTATCTTTATCCACCATCTTTTGTAGTATATTTGAAAGAGTCTTGTTAAAGGCTTCTATCTGGCCGTTGTCCACTGCATGATACTGAGATGAATGGTTGGATTTGATGTTGTATTCTTGATACAACTTCTTCACCTTGGATGAATAGAAGTTGGTGCCATTTTCCGTCAATATGGTATGGGGGACAACAAATCTGGAAATGATGTTAGACTTGATGGAGCTAACAATGCATTTATGACTAACTTCCTTGAGAGGTATTGCCGCTTCCCATTTGTAAAAGAAGTCAGTAGCAGTAAGAATGTACTTAAATTGCTTGGCCATAGCCGAAGGGTAAGGTACCACCACATCCATTCCCCATGTGGCTAATGGCCATGAGTATTTAGCAGTATGAAGAAACTCTAGAGGTTGATGAATGAAGTTGGCAAGTACGTGGCATGAATGACACTTCTTTGTGAAATCGACACAATCTTGTATCATTGAAGTCCAAAAGTATCCAAGCCTTCAAATCTGATCAGACAGTCTATGTCCAGACTTGTGGGCACCACAGACTCCTACATGCACTTCTTTCATGACAACCATTGTCTCTTCAACATCAATGCATCTGAAGAGAACTCCATCAAAACCACGTTTTTAGAGAATTTTCTCTAGGTGATCTAGGCTATCATAAAGAGTAAAATTGACCACACGTCGCCAGAATTGTTCTTTCTCGGCTCTATCAGGTGGAAGTGTTCCATTTTGAAGGTATTCCCTGATAGGTGACATCCATCCTATAGTATGACCATATGGTTCAGGAATGGGACTAATTTCATTAATTTCCTCTGTTCTGATTCGAACATAAGGTAAAATTGCATGACGGTGGGCAATACTGATGGTTGTCTCATCCCGATTTGGATCTTCCAGAGCTGTGGCTATATTAGCCAGTGCATCAGCTTGAGAATTTTGTGATTTTAGGAGATAAGAAAATGTCAGTTCTGAAGGGAATTCCGCCATTAAATCTCTGGCATAATCATAAAAAGGTATTAGTTCTTCTTTTCTGATGGAATAATCCCCATTGACTTGTTTGATTACCAGGTCTGAATCACCTTTCACCTTTAATTGATTCACTTGTGCTTGAAGTGCTAATTCCAAGACTACGATGAGAGCTTGGTATTCTGATTCATTATTGGTACCACCTTCCCACAATAAGAAGGAATAAGGTAACACTGCCTTTTCTGGAGAAATGAGCACAATTCCTAAGACAACTTTGTTGAATTTAGGATTTTCCATTTTCCTCCCTGTTGGACTTCTGGAAGCACCATCAAAATACATTTCCCATGCCTGAGGACTTTCTTGAATAGAGAAGACTTCTTCATCCGGGAGTTCAATATCTGAAGATGTGTCTTCCACTGAAGGGTGTTCAGCCAGGAAATCAGCCAGAGCTTGGCCCTTTATTTCATTTTGAGACACATACTGAATG
Organism: Viscum album; assembly: GCA_963277665.1. Taxonomy (NCBI): domain Eukaryota; kingdom Viridiplantae; phylum Streptophyta; class Magnoliopsida; order Santalales; family Viscaceae; genus Viscum; species Viscum album. Next base: position 298,829,143 of record OY728138.1, read on the forward strand.
TAGAATTGCTGCAAAATAAATGCCCACCTTGCCAGACATCCTGTAAGCATTGGATGACTAAGGATGAATTTGAGCGGGTTATTGCAAGATACCAATTAGACCTCGTGATGTTTCAGGTAGTGTCTCAACTTCTGAACTGCAAAGATTAATGCCAGACAACACTTCTCAATACTTGAATACCGGGTTTCTACTTCAAGCATTGTTCGACTGAGATATTAGAGGCTTTTTTCATTCCCAGCATCATTATTTTGAGTAAGAAAGGCACCCAATGATCGCTCTAGAGCTGTCACGTAGAGGATAAGTGGTCTTCCTTCAACAGGTGGCATGAGTACCGGTGGACTCAAGAGGTATTTCTTCAGAATATCGAATTCTTCTTGACATTCTTCAGTCCACTGGTAAGTGACTCCCTTCTTCATCAATTTGGTGAAGGGTAAACTTTGGCCTGCTAAATTGGTGATGAAATGCCGAATATAGGCTAAGTGTCCTTGAATTCCTCTTAATTATTTCAAATTTTTAGGATTTGACATACCAAGGATTGACTTGGTCTTCTCATTATCGACTTTAATACCACAATGGCGTACAAGAAAGCTGAGAAATTTTCCAGAGGTTACCCCAAAAGCACATTTTAAGGGGTTCATCTTCAAATTATGTTGTCGAAGCTTGCGGAATATGACTTCCAAATCAGACAAGTGATTAGAAAGTTGTTTGGATTTAACCACCAAATCGTCTACATAGAATTCAACAAACTTCCCTAAGAAGGGTTTGATGATATGATGCATGGCACGCTGATATGTTGCACCTGCATTCTTTAATCCAAAGGGCATTACCCGTTAGCCAAACACACCCTAAGGGGCTATGAAGGCTGTGGATTCCTCATCTTCTGGGGCCATTCGGATCTGATTATATCCGGAATATCCATCCATGAAGGAAAGTGCTTCATATCCAGCTGTTGCATCAATTAAAAGTTCTGTAATCGGAACTGGGAAATCATCCTTAGGACAATTTCGATTAAGATCCATGAAATCAGTGCAAACTCTAATTTGCCCGTTCTTCTTCTTTACAGGTACAATATTAGCCAACCACTTGGGATACTGAACTTCTCTGATGAAGTTAGATTTGATAAGATTATCTACTTCGTCTTCAATTTTGGAAGCATAAGTTGGGTGTGTTCTTCTCGCGGCTTGCTTAAATCCTCGATGTTCTTCTGATGAACCCTAATGATGAGTAGCAATATAAGGATCAAGCCCAGGAATTTATGTATAGTTCCAAGAAAATACATCTATATTTTGCTTTATAAAAGAAATATAAATCTCTTTCTCTTCAAGAGTCATGGCCACACTAATTAAAGTGGGGCGTGTATCTTCTTTTATACCCAGATTTATTTCTCTGAGTTCATCCACAGTGGTAGAAATACCCTCTTCAAATGCTGGAGGAGCATCTCTGAGATCTTCCTCTTCTTCTTCATCATGTATTATTTCTTCCATTTCTACTTGCATAGTAGATGATAAAGAAGAATTTTCATGATCATAAGAGATGTCAAAATTTTCATTTCTTGAAGAAGAAGCTTCCATTTCTGACCCGATTGATGATGAAGGGTCTTATTTGGGTAATAAAGAGGAGATGATGGATTGAGAATCGATATCATTGTTCACCTCCGATGTTGCTATAACTTCTTCTGGCCTAATTGGAGAAGTATAGACTTATTGGATTTCAGCAGATGAAATAAAGACATCACCATTTGTGCTTTCATTACTGCTTGGTGGGTTACCAATTTCTCCCATGTTGTCTGGAACGATTGCCGTAACTGACATTATGGATCATTCCATAAGAGTATTTTGATTTGGGTCTATCTTGTTAATTTGAGTGATAGGCAACACATAATCTGTACTCACATGTGTAAATGGATTTACTGGAATCTTCTCCAAAACATATGGAGCATTAACTTTGGTAATCTTCTTTGTTGTGGATTTCTCCCTTCCCTTTATGTGATAGAATTCCGCCTCAATGTACCGAGACTCACATGTCTTGAATGGGGCCTTATCACCATAAAATGTCCCAACTTGACCATCGAAACAATATTTGAGACATTGATGGAATGATGAAGGGATAACCACATGTTGAGGTAGCCAGGGTCTTCCAAGAAAGATGTTGAAGGGTGAGTCTTGATCAACAACCATGAAATCAGAATTGGATACAAGATCTTTAAACTGAGTTCTGAGTGTAACTTCTCCAAGTGGTTCTTGTTCATTTTTATCATATCCTTGTAACATCATGGTAGAAGGAGGTAAATCAGATTCCGTGAGTCCCAATCGACGAAGTGTATGAATGGGCATGAGGTTGACTCCTGAACCATTGTCAATGAAAGTTCTTCAGACGTCTATGCCATTGACCTCGTCAGACAAGTACAAAGGTCTAATATGTCCATGAACAACATCATCTTCATCTTCATCAGTAAAAGATATTATTACATGGAATTCTGCAGGATTATTCTCTATGTGATACACTTCAGCTGCAGCAATTTCAGTTTCAAACTCCTAAGGACTTGACAAAGCATCGATGAGTGCTTCCCAAAGATCTTTTGACAGATTCAGAGCATCCAGAATTGATAACTTGGCTGGTACATGGGCCAAGTGTTTCAATATATCATACTTTGGATCCAGAGGTTTACGTTTCCCAACAAGAATATGTGGTTTAGCAGGTACCTTGGAAGCAGATTCTTTAGAAGTTGATGCATCTTGTATCAGGATAGGAGTTGGAAATATACCTGGTTTTAGAAGATTAGACCGATTAGATCCATTTACTTGCTGAGAGGAAGAAGATGGAACCTTCAATAGGTCTTCCAAAATAAATGTGCCAGGACTGAATTTTCTATTGATAGAAGAACTTGCTTGTTCTTTCTGAGCTCACTGATGGTCTCTACCACGAGTTTCTGCTGCGTACACAGTTCTAGTAGGGGTAGAATTAAAATAGTGGCTTTTGAAAGATCCACGTCTTCCCCTGTATCTTGAGACCCTGGAACTTCCTCTGATTCCCCTGTTTGATACAGAGACTTCAGGCTCATTGAAATCGAAACTGTGACTGACATATAGATCTGTTAATTGAATCATATTAACAGAACCAAAGAATAACTCTTCGTCTGATGAAGACTCTGCCTGATTAGACTATTTAGGTTGTTCCGTTTGGTGGGGCGGTGCCCGTGTCTTTGAAGTAGATGGCATGAAGTCTTCTAGAGTCAAAGACAATTTAGGCTTTGACACATCCTTATATTATTCTAATTCTTTTTCTTTTTTTGAATCATGCCGTTTCTTTGAGGACTTTCCCTCTGACGAAGAGGGTTTTTCCTCAACATTCATGGAAGAAGACACAATCAGTTTCTTTAATTGTGTTCGCAAAATAGAATGAGTTCGGTTTATTGTCTTTCTGACCATTCAATCATCATACTTCGGTGAATTTTTTCTTTTGACTTCTTGCCATTCTCCTTCCTCCTCCGGAACTGTAGCAGTAACACATGCTACTTGAGCTTAAGAACCTTTCAGTTTGTCTTGTCCTGAGTCGACCATCTTTTGAAGGAGGTCTTTGAAGACAAAACACTCTTGGATGGGATGCCCCAACATTTGATAAAAGGGGAAATAATTGGGATGGTCTTCATATCCTTCCTTATTTGGCCTTTTGGGCCTTATCAATTGAACCAGATTATTTTCCAGAGTAAAAATGAAGTAACCAGGAACTTGTTCATTTCAGAAAGAGTATGTTTTTCTCTTCAAATCCTCAAATTGTTTTCATCATTAATCTCTTTGATCATCTGGACGAAACGGCCTTTGTTGTTGGCGATCAGGAGGTGGAGCCCTTCGAGAAGATTAAGGTTTTGAAGTAGAAACGGGTACAGGTGCTTGTTTAAGCATAACTGTAGCAGTTTCTGCTTTACCCATTCTCCTTCCTGGAGCTGATGGAATTACACGAGATTTAGCCTTAGCCTATATAAGGGAGTCTTCAATCTGCTGAGCGATTGAAGTAAGGTCTCGAAACCCTCCTGTGTATTTCACAGGGATTAACAACATGCGTAACTCATCACGCAAATTTGCCACACAGATTGGCAACAATTCTTCTTGAGGGAGTGCTAATCTTAGGGAATATGTTAATCCCTTCTAGAGAGCAATGAAATCTGAGACCCTTTCATTATCCCATTTCTTACCGTTTTTAATATAAAAAACTGTTGTCTTTGGCAAAGTTGAGCTGAACTAAAGAAGGAATTGTTGACAGAGATCTTCCCATCCAGTAATTAACCGGGATTGCAAGCTTGTATACCAGACAAAGGCTGGTCTTTGCAAAGTCCGTACGAAGCATCTGAGTTTAACTGCTTCTTGCTGCTCTAGAGTTCCCATCATAAGATCACAACAAGACACGTAATGCATCAAATGCTGTTCAGGGTCACCTGATCCATTGAAAATAGGGAATACAGGGTTTCCAAAACTGGATGGAGGAGAGATTGAATCTACCCATTCAGGGTAAACTTTATTTTCTAGTTGAACCTGCCCACGTTTCCCTTCCATAGTTTCTAACCGAGCTGTTAATGACTCAATAGTAGTTATTAACTTTTGAGAAACATCCGGTTGAACTTGGACTTGGGTAAGTGCAATGAATGGAGCTTGGACATATGTGGTGGTTGGTGCTGCAACTTATGATAGCACTGCCAACTGTTGTTTCACTTGACCCGTAGGATTAGACCTGTGAGGGTGTACTGATAGAGGAGGATATTATTGATCCATTTCAGTAGCTGCAACAAATTCCTTTGGCTGACTGACTCCAACACGCTTAAGAAGAAGACTACTCTGAAGTAGTTCTGCATTCAACCTTCTTAATTCCTTCTTTTCTTCCTCCTGTTGTGAAAACCTTTGTGCTAGTGAGAGCGATTGGCCTTCTCCAGAGGAAGGATATGTAAGATGATTATTTTCTCTCCCTTTTTTGGATCCTTTTCAGAGAGGGGAAAGTGGGTTACTCGAAAGATTACCTAGGTTCTGAGTAACCCTTTGATTTCGTGTACCCACACCTTCTTCATTTGTGTCGGTGCATACATCTTCTTGAGCAGGAACTTCTTCATCTAAGTCTCCTTAGTGAGCCTCATCTGGTGGATCAGAAAAAACAGTATTGATGACATTGATTGATTCATAACACATCGCACTACAGTCCTTTCTATCAGCATTTCTGTGATATTTTCTTCTTCCATGTCCTTGATGAGACATTTCCTTTTGTTGATTCGATCCTTCAAGAACTTCTTGACGAACCGTAATTTGGAGGGAATCTCATGATAATTTTTCTCTTCGTTCCTCTTGAGGCTTCTTCCCCAATCGAGAAAAGACCAACTTTCTCTGAGGAGGGGATTGATGATTTGAAAAAGACCCCAGTCCAGGGGACTGGGGCAGTTCCTGCTATTCTCGCTCAACTCCTAGAATCCTATTTGTTGATTCTGAGGGTTGGTTTAAAAGAGTCCCCAGTCTGGAGAGCTGGGGTGGCTCTTGACATGCTATGTCTGAGACTTTCTTAAAAGCTCTCCTCATCTTGCGAACCTTAGTCTGGGAATTAGATGGATGCATTAACCTGTATCCACTTTTATCACCTAGTTCAAAAGACCATTGGATGATTTCAGACACTTCTGTCACTTGATGATGTGGTTGCTATATATGAGAGGCCTATTCCCGTTTGCTTGATGTAGGAGTAATTCAACAACTTGTTCTATGTATTCTTGATTTTGAGAGGAACTAGTTGAGGCCTGTTCTTGGGAAATCTTTTGATTACAAACAAAGCCCATTGACTGTGGCCGGCCATGATCAATAACATTGCATGATACCATTTTCGGTGGGCTTTTCTGACTAGACAGGACCGTGAAATGCAGTTCTCCATGAACACCCCATCCTCTGACACGAATGCTAGATAGGGCATTGGCAATTAACTGACACAATCTTCTTAGTGCGCCAAGGCATGAATGTTGAAGGGCTCTCTGCTGCTTTTCAGCCTTTGGATATCGAGAGACTGATAGAGATGCCAAATCAATCTGATGTTGTAACCCTTCTATTATCTTAAGATCATTTTCATATTCTTCATAAGATAATACTTTATTTTTCAACTGACAAAGAGTTTTCCATATGTTGAGACAAATATCATGAATTTCATCTTCCGTCAACATTTTTGGAATGTCATACTGAGAGTCAGCCAGAGGCCAAAACATGACTGGAACTTCACCTTTCACCAGTTGTTTTCTCATGTTCAGCATTTCCTCTTTATCATTTGATGAAGATTATTCTACCTAATTTGACCAGAGTTGGTGCTTCCTTGTTGCTTCATTTGATTCAACAGGATTGGTAGAGAAATCAATGATCAAACTAGAAGATGCATGACTTAGGGGTGGTTAGGAGAATGAACTACACTCTGGGCTATCTTTTGATTGAGAAAGTATTTCACCTACTAGAGATGAAGCATCAGACATGACTGGTTTCACATTTTCAAGTGCCTCAAGATAGAAGGTCTTTATCGGCACTAAATTGTCCACTGGAGCATTTTCCGGGCAATGTGCATCACTACTGCGGAGAGGAATTTCACAGCGAAATTAATCATTATGGGGAGGACCACCATAATGGGTTACAGCAAAAGATGAGATCTCTTGCTCCTTTGTCTTCTGACCACACAGAGGGTTCCTGTGTCTCTCATCTTAAGATGAAATTTCGAGATCGACCGAATTGTCATAAAGAAAGCCTTCATGAGGAAGTTTATGTTGAAGACCTTTGGAATTAATGTTCCCACTATTAGGAAATGAGGGAGTAGAATCTTGAATTTCAACAGATAACTATCTGAGGGCTTCAAGAACTCCAGCATTGAGCAAGGACTTGTTACAGATTGTCTCTTGATCTCCTAACTTTGCTGGGCGGGTCTTTTTCTTAGACGCCTTCTTACTCACCATGGAAACCACTTGTTAATGAAAGTGGCTACTCTGAGTAGGTGTATGTGCCTGATCAGGAAAGATGGCCAGGTTAGGCTGATGATCTCCACTAAAATCAGGTGTATGTGCCTGACTTAGTTGTCCGTATGATATGGGGGAGTATGCCCCACAACCCTCTTGGACTGGAACAGATGTGTCTGTCTGTTCCGGAGTTAATTTTTGATGTGTCACTCCACTGGTAGGGATAGATTTATGTGTATTTCCCTGAGATGCCACTGAAGTTGTTATAATATCCTGGCAAGGGTCCAGAATATGAGAAGGGATTTTCATGTGCTCTTTCACCATTGATAGAATATGCTTGGTGACTTCATCTGCCGGAACGGGGATATACGTCCATTCCGGGATTGGAGTAGGTGTATGTGCCTGCTCTTGTCCTCATTTTCCTGTCAGTGAATCCTGACAGTACTTAAGTGTGGGGGCAGAGAGTTGAGTCTGCCTCCTATTTTTCGTCAGAGCTTTTCGACTGACTTCTCCGAATGCTACCAAGCGAGACTGTTGGTAGGCTTGATTAATACTAGTAGGTGTATGTGCCTACTGATTGCACTTTGCCGAACGTGGTCGATGAGATCCATCATATGTAGTCAAACGAGCCTACTGACTAGCTGATGATGTATAAACAGGTGTATGTTCCTACCTATAGTACTCCACCGGAATTTCCTGACGGGATTGGCGTGCTTCTACCAAAGGAGTCTACTAGACAGCGGGATTAAAACGGGCAGGTGTGTGTGCCCGCTCATTTCTTTCCACCAAGTTAGGTTGGCGGACTTCTCCGGAGATGGAAGAGATTAGAACCTGCTCACTGTTAACTAGATTCCGCCTCTGGCAGTTCGTCTTGCCTGCTCGGGTTCGAGGAACCTGAGCCGAATTCTTGGAGTCGGTACCCTCATCATGTTGAGGGCACACTGCCGCACGAGTCTGGCGACGATTGTTAGTGGGAGCCCTCAGGAAGGACTCCTGTCTACTTGAATTAAGGCCTTGAGGGACCTTCTCATTCACCTCCTCAGAATAAGGGAGCGAATGGTGATTGCGTTCCAGGGATAACGTCCCGAAACGGTTGGAGACGGTAGTCAGCACCGCCTGCTTCTTGATCACTGGTCGTCGTTGTCCGGACGACCAGTGTGAGTTTTTCACTTGGAGGGCTTGTCGGGAAGCCTCCAGAGTTGGAATGGTACCGTGTTGATGGTACTTCTTAACCAGCACGTTTGATACCCAGCATTGGAGATGCTGAGTAGGTGATATCATCCTCAGAGCAGATGACCATCCAGCAGGAGTAGCAGCAGTGGCATTCCCAGCAGCGGTATTCACAGGTGTGAACTTGAGAGCGGCCATTCTGGAAATGCAGAAGATCTTGGAAAAGAGTGCCTGTTTGATATAACAGACGTAATCAAGATAAATTCAGCCACGACATCTTTTGGATGAGCACATATGTCAATGATTGTTTTTGTTGGACCTCTCATTGAGTTTTAAATATGGGCCTAACAAATAGGTAAAACATCATTTTAACTTGGTTAAGGATTCACGTCGGGTTCACCATTTTTTGTTTCCCTCAGAATTCGAAGATGACCTCCTTGATGGGAGGTTCAAACATTCCAATCAGTTTCTAAATGGTTTATTCATAGAACCGGAAAACATCCAATGATTCCACATCCATTTGGACATACTTTCCAAAGGTAGGTGCTCATTAGTTTGTGGACTGATGAGGCTTAAGAATTTTCATTGGTCGAGAGGATGGGAGGTCAGACTAATCACACCTTTTTGAGGGGAATTATTGTCTACTCCAGGACTCTCTTTATAGATTTAAGTTATGTTCGTGAATCCTTATTACATTACCATGTATAAAATGAACTTTCCTTTAGATCTGACAATTAATGATCGATATGTAGGAAATTTAGAGAATCTTTTATATGTATCCGAGGTTCTTCATTGATAGAGAATCATCTGTATTTGTTAGAGATTCTTAGTCAATGGTATCCTTTGATACGTAAAAGTATCTTGGTCATTATGATGACCGTGATGGTTTTGAATCCACTCAGTGGGGCACTTGAAGTTTATTGTCTTTTAGAAGGACATGGATTATTTCAGAGTTGGGATCGAACCCACAGATGGGCTACCTACGTATCATTTGTTTTAAAAAAAGGAATCAGAACCCATGAATTTCAAGTAAGGGAGTATGATGTTTATGATTTATGGATCAAAGAAGGATGTCATAATTACTTTTACACTCTAATCTCACGTGAGTCATGCTCGGTGTGAGAAACAAGAGGTATTGGTAAAAATCAGACAATTGTGCCAAAAAAGATGCAATCATAAGAAATAAGATGGGACTTATATATGTATGACTGCCGAGATAAATGAATATTTGTATTTACTTCAGGGAAGAAATCTAGGCACAGGGTCCACAATGGTATATGTGCTTCACGGAGATTTGAATACTCTAACTTGGGGCTTACTCCTGAAAAGTAGGCCCAAATTAGGAGAAGACTTATGATTGGGTTTTTACTCTGGAGAAGGAATCCCAGATCAAAGGTAAATTAGGACTGGTTAAGAGGAATTAAGACAGGGGCTTACTCCTGAAAAGGAGGCCCAGGTTAAGAGACTTGGAAAATTAAGGGACTTGGGGATTACTCCTAAGGAGGATGCCCATATTAGGGGACTAGGGATTATTCCTGAAAAGGAGGCCCAAGTTAATGAAATTATGGTTGGGGCTTACTCTTGAGGAGGATGCCCAAATTAGGGGACTGGGGCTTATTCATGAAAAGGAGGCCCAGGAGGAAATGAGGATTTGGGGCTTACTCCTAAGGAGGATTCCCAAATTTGAGAATTATGAATGGGGCTTATTCTTGAAAAGGAGGCCCTAGGTTAAGAGAATTATGGTTCAGTCTTACTTCTGAAAAGGATTCCCAAATTAGGGGACTGGGGATTACTCCTGAAAAGGAGGCCCAGGTTAATGAGTTATCTCCTCATAAAGGATGAGGTTGAATGAATGAAATATCAATCTTTAGTGACATAAAGATGTGTAAATCACTAGGTTTTGAGAGATATTCCACAGAATTCCTTTCAGATAAGGAAGTCAAATAAATAAATCATGCCATAAATGGGTTTGAAGAGTGTCTTGAAGACTGAATCTTGAATAGGATAGGTGGAATGGCTTAAGAGGGGTGAAATGGACAAGAAGGGCACCCAAAAAGGCATGGGCACGCAAGTCCTGGCAGGCACGTAGGTACTGCATGGGCGCGCTAGTCCTGGGCGCAGAGGTATACCTGCGCGACACATGGTTACTTGCGCGATGGTTAACCAGCAGGGTAATACTTGAGAGACACTTGGTTAAAGCCTTTAGAATCATCTTGAGGTTCTTCCAGAAGAGGGGCATGCAAGTTCTATTGATGGAGTAAGGTGGCGCGCAAGTGTGGCCATTTCCCTTAAGGGATGGCCACTCAGGCGCACAAGTGTTTATGAGTTTCAACACTTAGGCCTTCCTCCCCCTCTTTAGATCTTCTGTTCTAGGTAAGAAATTACCTTAGAAGTGTTTCAAAAGATTTGAGAAGAGTCTAGGGCGCCGAGATCTTAAATATGAGTTTCTGAAAAAATCCCTCCCCGAATGGGGGCCCACAGGTTCTATTTATAGGCTAGAGAAGACCCCGGGCGGTTATCCTTTAGGGCACGCAAGTCACTTGCTTGACCATTAAGCATCGCGCAAGTGGACTTGCATGACTATGAAGGAACTTGCGCGACCTATGGGAAATGTTCTCTTTGTTCATCCCTTTTTTGATTTTTTGATGTTTTTTCAAAGGATGAATCAATTTGGACTAAGGTATTTCCCTTTTCCAAACTTTATACTCTGTGACGAAAAGGAGTGTCAACAAGTATATATATACCTATGATAAAATTTCATGTCACGAACCCTAAAGGTATTTCAGTGTCCTCAGCTAAGCATTTATCACCACCTTAGGATAAAAAATAACTACCTCCACAAAATGGTTGATATACTATAACACTAAATGATCTCTCTAATATAAATAGAGGAACTCCTAGGACTTCACTATGATCAAAGATCATGGTTGGAACTGATGAAAGAAAAGGGTGATGAAACCCTTCCACTTTATGACTACATACCGATTTTCCTGAACCATAAAATCCCACAAACACTTTCTAGGATACTCACGCTTCAACATTATATATTTAACCTTAACATAATCAAGTATCTTTAGGAATTCAAAGATAGGATTGATATTATCCTATAAGGAATTTTCCTCTTAGGGTTCATTAAAATCATTAAATGATGAGGGATTCTCATGTATGAACTCTCACACCCTATCCCTATCTTCTACAGATCTTGGTTGCATATCAATAGCTTGGTTATGAGCATGAGGCATGTTCTAGTCCATGAAAAATACTACTTGTATAATAACCTATTAGAGAATCTTATCAAGAGAATGATTCCATTGAGAAACAATATCTGATGTACCCTCATGAGGATGCCATAAAATATGTCTCAGAGGCCTATTTATATATACCAAATACATAAATAAATTGATCATAAAATGAAACAATATTAGTTTAAACCCGAATAATATAAGTAGAAATTGAGATCGAGTAAAAATTCAACAGAGGTGACAAAACACCCAATATCTTATGGTGACTTGAGGTGTGTTATGACAAGAGATATCCAAGAACTCACCATAACCTACCTCTCAAGTCCCAATAATACTATATATTATATATATATCTGAATACGGAGCATAACCATGATTTTATACCAAATTATCACATACTAACCTGAAAAAAACATCCAACTAGACTCCTAACTAGTCTACCGTAGGACCCAAAGGGCGTTCTCGATCCCCACAGGCTGGCGACTAGTACCCAAGAAACCAACCACCAAGGGGGACGATTTTACCTAATTGAAACAAGATACATGACATATATATAAGAAAGAGACTGGAAAATAAATTTTTCATAAACCAAAAGAGTTCCAATGGCTGAAATACAACCAAATGTATATAGATAAAAACCAATGTATAAATCCACAAATAAAACAAAATAATGGACAAACAAAACTATACACCCCTAATCCATGTGATATAAGGGTAATATCTCAACATACCTCCCCCAATTTATCAAGCCCATATGACTAAAAACGTCACTGAATCACTATGATATCTTTCCATTTTCTATATCACATAAAATATGGTGTACACACCCTCAAGGAAGTGTGTATGGTATGAACTAAATACGCTAAATATGATCCCATCCAGGTGTTCCATAATAAGTCTTAATACAATAATACCAATAAAATTGATTTAAAGTAAACAATGGAATGAAAATCACTTAAACAATTTTATATCAAAATAATTGTAACCAATTACCTATTTTCCAAATATTTTTTAAAATTGAGTAATATAATTTCAAAGAATAATTTTTGTAAACAATTTATCACTTTCAAAGAATGTATCTTATCATATCAAAGAAAAAATAGTAAAAATACAAATAACATTGGAAATCATCCATAAGATAAAAAAGGTCATCCTAGCTAGGTAACTCATACCTAAATAACAAAAAATAACTATTGTGAACCCATGTCCCTAGAGTCACTGCATATATAAACTATGTAAAGAAGAAAACCCTAGATATTTAACCCCTTAAAATATTAATATAAAGTTCCTATATTTAATATACATATGATATAAGAATGGAATAACACCTTCATAATTAAACCAAATTACAATTTTATTGGACAAGGCCCAATACTATCCCCAACATAAGTACTGAGGGATCCCATGTGAAATATATATCAAATCAATTTCAATGTGATTATTATCCAAAAAACCTATTATTCAAAACATGATTTGAAAATCATTTTCACAATACATTGAAAATACCTATCTTTTACCAAAACTAAGGGAAAACCCATATTTCATCAAACACCTTTTTTACACAAGCATATCAATCAATTCAAGTATCAGTCAATTAATTTATTAAACCAATTCTAAAATTAAGAGAAATCACTATTCATAGAACATAAGCTACAGGTGGAACTGCCTACCTCAAACTTGGATTCCACACTAACCGCAATGACATCCATACTCAATAATACAAGTAAATACAAGAAAAAAAATGAAAGGAGGCCCCAAAAATGGTTCTTAGATATTATAATCGATTGAAAATAAGGAAAGGGGTGAAAAGAGGATTTATTATTACATACCTCAAAGATCACACATTGCGCACTACAACCAACAATAGATTTGTCCTCTGGGAGATAATACACGATAAATAGAAAAAGTATCAAAATATATCACGAAATGATCAATATATTCAAAAAACACATCACATAACCATTTCCATCATAAGATATCAAGAGGGAATGTGATATATTCAACCAAACATACCAATCTAATGGAAACTAATAGATCTAGGATTTATACACCAAGAAAAGAATTTTGGAGTGATTTGGATCATCCTAAATTTCTTAGATAAGACATAGGGTTCATGTAAAGGATGTAGAAGCAAAATGAGAGAGAATTAGGGTGCTAATAAAATTTAATATGACAGAACATGAATTATTGACAATGTAAATTATAACATCATGTCATGAAATTTTAAAATGAATGATACACTGAAAAAAAGTTTCCTTAGACTGAAATTCTAAAAGAATCATTCATACTATGAAAAATATATCACATTGTGAAAAAATTTCATTCATTCATTCAAAATTAAATGATACAAGAGTTAGGTGCTCAGAGGGGCCTGAAATAGTGGAGACTTAGCACATCTGCATGAATATACATTAACGACATGAATATACATTGACAATGTAAACTAGATCCTACAACCATTTCTCTAGATTTTGATTCAAATCATTCCCCAAAAACCCATTAACATACCAAATATCATTTAATTACACACTTTATGATGAGTCAAAGATTTAAAAAACATGTACCTTAAAATTGTAGATGAAATATAAAAGATTTAAGAGATTATATTTCCTTTATTGGTGAAGATGGGGCATCTATAAAAAGAGGGAAACATGGGAATTTGGTGTGATGAGTAATCCTATACTAGTGGGGGAGATAAGGTTCATAATAGATACTCTCATTATACCCATCACACCCATCCTACTCTCGTATCTAGAGACATACCTACCCCTACCCTATCCCCTCCATCTTGATTCTCCAAAATAGGGAAGTCCCAATTCATTGAGGATGCATTGGAATACATTATGGGAATATATGACAAAATTTTTATAAATTACGAGATATCATATAACCTACCACCTGTTCTATACCATACAATAACACTGATGTCACCACCATGCACTGAAAATCACCAACCAAAGATGAACCCACCCCATTTCATGCTAAAAAACTGTTTATCACTGACCTATCATTCTACATCGATTACCCATATTACCCAAACACTATCCACTATATTTGAGGTACATACTTGAAAAACAGTAACCATCAAAAAATTATTTAAGTCGACCATATACTCACTATTTGGAAATTTTAAATAACTAATTTGGATGTAGTAGATGATGGGTAAGGGAAAGATATTTAGTTCTCTAATATATTTCCCCTTTGTAGATTCCACAGTGAGATGTATGGACTCCCTCTCGATCAAGGATAAGTTAAAAAGGTGGAGGCACCAACTTCAAATGTTTTCTATGATAAACATATGTGTATGAAAATTGAGAAAACTCCTACTATAGAGGAATAAACCATAGAGGCTACCCTAACTTTAGAGACAACACATACAAATATAACATTTTTTGTTTGTACGACCGACAAGATTCCACCAATAATGATACAATATAATATTACTCAATCCACAAAACATGAGATAATTACTAAGATATTATTAATGTAATAAGATAAAAACACCATAATTTACTCACTTATTTCATGGAACCATATATTTAAGATACTGAATGTTATTCTAGAGAAAGTTTGTATACCTATACAGAGAGTAGTCTCTATGAAATTTTCTTCTACACGCTTTGGTACAAGATGCTATGAGAGAGGGGATGATCTATGAGGATGATGAGGTTGTCCTTATAGAGTATTTTGTTTAACATTCCCTCTTTAAAACTAAATATTTATTTAAAGTCCACAAGTGGGATCATGGCAATGTTAAATAGTGGAGACCAAGAGAATATCTAAGGAATATAGAATTAAATTTTAGTGGATGATATCCCAAGATAAAGAATATTTAAAGGAGGCTATCTAGTCTACATTTTGAATCCACATGACCAAAAACATTGTTCCCCTTCCACAAGGTGTGTTTGATATTTATTCAATGGTCAAGAAGAATCTTACATTCCATTATATAGTAAGTATTTGAAAAGTTTTCTTGGGAATAACCCTTCAAATATGTATCCAATAAGTTTGGGTTCATTCTAACTTCGCACAGGTTAATATTATATGGTTTAATTAAAATCATACCACTCAGTATTGACTAAGTTTCTACGATAAGTGAGTTTTAATCAACAAAAAACTACCAAAATCTTTGATAACAGATCCATGACAATCCACAATGATCCCATATCTACACATCAAAACATTCATACAAACCCCATTGGTATTTAGTTTTAACCCTTTGATCGTATTCACTCATTCCACCCAATGGCCACACAAGACCAATGAACTTAATACCTTTTATTATCTAGAAAGCTGAAACATACTCTAAAATTTGGTTGAATTGGAGATTCCTAGACGTGTCATTTCAAGCTAAAAACTTAAAGGAAGCAATTTGAACTTTAGGATATCAATATTCACATGAGATTCCAAATGTCTGGTCTCACTACATGGCTCCCATATGAACCATAAAATTGAAAAAAGAAAATACATAGTTGCACAAATCTAGATAAAATAGTTACACTTTATAAAATAAATATGAAATAATCTACCCAATGATATTGGGAGAGTTATAGATTCTTATGAATTCCCCTAAGAAATACCATTTGAAGCTCTCTCAGTCACCTTGCATAAATAAATGATCTATAGGTTACATGTTAGTGTGAATGAAATAAAAGAATATGGACACCATATACACATAAATATGTTAGATATTATCATATCTAAGGATGTCCGAATGTAAAATATACCACATTATAAAACTAATATTAGCATGAATAGAATAGTTACACAATAAAAATTCCCAGGAGTCTAAGTTTTTGGCCACATGAGTGAGGTTTTGACAAGTACTAGTGGAAAAGAGACAAGAGATGGAGGTGATAAAGGCTATAGGTAATGCTTTTTTAATATATTGATGTTGAGATATAAATTATTATACTCTTCATAAAAAATAAAATTGATAAAAATAGAGTTTTGAAAATCATTAATAACCCACAATCTCAGAACTATATAGCCTGAAAAAATAGAGTAAGAATCTAGATCAGTTGTCAAACCAGAAGGAGATGATCCTAATGAAAATAATATATATATAATGTTATATTGTGGTCTAGTAAATGTCATATAGAATTCACCAAAACTTGTAAAAATAGTTTTAAGTCCTAGCTTATCTCAAGACCATTACTGTATTTTTCATTTTTATGGTAGGCCTATAGGGAATGAGATACAAGATAATCACATGAAAATTTGGATGGAAGTTACAACATCCATTATCCTAAAACCATGATGTTGATAACTACCTCATCATATAACATATCCAATTGGGGATAAATAACCTAGTGAATATGACATCTATATCGGGAGTCCCAAAGTAACACATTAAGATTATTTTCAATCCTTTTAATGAATGATTTGGGAATAGGTATAACAAAACTAATTTGAGTCAACATGGTGATTAACATACTGTTAATAATGGTGATCCAACCTCAATTTAATGTGTTTTTTCTCTTCAAATTAGAGACCCTACCTATAATCCTATCAATGGGACCATAAAATTTACAAATTCTTAATATCTCTATGGATAAGGGGTACCCAAATTAGTTCACCAGGATAATTCCATTAGAAAGACCCATCATTCTTTTAGTGAGAAGGGCATGATGGGAAGATAATATCTTGGATATATATACATTTATTTTAGACCTACTGATAAACTGAATACTCCACTTCTCATATGTATTGATTATGTTAAGGAATTGTCTAATTGAGTGGGACTTTATATTAATAAATAAAGTCATTTCATCAGTATAGAAAATTTGAGAAATACCTCGTAGCCGAAGCCTACACCTAGAGGGATGCACCTCATTTTTAGAAACAAAATTTTCTATATTTTACCAAGGATGTATTAAGGATGTATAAAGTGTAATATATATAGAGTATTCCCTTTAAAATTTTACAATATGATTTTAATAATACATACTTCTTTCTCAAGATAAAAATAGAGAGATAAGGAGAAGAAAAGATATGGATGATTATGTCATAAGTCCACATTGAAAAACCACATTATCTTAAAACCTATAATATCAGTCTCTATTCAATTCTATCATAATATTTTCCATGTTTATTTTCACAGTGATACTAGTCCTAACCACTTTATGATAAAAGTACTCCAATATATATTAAACTAATATTAAATAAACCTTGATTCATCTCCCTATGATAAAATTGTTTTTTTCGTGATAGATCATTGAAGGAAGGAATTAATAGATTTTACTGTTAATTATCTTGTGTTGGATCTTACAAGATATGTTTTATGGGATTATAGAATTATATTGGATGAAAGAACTAGGACGAGAGGCATTTAGGATAAAAACGAAGGTGGTGAAAAAGGATACTCTCACAAGAGGACCTTTAAAATAGTCCTAAACCATATACATAACCTAAAATTTAATTAAAACCCATGAAATTTCAAAAAACAAATCTAAAAACTCATTAGGTCTAGAGTACTATCTCGACTGAGATATTTTTTATCTCACCTAACTTCATCTACTGAAAAGATAACTTCTATTTTACTATTTTAGTAATCTTTAATCAAGAATTGAATGTTGAAATAAGGTAAGTGACTTGTTCCAACATTGGATGAAATTTTTCATTATCCAACCTAAAAGATATATATAAATTCTAGAAATTAGTGATTTATAATGGACTTATAGACTCTTAATTACTAATGATTAACCCACAATCCATTTTTTAGGATGAGATTCACCGCAAATTTTCATTATTTGTTACAATAAGAGAAGTAAGCCAAATTTATATCTCATTTTCCAAGATAAAAAAATTGATCTAACTTTGGCCTTTCATTTTTCCCCTTCTAGTCTGGCTTCTATGTATTCTGGTTTTTAGACTTCATCCATATACCTTTTATCATCTCATTTCTCTTGAAAAATGGAATCCAATAATTCTTTATCCTTTTATAGATCATCTAAACCGTTGAGATTTTTGGGGTTTTCACCACCCATTAAAGAATGTGTTACTTCAACCACCTAATTTTTTTAGAGAGACACCCAAGAGTTCCCTTTCATGTTTGAAACCTATGATGTTTTCATAATATATAGGAATATATTAACCAAAAACCATTTTTTAGAGAAAAAGAACCTTCAAGAAACCTGAGAAGAATTATTTTGTTTGATTAATAAATTAGGAGTGATCAGATAGAGAAAAAACCAAGTGGGAGACCAAAATATAAGATAATGGGGAGATAACTTAGAAGTAGGATAGAAAACAATCAACCCTACATCACATCCTCCCCCTACCTTGTTTGTAGTTAAACTAATTCAGTTAATTACCAAAAAATCCCATCTCAATGAGTTTAGAGTCCCAAATAAGGGACCTTAAGTCCATCATAGAATTTCTCAAGAATTTTTGACCATATTTTGCATTTTTATTCCATTTTTATCAACACATCATATATATTATTTGAGATTTCTTCCACTTTAGTTTAAAAATGTGATTTTTTTAATTTAATCATGGAGCAAGTATCTTTAGAACCACTTGATTTTCCCCCATGATTGATCGTGGAGAAAACATTACCTTTCTAGAAAATATTATTAACAATTATAACAAATTATAACTTTATTGGTGGAAAATTTTCAATGTCACATTTTTATTTCAATATATAATTGTTTTAAAATGTTTACCAATATTATTCATATTCTTTTTTTTCATTAGATATTTTTATTAATTCATATAATTATCATATTTTATACCATGAATGTATTAAACAATAAAAAAATCCCACTCCTTATAGGTACTCTAACCCATTTTACATATTCTTTCTAGTATATTTTTTCTTGAAAGATTCATTGGATATATTTCACTAATATAAAGTTATTTTTGATAATATTCAAAACAAAATGATTTTAAACAACATTAATACGATACAGTAAATTTGTATAAAATTTAGTCCCTTTTAAATCTAGAACAATGTAGTGACCTTGTTTTTTTCCAAGTAAGACTTCACTCCATTTTTGGTTTCAAAGTTTGAGGACCTCCCCATGGGTAAAATGGTAAATTTACTATAGTACACAACCTCAAAAAAATTATTTGATTGTTTTGTTGATTTTGGAGTGTGGTTTTTACCCCCGATCTAAGGTGACATGAAATTATATGTGTGGTGGGCCTCATTGAAAATATATTATGTATAAAAATAAAATTTTTATCCTATACACTTGAATTGTCATGAATTATGCCTTTCCATTTAAATAAAGCATGCAATGTAAAAACAGTCATTGTGGCTATGTATAGAGAATGAGTTTTATCATATGAATGGTTTAACTTATATTGACACCAGGAACCCTTGGTTTTGGTTGTTTTGTAATATTAAATCCTTATTTAAAATTTAAATTATTTACAATATTGATTATTACAATAATGGTAATCAAATTCTATAAACATTGGGGATGTGGCTATTTAATAATATTTGTATTAATTCGTTATGTTATCTGCATGAAGCCTAGGATTTGAGAGTGCTAATAGAGAAGGAATTATTGGGACTATCTTTGAGGTAATCCATGGAAAAACCTTGTAATTGAATGGTGGAACTATTTATAAAGATTTTTAATGACAATATATGCCAACACATTCTTTTCCAGCGATTGATTTAGATTGGAGTAATTTTTTATGGTTCTTTTTTCATCATGGTTTTTATCCTAGATTATGAATTAAAATTAGATCTTTTATGTTAGAATTTAGATTAATTGTTTTTTGTTACACACCCCCTATTATATATATTTTTTGATTATCGAGATCCTGGTTCGTAAATTATATATCCTTATAGCTAGTAATTCCATGGTTTGTATTGTTTAACAATAAAATTTTTCTTTATTTTTGGTGATGGTTGATGAAATATTGAAAAAGAATATGGTGAGAAAATATATATTATTTATTATATATCCTTTATTCTCCAATATTTATTATCTATTCTCTCTTAAAAATCCCTCCTTGTTTGTAAATAAAGGGTTACTAGCCCTAACGGTGATTGGAGGATGTAAGAGGTGGAGAAAGCCTGGTGTGGAAGTGGTGAGGGTTCAAGGTGTTCGGTCACTGGTAGTTCAAGGGAATAGGTGGAATGACGGGATAAAATGAGATGATACATAACATGAGGCCACATGGAGGGATGTGACACAATGATGATGTGGTGGAAATAAGTTTCATTAGTGGTAGGGAGATAGTTGTTTGTAAAGTATAGGTTGGACACATTTTTATCTGGTGGCTACAAAATGGTTCAAAAGGTTAGGGAATCCATTAAACCAATTATTTTATCACTTAAAAGATTGGAACGTAGAACTACCTCCATGTTTCAAGTGAGCGGTTTGATCTAGCCCAACCTTATTGGGCCCACTTAACCCCAACTGATCCAGGTCGAGCCTGCCTAACCCAAACTGGGGTGGGTGACACACACATGACAGAAATACAACACACATAGATGTCATGTTATAATATGTAGAGCCATGTGTGAGAAATAATGTTCTATGATGGGTACCCCCAACCACCCCAGCACACCACATGGTGTCCCCAAGGCTGACACATGGCCCACATCACCTAAGTGGGGTGTTTCATATCATTTTATCAATCAGTGAACATTTTTGGAAAATAAATAGAATATCCTACATTTTTTTCTATTTTGTTAACAACAGTATGGTTGTTTTGGAAATTTGAGGATAATTATAAGGTGATATAGGTAGATTTAGTATTGGCATCTATACCCAAGGAACATGATCCTCTATCTTATCCAACATGTAGGGTTAGGTATTCACCTCGTATACATGGGTCATAATATCCTCTATCTTCATGTTGATTTATATATATGGTTAGGTATCCCCCACTATATACCCGAGGAGTGGGATTCTATATCTCAGCATATAATTAGGTTTATCTGGTCTCCCCATTTACTTAAGGCATGGGATACTCAATCTATAGGTCTTACTACCATGATTGAGGTGTCTTTCTATGCGGAAAAAATTCAACTCTATGTTTTTGGTGAGGTGATATGGTTCTACCATACTGGAGTGTTTAAAAAATAAAGATCAATACTTCCTTGTATGATATTTATTTTTTGGCTAGGGTTTGGTTCTGTTAGGTCATAATATACAAAGTAACGCAGGGGGGGATGTGTCTTTTCAAAAATCTTCTACAATTATAGATTTTTTCACCCACTGTGATTTATGCGTATTTTTTTTATTATATATGAAAATATACATCAGATAAATATAAATAAAGAACAAATTTTTTTATTATGGTTCGGGGCATAAATATTCTTAAGTCCACTCTACCAATCACACTCTCTACGAGATTGGTAAATTTCATTAGAATGGTCCTCTTATCACAAGACCAAGAATCCATAATTGAGTGCAAGAAATTGAAACCATTATAAAATAACTAAAAACAAAGTCTTATAGTTCTTTAATAGAGAACTAATTATCCACATCTTAGATCGAGAAGCTGATACTCCACCACAACTGAGTACGAGCAGTTGAAACTCCAAAAAGTTAAAATAGTTTGATTTTTATAGTTTGGGATGTTCTTCAAATATGCAGCAAAAAGCAACTTAAAATTGATAGATACTATTATTTAGAAAATAATATCTTCAAGTATGAAATTTTTTAAGTGATCCTCATTGAAAAAATATATTCAATAAGGTAGAAACTTAAACAACAATAGTAATATTACAATAGTACAATATTGAACATGTATATCCCCAAAGTATAGCTTCTTTTAAAATCGATCATTTGTTGTAGTAGAACTATAAAATATTGTTTCAATAATACAATCACATATGTTAAGCACTTATCATGCACACACATATATATTTTTTGGAAGATATACACTGAAAGAATATATTGAATATAAAACCTACTTATGTATCCTAGATCCAAAAGTACAACCCAATTGATCACGATAATTCAAATTGCAATCAACCAGGGGATTCATAACATACATTATAAATAAGAGCAATTTTCTTTAATGAAAACAGTTCTTTTAAAAAATCAAAATGATCCTTGAATCGGTCTTTAATTTTGACATTACCATTATAAAAATCATGGATTGAAAACATGGCTTGAAATACTTTTCCATTGAGAACACAACATAGGATTGATATGTGTAGCATAGGGTAACTTAGCATAGAGTAGGGTTCCCATGCATAGAGTAGGGTTACTTCGTATAACATAGGGTTCTATTTAACAGGGTAGGGTTCCATTACATTGTCAGGGAAACAACACTAGGGTAAGGATGATTATCTATACATTTATCCTTACCAGTTTAAATTCTTGATCATATCATTGATTAACTATACGTTTAACTTTTCTGCACGTAGGGTATGAACAGTAAGTGAAAACTCCAATGTAGGGTTTCTGATCTATAAATTTTATGATTCTCGAAACAAAAGAATATTGATCCAAATGAAAACTGATTTAGCATAACATTGGGTTGAAACCATACAAAATAGTTTCACTTCTCAGTGTAATATAGGGTAGAAAACAGTGTTTCCAAATTCATTATCGAAATTCTAAATTCTATAAAACAAAATATAATATATTATAGAACTCACTCAAAAATACATCATTAGAAAAAAAACAAGGGTATTCATGAACATCAAAATAATTATAAATTATAAAGTATTATTGAGATAATACATTCCCAACAGGTTCTTTATGAGTTATAGAATTGAGGCACGATATTGGTTGTTTATAATGAGAAGGTGTGATAATCCCTTGGATAATGATCATACTTTAGTAAGGTATGGGTCCAATATTATGGTTTCTAATTACTATGTGATATTTAGAGTGGTTTAAGAGTTTATATTCTTGGAGTCTTGTGACTCCACTATTATCCCATTGTTTCCTTCAAGATATAATTTATGAATGCATATCAAATTAAAAATTTGTAGACATTTCAGTATGTCATGCATCCCTAGATTCTTGTGATATTTGAGCCTTCATGGGTTGGTGGTAAAATGATTGAGACTTCTATGTTCCATGAGAAATTTTAGTTATAGGTAATATATATATTATATTTACTTATCTTCCACTTGGTTACTTTCTCAGTATAGGGGTTTTAGTTGACATATTTATTTATATTTTTCTTTATAGGCATTGTATAACCCTACTGAGTTTGTTTATACTCACCTATAAATAGTCTTTATTTCCACATGTGTTGTGTCTATGTAGATGATGCATAGGTTTGGAGATTTTATTGGTAGATAAGAAGCTGATGTGGCTAATATAAAGCTAATACTTAGTGACACTTCGTATTGCGTGATGGAGCGTGGTGGTGGTTACTCTTGTGGGGGGAGATTGATCTAGGAGTACACCCAATGAGGATGAGATTCCATATATCCCATGTCTATTATATTTGAATACTAATTGGATTTAGAGTTAATTTAGTGTTTTCATATGAGGTGGTATACTTGTATTTGATGTCCCATACTTGTAATGTGTGTAGGCTAATTTTTCATTTATATAATTTTTTTTGGTGTTACTAGTTCTTTTTCATACACAATAATTTTTTATATTGTCCTTTCATATAGACTAATTCCTCCCATATTATGTGATTTTTCTACTCGATGCTAGTGAATAACCTCTATCATATTATATTTGGGATTGGGGTTGCACTCTTGGCTTATTGGATAGCCTAGGAAGGAATTTTATGGGTTGGGTCATGTCAGAGTATTATCAAAGTAGGTTTATACTAGGTATGATATTTGGGTTTGTAGTTATGTGAGTGATAGTTTGGGAGTCTATGGAAATGATGTAAAATGGGTATTGAGTTATTTTATCAGACTAGAGAAATCAGAAATAAAATGATGGACGATATATATTTTCTCCAAGATTCTGATAAAATTTTAGTTGATCAATATATCTAAGTCATCATTGTGGGGTATAAGTAAGTTGATACTTGTATCATATAATAGTTATTTATGATTTTCTTTTCTTTCCTATGTCATATCATCCATATATTCTCTAATCCTTATGGGTATACTCTATCAGATGAAGAATGTTACCCACCTATTTTTGTGTAGAGGTAAGTGCATGATGATCCCATACTAGTAATTGGTCCTCTCACTGCAGGTTTAAGAGTTATGATGTATTTGTTTAAAATAAATGGTTGAGAAAAATTATCTCTCTAATATTTAAGGTAGTATCTCCCTTTTTTGATTAGTGTATATATTTCTTATAGAGTGGATGGTAGTCCCCATTAATTTGGATGAGACTACTCGTAGGTTAGACACATTGCATGTGTTATGGATTGGGAATCCTAATGGGTTTATGGGGTGATATTGACCCTCATGATATAGAGGATTTCATAGATTCATAGACCTGAGATTCCTTATTGATCATACTTTTACTAAATATTTTTCAATGTTATGTTGATATTTCTATATGGCATGGGGAAAAACTATTGAATGATATTTTTTCCTTGAACAAAAAACTTAACTACTCTACCATGGTTGTATTTTGTGATCTTATTTTATATAGAGTTTTATTTAAGGATGTTGGGTCCTCCGTAGGGTGGTATGACCATGTGTGGGTACATGTTGAGGACTATAGAACTTTTGAGCTGTTCCCTAGATATGTTTTCATATAGAATAATTCAATCTCAGAATTGAGTGGAGACTAAAGAGGAGGAGTTATAAATATATGGTTGTGTTTTCATGATGTATAATCAATGCTATTGTCCCCTAATTGATCATTGATGAATAAAGTATTATAGAAATAAATTCACCCTATTTGTGGAATCTAGTAATTATTTCTCCTGTGGATAATAAGAGAGGTATAGTGGATGGGTCTCAATATTAAATAAAATGTTTGAATAAGATATTTATTCTTTTAAAGGCAGTATCCTAGTAGGGAGTGGTTCAATTTAGAATTGGGTAGTGTAGGAGTAGATGGGGATAAATAAATCTATGGTTCCCACCCATCACCACCACCATGGATTAGTTCCTTTCAAGAATAGAGTACTAAAATTTGGAGTTGTGGGATACAACATGCGATTGATGCATGTGGTTAGGTTCCAATAGATAGAGTCAAAGTATGATTTGTATCCTCCTTTTGGGACCCTCCTTTTAGATAGTGCATACATGAGTTATTCTGACCACACTAGTGGTTTTAGTGAAGGAAATTTTAGTAGAACCCCTATCCAAGCCCTTATCAACTATAGAGTTTCCACTAATAGCAACCTTTTCTCACTATCCCATTCTAGCAAAGCAAGATTATTTTATTTTGGGATGGTTTTAGAGAGTTTTGGTTTAGTCTTATTTCAAATAAAAAAATGATTACATCATATAGACCACTAAATTACTTGTTAAGAATTGGTCATAGTAGTTTTTGGTGAGATTTCTCTCCCTGTGTGTATGTCTATTAGATCTAACCCTTTTTAGATGATGCTAGTTACACATCTGATGATATGGATGGGTGTATATTCCATGATTGTGAAATATTAATTTTGTACCTGTGAATTTTGAATAAGGAATAAATTATTTTGAATAGTGACCCATGGTTTATGCTTATTTAAAGGATGATGTTTTCATTAACATGAATTATATAGATAGTGGTTTGGTGTTTCTAAGTGAAATGATGATCACCCAATTAGAGTTTATGGCTATGTGCAAAAATCCCTTATAGTAATAATTTTATAGAGGAACATGTTTGGTGCTCTAGTAATTTTCCATTATCATTATATGAGATTTCTAGTTGTGTAGTAAATTCTCATAGTATGGGAATTTAATTCATCAGGTAGAATTTATCATTTTGAAGTTTATTCCTTGATGGCTAATTAAATCTTAGTGGTGTAGTAGAGACATGGTGGTTGGCACTTCTAAAAAATGACTCTATACCTCGATGATGTAGGAGGAACATGAAATACTTGATTTAGAGTAGTGATTCTTAGATGTATAGAGATATAATTTTCTCACTTTTAAAAGATAGTGGTGGCCCCACAATCATCCATCACGTGGGTGAGGCGCATGATGTTAATATTGATTTAGTGGCCCAGTGTGACAAGATGTTCTCTTGAGGTATACCTGATGGGTTTTCATGAAGGTGGGGAGAACATAACTAAATTTTCCTAGTGGATTATGGTCTTCCCAAGGTGTTTATATTGAATATTATAAAGGAAATCTAGAGTATATTCCACTAAAATAGAGATCTACCTTAAGTGTGGTATTCCCGGTGGATTCTTTATGGGATTTTCAATATATAGAAACTATTTCTACATGATGGATGCAGTTGTTATCCTAAGAGGTTATGGTTTTTGATCACTCTACATTAATGTGTGTTTCCCTAGGGTCTTGATCTAATATAGCTTGGTCATATAAATGGTCAATAATATCTGCTTCAGTTTATGATAGATTGATCCACATGTTAAGAAGTGGTGTGTTATTGAGTAGTTTTTTGAGGTTTTTGTTGTTCTTGATATGCTCATCAATAACATTAGATAAAGGGATATGATAACATAAACAGGTTATCTTCAATTTTGAGTTTTATTTTATTGTATATCTAGATAAAAATTAAGTATTCCCTAAATTTTTGGTATAAATTTAAAGGAGGAGATGATTGTGAAACTGACAAAATTCCAGATGAGTATGCCTCTTTTCAACTCTTCTGTTGTTAGTGTGAAATCTTAGTGAAGAAATTTATGTTGGAGTGCACTATGGACGAGTTTATCTCATGAAACCACTGTCTAAAATTATATTTAAATATGGGGAGTGGTGTTCCCCCACTAGATATGGATTTGGTTAAAAACCATACTAAGATAGATATTAGTAGTTCATAGATCTGTCTCATCCCAGATGGTATGATTACTATCAGTTAAGGGAAAATTTTGGATATTGA
This sequence comes from Viscum album, assembly GCA_963277665.1. Classification (NCBI taxonomy): domain Eukaryota; kingdom Viridiplantae; phylum Streptophyta; class Magnoliopsida; order Santalales; family Viscaceae; genus Viscum; species Viscum album. The sequence continues at coordinate 298,856,367 of OY728138.1, forward strand.
GGCTTGGAAATACTCACACAGAGATAAAGTTTTTCCCTATGAAAGCCTTTATTTGATATGAGGTGGGGATTATAATTTCAAGGATGAAATAGGGTGTTCTATCCTTGGGTAGTGGCATACCATGTTCTCTTAGAACTCAAACCTATACAAATTTGGGAAGTATATATGGTGGTGGGTTGTTTTTCCATAAATATTCATTTTTTTGAGATTATCTTTTGATAAATCCACATTATCTCCTTTTTGGGGATAAATATTTATAAATGTGGGAAGGATGTAGTGACATAAGTTACTGTTGAGTTAGAGTTGGATTTATTTTGTGTATTACTGGTTTGTCGAATCCATAAGAGTAAAATAGTAAATTTACCCTAGTAGGAAACCTCAAGAATAATATGATGGTTCTATATATTTCATGTTTTGGTTTTTACCCCTAGGATGAGATATCATTTAATTATTAGTGCGACGAGGTATTGATTAAAATATATTAAGTATAAAAATATTTTATTATCTCATGCACATGGATTCTTGAGAATTATGATTTTAATTCTTAATAAATATTTTTATTGAAAAAAATAGTGTGATTACATTTAGAGCATGTGTTTTAACCAATGGGTGGTATAGCTTTTGTTTACATTAGGGATCTTGGGAGTTGGATGTCATTGGTGGAATACATAATTATTTTAAATGGGGAATGATTGGAATATTGACTATTACTTTAATGTTATTTACATTCTAAAACCCTAGGGGTTTTTTCTATTTAATCATATTTATCTCAATTCCAATGGTTTTCCACATAAACCCTAGGAATTGGATGTTCCAATAAAGAATGAGATCTTGGTAGGAACTTTGAGGGAATTTAGGGAGGAATTGTGAAATAAAACCACGTAACTCTTCATCAAGTTCATCAAATAAAAAATATTCCACCACATTCTTCACCGATGATTGATAAATACCCAAGATATATATTTTTTTATTTATGTCGCATCACTATTTTTTGGTTTCTATGATAGAATTTGAATTTCAATTCCTTTATTAATGAAATAATAGATATTACTTGTTCTTTATTATAATTCCCTTCTAAAATAATCATTTTTATTATTGAGATCCTAGTTTCAAAAATATAAATCCTAATGGAATGGAATTCCTATTTTATAATTTTTTATCCCCAATGTTGTTCTTGATTGGTAGTGATTGTTGATGATGGATCTAAGAAGAATGAGAGTAGAAACTCTCCATTCTCACTTATCTCTCATATATTCTCCCTAATCTATTATATATCCCTTCTTATGATACACACCCATATGTAGATAATAGGATATTGAACCTTGTCGTGGATAGTGATAGAGAGGGGTTATGATGACTTGGTGTGGAAATTATGACGACATGAGGTGGTCATCCATCGATGAAAAAATGGAAGAGGAGACATGGAGGGATCAAGAAATAGGATATGTGGTGTGATGGACCATCATGGAAAAAGAAATTATGAAAATAAAGAAGAATCAATAATCATTGATAATATGGTGGTATGATGGTTGGGTGGATGCTGGGTGTGAAGTAGAGGTCAACCATCTATGTGGCTTGCAATTATAATGTGATTCAAGGGGTGGGATAAAACATGCCCCTATCCAATTGATATATTTATAGATTAGATATCCACCAATATGATATATTTTATTGGTTAGTTTAATATATTATAGACTCATTGGGTTGAGCACCATGTACTGAGCAGTCGGGTTGACCCCTGTCAAACTAAATTAGGTCTACCCTACCTGACCATAGGTTGGTGGTGCACACACGGTAGACACACAACACATAGGGTGCCATATTACTATGATATAAACTAATCTAAGGGTGATACATGGATGGATGGGAATTCCCCTGATCACTTTAACATTCCATGTAGCACACCCGAGGGCCACCATATGGCTCACATCACCTATGTGGGGCGTTTTTCTCTATTTTTTCACTGGGTAATTTTTTTTAAAATAGATACTATATCCTAATAACTTTTCTATGTATATATCAATGGTGAGTCCTATTCATACATCTAAATAATTTTTTTATAGTGAGGTATAGAGATTTTGTATTTGGTTTTGTAGGGCCAGTTGATGGGGTTTTGGTGTAACTATCAATGTCTTCTCATTCCTAAGATTGTGTTTGGTTTTCCACTCATATACCCAAGGTGTGGGATCCTCTATCTGTAGGTACGTTTATTGATAGGTTTGACTATTACCTCCATATACCTATGGAGTGATATCCTATATCTTATTATATAAGAAGGGTTAGGTATCTCCCCCCATATATCTAGGGAATGTGTCCACTTTATTTGGGTCAGTTTATAGATAAAACTAGGTATTCACCCCCATTTACCTGGGGCATGGGATCCTTTATCTCCTCATATTGGTTGGGTAAATTATCCTCCCCATTTACTTGGGGTATGAGATCCCCAATATGTAAATCATAATATATTGATTGAGGCATCTACCAGTGAGGTGATAATTCCATTTTTTTGTTTTAGTGAAGTGACATTGATTACTCATTTTAGGTGGTTATGGTTGTAGTAGATAGTACTGCCTTGATAGAAATATATCCTTGGAAAATGTGTGGGATCCAAATTAGTTCTATATAGGAAACATACTATTTATGGTTACTGATGATAGGGTGGGGTACCAACTTGGCTAAATTACATACATTATAAATGTGAAAATACACCATTATGATTTCTAGTGGCTCTATTATAGTTAGAGAGGTTATGGAGTTTGGATTCTTAAAGACTTTTGACTCCTCAGATAACCCTTAGTTACCTTTTAAATGTGACATATTACTATCTAGAAACGTCAATATTTTTATAATTTTTGGTGTTCTAAGAATCCCTAGTTTCTCATGAGATTTAAACCATAATATTTTGAAACTAAAAATATTTTCAATTATATATTAACCTAAGAATTATAGTGATAGATAATATATAAATTATCATTACCAATATCATTCTTTGTTTTTCTCTCATGCTCGGGTTTTGTGTTGATGGTTTGATTTATTTTTTTCATTTATTGATTTTGATGCATCCAACTGAGTATGTTTATACTCACCATTACATGATCCTTTTCTTCACATGTGTTGTGTCTATATAGATGATACATAGGATTATAGATGGCATGTGTAAACATGGAGCCGATGTTTCCTTTCTAGAGATGACCCCATGTGACACATGGGGATTTGTGATCTATCATGGTGGTTTTTGATGGTGGTGATGGAAATTGCGTCTGGAGATCGATCTAGGAGTACACATAGTTAGGAGAATCTTTTTTTATGGAGTTTAGTAGATTTAGAGATGTGAAAGATATAAATATCATTTTATGTTTAACTTTTTGGAGGTAAACATGTATTTGATGTTCCATACTTGAATTATATACAACTAATTTATTTATTTATATTTTTCTTTATGTATCACAGATTGTTGTTATGCACTATATATACATGTTTTTGTAGTCGGAAATTGGATAAGGTTTCCCATATTATGTGATATACCTACTTAGTGGCTATCACGATTCCATATTCTATTGGAGGTGGTCTTATGGAAGAATTTTATGATTACAACTATATTGGTTAGGTCCCCAGTGGGTTGGGTTTTCATAGCATACTTTATATTTGATCCTCATTTATGTTCATATAATCCATGAATATCCAGTTTGGAAAGCTAATTTACAAGATAATTGTTTCTACCGACCCAAAACTTTTGGTGAAATTTTATAAAATAAATTGAATTGAAAATAAAGAAATTGGTTTGATTCATTATGTTTCTAGGAAATAATATTTTTAAAATAAAAAAAATACCATTAGATATTAATTTGTTATAGGAATAATGGTTTACAAATCTATTATTAATTGCATTTATATAGATCCTCTATCATTTTAAAAAATAGATAAAATATTAAAAAATAAATCCATGATCAAATTTTTAAAAAATGAATATTTTATTATTGATTTAAAGTGTTGATTTGTAAATCCATTATAATGAATTGATAAAAAATAATAGTATATGATCATGTTTCGAAAAAGGGGAAAGTTATTTTATTAAGTTTAAATGAAAAATATTAATTTTACTTACATGATTGTGCCTTATTTTTTAGTGTTTTTATTTTTTCACCGTTATATTCCTACCCTCAGAGTCATAATAACCCTTTCAAAAATCTTCTATATGGGTGTGGTTATATTTATAAATTATAGATTTATATTTTTTTATTCTTATGGATATATTACAGGAACATGAGAGTAAGAATAACTTTAATGAATTGATCTCAAGTGATGAGAGAAATAAATATTTAGTAAAGTAGATCATAAGTTTCATCGATACTAAAAAAATATTGTATAATGTGATTAGATGAGTAGATAAAATAAGAATTTGAATCATATTGGAAGAATTAATTAGAATATTTGATTAGATGTATTTTTTTATTTTGAATTTTCAGTTTTAATTTTATGTTTAAGATAGTGATAAATTAATTTTTTTCATAATAAAAGTATATATTATTTTTGTATTAGGGATAATAAATTTTTTATGTGTGGTGGTGTTTGATAAAACTGATTTTACATTAATTTTTATCATGATTATTATTTTTTATTAGACTTAATACTTCCCAATTTTTATTATTTTATATAATTTTATATATAATGTAGAGTTTTGATGAATTTAAAGATGATTAAAAATTTTAAATCTGATAAAACAAATCATTCCACAACCATTTACATTATAGTGTGGTTATTTTAAAAAATTTAGGGATGTAAATTCAAATCTCATTACGAAACAACCCTTTATTGCCACATTATAATTATCATGGATGACTAATATTTTTTGGAATATTTGATGAACTAAAAATTGTGTAATGACATAGACCTATCACATCCTAGATTTTATATATGTTTGAATAAGGATAAATGGTTGACGTATAGATTATTTTTTTCCAATGTTTATCAAAAAATAACTAATAGAAAATAACCAACAGAGATGAATATATTTTATTATTCCATAGTTCAATAACCTTATAGTGTATTATTTTAAACATGGGGATATGAAATTAATATAATGGAAAAAAATATCAGATGATTGAATAATTATTTTTTGGGATTTTATATCCAATATTAAGAGATTTATATATTTTTACATACAATCAATCCATTACACCATGATATGGGAATACATAGAGTTTGAATGTGGAGATAAAGTAGGATAGTGAAGTAAATATAGGGGGATTATTAATGACACATCCACTATTATATTAGAAGTTATGTTACACCATTTTTTACATGTCTTATAAATTTTTAATATATTATAATTATGTGAATAACATTGAGCCTTTTTTATACTATTGATATTCTTTGTAGAGTTTATACATCTATAATTTGGCAATGAAATACTTTGGTTATGGATTTATATTAACTGAATATATTTAATTCCATTGTATATTTTCATCAATATTCTCTTATACTTTTAAGTTTTATACATTCATTTAGATGGATTAATTTTTTATAATTGATTTTTGATCATACATTAGTGAACAATCACATAAGGGATGATTTCATCCACCTATCAATGATCACCAATATAGAATTTATTTTATATAGGGTCAAAGAAAAACAAATAATAAAATCAATGGATACCACTTCCCACTTCTAAATAAGTTTTGGTAAGTTAAGAACCATACCATCAGGCTTATGATTCCAAACCCTTACAAAATGACATTTGAAGCCTCAATATATATAATCAGCAATATATCTTCGCATTATAGGATATTAATAATGAAGATTTACATCATAGTACATATTGGTTCCACTTGGATAAAAAACACATATAATGATGTAAATCCCACATAAATTCCTTTATTAAATAAAGGGAAACCATAAATAACCCTCTAAAAACACCATAATCATAGGGGAGTTATCTCTCACTAAAGGTATATCCACCATTTATAACTCTTATAATACATTTAAATTTAGGGTATCAGGGATACTACTAATTAACTACTTCAATAAGAGAAGGGTAAAAAAATACATTCAATAAAAACATTAAACTCTTATACTCTTTTACCTCAAGACATAAATTTTTAAAAGAGACCCTTAAATAGTAATTCTTTATTAGTTCCCTTTACCTTCTATGCTAGAAAATTTTCATTGAGAGTAATGAAAAAAATATTCCACTCCCCGGTCATATAAGTATTGTATAAATATAATATTTGAAGATATTATACTCTATTTATCTATCTATGAATCACATTATTTTATGAGAATATATCACCCAATTTATTTTGGTTAGTATATATAATAAAAATTTGACCAAATATGTAGTCTCAAATACTTTAGAACATGAAAAACGTCAACCAATTAAGGATAAATTTTCATGTAATTTTACTCATGTGGAATTACCTAATGAGAACCAAAAACCACAATATGATCATTTTATATTAGCACACTACCTAAACCTACAAATTATGTATCATAATTAACAATAAATACTTCACTTAATTTATAAGAAATAAAAAAATGGAGTTGATGTAAACCTTCATTTGAATTCATAATTTTTTTAACATTTACATATCCATAATATTTTATCTATATTCTAAGTGAGATATGTTAGAGGTAATTGGGAAAAAATTACTTACAAACCACTGTTAGCGCCCGACCAAACCTAATAATAGTCATATATTAAATACATTATTTATAACTTCACAATACATAATGACTTTCAAAATCTATTTATCCCACAATATTCCAATTGTAAAAACTACATTTCCCATGAAAATTACCTCATGGATCAAAAAATGATATTTTAATAACTTATATATAAGTAGTGATCACAAAAATTTCCCAACACAATTATAAAATTATATTCAAGCTCCTTCTAAAACTTATAATAAACTCGCATGAAATCCATTAATAACACAACAAAAGAGATTAAAATCATTAGAAGATACAATTCTTAAGCATTATGTAAATAGTGGGAGAATTATTTAACCCAAATAGAATAATAAAATATTTAAAATGATCATACCTAATTTGAAAAGTGATTTTTATTAATACAAATTACATTACTCTAAGTTAATGGTACCTAAACCTAAGATAAATTTTAGAGAACGAACTCACCCATTTTAATTGATCAAAGTAGTCATTATTATGGGATATGTGATAACTAATAATCATGGACACATTATTATATTTTCAATAATTTATTCAAAGTAACAGACTCACATTATCTATATTTTTAAAGATTATAGGAGTTGTACAATATGAAATACTTAGATGGATGAATAATTTACCTTCTATATCATCAATATCAACCATAAAATCTTTTAAATCAGTAGGTTTCATACAATATGAAGGTAAGGTGACAAGATTTCATCCCTAAAATATGATCAATATGAAGATATACGTATAAATATAGAGGAAAAATATAGAAATCATCAAGAAAAATACTAATAAAAACCCATTACTAGAGGTGGAAGATCGTTAGAAAAATTTATTTTTCTAGATTCTAATAAAATATATGCTAATTTATATTGTAATCTACAATATTTTTTTAGATAATATCTAAAACAACACTATTTATGATCCTATTCACCTTGGAACACATGAGAAATCTATCTATAATGAATGAATACCACCCTTCAATAATAAAAATCAATACAAGATTTAAAATAGATCACATAATCCTTTTTTAGAGTGATATTATAGAGGTCTACACATAGTAAAATAAAATTACATGCCAAATTTATATAAAATATTGATACAAGACATGAAGAACTTAAAAAAACCTACTCATTTATCTTTACAATAGGAGTAAATATCTATATCTCATAAAGATTTGGTTTAAATAAAAGATTAAATAATTCCATAATTTGAGAAGAAATAAATTTATTAGAGGATCCTGTATCATATAATAAATATAAATAAGTGATTTAATGAGAATTAAAACTCACACTATTGTAGGTTTACTTTTAGATACATTGGGTTCTTGATCTGTAACAAATAAGTGCCCAAATTTAGGATGCATTTTCAATCACCCACTGAACTAAGGCTCACTGCTCAGCTGAATTTTCTTTATAGTATATCCAAATTTTCCTTGATAATCCCAGGAATGGGATACCACTATATTAGAATCATATTAATGCTTTTCAGATAATTTTGAAGTTAATGAATTAGTACCACTCTTTTATGTATGATTCAACCAATATAACCTCTATAAATAACATATACTACCCTAATAATGTTAAAACATGGGAAAAAATAATAAAATTAATGGAAATAATGTCCTAAATTTTCACACTTATTGTATTACTCTGAACCATATCACAATGAACATTAGTTAGACCAGTTCATTAGGTCAACTCAGGCACACATCCTCAAATACCATAGTCTTCTGACTAGAATTACGGGTCGAAGGAGGTACCACTTGGAGGCCATACAACAAGTATTAGTGTGTATAAAAACAATAAAATAACTAAGTATAAAACACATCCATCATATTAGAATATGTAAAAGGAATAAATAAGAGACACATGTTATAACAAATGGAAGGAAAACATACAATAATACAAGATGAATGTCCTACTAGGATGATCACATATACAAGGTAGATATAAAAATAAATAAATAAAACTAAAAAACTAGTTAAAAAACCTACCTTGAGCCTCATCCCATATCAATATTCAAACCATTAGAGTTTCTATCATTTAATCACATAATATTAGGGCCTCAAACCAACATGTTCCTGTAACCATGTTAAAATATTCTTGGGTACGCATGTGAAATGGCATGTTAATAAGGGTGTAAATATATAATTTAGTAGGGAACCACTAATATGGTCCCATATTATACCTACAATGTAGTGATATGTGCATGTGACATGCTCAATATAAATAGATAACTCATTGAAAGAAATAAATAAAAACAACCATAATACATGCTTAAATTAGTTGTTAGAATGTCTATGAGATTATCATAGGGACCATTAAAACCATGATATCACAAATTACCTATGGGAATACACATAAAATTAAGCCTATAGATGATAATCATTATTTATCCACAGATCCAAGACCCCATTTGACCATACCAAATTTGGACAGTATCAGGGTGTCTTTGAACATGAGTATCACTTTAAGGGAATCTTTATCCAAGCCCTAGTGATCTCACACTCATTAATACATCATGATGATAAGCGGACCTTTGGGAATCACTAGTAATCCCTCATCTTCAATCACATAGGTAGAACACCATGGTAGTATCTTGGAATTCATCTCAATCAGGCTAATGTTTCATTCATTAGAGGGGGAAGGACCTAGAAAATCCTATATATCTAAGAATAAATAATTCCTAGGTGATAATACAAATTGAGTATAATAACCTCCTAGATCATAAATTCACTTTCCTGGGTATCCACATCTCATGGTCCTTTATTCGAACAATTACTGGTGCACCCATTCAAACTTACGGGGAATTTAATGCACTAATAAAGGGGATCCAATAATCTCCCTCAGGATATACAATATACATTATCAGAGATATAAACCCACCTAAAAACTTGCACCACCATTCAAATACTGAAGGGTATATGAATTCAGAAAGGTATTATGGTATATCAATTTTAATCCTCGTAACCCTATGAATTCAAAAAGTTATCATTTTATCAAATGAATCTCGGGATTTATATCCATTATTGTATACACGTTTTCAAATAGAATGATGCCAGATCCTTGTAACCACCACTATGAATCTACTACCACATCATCAATAATGAACACGTATTAAGTGAGTAATCCACTCCCAAGTTACCATGACACTAGATCGTAGATATGTCATTCATCACAGTGCCTCATCCATTTCTATAAGTGCATCCTGGGTGTCTTAGGAAATTACATAAATTCCATGCCTAGTGGATGATTAATAGATGTAATAGGAAATCACATATGATAATCAAATAATAAAATAAAAATGTAATAAGAGATGGCTGAACACCCACACCCATCACCATATTCCCATCCCTAAAAACCATACATGTTAGTTCATGTTCTGGTATAACACCCACAACCATCTACACCAATTCCCATATGTAATATCTCAAGGTCGGTCTTTCACTAGGGTACCTACTCAGGTCCCCTTGGTCACGTCAAGAAGGAGGAACCGCAATTTGGGTCCTCTTGGAAAATAAAAGGAAATGGAACCCTACATGGGGTCCCTTTTCAGTTTATCTCTCATATAGTGTGAAAATCCATTACATATGGGAAGAATATCACATATCCCAGTCTTAAACATCTCATAAACCCTTGGTTTTAATGATGAATCCTTAGTGAAAAAAAATTGGAGATAGAACATGGTCCTTCTAAATTTCTAAGGTCCTTCTGGGCAGGTACACTCACACAACCTAGATCAATGATCCAAATGACTCCCATGTGTCTCATGGTCCTCACATGAACCACTTGAGCTGGTCTACTCAAGTTATGACAAACCTCTACATGGAAGTGGTCAAAGGCTCCGACATATGGCCATTAAGTCACACTCACCTCAGTCACACCCCTAAAGATTCCAAATACAATATAAATTTCTAAAATAAATAATGGCATCAACCATCCATAACTGAGATGATCAAGGTAGTGCAAAAGGTCCAATGTAGCCTTGGCATGTTGTTCTCCCTATCATAAGGAATTTTATTTTAATTAGAAATATCAATTTTTTAAATTATTTAATTAATTAATAAATAGAGTTAACAACCTAAAGGACATGAAGATACACCAAATTCATTATAAATATCTCACATTAACCCATATAAAATGTAACAATTACTACATACCTCATTGCAAACATTCCTCTTTTAAAAGTATCCTGAATTCTCTTTCCTAGACTTTTCCAATAATTTTTTTGACCAAAAAACATCACCTAATCATATGAGATTATAAAACAATAAAAAATTTAAAATAATAACTTATAGATATTTACTTTCAAGAGATGATGATTATATGATCCCCTATATTTAAGAGCCAATATTCCCAATTCCTATAATGATTCAGTGTTTTGTAATTACATGATTTCACACTCGGTTTTCCATTTTTTGCTTCCATAAAAAGAGGTATGTTCTATGATGATTGTTTTGGGGGGGGGGGGGTTAAAGTATGGTTTAATCACACCTGGTTTACCATATTAATCTCTCATAGAAAATCCTAAAAGTTACCACATCTATAAAAAGGCACATAACTACTTTCAAAAGGTAGAAGGTAATTTGGGGTTTCAAACCCAATGACGCTTAGGAACATAAATTATTTGAGAGGATGAGTAGGTGGTCTCATCACACCCTATTTGGGGAGAAAAATTTCTTTCTTAAAGACTCACTTATATATCTATGATATTTTCTTGAATATTTTCCAAATCCCAATAGCGGATTGGTTACCCTAATAAACAGATCGGGGGTTAAATCATTATTCACATAAAGTGGTTATATTGATGAGATCATCTAAATGTGTCCTAGATTTTCTATCTATTTCCCATCATTGATTTGAAATGCATATCTTATTATGAGGTGTCATACATATCATATTTATAACACGATTCCAAATCCATATATTTCATTTGATTCCATGTTATTCAATATAATTTCATACAAAAATAACATATATGAGGACACAAAGACACTATGTATTGAGATCGATCCTTAGGAAGGTGTCCTACATATCCTAATTATAATTGGAATCATAGTAATCATAGTTTTATCTTCCCTTTACACGATTATGGAAAGGGGATGATGATTAGTACTCCTATGATATATTTTCCTAGAGTTTATCAATATGGAAATTAATTTGGGAATTACATGAGGGTAGAATACATTGTATAGAGACAGTCATATCATGTCACTTAATTGGGATTACACACTGAGGTTCCCCTAACTTAGAGAAATTTATGATGTGTGTGATGTGATCATTTCAAATTCCTAATCCCATGAGAGTCATGGTGGTTGTGAGAAACAATGGATATAAGGAAACTAGACTCAGAACATATGGATATGATACTTATGCACTGGGGTATGCCTACTAGGTTTTTTGATATAGATATCAGGTCTTAGGAAGGAATCCTACATATCCTACTTACAGTAGGAATCAGATTCCTCATACTTTAACTAATTTCTCAATTCACTAATTGATGAGGAATAATTACAATCCTATAGAAGATTTTGTGTCCCATGTGTTAGATTTTTTGAGATATGGAGGGACTTATAGTAAGGTGGATGCCCATAGGAGAACGAACCATAGGTAGGAGTCCTACACATCCTATTTGGACAAGAATCATAGTTCTCGTAGTTCAATTATTCCCTACCTTTTAATGGGTTAGGATTGATGATTATACTGAAGGGAATTATTATTATCCCTGAGGTTTAGTAAAGATAGGGGTTATACCATGATGGATTCCGATTTGAAGATATATAACCCTTACAGTATGATAGATAAAGAGTAGAAACCATGATTGTATTGATGATCATGTATGGATGGAATGAATATCCAATAATACCCATCGAATTTTATGAGTATCCATTCCAAACCAATTATGAACACTTCTTATATGGAAGGGGAATACCTAGTTGAAGACTCATTTTTTGGGGTTCACATGGTTTAAGGGAACCTGATCGAGTACTCTTAATAGATAGGGATGATATTTCTCCAAGTGTCTATATGAAATGTCATGGGTTTCAGCCTGATATATACTCAGTGTTTGACCAAAAAGTCCTGAGTGTTATCCTAACATTTCTTAGGCATGTTCCTGAAACATCCCGAGTGCCTTCCAAATAAGTTTTACATGTCCTAGGGTGCTTTTTATGATTGAATTTGACATGTAAATGGGTTGTTTTTAGAAAATTGAAAATTAATTGAGGATCATTGTATGATCAAATAAGACATGTATATGGCCTTTCGCATGATCAAGGCTATCATGTTGGAGTGATTTTGTATGATCTGGATGACATGTTTAGAGGATTATTTCGTGAACTGGGTGATGTTTCTGAAGGATGGAATCATTATTCAGCTGACTTTCCATGGGAGTCTTTGTGGGATTGATACATACACATCCAACAGTATCATGTGATTATGGATAATATGTCCAAATTATTTTTCATGAATTGGATGATATATCTGGAGTACTTCACCTGACTTAGATGATATGTTTGGAGGACTTCATGTTACATTACTAACATGTATGGAGGAATTAATTAGAATTGGATGATATTTATGAAGGACTTAACATGACTTGGTATACAAGTCTGGAGGAATTCACTTGGCTTGGATGACATTTCCAAGGGTTACCACATGATTTTTAGGACATGCTCGGAGCAATGTCACTTGACCCGGATGACATTTCATGGTGTAATCGCATGACCTAGCTAACTTGTATTGCTTTTTTAGCATGACTAATGAATATTTCATGTGAATTGAATGATCTCATCACATGAAAATGATCATATCTATCTTCATGTAAGGATTTATTCTTTTTCATTCTTTATCACATAAATGCTTTAATGTTCATCATACATTGGCCTACTGAGATATCACATTACAAAGTCGATAAAAAACTATATAATTTACATAATCTAGAGAGTGTATTGGAAGTTGTTTTTGTGATCAATATGTTAATCATGTGAAGCCTATATACATGTCATGTATCCCCTTAAGGCGTTTCCTTGGATTACCTGGTGAAAGACCATTTCGATTTCATGGATTTATGCTATGAGAAGTCTGCTCTCACCTCTGCACTCATGTCTGTGTATTTTTTGTGTCTAGGGTAATGAATTTGTTTTCCTCACCACCCTATATCTCCATCCCTTAATATATATTTTATTTCATAGACATGGACTTGAGTTGGTGGGGAATCAAAAGTTTTTCATGAACCTTCCACGAGTCATCCTTGGCGTCATCTTTATGTCACAAGATATACAATGACCGTGAGATCACTCCATCATAAATATATTAATTAGAACCATGGATTTTCAAATGGACTTTATATAATCACATAAACATATAAAAGGGTCTTTATAAGACCACGTTGACAATTCAAGGAGTCTTTACAAGATAAGGATGCCTATCAAAGAGGATTTCTCATGATTGAGGGAGACTTGTTTGAGGCCCTTTAAAAGATCAAGTTTTCTCATCAGAGTCCCTTCATGAGATCAAATTGGCTTGTCAAAGTTCCTTCACATGATCAATGGTCTGATCCCATGAGGTGCATAACCCCTTTTCATGAAAAATAACATAATTTTTCATCACATGAGGGAACCACCTTTTTCAGCATCTATTCGTTATTTTAAAAGATTTTTGGTATTTTCACAATGATTTTCCATAATATAATCTCATGATAAAAAATTGTTTGAATACATTTACATGATAAAGGTGACATGCTTAGTGTCCTTATCATCATGAAGCTAGCTTGTCCCTAGGGATTTCAGGTGATCAATGGTCTGATCATGAAGACTGAATCCCCCATTCACATGAAAAACATTATAACATCCTTTCACATGAGGTTTCCACCTTTTCCATCTTTCAATTTAATATTTTCCAAGACCTTTTAATTTTTACCATTGGTTATCCATAAGGGCGTTAGATTATCAAAAATGGATCTAATGACAATGTGTGAGCATTATACTGGATGGTTTCTCTTATTTTCTTTGATGCATCGTGTGATCAATGTTGGATATTATGATGGTGTTCCAGTATTTTCATAGACAATATCTCCAATTATCTATGGATCTGAAGGTGAATTTCACGATTTAATGGATTTATACAGGGGACTTCTCATGATCAAGGTGACATAATTAAAGGCTTTCCCATGGCATGGATGACATTCCACTAGGGATCTTGTGTGATCATTGAACTGATCACATGAGTTGTATAAGATATTCTTGTGAAAATTAAAGTAACTTCCATTGCATTATGCTCATACATTTTAAGGTTTTATTTTACCAGTGGATTTGGATGTTTTTTAGGCATTTGTTAGTTTACATGTCACATGCTAGGAGGAATTCATATGACAGAGTTTTGTAAAATATGGATGTCTTTTTATAAGGGATTCTCATAATGAATATATATATTTAATGAGTATTTTTATGATTACAAGGATTTGTTGAGGGGATTCATGTGACCATTATCAGATCAGAAGGAACACATGAGCTGGCTTCATGATGATCCAAGGGTCATGAAATCACATGTTCTCCTAAGGTTCATGTGATACATGTATCATAGCCACCTGATCTCCATTTTTAAATTATTCACCTTCCTCTCTTTTTTGATATAAAATAATACCTATGCTTCATGTATTTTTTCTATCCTAAAATTTCTGATGATCATCTGAAAGGAGTCAAAAAATTTCCTAGGGATGAGGAGTTGGATTTATGGAAAGTAAATTACTTCTCAGTCCTTTGGTATTATGCTATTTTGTGTTCTGAGTGGTTAGTTTATTTGGTGACCTTTGGAATTAGCTAGTGAACCAAATAAATAGTGGAGTGAATGTTCATTCATTTAACCAATGACCCAGACCATCACTGCACTTTTGATCTCATAATTCACATTACATATTCACAATACTAATTTAAATAACACTATCATGAGAACTACTCATGATATCCAATCATGTGATCTCTTGATGTGACCTTATCCTCTCATTGACTTGCCTAATCAATCTTTGAATTAATCAATGATAATTTCCTCAAGCTATATTGCATGTTTTTTACTATGGTGTTATCTCGAATGCTTTTCAAGGTCCAACAACAATATTTTCATGTAATATCTTGATCATTGTTTTACTCACATGACCTCTATACGGTCACATGATCATGATGCTTAAATTTAGATCTCATGGTAATGATGTTTTACATGGGTCATGGAATTTGAGAGACCAGTAATGAGACACATGACCATGAACCTTTATATAAGTCATGTTATTCACCTCATGATACCCACATTACAAATTTATTTTAACTAATTACCCTTTTCAAGATGGTTATCCCTCTCAAGTATTCTTCATACTCTTATAAAGATGGATTCTAGTTCACAGTCTCCTCTTAATGAAGAAGTTTGTAGGTCTATGATTGCTGGGAATTGTAATTCCGACTCTCAATATTAGGTATTTTTTTAAAATGTGGTCTTTAAAGGGAATTTTACAACTAAACATTAGAACTGACCTCTATCTCACATACTACATTTGTATGGATTCAACGTTATGGATGATACTGTTATTAATTTACCTGATTATAATCTTCCATCTCATTTTTTCTTATACTTTATTGATTGCATTCAAAAAAAACTTTAAAAGATAACCAATTTATCATAGAACCGCTGCAAATTCTATCCTATATGTTGGAAAACTCTCCTATGGGTCCAGATGGCCAGTATCTCACCCATAATCCAATTTATTAGAGTTACTCGAACATACTTATCTCTTATTTAAAAACACCAAGAAAAGGTTGGAGATCAATGTGGGACTTTCATCTTGGAATTAAAATTTATAATGAATGGGCAATATCTTTCTTGGTTAGGAAGAGTTGCTTATAATTATTTGATCAATTTCAGGATATCAATATTCATGAGGTGACATGGATTTCTTATTATTTCATTTATAGTTAATAATAAATCCTTAAAGAGATGATTATCCATTGGTGTTACCCTACTAAATCATTTCATTTTCCTATAAAGAATTCAGGATCAACTTATGGAATGTTTATCAGTTGGAAGGGATACCTCCTCTTGGGGGGATTCATAATAAATTTCTTCCTTCGGTAGATGTTTGGTATAACCTTGAAAAAACTCAAACCATGGTATGAGACATTCGCACTATTTCAAAATAGAAGTTAAATAAGGGGCTAAAAAAATTCTCAATTATTTCATTCATGTATTGGATTAACATATTTCTTTATCATAGGACTTAGGAAACCATCATAAGCCCCCATCGATGTCCTTTTTGATAATTTTGAGATAGAACAAACTCTTATTAGGCCATTCTAGAAGATGAAGATAACACCTCATGGGATGATCAAGTGAGACTAGATGTATCCCCAAGTATTTGGTGACTGGTATTTTTTGATATATTTTTTGAATGATTGAATTTTATCAGTTTTGGATGCATGATTTTATGTTCTATTAGGTACATTGGTGATGGAAGCCTAATTGGCAGAGGTGTGGCCTTTTAATATAGTCTTTTCAACTCTTTCTCATCTTTTTAATGCTTCTTGTTCATAACAATCAAGGAAACATCTCCAACCAAATTAACATCCTTCAAATTCTTATTTATCTATATAAGAGGTTATTTCTAGTGCTATATATATCAACACCCTATTGAAATCCCTCATGCTTAATTCTATCCAATAATTTTAAATGCTCTTGAGGTCGAGGCGATGCCATTAGGTCCTATTGAGGTTATTTATATATTGAGATGACATGACCATTTCAACATAATTCCATATCCTACACCGAACAAGAAAATTTTTAATAATGGTAGGGTCTCTTTCGTCAAGAGGTTATATAAAATCTCTCTCCTATATTGGGTTATTTTAGCTCATGTAGATGATCAGATTATTTGTGATCCATATACCCCTTAATGATTTTATTTCCAAATTTTTTGTATTCGGAAAATTTACCATCTTCCCTTAGATGTTGTGTGGGTAGAATGACAACCCAGGCTCATTCCGAAATTTTTGAATACGCTGACACATGAAGATGAAACTTTTAAAATCATTCTTTCCATTTTTTATTCCCCTATCTTCTTATATTAGATTTATTATTGGAATTGGGAGAAGACTTACCAAAGTGGTGTGTTTAATCGACTAATATATTAGGTGGAAAAAACCCATTATTCCCTAATACCATTATCTTTGTCGTTAATGGAGTTGTTTCAAGACTCCAGGGATCCCTCAATGAATCGATTTCACCGTAGTGATGAACCTTCCATTATAAATATAGGGGTTTTTGAGAATACTATCCCTTTAGAGATAGTGGCAGATGATGTACCCATTAGAGGATAAATACCTAATACTCATTCTCTTGCTTTATTATTGCCTCATAATATCCCTACTTTAATAAGATTTATACTATGAAGGATAATTTTGGATCAAATTCACACCATGATTATAGAGACACCCTTTGAGAAAATTCATTACTAAGAAGAATGTCTTTTCAAGCTTGTTTATGAGTTGGGAGATGGTGGATTTGACAATCAACAATTATATGATATCATGATACAAATTGTTTTTACTCAACAAAAATTGGCCAGAAATGATAGGGAGTTGTTTAGTTTTTATGAAATGAATCACCTAGTCTAATTAATAAGAGAAGCTTCGTAATTTCTAGAACATAGGAATCAAATGATCTGTCAACTACATGTCCAGATGAATGAATTGAGAAATAGAAGAAAAGGAATCCATCATAGCTCATGAAAGATATCATATTTTTATTTCATCATCTTTATTAGTGACCAATAAGAAAGGACATAAAGATTTATCTTATTTTATTGAGACTCTTTATCCTTAATAGGTAGTTAAATAAAGGGAGTGGATCTATGTTCAATGCTTAATTGATGCCTCTTTACAGACATTGGATGATTAAGAAAACTCATATGATCTGATTTTATTATAATCTAGTAACCAATGCAATTTTATGGAACTATAGATAGACACTATAATTTGGATATTCCTCCATCATTTTCACATTATCAATAAAAAGGTCTTATGGATTTTACCTAACATTGACATGATTTCTTTAATTAATGATATGCATGGAATCTCATTGATTTGATATCATATGGATCATCAAAGATACCTGTCCTTTATATAATACCATGCAAACCCAAGTTCCTAAATTTTAATTATTGAATGTTAACACACTTTCTGATATAACTATCCATAAATGAATAAGGGAATAATCATTCTTATTTATTTATATTGTTTGGTTATTACAAGATCACCTTGTTCAAAACAGTAGCATAAGTAAACATATATTCCAAATGGAAATTTCTCTAATTTCTGATGAATTCAGTGGACTTAGTGAGCATAGCATTATTTTTACAAGGAATAAATAACGATACCAACAAGATTTGTATCTTTTCTCTATTTTCCAAATTTTTTCCTAAGCATCCTATGGGGGATGATTAACTGGTGTGGACTTGTATTTTTTTTTCTCAAGATACCATTTTATAGGTTTTCATCCATACATGTTTTATGCCTTTTCTATTTTATAAGTACTCAATACTACCTAGATCACTCAATGTTCATGTTCAGTGAGTAGATACTTGAGTGTTGGTTAGGGTATCATTTTTGAGTTTTCAACATCACATGATTGTTCAATATTTGAATATTCTTAAGTTCTTGTAGGATAGAATGTTTTTATATTTTTGGGTCTTTTAGCTATGACCATTTATCGCTTTAGTTTATGGTATTTTAGATCAGGCCTTCAGTTTTTGTATTTTAGGGTCGTTCAGATTGTTTCATTTGTTACTATAGTTTATGGTAGTTTATATCAAACCATATATTTATGTAATTTGGTGTATTTTAGATTGGACCATATATTTTTATATATTATGATTCTTTAGCTAATACCTTATACATCTGTAGTTTAGCGCCTTTTAGCTCAGACCATCTGTTGTTGCAGTTTATGGTCTTTTAGCTCAAACCTTATGTTGATATAGTTTAGGGTATTTTATCTGAGACTATAAATTTCTGTATTTTAGGTTATTTTATCCTAGACCATCCATTTGTATATTTTTGGGTCTTTTAGCTCAAACTATCTATTTATGTAGTATAGGGTCTTTTAGATCATACAATTTATTATTGGTAGTGAAGGATGGGTATTCATGAAGGGCTAAAGAATCATACATCCATCATGGTATTCTAAAGAATGATTTCCCATGAAGGGTTCTGATAACCTAAATTCTTAATTGATATTATGAAAAATGTATTTTCATGAAGGGTTCTGACACCCTGTTTTCTTGTGGAAATTATGAAGGTTGAATATTGATGATGGTTCATCACACCCAAAATACTTAATTGGATTTAGTTTGTCGTATGGTGAAATATTAGGGATACTAAATCGACATGGATGGTGAAGATATGGGTTGTGTAAATCAATTTTCTAAGCGATTGAATTTTTTAATATGTAATGGGGCAGACATGCCATAGATGACCAAAAAACAACCTAAGGTGATGAGTTCTTCCACGGTGTTAATGGGGATCATAAGGATTGGAGGTCCTTTCTTGTAAAGAGGAGACACCTCTACCTTATTGGTAATAGATATTTATTCATGATCCCATGGGGATTAAATTTATAGTCCAGCAATTGGGTCCAAAAATATCCCATAGGGTTGTACATGGTTTATTAATATTCAACCATATAGATGGTTAAGTTAGATATAACGAAAAGAGAAATCCAAGAAGGGTTCCGAAACCCATAGGGTAGTTTAGTTTCTAGTTTGGAATCCTAATCCCTATGCCATGAGGTTTCAGGTAACATATCACGGGCCATCAAAATGATCAATAATAAAGCATCCCATTATTGCATTGATAAAGGGTATTATACATAGTGATATAACATTCAATATATCAAATACCATTGAATAGTCTAGTTATAGGGATTATAAATCATGTTCTAGTAATATTGGAGTCAACTGATGGTTGAAACAAGTGGGTACATGTCAACAATTTATAATGGTAGAATCCCATATTCCTAGACGTTAGTATAATAACTTCTAGATTTAAGGGGGGCCTCTCCTATGGTAACAAATATCCTCTAGGAACAATCTCTTAGGTGTTATGTCATTCACCAATGTATCCTAGTGGGGTCCCTCTAGATCAACTGGTCCATGTTACCATCTTTCCAGAGGGGAAAACTAATAGGAATGACTTGATTCTATGAGGATTTCAAATAAGGGTATCAAATCAAGGATTTGGTGGTGTCAGCTCAGAATTCAAAGACCTGAAGGTTGTTAATGAAAAGCATAATATTCAAGATGGGTTCGGGAACCCAATTTTTTTTCCACTACCTAGTGACCACATTATCATAGCGAGGAGATGTAGATAATCAGTACTCTAACTTTTTCCTAGACTTGGGGGTCTAGTGAGAATTGATTGAATTTTAATAGGGCGAAAAAGTGGGCTTCTTGAGCTATATTACTTGTTTATTTACACTCTATATTTTTCCTAACTCTAGTGATGAATATTTTTGTGAGTGGAGACATGAATTTTTCTCATTCCTACTTTTTTTATTTTTTCAACCTAACAATTTCTATGTCTCTTTCACTAGAAAATTAGAGTATTGTGATTCGTACCATCAAATTACAATGATAATGGTCATACAACTTTGGGAAACGAGCATGTGGTTAATTTTCATGATTCTCATGAACCTTGTAGAATGGGTGTGTTACAAAAAAATGTATTTACGAATCCCAATGTCAATAGTACAAGAAAATCCTTTTGATCAGAAGATGAGAGTGTTATAAATAATGGCTCAAGCTTCTCAGGACATGAGAAATGGTATGAGATAGTCATATCAAATATGATCAAGAATGACTCTAAGGTGAAGAGATACAATGCGACGATATCAAGGATCAAAAGTATTAGAAGGATCTTTCTGTAGGGACAATATGTCTCTAGTTGATAGGTATAAGGAACTTATGCATATACACCTCTTACATGGTCAAATAGAGAAATATTTTCTTCCTTCCAAGGGTAATGGATGTCTTGATGCAATCCGAGGTTCTCAAGACAAGAAGTTTTATTTATGGATTGAATTACTCAAAAAGATGATGGAAATAAAGAAAATAGTGGTTAACCACGGTTAGGCTCCCATGTTCCTTTGTTAAGGATTGAAAATGAATGATTATATGAATAATTTAACATAGTGTATTTATGAAACATTTTTCATGGAGTTTAATGTTGTGCGATGAGGATTTAGGATATAATGTGAAATTATTTGAGATATATTGGTGGAAACATTGAACTGGTTAAGGGAATTTAAATGTGGGAAGCACATTTTACCCATAAACAAGCTTATTTATGAGTAATCATATACTTGAGCCCTTTCTATGTATATTTATCTCATGGGAAAGAAAGCTGTAAGTAGATCTGACTCATACTTTGGTAGGGAAAGTTTGTATGACTTGGAAATCTTTAATAGTTAAATAATATTTTTATAGCTAGTATTTCCTACTTTTTCCTATGAATATTATAAGGGAATTAATTATTATATAATTATCTTGTTTAAAGATATATCTATATATATATATTTAACTTGTATTTTTGGGAGATGAGTGTTCTATTTTCTTTTCTAAGTGAGT
This sequence comes from Viscum album, assembly GCA_963277665.1. Lineage (NCBI taxonomy): Eukaryota > Viridiplantae > Streptophyta > Magnoliopsida > Santalales > Viscaceae > Viscum > Viscum album. Next base: position 298,878,702 of record OY728138.1, read on the forward strand.
CTAGATACCAAGGTAGGATAAGGTGTCCCCTACACAGATTTGGATCATACATAGGTATAGGAAATTTCCATACTACATTCTAGTATATAGGTGAAAAAATTCATCCCAAACATAGATTCATGGATAAGATGGCCCGTTCTAATTATTTTTAGGTCTTACAGGATAAACCATATGTCATGAAGTTTAATGTCATGAAACTTGAAAGTTGTCATGTAGTTTATCACCATGTGACTAGGAAATATCTATGAGAGGAATGACAAACTCATAGTGATTGGGACTTAATATAAGAATCATACCCTGAAGTGGAAGGGTACAAGGATACTAATTGAAAATTAAATTTCTTATTTGGAAAACACATTAAAGAAAAAGTGAGAAACCACATATGTTCAAACAAGAGGGCATGCCTCATAAGAGATCACAAAGTTATTGAAACACAAATTAAGACTATTAGATGATTCCTCCCTAATAAGTTTCCATGAGATTTCATGAACCTATGTATCTGAATCATCGATAATGAGGTCTTCATTGCAATCTACCAACTTATCCCATGTTTTAGAATACTCCCCTTTACCTATCTTCCCTTCGTTAAAACCCCTCATTAGTATACAATCCTATTTGTCTATCCATACAACGTACTCACAATTTATTTCCACTAGAAGTTGCCTACCCATCATCTTATCTACGTCTTCTTGGGTAGAATTTATATAAAGAAACTCCTCTTCCATTTCTTATTCTGAATGAATATTTGAGTTAGCTGGTGGTTGAAACTGGTGAGTAAAGTTCATCCATTGATAATTAAGGAATCCTACATTCCATGCAGTATGGAAAATAACTCATGGGTTGAAGGGGGAACAGTCCTATGGGACCAAACATCATTTATGAACAAGTTATTTAGAACTATTTCATTCACTAGTAAATCCTACAGGGGTCCCTTTTTGTTAACTAGTCTCTATTACTAATTTTCTATAGAGGATAACCAAGATTAATGGAGCCAAAGATCCATGAGATTATAAGATAAGGATATTTAATCATGGAATAGGTTAGTATCTACTCATATATCAAAAATATGATGTTGGTTCATGGGGAACATAAAATTTAAGGAGTGTTTGAGAACCCAAAAGTCTATTCTAATGTGTATTAAACATATGTTTTTGGAAAAGGGATAAGGTATTAAATTAGTGAATATAAAATCATAAGAGGGTGTGATCTTATTGGCATGGATACCTATTGCTGTTCAGTTTAACATCATGTGACTAGGATGCCTTTGTGATGTTTAACACCATGTGATAAGGATGTTGTCATGTATATTAACACCATTTGATGAAGACATGATTACATATATGAGACATGCCCCGATCACACCGACCTATGTGACTCTCTAGGTTCCCTAAGATCACCTGATCCATGCTCATCTTGAGAAACACGAGATATTTTGGAAGTAACTTACTCCACATGAGAGTACATAATGGGGAATACATGGATTTGTTGTCAATTTATTATAGACTAGAACCTATATACAAATATAAACTCATTGGGGAACATGATTGGGGGTGATGGATACCCATGGCTATGCCTAAAATGGAGGATCGAGGCATCATTATGTGTCTCGTGATGGAATGAATCAATCCACACATAGTTCTTCAATAGCTACCTTCATAAGTCTAACCCATATACCGAGAGGGGTGTTTTTATAATTAATATTGATTCTAGACCCATGATTTGGGATCTGAGTGTAACTATGTATCCTATAGTAATCAGAATCAATCCACACATAGTTCTTAAATAGAAACAATATCAACATAGGTCTGACCTATATGTATAGGGGGAATTTTTCAATCAATATTGAATATGGACCCATTATTTGGGATCTAGGTGTCACTATGTATCCTTTGATAACATGAATCCAGACACACATAGTTTTTAATGGAAAAATATCTACCAGGTTTGACCCATATATAGTGGGTGGAATTTGTTTATTGATATTTTTACTAGACGTAGGATTTTAGAAATGTGTGTTTGTATGTATCCTATGATAGTAGGAATCAATACACATGTAGTTATTTAATGAAAAAATATCCATATAGGTCTAAACCATTTATATATGTGGAATCATTTACATTGACATTGTAGATGAACCCAAGATTTGGGATATGGGCATCACCATGAATCTATTGAAAGTAGAAATCAAGGAACCCATAGTTTTTGAATGGAAAAAATTCCATGCAAGTCCGACCCATACATAGAGGGGGGGGATTTTTTCCATTGATATTTTGTATGGACCCATGATTTGGGATCCGTGCATCACTAAAAATCTCGTGATAGTAGGAATCAATCCAAAAATAGTTCTTGAATGGAAAAATCACCATGTAGGTCTAACACATATAAATATGGGGGATTTTTTCCATTAATATTATGGTTAAACCCATAATTTGGGATCTGGGTGTCACTGTGTATCCCATGATTGCTAGAATCAAGACACACATAGTTATTTAATAGAAAACTCTCTATGAAGGTCAAAACCTATACCGAGGGTGGAATTTTTTTGTTTTTATTATTGATGGACCCATGATTTGAGATCTGGTAGTCACTATGTATCCTATGATAACATGAGTCAAGCCACACTCAGTTATTTAATAGAAAACTCTCCATGATGTTATGAACCATACACATCGGGGTGTTATTACCATTGATATTGTAGCTAGACCAATGATTTTGGATCTTGGTATCACTATGCATCTTGTGATAGTAGGAATCAACGTAAAATTAGTTCTTGAATGGAAAAATCTCCACACAGGTCTAACCCATATTCAGAGGAGGGATTTTTTTTTCTATTGATATCATGGATAGACCTAGGATTTTGGATCTAGGAGTCACTAGGTATCATGTGAAAGAATTAATCAATCTACACATCATTCCTAAACTGAAAGACTTCCTATGTGGATTTGATTCAAACACAAGGACAAGAGTACTTAATTTTGATTTCAGATAAATATATCACCTTTTCAGGGAACCATCCATGAATTTACATTATCCATATAGTTTAACATCATGCGACAAGGATGTCTTCCATATAGATTAACATAATATTGTGAGAACATCTTCGGTGAAGTTTACCATCACACAATAAGGATGTCTTCAGTGTAGTTTAACGTTATGTGGTGATAAATAAAGATTACATGTAAGTTATATTCTTACTTATAGGGCATATTATTCTTAATGAAATATATTAAAAATACTTTTTTTATAAACTTTGCATTGTTGGGGGGGGGGGGGTTAACGTGTTCCCTATCGATTGTGGACAATGATTAAGATCCATAAGAATAGACATTATGTATGATGTAAGGATCTTAAAACTTGGGATCCTACTTTTTAGGTTTAATTCCATGTATCTTTTAGGTTTTTAGATCCAATAACATTTCCTGTTGAAGGATCAAGTGGAAAAGAACCTTTTTTTAAAGGCCTACGTGATTCTATTCTGATGAACATTGAGGTTGTGCAGTGTATAAAACCTTTTATCATCAAGTAATTCCAACCCATCTAGGAATTTTTTTAATTTATTTTCATTTTATAGTTTTCCACAATTATCTATTTGGAGTATGGGAAAAAGGAAATATATGGGAAACACTTATTTGGTTTTATAAACCAAAAAATATGGAGTCACTCATGTGGTATGATGTGTGGTGGTATGGTAGGTGCATAAATCATGAAGGAGCTTTTCCACCCATAAATTATTTTCCTTTCCACCATTCTATAGATTATAATTGTTATAGTCTTATTTAGTGCCTTTATTTTTCTATTTTCAGCTGAATGATAGCAGGATGAATGGATGGATTTGATTTTTTACTTAGGGATCAGTTTCTTTAATTTAGTAGAACAGTAGATGGTTCCATTGTCTATTAACATCATGTGTGGGACATTGAATCTAGTGGTGATATTTAATTTTAAAATTTTAATGATATTATTTATCCTAAATTCTTTGAGGGGTATTTCCTTATCCCATTTCGAAAATAAGTCAGTAGCAGTAAGGATGTACATAAACTACTTAGTTGTGGATGGGGGATTTAGACCTACAACGTTCATTCCACATGTGGAAAACCAATCATAATATTTAGTTATTTGTAAATGTCTAGGGGTTGATGGATGTAGTTTTCATGAATATATAATGCATGAAGATTCCTGGTGAATTCCACATAGTCATGTGTCATTATTTTCATATAGTAACCAAACCTCATAATTTAGTGGGAGAGTCTGGTCCTAAACTGATGAGCACCATAGGATCATGTATGGGCATCCTTCATTATAGTAAAAATATTTCCTTATGATATGTATCTGAAGAGGATTACATTAAATCATTATTTTTAGAGGTGTGTTTGCTCACATGGTTCTTCCTAAAGTGTAATGTTTCCAAATTGGCACCAAGTCAATTCCATTTCAGCTTAATTTAATAGAAGGTTCCCAATATGTGGGTAATCGACTATCGAATCCATCCATCTAGGGGTGGATATTAGTTCATTACTATATAGGGATTTTCTAAGCTAATTGATATTCTCCATGTAATAAATGATGATATATGACATCATCCTTCAGTGAGTGTTGTATAAAAAAACTTCTTCTTTATTGGGGAAGGTTAGAAGTATGGATGAATTATCCAATGGATCAGAATAAACATTTTTTGATCAAGGTATGTTCTATAATACTGGTTCAAAAAGAAATTATTCCATAAATCCTCTAACATAACCAATGAGAGGGTCCAATTATTTCTTTTTTATGTCATACTCACCATTGATTCATCTTATCACTATCTTTGAACCCCCTTGATGTTTAGGTAAGATATCTATAGTTTCAAGGGTAGATCCATGATGAAAATGAGAGTTGGGTATTCTATCTCATTACTATTTCTACCTTTAGATAGTGATAAAGAGTATAGATAAATTGAATTATCTTGGGAAATAAATAAAATTATTATACCAATCTAATTGAGCATCAGGTTTCCCATACTCTTTCAAATTTTACTTTTGGAGGCACCATCACAATACATTTCCAATATACATGGAGTGTCAATGGAATTTAAAAACTATTCATCTAAATGTTTGGTGTCCACTAGTTTCTTTATAGGGTGGGATGTGCCAAAAGGAAATAATCCAGAGCCTTCCCATTAACTACCTTCTACAAAATGTACTTGATGTCATATTGTTATAGAATAATCACCCATCGGTCCAGAAAACCTTCAACATAAGGTGTCCAAGGATGTACTTGTGCAAGTCAATATGAGTCACCAAGTGGAATTCATGATGATTCGTTTAATGTCATAGCCTTTTCACTACAAATATGAGTGATAGGAAGTTCTTATATATATCCATGTACTAGGTCTTAGTACCTATCATCATTCAACTGAGGTATTAGTGTTTTGTTTTCATTAACCATATCTTTTTTTATGTGACGAGAGCACTAAATGATTGTTCCATGGAGTACATAATAAGATAAGAGGCCTTCCTTATACCAGTATCATCAGGACCAATGTGTGTGGTAATTACTTATTGTGATTCTTAAAGGATTGTTGTAAGACTTCAATCCATTGGTAGGTGACTCCCTTCTTCATTAACTCGGTGAAGGGTATATATTTTACATCTAGTATTTCTATAAAAAACCAAATGTAATAGAGGTTCCCTTAGATCCCCCTCAGTTCTCTAAAATTCCAAGGTGGTGGCATTTCAAGTATTTCACTAGTATTTTATATATCGATATTGATTCCATGCCATCATACCAAAAACCCAAGGAATTTCCCTAATGTTAACCCAAAATCACACTTCAAAGTATTCATCTTCGAACTATGCTGCGACAAATTTCTAAAGATTGTTTGATGATATGTGAGGTGATCACATCATCATTGAGATTTTACTTCCAAGTCATCGGCATAACATACTTATATTCTTCTGAAGAAGGCCTTAATGATATGATGCATGATAAATTGGTATTTAGTGAAATCATTATTCAATTGAAAGGGAATGATATGATAGAAAAATATCCCCTGAGGTGCTTTTGAAGGTGGTGGATTCCTCGTCTTCATAGACCATCATTGTCTGATTTTACCCTGAATACCCATCGATGAAGGAAAGGACTTGGAACCATAAGTTTCATCAATAAAAAATTATTTTAACAAAAATGGGTAATATTATTTCATGCATTATATATCATCATTTCTAAAATTGATACAGACCATAATATTCTCATTCCTTTTCATGACATGGATGATGTTAGTGAGCCATTTTGGGAACTGCACTTCTCCGACAATGTTGGATTTGATCAATTTTTTCGCTTTTTATTCCAAATTATAACAATGAGATGGGTTCAACTTCTTGATTTCATACTTGAAACCTCTATAGATATTGGGTAATCCTAGGTTTTGTGTAGCCACAATGGGTTTCAACCTAAGAATGATTCTATAATTCCATGTGAACATGTATCAATTATACTTTAAGGAAGAAATTTATATCTCATAATCCTTTAGAGGCATGGAGAAAATAATCAACATAGCCCATATGTCTTCTTATATTCTCATATTCACCTACCTGAGCTCATCGATGGTGGTGAAGATGCCTTCTCCAAATGTAAGAGGGGTGTTCCTAAGGTCATCTGCTTTATTCCCTATCTCTGATTCCATAGAAGAATTTTTCAGCTTAATGGGTAATTGAAGGGAAAATATATAATTTTTGAGGTAATAGAGGAAATGGGAAGTGATGTTTTCATCCTGAACCTCTAGAGTCATTACAAAGATATTTGTGTGATTCTTGTCTTTTTTATGCTTCCACCAGGGGAAAGAGGATCTAGGACATCCTGAGTTGTATAAAATTTATTAGGGGAGTCATTAATCTTTTAAGATAGCATGATGAAAATATAAAATCTTGATATAGAATTGGACTTATGAATCCCCCTTTGGTAAAGTGAATTATATCAAATGGACATGATCCAATGAAGTTTTTATTTGAGGATAACTTATTAGGATTAAATCTGATGATTCAATTAGGATTATGGGTACAACATAATCATTGCCAAGAATGATCCAGGGATTCATAGTGGTTCTCCACAATAAATTGGTGGATAAAACCTACATATCTTCATACACCATTGGCTATTTTACCTATTTATTTTAGAAACCTTACTAAGCATATATTGATTTTAAATAATCTAAGGGGGAAATTCCACTTTGTTGTTTTCCAATCATCCCATCGATGGGGTACATCAATACGTAATGAAATGTTAAAGGTACCTCTATGGGGCTATGAATCCATGATCATCCAAGAAGGTTATTATATAATGTGTCTTGCTAGATAACAATAAATTCAATATTATATGTGAGATCTCCAAATAGAGTCTTGAGCATTATCTTATTCAAGAGGCCTTTTCTCTCTCTTATCTTACCCTTGAATGGTTAGCTTTGTCGGATAAAATTCACCCTCAAAATATCCAAAACATCAGAGGGTCTAAATTGAGATGAGGTTGATCCTATAACTTTTTTCAATGGAATTAATTAATATGTTGACATTATTGATTTTTCCTGAAATATAAAGGGTTCTGATATGTTTGTAGAAAAATTCTTCATAATCCTATTCTATTAATGAGATGGTGACATGATATTCTGATATAATAGTCTCCACTGAAGAAAAATCTAACCCTAATGAATTCTCTATAAAACTCTTAGGGGATATGGAAGGCCTCTATGATTTATTCTATGAGTTATTTTGAAATATAGAGAGTATCCAGGATTGAGTGATTGGTTGGAACCACCACCAAATGTTTTAGAATGACTTAATTTTGTGCAAGATGTACTTTATTCAAAAATAGGGGTTTCTCCCTATTGAAATAGATCCAGATTTGAGGTGTTTGAGGTGGATATGTCTGGTGATTGATAATTTTTCAATGGAGCTGTTTCAAGTGGTGTAGGTCACAATAGCCATCCCCTTTGTCCAGACTGATTTGAAAATCACTCCCCCACCAATTATCCTTGTAAAATGATTGGGATTGAATGAGAGATGGATAGATATGAGTAATCTCCATGCTTCCATTTTGATTTATATAATTCTCACCTTTTTATATAGAAAACATATATGGACTCCTTAGGAATGAGACCCATATATTGTGTTCAATCATGCCCACACTTTCCCATGTATCATCAACATCTACATCTTCATCCTCAAACTCCCCAATCATGTAAGGGGAACTCATACTCAGAGTCATATTCATCACTCAAGAAGTTATATATTATGTGAAATAGGTTAATAGAATAAAAAATGATATCTTCATCTGATGGGGGTTCCATTTAGTGGGGTGGTTACCATTCTCATAATTTTGAGGGAAAGAAGTCTTCAAGAGTTAATGCTTGTGCAAGAGTTGGTTATGATTCTTCTTATTGTGTATTTTCCTCTTTCCAATGATCACATCATGATCTGGGAGATGTATTCAATGAAACCTTTTGAGGTACTGATGTCATTGTTGTTTTCTGAAGCTATACTCTCAGGGTTTCATAATCGCATTCAATTATATTTCGAGCCATCCAGTTATCAATCTTTTGTCCTTGCGTGGCTGGAACCTCTTTCCAGTCACACTATTATTCTGGTAGGGTGGTGGTTACCCAAGTCACTTTTTCCAAGTCATTATATATTATCACCTATCCAAAATCAATGATGCATTTATCGGATCTCTTTTAAGACAAAGTAGTATTTGACAGAGTGACCTAGCTTCTTATGAAAAGGGAAGTAGTTTGGGAAATTAGTGAGGTTGACCACATTGGTTTTCTTTGGATCTGGTTTCTTGTGTAGGATATTATCCAAGGATTCCAGGAGATAACTGAGGACTTGGTAATTTTAGATAGAATATTATTTATTCATCTGTTTCTCAAATCATGGGTGACTCTGACCTATTTTATTTTAGATATGGGATATTCTGTTTCTATAGACACTATGCAGGAGGCACCTAATGATTTGGGGCCTACTTGGGTTATTAAATAGGAACTATAACTAATTTGAGGGTAATAATAGTATTCTATGTCTTTATAAGCATTATTCCCCATGCTAAAGGAATGGGATGAGATTTTGTCTGATTCCACTTACTAGAATCCTCTAGGAATTGTGTCGTCTCTATAAACATTTTTTCTAGTATAGTTTATCAAGATTAGTGGTGTTTTCAACTCATCCTAAATATTTTCAGCCTAGAGTTCCAATAATTTTTCTTTTAAGAGAGGGATACTAAGTGAATATGGAAACCAATTCCATCTTGAAATGAATTCAAAAACCCTATAATTTTCACATTGTTTTCAATTTTTGGGGTCAAAAATTATTATTTCTTAATTTAGAGATGAAATAATATATGATTTGACAATGAAGGTGTTCCCATCATGAAATGTATCATATTATAAGGATACAATACCAAAGAAGGATGGACATACCAATGTTTGTACAAAAAATATTAGTTTGGACACCCCTATTGATCTCGATATCCCATCATCATGCTTCATCCGGGTACAAAACTGTGTGAGATGATATTATGGATCTACCACACTGTCCATTGATGAAAATATATGATTTTCAAATTTGGGTGTGGTAAAATTTGTATAGAACCATTCAAGATATGGATTCATCTTGGGTTGGATAGGTGCCTACCACCCTTCCATAACATTCATTTGAGTTACTAGGTATTCAATAAAATTGAGGAGTTATAGAGGTACCACTGTTTGGACACCTTCCATATATAGGGAGTGTAAAAGGCTTGATGAGGTGGATCTATATTAATATATTTCTGATTCTAAATCCATGCTAGTAATAAATTATCACACATATGGGGGAGAGGATATCACCATAACAGATAAATGTCATAATCATCCTCAACATTATCATTTATATAGACTAGACTCTTGGGTCCAGATCTGTCATGATGCTCAAATTCCACTCTTGCAGTTATATAATATCTACCCTAATATATGAGAGGAGGGATATTAATCTTTGATTTAGGATGATACACAGGAAGAATGTTTTTCCACAGTAGTTCCTCATTGTACTATATGAGATTTTGTATCTCATTCTTATATTGTTCATGACATTCCTCAAGGAAGGGAATTTACGATCCTATGGGTGGTGAGTGGGATGTAGCCACACCTTTCCATTTATCCTTGGAAGTGTTTCCATATGGAGGTTTAAATTCATCATATAGAGATTCTAGGATTTTTATCCTTCACTGATTCTATGTACGTGCATCCTCAGTTTGTACGTACATATTACCTACCTCTCATGCTACCATTACTGTATTCCATTCCTCTACATTTACTTCTTATTATAAATCATTTTTTATATTGATGGTGATGAATTTTTAATGATGTTTATCATACAATGGTAGTTATTCCATCATTCTTTACACAATAGGGTGATTATGTGCCACTTACTCTTACTTTGAGGGTTGAATTATAGTTATTTCTCCGAACCTTGGAAATATTGGACCATTTTGTCTTATGAACCTTATGATTTTTTATTTCCTTCTCTATATGTTTCTTCTATCTCAGCTTATGAATAGTAACCTAAAGAGAGTTTCTGATCATGTTTTTTAAATGGTCCCCAAAAAAATGGCATGCCTCATTGTGGAAGGAATTAATGGGAGGAAAACCAAAAAAATTTACTTCACAATAAGGAGAAGACTGATTCCTTCCATGGTGATGATAATGATAAAACATTCCCCTATCCCTGTTGGTTGGGGATGATTTAGGGATGCTATTGGAACTTTCTGATCTTATTATTGAGGGTTTAATTATTCCAGTAAAGGATATAACATCTCTTCATATGGAAATTATGATATAAATGACTCTATCCCTGATGGAAAGGGATGATATGGAACTACTACCGATTTCTCCAGGACCCTCTTAGAGAGTGATGAACCTAGCGATAGTGATTGAGATTAAAATTATCCTAACCATGCAGGATGGAGTTTTTTTGTATCTTCTATTGATATTTATTAGATCCTCATGGGTTTTGATGACTCATGGGGTGGAGGTGGTGGTAAAAATCCCCCTAATACTATGGGCTATGTTTGCTCTTGGATGCCTAATACGAAAAATATTATTGAAATCTATTTTATTTTGAGATATTGTTCTATGTATGAGTCGAGTGAAATGGATGCCTATGATGAGAGTAATTTTCCACGAGACGCTTTCAGGTAGTCCACAACATTGGATTTCATGTTTAATATATCTTTCAATTTCATCAAGGGCCCAACTTAGGAGTCTGTTGGCGGAACTCTCCCTCTATTCGTGATGACTTTTCACCTTCAAGGTTGATGAATCACTCCTTTTTTCCAATTGGCCCATGATTTAACCAATATACTAATTTATCATAAAGATACAACATTACTAGATTCTCTATCTAGGGAACTTTTTTGTTCTAGGGTTATAGTGAAGTACAATTTTCTACATTTTTAGGATCCTCGAATATGCACATTTGACAGGTCTCTATTAACCAGTTTATGGGGAGTTGTTATGATACTAAGAAAAATACTATGTAGGTTTCTTTCATGATCATACATCCTAGGATTCTAGGATATGAAGAATGTGTTTATGTCTAACTAACATCAAAGTGTATTTATGATCTAGATATTACCCTCATATCCTTGATATGGGAGGTGTTTATCCTTCAACCATTGATGATTAACCCATATGTTATTGTGTAGGTAAGTTATTCACTTCTTCTCTTAATATTTTGGGATATCTTATCTGGAAGAAGATATGGGACATTACATGGTTGGGATTTTTTTTATCCTAAATATATATATATATCCTTGTTTTCCTCTTATTCATTAGAATAATATACCTCCAATTGGTCATACCATGGAGGTTTCTTCTCTGGTTCGCATACTGACCATGATAAAGTACTTATGATAGTTTATTGGGAATTATATATAGTTTTCCTTAGGGATTTGAGACACAATATATATAATGGTGTTTGAGTTTTATGCACCTATCTCTATGAAGGTGACTATGAAAGGGGATTATTTCTTTGTTTGAGAGACATATCATCATGGGGAGGTTGACCACAACAGATGTTATGAGTAGAGTCCCTACAATCCATCTATGTTCTATTATGAGGGGGAATATCTATGTAGTGATCACCTTATTATTAGGTTAAAGAGTCAATAGACCCTTGAGGTGTTGCTGATATGTGTCATATAACATCAAGGAAACTGGCATTGAGAATATTAGAAATATGATCCACATTCTGCATCATGGCTAGAATATATCTAATTTTATTTTAGGGATGAGTAGGGATATGATTGTATTGCATGATGGTTTCTATAATATGTTAATAACCATCTAGTGGATTAGGGATATGAGCCCACAACTAAGAAGTTGCTGGAGTATGTTGGTGATATTCTGTATTATTAGAAGGAATATGAGCCTTCCTATGGGTGGTTGCTAAAATATTCTAGTCAATCCAAGATGAAGTGGGGATATGATACTAGTATAAATATTCATTTCCTATTAGAATATACCAAAATTCCTACATATTGAGAGAATGGATATGAACCTCCTCTAATATATCCCATGATCAATGCTGGGGAAATCATTCATCGGTGGAAGTAGAGATATGAACCTAGATTTGGTGAGAAGTTGGAAAATTTAGAGTAGCTTAATAGGTCGGGACATGATCCTACTTTGAGGTGAAATCCATAATGTATTCATGAATCACATTTAGAGTAGGGATATGATTGAAATATCATTATTTGGGTTATTCTGATGCTATTTTTTTAAAAATGATTAACTTTACTTAATAATTTGAATAAATGAGCTGGTGAGCCCTAGTCAAAATATGGATATGAGTCCAGTTTTTCACCTTTGGAGTATTCTTCTAGTATTTTTTGACAATAATGTGTGCCAATATTGAGGAATCATTCATATTCACCTAGTGAGTTTTTATCAGAAATAGGATATGAGCCTAGTCCTATGTGTTATTATTTATAAAAATATCTCAAGAATCCTCCTCAATGGGAGAAAGAATGTGTGATTTCTCTAGTGAATCCAAATATTCATACTGATCATGGAGATACACTGATTTGGCTATTTTTATTGGGATATGTTTATATCCCATCATCTATACCAATTATGAAATATGTTTATGAATCCCTTCTATTGTTTATAGATTCTAGTGACACATAAGAAAAATTTGTGCATGTTTGTAGGCCTGTACATTCTAGGTCTCCAATATATATTGAAAGTTATATTCAATTGAAGTATGAATATGATTTCACTTCTATCATCTACGTTACATCAAATTTTTTCGATGGTATTCCTCTATGGGGAAGTGATATGTGGCTCCTCCAGGTATTCTATAGAAATTTGAATGTAGACTTGATCTGAGTGAGTAGATATATAAGAGTGCCCGCTAAATACTACTAGAATATGCTAATGGGATTCATCTATAGAATTGAGGATATGAGCATACTACCATTTATCTAGAGATTTCCACACCCGTTGATACCTCATTGATAGTCATGCATGAGTTTCTATGTTGAGTTTTTTCCCGTGATTCTCTTAGTAGGTGATTAAGGGGCATTGGTAGGTTGATTCTATTGAATGAAGTTGATAGGATACTACTAGGAATATCCTTAATTGAGATGTAGTCATTTTTTAATCATTGATTCACCTTCCTAAGATATGGAAGGTTCTTATTTCTAAACTCCAGGGATAAGCTTCCAAAGTGATTGGTGGTGGAAAAAGTTTCCACTAATTTCATTCTATATTTCCTTGAATGAGATTAAATTTTTGACTTCAACATATGTAGATGAGGTTCTAGAACATTCTCTTAATAATGAAACAATCTTAGGTTAAGATGTTTATGAGAGTATTTTTTTTCTGTCCTAATGTAATCTAGGAACAATTTCACTGATCATTTCATTATCACATGTGTGAAACATAATCAATCAACTATGCAAGGGTAAAATAATTGTCCTTTATTTTTCCTGGTTTGACCATTTGTATTTCATGGAATTTTCACCACCAGAATAGACTTTTTCATGGGAAACTTGGTAAAATTTTATTATTGAAGGATTTCATATTGGGAATTAATTTTTTTATAAGAGACATAAAAGAAAATGGATCAACATGTGGTAAATCGATCATTTTAATAATTTGAGAGATTCATGATGGGTTTACCATTTTTGTTTCCATAATAGAGATAATAACTTTATGGTTCAAAAAGATTAAAAGAATGGTTCCCAATTACTATAATGATTTAGTTATCTTTCATTACATGAATTCACCCTGGGTTCTCCATTTTTGTTTCCATCAAAAGTGGCATGGTCTCTAATTTTTGATTTTGGGGTTTCAAGTTCAGTTGACCAACCATTCATAATGGGATTACCATTTTTATCTTTCATTGAAACTCCCAATGGTTCCCATATCCATAACAATGTACAATCCTTCATTCAAAATGTAGGTAGTCATTTTGGGTTTCCAACTCAATGATTCTTAGAAAATCACATCGGTTTAGAGGATGGAAGGTAAGGATCATCACACCCTTTTTAGGGGTAATTATTATCTATTTTTGGGCTGCCTTATAGATTTTCTATATGTTCATAAATCTCATAAAATTCATCTATAAGATTGGTTATCTTAATAAAAATACCTGGTGGTAAAACCTTCTTCATATAAAAGGGATTCTATTGAAGAGACCATCTATATCTATCCAATATTCTCCATTAGTTTGAATTTATTTATTAGGAATGAGTAGATTCATATATTTTGAAGCTGTATAACAAGGAAAGCTAGAGTTTACTTCTATCATGGGCGGCGATAAGTGTCTCTAGGATGCTATTGAACTTTCACGAGGTTTCATGTGTATCCTATCTATAACAATAATCAAAACCCACATAGTTTGTTTGATTTTAAGCTGTGAAGTTTTACATCATGTAGAACATACAAATATAATGACACTTAGGAACTAGTTATTGAGATTAATCATTATAAAGGCATCTTTCATATCCTTATTATAACACGAATTAGATTCATCATAGTTCTATCTTCCCTCATGCCACTGATGTGTAGGGGATGGAGATTATTACTCATACGAGTTATTTACACAAAATTTATCAATATATAAATGAATTAGGGAATTAAACCAAGGTGTATTACCTTGTACAGGGATAGTCATATCATTTCACTTAATGGGTTTTACACACTGAAGTTGCCCTGGATGGGGAAAATTTATGCAGATATTGACATGATAATTACAAATCCCTAAGCCTATGTTATTCATGATTAGTGTGAGAGAAATGGGATAGTAAGTGATCAGACTTACTACATAGAGATACATGACTTATGCATCGGGGAGGCCATAATGGGGTGTTTGATATAGATCTTGGGCCATAGTAATGCATTCTACATATCATGCTTATTGTAGGAATCAGAGTCCTCATAGTTCAATTATCTTCTCAATCTGCTGATGGATGATGAAGAATAAAAAACTCATAGGATAATTTATGTTCCTTGGGTTAGAGTGTCTATGATATTAAGGGAAATACACTAAGTTGGATGCCCATTAGTGCTCAGGCCTTAGGAAGGAATCCTATGTATCATTTTTTAAGGAATAATTTTTCTCATAGTTAATTAGTTTCTAACCACTGATGGTTTATGATAGGTGATTAAATTCAAAGGGATTATTATTATCCATAAGGTCCTAAAAAATTTAAGGTCTTATACCAAGATGGATTCCCATTAGATGATATCTGACCCTCACCATCTAATCAATAAAGAGTAAAAACCATGAGTGTCCAACTGAGCATGTCTATATGGAATGAGGATCCCATGATACCCAAAGGATTGTATGTGTATCCTTTTATAACCTATTACAGAAAATTCTCTTGTAAAAGGAAAATCCATAGATTAAGAATCATGGTTTGGGGTTCACTTGGATCGAGGGACCATTCCCAATAACTCCAGCTGGACAGGGCCGATATTTCTTGGGGTGTCCATACGACATGTCTATGATGTTAGCCTAACATGTGTAGGTTGTCTTCCCATCATGTACTGATTGGATTCCTGATATATCTAGGGTTCCTACCTAACATGTCTAGAGTGTCTTCCGAACACATTTTGAGTGTCTTCTTGACAAGGAAGACATATCCCATGGTTCTTCATATGATCAAAGTTAACATATCAGTGAGATATCACATTAAAGTTATTACATGTATGAGGTGCTTTGGATTATCAAATCCTACATGTCTAGGTCCTTTCACATGATCAAGGAAGACATTTCAGGGGGCCAGTAACAACTATTCTCTTTATTACACATTAATCCATGATTTATTACATAATATTACACATAATAAAACCTATAATATCGATAGTTCTAGTGTATTTTGGAATTATTTACATTACATAAAAACTTAAAGTAAGTAATATGTTTCCATTATTTAATACCACCATAACATTCTCATATTATACAATTCACTTAAAACTATATGGGATAACCTGAGAATGTACATAATAAATGTATTAGCTATAATGACCAGTAAATAAATAAAAATGGAATATCATGAATAAAGTAATACATTTTAGATAATAGTCATATATATGTAGAATAAAATGGGTGACATTCATAAACATGAACAATGTGGCATGATATATCATGATAACATAAAGAAAACATGGGAAATGTTAAAACAACTTAATACACTGCATCATAAACAAAATTCATGACTAATTTCCAAGACATCGTGATAGAAAAAGTCGCATGATGGACTAGGTTAAATCCATAATCCCCTGAATGACTTCTCAATAGACTAAGACCTTACCGAATTCATTGGATCTCTATATTAATCCGGGCACACCCATCACTTTCATTTTGTTCTCGAGCTTAAGTGTTTCACGTAGATCATACTACGTGGAATCATTTTTTATAAAAGTTTATTCAATAATCATAGAGTGTGGAATACATACATGTATGTCACCAATAAAATAATTATATGTTCATAAAGGTGAACACCCTAGATAGAAATTGGTTATGGGCACTCACTAGAAATTGTTTTGGTATGGAATCCCACAATAAAATTTTGGAATTATAATAAGAGAAAAAAATGTTCATGGGAGGGATTAATGAGAGTGAATGGGGTCTCTCATAATTTATAAATTACAAGGGAAGTATGTGGTATATCTAGAAACACACCTCAACATTAGAAATTGAAAATAAAAGTGCATAAAATAATGAAATTTTTTTAATAAAGAAGATAATGAGAGGATCCATTACCTTGAGAGTGTAACTCCAAATGCTTTGGATGAGACTCGTGAGAGATTAGGAGAGACTCTTAAGGATTCTAGAAAGGGGATGGAATATAATGGATATTCTACAATGTTTTTGAGATAAAAAAATGAGGTATTTTGTTGGTTTATATAGGAAAAGAGGGGGGGGGGGTTTATTATTCCCCAAACATAGGTTTTGGGCTCTATTATAAAATTAAAAAAACCCCAAACCTTACCATGTTTTCTAAGAAATTGTGGGTGATTATCATTATTTTATAAATAAAATGGTCTAAATTATTAAAAATATTACACCTAGTGATGCATATGTGAGTCATAATCTTAAAGAAATAATTTTAAAAAATTAAAATATATTATAGGTTTTGGTGGATTCTTAATGGATTTATAATTTCATAAAATTTACTAACAATCACATTATGTTAAATTAGAAACATATATTTGGTCATGTATACACTTTATAGTATTTACTACATCATTTTATAGTCGTTATGATGTCATAATACACACCATATATTTATATCGTATTTAATTTTTTCTAAGAAATTTGAATGGATTAAAAATTATTAAGAATTAACTATTGAATAATTTTTAAATTATGATTCAAAAAACAATATTTATTTTAACCAAAATATTTTCTTTATATGTGAATTTTTACTTTTAAAATAAAATATACATTAATTATGAAATGATGAGTTTTTTTGACAATAATAGATTTTGAACCCTAATATAAATTACATTCGACTTTATAAAAATTATATAATAATTTATATTTAATAATAATAAATTAATAATAATATGTTATTAAATTATTATTTTTTTAAAAACTCCATTAATTTATGAAAATAAACCTCTTAATTGAATTTTAATATAACCCAAAAATACACTTTGGGTTTTATTGTATAAAAAATTAAAATAAATTTTAAAGTAACTATAATAATAAGTAAATATGACCATTATTCTACTGAAAGTAATTTAAAATATCAATTTTCTAAGTTCTTGACATTTATCACTTTAATACACTATTAAAATATTTAAGGGTAATGTGTGCGATGATGAGACTTTCATGGGGTGGTTCAACATACATGGTTTGGGTCATGATCTAGATGATTTTAAACTTATCCCGTAAACGGTTTCACTAATTCTTATGTTGTGGGATCTAATCATGGGTTTGTTATGTGAAACACTCAGTGATCCTATATCCCTTGGAATATCTGATACAATGGGTTCATAAGGTACAATCCTATTGGTTGAATTCATCACTTCAATTATCTATTTCAATTGGATTTATAAAAACCCTATATTTATACTAATCATATGATAACTATTAAATGGATATATTATCAATGGTAATGATAGTTAACAATATTTTAAATTGAATAGGATATAATAAAACCAATAGTGTTCATGTATTTTATATATCCATAATATATAACAATTCATTTTATTAAACTGAAAGATAAATATTATTTATAAAAGTTTGGGTCTTTACGACCTTCCCCCCTTCAAAATTATCACCCTCAACATTTTCATTTCAAACACTAAAATATAATAGGGAAATTCTATTTCATTACATCCTCTTGTTCCCACGCTGCTTCTTCAAACTTGTGGCTTCTCCACAGTACTTTGACCGGGTGAATTATCTTATTCCATAGGACATTGTCTCTATGATCTAATATCTGAACCGACTACTGCTCATATGATAGATCGTTCAACAATGGTATCACCTATATATTGAGTACATGTTAGGGGTATGATATGTACTTCCTTAATCAAGATACATTGAAGATAGGTTAGGTGAGAGTTCTAGTCGATATGTCACCACTTTGATGATATCACGGATCTCAAAGGGACTGATGTACCTTGGACTAAGATTTCTTTTCTTCCACAATACCATGAATTTATTCTATGTATGTATGAGTAGAAATACCATGTCTGAAAATTAAAATTATAGGTATTGTAAATGATTGTTAGCATACCTCTTTTTTTCAACTATGAGAATCCTTGATGTGCTGTTGAATGGTCTTGAACTTTTCCACCATTTACTTGACCATTTAATGACAATGCTATCTGTATACCCCAACTTCAACTCAGCATGCATGTGTTATGAACCTATTCTCATATAGGGTTTTGGGGGCATTTTAATTCTTGAATGGAAACTATTATTGTATGAGAACTCAACCATTGAAATATGTTTATCACATCCTCTTTTGAAATCAGTTGAGCATGATCTCATCATGTACTCAAGTGTCTGGATAGTTTTCTCAGATTGATCATCAATTTTAGAGTGATAAGACATGATGAATGTCAACTTAGTATTTACGGAATATTGGATACTCTTTTGTAACATAGAGGTAAATCGTGGATTTTGATCAAATATAATTGATAGTGGTGTTCTGTTGATCCTCACAACTTCCATAATGTTTATCCTTGCAAGTTAATCGAGTGAGAAGTCCTCTCTAATTGTAATTAAGTGGGAAATATTTATAAGTCAATCCAACATAAACTATATAGAATTATTTTCACTTGGTTTCCTTGGAAGACTAGTGAGAAAGTCAATGGGGGATTTATCCCATTTCCATGTAGGTATAAGAAATGGTTGCATCATACACTTAGATTTTTTTTTCTATTTGCCTTCACTTTTTTAAGAACAAGAAATATTGGTGTATATTCCATGATATTCTTATTAATGTTGTCCCACCAATAATGATCTCAAATATCTTGATACATCTTTATGATTCTTGTACGTATGGAGACGGTCAAACTATGTGCATCATCCAATAACTCAATCTTCAAATCATGATTTTATGGTACACATAGTCATGACACAAATCTCACAACTCCTTCTTCATTAACATTTAATGGGAAGGATTTACCTTTTATTATAGATTTCACTTTCTTCTGAATTATCACATTAATCTCTTTGAGAAAACGTTATCCTCTCTATAAGGGATGATTGAACAATAATTTGTGAAAGGATTGACGATGTTCCTTCCTTTATGATTCCTATTTTCATCCTTTTCTAGTATAAGAAGATCAAATCCTTATCTATTCTCATCAATGATAAAATTTCTGTATCATTTATACTTAGAGAATATTCCACATTATTCACCTTTTTAATATGGTAGTAGATTGAATAGTCATATTCCTTGATTAGCACTAACCATCTTCATTAGTTCATATTCAACACTTTATGTGTAAATATATAATTTAGGCACTTGTGATCTGTATATATTTCACACTTCTCCCCAAAGAGATAATTACACTATATTTTAAACATGAATATCATTACATCTAAATATAAATCCTACATTGGGTATTTCTATTCACGAACCTTCAATTTCCATTAATCATAAGTGGTCACTTTACCATTCTTCAATAACACACAACCTAATCCCTTCTTCAAAGCATCACTGAATACCACAAATCATTTTCCACTTATGGGTATTTTGAGTATAGGTGTAGTGATAAGACTCCTTTTCAAATATTTTAATCCTTATTCACATTCATCATTATAAGAAAAATTGACTGCCTTTCTAGTTATATTGGTTAGAGTTTTTTAAAACTATGATAAATTTTTTAAAAATCGATGATATTACAATGATAATTCAAGTAATATATATATATATATATAAAATAAATTTTGGCATTGAACATCCTTATATTTCTTCTGTCTTTGAGGGGTCCACAAAAATTCCATTGTATGTGATATTATTCCCCATGTATATGACTTCCATCGAACAAATGTCACATTTTCTGTACTTGGAATAAAGATTATACATTATTACAGTCCTTATAACAATAAAAAAATTCTCCTCAAACTCATTCTTTATTTTTGAGTATATTAAAATATTATATATAAATACAACCACAATCTTGTTGAGATAATATCTAAACACTCTATTCATCAAGTCCATGATTATTTATAGAGAATTAGTGAGCTCTAATAGAATTACTAAGAATTAATAGTTCCCGCAACTTGTAAAAAACATTCTTGGGGATATTTTAACACCCCAAACTTCCATAGTACGCTTCTCTTTGAATAATACAGTAGTGTGTGTTGTACGCAACTTCGAGTTCTAACACACACCACAACCAATCAAACATGCATTAGGAATAGTAATACACACTTTTTAAAATTTTATATATTTTATCTTCTAAAATGGAATTTATTTTTGGATTCAGAATATCGAAATTAGCTTAGGGTGAATTTTTTGTACTTTTCTGATAACTTTCATATTATGACGAATAGTTAAAATTACTAAATTATAATTAAAAACAACCTTTTTAATCGAAATAATTAATAGTGATAAATTATGAATTTGAGTGGTTCTAAAGTATAACTAGATTATATTTTTTCCATTTAATCCAATTTTGGTCATTGTACATAATTTCAAATTTAAACTGGACATAAAAAAGTGTCAATATTTTGATAGTTATTATTTCTTAAAAACACGCTTCTTGTTTTGACAACGAAAATTAATTTTAAATTAATTTCTGCCACTTCTATGTTTTGAATTTGGAAAAATAGATTCCATATTTTGAATCAGGAAGTCCAAATTGTGTAAATAGTTAACTTTTAATTTTAGACATTTTGAATAATTACTTTGGTAAATATTATATTTACCACGATTAAAGGGTAAATCCGGGAAATAAGGGTAAAATAATAATATTATAATAATATTAAATTAACCTAAAACATGTCTTAACCCTATTGGATGATACATGTCCAACCATGGTCATCTTTGGGTCGATTTTGGTACCCCATGGAGCCACTTGTAAGTGATAATGACACTTTATATTAATTATGTTAAAGTAAATACAAAAATGACATAAGCATATATCATTTAGAAAAAACAATTTTTACACAGGTATATATATTTTATCTTTTTGAATATAAATATTAATTAAAAATATAAAAATATTTCCTACATAATTTTATTTTATTTATAATTTTTAGACAGTGAATAATTAGATTTATTTATGAAACAATAATGATGTAGTATTTTCCTTATTAATGAAATAATCAAATAATTGGTATTATAAATGTTAAAAAAATATAATTTGAAGGTTTTGATGAAATCCCAGAATTTTATAGGTTAATATTACAAGTTAAGATTTCTTAAATGAATTTATTTTGAATTAATTATGTTTTTAGGAATTTAAACAAATCAATTATTAAATAGTGTCAAAATTGACATAAAAGAGTTTTTAAAACAAATATTATATTATTAATTGATATAATGTTCCTAAAAATATATGGATCGACAAAAGGACTTATATAATGATAGGTTCATAATTAATGAACCACTTGGGGTTCACATGGAAGTATATAGTATGTTTATTAACTATATAATATAAAAATACAAAGTGACATTGTAAATGTCAAACAATTTAACTAAGAGTTAAATCTTAAAGTTAAGGTTAATAGAGTGACCCAAACCTATATAAAACCTATTGGTTGAGTGGTTTTAGACCCATACCCACCTTATCTTTTAAATAATTATTTTTTTAGCCAATATAAAGCGAAAATAATTTTATTATAAAATAATATTTCTAGCTTTTCCTAAGGTTCCCTCACCCATCTTATAAAAGGGCACTCCCCCTTCCATAAAATTAACAACTTCAGAGCCTTTAGGCTCATACATAATCTCCCTAGATATCCTCTCAAATATCATCCCTTTATCCTAGAGGCCTTACTTTAGTCAGAAATCCATCCTAATGATCCCTTTTGATCAAATCAAAAAGAAGAACTCGAAGAAGAGTTTAATATTTCATCACCACTTTCAAGTCCCTTTCTTCTTCCACATTCTTTTTATTTGTTGTTTCCATTCTAAAATAATAACTACAGTATATTATATATACTGTTATGTTATTATAAATATGGTAAAACTAAATTCATTATTCTATCCATCCTTTTAATGACATGTCTCCATACATGCATACATACGGCTTACCGTCTCCACGTCATGGTGTAATTGTTATTCAATACATTATTATTTGGATGGATATAATAAAGATGTTTAATTAATGTAAATAATAAATATAACATTATAATTATTCTTTATATATGATATACCATAAAATTATATATTATTTTAACATCAAAAGAATGATATTGTCGCTCGTGCGTACGTACAGATTACCGTCTCCACAAACGCGATGAGATTTATTCCCCATCGTATCCATTTAAGACTAATAATCATTTTATGATTAAAAATAATGTTTAAATACTTGATATAATTATGGATATGAATAAGATACATCCCATAAATAACAAATATGACACACATAACAAATAATATAAAGGAAAATGAATCCGTTAACACCCGAAACAACGATAATACTAAGATATTATTAACAAAGCAATGTTAAAAGATCATATATGATATCATATTAATATATATTATTATTGTATAATTTAATAACAATTATTTAACTATTATATAGGAGGTTAATCTACCCTCGACCAAGGAAAAGTACAAGGTGGGGGTTAATTTCACAATCTCTTTATTATCTGAGGTTGTTTATACGTAATTATCTACTGGGATATCTTTATCATCCACATCAATTTTTCCTAAAAATGTATTTCAAAACATTTTTACTATTTACTAGACTATGGGTTAAAGTAATTTAAACCCTATCTTAACTTTTTATAAGATGTTTTGAATGGAATATTTCCGCCGTTTTCCAAACAAGTTCCTTTTTACCTTTTTGACAAAATTAGGGTAAGAATGTATTTTTTAACTATATGGAGGGTGCGGCTATTTTCCACCATTATGAAATAATTGAAGCTTCCCTTACAAGCTTATAATAAAATTTTCAAATTAAATATTTTATTTTATAATTATGTGACTTTTAAATGATTTAAAAAAAGATATATTTCTCTCAAATAGTTTTTATTTCATCTATGTCAACGTCCTTTGATAGATTTTAAGATTATTTGAAGTTGATTTATTATGATACAAAACATCCATATTATATTGAATGTTTTCTGATATGTTTGACTATAGATGTGTTATTTTTATACCATTCATGGTTTATGGATAAATTATTGACATTTCGTATGCTAGTTTTATACGAATGTTTATGTTATGTTTAAACATTTTCATATGAGTAATGCATTGGAATTAGTATGTGAAAGGTGGATCCCGCTATAGATCCTCGATGCATCGGTAGGTCTCATGAGACAAACTAGTGTGTTAGAACAAGGATTTGAAAAAATATTATTTTTAGTCTTGGCATAAGGCCTTGACTATGTGGTTTCGATAGTCTGGAATTATGTATTCCATCATTATGAAATTGGTTATTGATATTTTATGTGATTACTCGACTAGTAGAATATCCTTGTGAATAAGTAAATGGAATTATTTCATTTCATTTTTTATATTATGATGAATTTCATGTTTAAAAGGCTTATGTTTTAGTTATACATTTCCTTAAATGTTTATTCTTATTGAATAATGTTTCTGGTATATTGTTATCCTTACTTAGCATCTTAGGTCACCCCTTTCTATGTTTTATTTTACCCAGTATGTGAAGAAGTATTTTATGACTGACCTATAGGGATAGTCTAACGGGGTATGAGTATGGAATATGGAGACTATTTTGTTGTAGTTTTTCAATTTATCATGTAATTTAAGACTTATTAATGTATCTATTACTTCCAATGGTACTAAAATAATCTCTCTTTCGAGACTTGATCTTTTATGATCATTCCAATTAATTGTTATAATGCACTGACTCTGGGCTTCTGGGGTCGGGGCGTTACAGATATCCTCTTTATTTAGAAAAAAAGTGTAATACCATGACCACAAATATACCATGGAGATGTATTGTGTTCTAAATATTAGATCAAATAAGTCGTAAATCAGTAGAATATGATACTGGTTCTTTATCATGTTCCTGTTTGGCTTACAATAATCAATGTAGAGGGGCATTGACCGATCCTTCTTCTTGCTGAGGAGGACTGGTGAAACCCACAGTGAAGCACTTGGGCATATGAACCCTTTATCTAGATTCATATTTAGTTTTTTTAAGCTTCTCAATTTCCACAACAACCATTATATATGGAGTCTTGGACAATTTTAATTCTATAAGTATAAGCTCAATTTAAAATTCAACCTATCGGTTAAGAGGAAGAACATAAATTTTTTTGAGAAACACTTCATCATATTCCCTTACAATGGGAATGAATTTATGTATGATACTTTATTTAGACTCAATAATTTTATCTATATATTTTTTATTATAGGGAAATAATGTCAATTCTTGAGATGTTGGTGCTAAAAAAGATTCAGCCTTCTCATTGGACTTGTATATAATCAATGTATAATTCACAATATGGAGAGTATTTTTATTCAAATGGTAATTTATGTTGGCTCCCAATCCATACACATAATTTCATTAAATTACACAAAATTTCTCCATTTTGATAGGAGAGGAGTAATATAATTGAGATGAAATAATTTCTCCATTTTGTACTTTCACTAATAACTCCTCTTCAAATCATTGTGGTGCTGTAGGAATTTTTCTACTAAACTTGTATATAATAATGAAATTAATAGTACCAAAATCAGAAATTACATTTTCTATTAATTAATAAATACATAACAAACCTTCCACAACTTAGTTTCTAGGATCCACCTTAGTGGTTGTGATGGGAATAAGTCACACTTATTTCCTTGGAAGTTTTTGGTTGTATCAAAAAAACCTTATCATAATGAATTAGTTTGAAAAGTATTATGGTTACTTACATTTGAAATGATAAAAATGAATTGAGGGTTGATCGAAGAATTCCTTTCTTCCATCAAATTGGTGGGGTTCTCTCATCCAAAATTTCTAGATTGGTACCCTTGTTATTTGAACCTAAACATTTCCTCTCCCCCTTAGGCAATTTATAGGGTTATTCATTCTGTACCTTTGACAAGTGGGATGTTTAAATTTCATAGAACCCTTATAATTATCCATAGAACCACCAGAATTAAACTCCACCTTCCACTTTTTATCCCCGTGATAACCTTAATATTCAATAATATCCCTTTTTACTTTGAGGGAACATTGAAAATTTTAATCATAGTTATCAAATTCATGGATCTCTAGGGATTTTTCGGAACTAGGTTTTCTCCCACCAATAAATATTTCAAACTTGAATTTGTGGGTAATTACAATGTTAGTGGAATATCATGAATTTCATGTGAAGTTTTCCTTGGACACCCTAATAGATTCGTCATCTTTTTTCATGTAGGGAAACAAATTCCTTTCTATTTTAAGTTATAGAGTGTGAGGAAAATATTTATTGATTTTTTTCTACAATTCCTTCAATCACATAGCTTTATCCTCCACTTAATTCTTTAGAATGTTTATAAATGTCACCACTAATCAACTTATCCTTCCATATAATAAATAAAGAGTATAATCTTATATTGCTCAGTATATTGAATGATGGAGAAGATTTTCTCAATGGATTTGATCCATTTTTTCGATTAATGGATAATATGCTCCATTGAAAGTGAGATGCCTTTTTTATAAAGGTCTCAATTGAAGAATTTTCATTATTAGAGGGATTTTTGTGCTACTCCTAATCCAAGATTATATTTATATATTGAGTAACATGAGAGAGTATCATCATCAAGTTCTCTATTCCTACTCTCATTGGGTTGGGCATCTCGTTTGGGTAGTCATCACATTTCCCTTCACATTTGTTGTTTACTCAATTACTTCTATCTTTGTTCATTGACTAGAATAAAGAAAAAAATTAGGGATGAGTATTTTTAAACTATTAAATGCATATTAGGGAATCCAATTACATTAAAGGGTTAACTAATAAATTAAATTTATTTCTTAACATATGAATTTCTAAGATTTAATAAATATTATACATAGTCTATTTACTAACATATAATCTTATGGATTTTTTTTTCAATTAATAGTGGGATGTAAGAAGATTGTGATTTTACCATTGAATATCCCCTAGGAGTTTCAAACTATGTGTGTAACAAGACCTATTTTCATGCACCAGATATGAGTCTAGTCTAGCTCAACACAATTATTTTGGGTTTTACCTCTATGTAAATATGTGTCAGATCCACATCCATATGTAGTATCCATACATGTATATTTTTTATTTATAAATCACATAATATATACCTTACAGAAATTTAGGGATGTTTTATTTTACATAGTTTTATCCCTAAATATTTTTCTAGAGTTTTGTAATCCTAATCAAAAAAGTAAATAAACTTTCCTTTGATACCAACTATGAAAACCCTTATCATTATTATAGATTAATTTATTAAATATTATATAATATTAAACATAATAAAACCTAAAATATTGAGGAGTTTAGTGTATTTGTGAATTAGGTACATTACATAAAAACATAAAATATGGAATACATTACCATTATTGAAAACCTCTTAAACAAACTCACACTATTTTATCTTATTTAAAACTTCATGGGATAACCTGAGAACACACATAAGAAATGGATGAGATATAAATCCCAGTAGAGGAATAAACATGGAATATCATGAATAAATTAATACATGTTAGACAATAGGCATATAAATGGGGAATAAACCATTTGATAATCATAAACATAAACAATGAGTCATGATATAGTATGATAACTTAAAAGAAACATTATAAATGTGGGGAAAACATAAAAACTACATCATAAACATTGGTAAACGATAAACTCAAAGGCATAATGATGGAAAAATTCCCATGATGTAGTAGGTTTACCCCCTAATCACTTGCATAATGTCTCATTAGACTAAAACATTACCCAATGCATTTTAACACTATATAATTACTGGAACACACGTTACTTTCATTTCGTTCTAATGCTTAAGTGTGCCACATAGATCATAAAACAAGGAACCATTTTCATCAATTTTTTTCCATGATAAAGAAGTGTTTAATAAATACATTTAATTACAAATTAAAATAATTATAAGTACATAATGGTGAACACCCTTGACAGTAATTGGGTATGGGTATTCACTACACACTGTTTTAGCATGGAATCCCACAATGAAATTTTTGTTAGCATAACAGGTGAAAATAAGTGTACACAGAAGGGATTAATGGGATTGAAAGGTATTTATAATCATTTATAAATCATAATGTTAGTATGTTGGATGTGAAAAATCATTCCTCAACATCACGAATTGAAAATAAAAGGACATAAAATGAAGAATATTATTGTATAAAGTTGAGAAAGAGAGGATCCCTTACCTAGAGAGTTTGACTCCAAATGAATGAGAAGAGATTATTGAGAGATTGGGGAAACATAGGAGGTTTATAGATATAGGAGGTCATATTAATAACATGATCCATGGTTTTTATGGAATAAAAATGATATCATGGAAGGTTTTATATATGAAGGGGGGGGGGTCTTTATTATTTCCCAAACATAGGTTTTGGACTATAAAATAAAATTACCAAAAAAAGACAATACCATTATTTTACAAATGGTTTCTACCAAAGAGGGGTGATTTTATTATTTTAAAATTCCTAGTTCTTAACTTATTAAAATATTACCCTTGGTGTTCTAGAGATAAGTCATACTCTTACAGAAATTATTTTAAAAACATAAAATATATTATAGGTATTGTAGGATTCATAAAGGAATTATAAAATTAATCAAATAAACTTAAAATAACATTACTTTAAAGGTGAAATATTTGTTTCATATTTTATACCCATTATAGTATTTATTAAATCATTTTTGAGGCATTATGATGCTATATTACACAACGTATATTTATTCCATATTTAATTTATACATAAAAATTAGAAAATCTTGAAAATATATTAAAAAAATCACCGTTAGTTAATGTTGAAATTGTTATTAAAATATAAAATTTATTTTGAAAAATAATATTCTACATATTTGAATTTTCATTTTTGATATAAAACAAACATTTATTTAGAAATGTCAGTTTTTAGGAAAATAATTGTTTTCGAACCGTTAGAAAAATTACATTTGACTTAATAAAACATATATAATCATCATATATATTTAATAAAAATTATTTCATAGTAATATTTTCTTAAAATATTTTCAATTTCAAAAATATATTAATTCAGGATAATAAATTCATTAAATGAATATGAATATTACCCAAAAATTCACATTGTATTTTATTTTATCAAAATCAAACTAATTTATAAAGTACCTATAATAATAAGTAAATATAAAAATTATTCTTTTGAAAATATTATAAATACTCATTTTGTTATTGTATAGATATATATATATATCGATTTAATACACCAGAAAACTCCACAAGGGTAGGGTGCAAGACTATGCGACTTTCATAGGGTGGTTCAACATACAAGGCCTGGGTCGTGATCTCATCGGTTTGAACTTATCCCATAAATGGTTTTGATCATGATTAATTTTTTGGATATCATCTTGGGCTTGGTCAAGGAAAAAACCTAGTGATGTTATCTCCCTTAGAAGCTCTGATAAATGGGCTTTATAGGGAATGATCATACTGGTTGAGGCGATCACTTACTTTTTCAGTGTCAATTTGATTTGTCAAAACCCTATATTTATATAAATCATATGATAACCGTTAAATTAATATATTATCTATATTAAAGATACATAACATACTTTTAAATGTAGTAGGATATAATAAAACCAATTAATTTTATGTGTTTTCTAAATCAATAATATAAAATAATTAATTTAATTAAATGTAAATTGGCATTTTATTTATAAAATATTGTTTCATTATAGGGCTGCCGCATAATCTAGATAACATGTCTAGAGGACTGTTGTGTGAATTAGATGAAATGTTTAAAGGAACTCTTCATGATTCATCAAAATTGTCTAGGGAGTCATCATGTAATCAAAGCAGACACATCCAAGGGTGTTATGAGATCAAGACTAATATATCTGGAAGATTAATGTGACTTTGTTGATATGTTAAGAAGACTTTATGTGATTTGGAACATATATATGGATGACTTATCATGACTTGGCCAAAATTTATATTGTAATTTACATGAATAATATGTTCAGAGTAATTCTCATCACTTGGATGATAATTCTGGAGGACTTCAAGTGACCTTTATAACATGTCAGGTTGACATCAGGTGGCATGGATGGAATGTCTGAGGGTTACCACATGATTTGGATGACATGTTCGTAGGACTTTCACATGACTTGGTTGACTTTTTCATGTTATATCACATGACTTGGCTAACATGATTGGGTGATACCACATTAATAAATAATATTTCAAACAATCGCAGGCTCACGTATCATGAAAATTAGCATATCCATGTTTGTTTTAGGCTTCTATTATTTTCATCCTTTTTCACATAAGTGCCTTAATGTTCTTTATAATTGGGAATTTAAAGATTTTACAAGAATAATTTTATACAAAAAAATTAATTTTTATAATCTAATTGATTTATTGGAAGTCATTCTTATGATCAATAGCATGATAACAGAAAGCGTATATACATTCCACATAACCCCAAAAGTCTTTCCATGGGTTTACCATGTGGAAGACCATTATGATTTCATGGATTTCTACTATGAGAAGTCCTCTATCAACTATATGCTCCCATGTGTGTGTGTTTTATACTGATTGGGAGTAATTTATAGACTTCACCACTATGGATCTATTCCTATTTATATATCATGTATATAGTAGATATGGGCTTGAGTCGGTGGAGCATCAATTGTTTTTCATGAACCCTTTGTGGGTAATCCATGGAGTCATATCTATGTTGTGTGATAATCATTGATCATGAGATCAATCCATCATCAACATATTTATCGTAACCATTACTTTTTAAAATGTTTATCATAATAAAATCAACTTGTCAATGGTCCTTTGCAAGTTCAAGTTGATATGTCACAAAGTCTTCGCAAGATCAGGATGCTTGTTGAAGAGGCATTCACATGATCAAGGGAGAATGGTCTATATCCCTTCATGAGAACCTTTTTTTCACTGTTGGACCTTCATGAGATCAAATTGGAATATCAATGGGCCTTATAATTATCTATGGGATGATCACACTATGTTCATAAATCCTTCAAATGAAAAATAGTGTAATTTTTCCCGGCACGAGGGTACAAAATTATTCATCTTTTATTATTTATTTTACAATATTTTCGGAATTTTTCCATTTATTTCATATCAAGGGATCCTATAATAAAATGGATACATATGAATTTCATCACATGATAAGGGTGACATGTCTGTTGTCCTTTTAAGGACGAAGTTAAAATTCCCCCGAGGCATTCACATGATCAATGTACTAATCTTTTGGATATCATCCACCATTCACATGAAAAATATTGTAACTTCATTTCATTTGAGGATTTTTACTTTTCCAACTTTTTATTTTATATCTACAAGAACTCCAAATTTTTCTCATTGATGACTGTTAGGGCATGACATGATAAATAATGGATATCATGAAGGTGTGTGGGAATTGACATGGATGGTCGCTCTGCTTATCTATGGTACATTCTATGGTCATTTCAAGATATCGTAATGATGTGATATCATTTTCA
Source organism: Viscum album (assembly GCA_963277665.1). NCBI lineage: Eukaryota > Viridiplantae > Streptophyta > Magnoliopsida > Santalales > Viscaceae > Viscum > Viscum album. The sequence continues at coordinate 298,910,534 of OY728138.1, forward strand.
TAGATAGTATATATGATTTTATATAGACCGAAAGGGGGTTAAAATTATTGAATGGACGTGTACAAGGAAATTCGCATGATGAAGGAGACATACGCAAATGATTTCATATGGCATAACCCACATGGCGCTAGGTATCTCGCTTTATCATTTAACTAATCATCTGATATTTAAAATATCTTAATGAAGAAATAAATAAAAACCTATATCACATGAAGCATCAACCTTTTTAGTTTTTATAAGGATATTTGGGTGATTTTCAAGAATCTGTTAACTTATATGTCACATGATTGGAGGAACTCATCTTAAAGAGTTTTGTATAACCTGGGGGGATTATCAAATGAGATTTTCATGATGAAGTGGGATGTATAATAGGTTTCTGTATGATTTTAAGGAATTGATCAAGGGAATTTATGTGATAACTATCAGATAACATATAATGCACGATTTGATGACATGACATTACTATGATCACATGAACATGTTTTCTCATAGTGGTTATGAAATCTGCGTAACCTAGACACTTGATCTTTATATAGCCACGTTGCTCCTTCCTCTTTTTTTTTCAAGAAAATAATAACTATGCTTCATGTATTTTTTTATCCTAAAATTTACAATTCTCATTTGAAGTAAATCATTAATAAATTTTACAATTAATTAAAAAAAACTTAATTTAAAATAGGAATATCCTGTGAGAACTCACCAGATAACCTCACCACATCGACATTATAACCAATAAACCATGGGAGGTCCGCAACAAACCCCCGACAACAAACCAAGTAAATCAATATAATGTGTCTCAAAAAAAAAATTATTAATATATATTAAATCTTAAGAAAACCTTAATTTTTTTTGGTGTGATTTAACTATGATGAAATGATTAACGATTATAAAAATATTCCATCAGAGGACATCCTCTATGTTGGATGAATGAAATACCCATATAAAATGGGTGATTTCACTATTGTTTTCTGAAATTACCATATGATTTTAAATCAAAAGTGAATAAATTATAGGAAGTGGAAGGAAACTATCTAATGATGCCTCCAAGGTTGGGACTGTACCTCGAAGCACTTGGAAAAACCCTTGAGAACACCCCTCTTTATGGATTTGAATGAGTAGAACCAAAAGAATAATATCCCCTACCATGAAATCTCAAACATGAGAAAGGATAGGTCATCCCCTAATATATGGGGGGGTGGATATAGATTTTCCAAAAAATTCCCCCACCAGATAGCTATTATTGGCCCACCAATGAGAAGTTAACACCTACTATAGCAACAAGTCATTTCCAACCTCACCAGCTAACTGAGAGATACCAAATGATTCTAGGTTATCCCAAAATCCATCCAAATCTATAGTTACACTCACTGTTTTATACATTAACATTATATCTCTTTAGTAGAATACTCAAATAATTAAACAGAAAAATACCCAAAGACCGTATTAGTCTATTGCCTTTAGAAACATGGAAATATAAACACCAATACAGAAGAGAGATACATTATCTCCCTCTATGTTCTTAATGACTAAAACCATTTATATACTCATCATAAATGATAAACATATTCATATCCTAGGAAAATAAACATAAAAATGGGTGAGCTCAGATGCTCAGAAACGATAAACAAGGGAGACTTGTAATCATATGTATGAGCATATTGGTATGATAATGTGATCATAACATTAGAAGATCATACCATTCATATCATAAGAGCATAACCACAAATAAGGGAATAGTTCTTGGTAGCTCCTAATATAGAAATTATTTGAAAATAATGAACATAATCCATGAAATCATAACGTAGGAATAAACATGGAATTGTTGTAGACACATAATCATATATAATGATTCTGATAGTAGTAAATTCAGCACTTCAAATGCCTTCTTTGTCGAAAAATACCTTTAATGAACCAAGTTCACACCCCATTCAAGATTTGTATTACTAAATTAAGTCCACTCATCATTCTACCTATATAATACTGAACATAGTTCACTTCTCATTTCAGACCTGTAATACTAAACTAAGTTCATTTCTCAATCCATCTATGTCTATATCATGAGATATAAATCATTTCCCAATACATTTGAGAAGATATAATTCTCACAAATATTATAATGAAATCATAAATACATGTTCCATAAGATCATTAAAAATAATATCAAAACACATTAGTTAAAATTTGTATCATTAACATGTAATCACATCATAACATATGAAAAAAGATAAAGGTTTCATAATCTTTTAAACAAAATAATAACCCATGAAAAGAAGTTGTTTTTTAAAAACATATAACCAATCAAAGAGAAATGGGTGTCATAAGCATCATTACATAAAAACATAAACCATTCTAGAAAAACATACTTGAATGGAACATTTGGATAATTTTATAGAAGGGAATTAGTAACATCAATAGATGAAATCTTATATGGAAAACAACATGGAAAGATATTTTGAAAAAAATTATTGAAGAAAATATCCTTTCTTTATGAAAAATTATTTTGTAAAAAAGAAAACTTTTTGAAAACCATTTTCATTGAAATATTTTAGAAGAATATGGAAAAGTTTTTGAAAAATATTTCTTTGAAAATAATAGGAAAAATTATAAATAAATCTTGAAAATGTTTTGAAAACCATTTATTTGAAAATAGTTTGAATACTTATAAGGGAATATTGAAAATGTTTAAAAAATAGTTTTATTGAAAACTTATGAATAAAATATTTTTTTTGAAAACCAGTTTCTTTGAAAATAACTTGAAAACATATAAAGAAATATTTAAAACATTTGAAATACTGTTTAAAATAGAAAACTTGTTTGATTTTTTTTAAAAAATATATATAACTGAAGGCTTTTAAAGGAAGAATTGATGACCATAAAACATTTTTCATTGAATCTTACTAAATAATTAATATAATGATTATTAGTATATCATTTTATTTTAAAAAAGAATAACCTTTTAATATTGTAAGGGAATCATTAAGGTAATTTAGCTTAGGACAGTGGGTAAATTCGTACATTTTGTGCTAGGTAAGAAGAACATTGCTTTTTTTTATGTTTAAAGATTAAAAAATTACTTGATAGGAATGAAACAAAAAGATTCTTTTTAAAATATTAGTAAAATAAAAAAATAGTAATTATGTATTTTAAATATTATAAGACAATTGTAAAATATTCTTGGAGACCCTTTTTAGAAAACATTATTTTGAAGAAACACAGATTGATGAATGATGAGATGGTAATGTCTAGATTTCATAAAAATAATTTCTTAAATATCTTATTGTAAAAAAAGTAAAAAAATGTTACCTATACATGGATATACTATGAATAACCATAGGATAAGAAAATTAATGAATGTTCTTGAGATATGAAATATAATATTTCATCAAAGGAACCGTAAACATAAATAATCTAGAAAAGTGATGAGATTGTTTTAATAAACTCTTACCACATAGTATTTTTGAAAAATAATACCCATGTTATAAAAATGAAATTACATGATTCATTAAAATATCATGAAAATATGTGTATTCCTGATATAACCTTTTAAAGGCAGTATATACACCTCATGGAAAAATATTGGTGCATAACATGGCACGTGTCTCAAAGAAGGAAATTTGAGACAAAATTACTTTACCGATTTGGTAACTTTTGAAGTATAAAACCCAAGAAAGAAATATCAAAGAATATATATTTAAATACCCATAATTGTAGTTATAATAATAATAGAATACATCCATGGGAATTATACACACCACACAAATCTAATGAGTGGTGAATAAAGTATGTATATCACAGAAGTAAAAAGTGAGATGAAATTCCTTAACCTTGTGTCTTGAATCTCACCGTACTCATAAAAACCTCCTATATAATAAATATAATATTATTATTAGTATATCACAGAACAATATTCTTATATCTAATACATTATATTGTTTTATTATGTTTTTATATTACTCATTTTTAAACAATTCAATGTTAAGGTTTCACTTCCGGTAATATCCACTTTGTTATTTACATGTGTCTTAATTTGTTATATATTTGGTCCTTATACTTATATAATGATTTCAAGATTTGAAAAAATGATATAAATATCATTTATATTCATTATATGTGTTTTATAAAAAAACTATATAATATATAAAAATGAAATGGAAGACACCATTCATGGAGATGGTAGGTCGTACGTACGCATGAACGCTTTTTCCGTTTAATAGTAATATTCAATGAATATAAATAAATTACATATATATATATATAATTATTCCATTATAATTATTATATCATATATATAATATAATTTAACTAAACCCATCCATAATACATTCCATAAAGTGTGTGAATGAATCACATCGCATTGAAGGGGCGGTAGTCTACACTTCGTCATACAAAATTATCATATTTACACAAAATGGATAGTATAAAGATATGTGTTGTAAAAGAATTAAATAATTTTAAAGACATAATAAATTTAATATATATCATATATAAATATATTTTAAATCATAATTACCACCCTCAGAGGTGGTAATGGAGAAAGGAATAATCATCATTTTGTGAGGCGGTAGTTCACCATACAAATAAACAGTATGTTCGTTAACCATTAGATGAATGTTTGTGTAATAATTGGTCAAAAAATTATCATAAAAACATTATTTTATATTTAATATACTGGTTTTATTATAAAATCATGAAATAAAAATATTTTTGGTGGTGAATAATTGAAATAATATAAAATAACTCGAGGAAGAATGTTACCTCTTATTTGGGTAACCCTTTTTGGTTTTCTCCCAAGGGATTTCTTAGATTTATTTTTCACATGTTGAGGCTTCTAGGATAAGGGGAGAGATTTTGAAGATATTTTTTGATAGATATTGGTTGATATAAAGTGTCTTATTTGGTGTGAGGAAGTGTGAGGAGATAAGGCCTTTTTATATTGTAGGAGGGATGCCACTCTTGTAAATTTTGGGAAAAGGAATTTCACCCACAATTTCCCATTTAAAGTGGATCTAATAATGGAAATATTCATTAAAAGGGAGGATAAGGAAAACATATGACCATCCAATGTCTCTTGGAAGAGTTTCTTGGTCATTTTGGCCCCTAATATTAATGTTTAGTCCCTTATTAAGCTTAATATTACCTTAATCATTATAATTTTCCACAATTTTCTGAAGGCATTATTTTTATTTATTTATGGATAATACCATTTTAGGTATTTAATTTGAACCCTTACATGACCTGATAGATCAATGCACAAGGCCCAAACACAATCCAATACATAACCACAATGTCCTAAGACCTGACATACTTAAAAAAAACCCATCCCCAGTATTTTCATCTTTAAGGATCATAGCTCCCCACATCACATGGATTATTGGATTGAATTTCCCTATGCATAGCTGCATGGTGGTTGGTCCCAATGGAAATTTCCATACCCTATCATTCCTCCAATTTGGTTAACTTTCTTCTGGTGGATGAAAGTTTTTCTCAGAATCCTCATCTGGGCTTACTCTTATATTGTAAGCTCATGTGGCATGGTCTTTTTTTGTGGGGCCAAAGCCCTCTGGCTATAAAGACATTGGTGGTTTTAAATCCTTACAGTCTGAAGTCCCTATGGACTGAAGGATTTTGGTGGGATGAAGGCCCTAAGACCCATAGGCCCAAACCGGTGGCCCGAAGGCCCAAATAGACAGAAAAGTGTTGACTGCAATAGTACTGAATAGTACCTACTATAGTACCTAATACAAAACTACTATAGTATCCATGAAATTTACACCACCAAAATTTGATCCTAGGTCTCTTAGATGCCAAGCAGGAGCCTCTACCACTCAGGTACAAGCTTTTTTGGCTTAATCAGTTTAATTAATTTTAATTAATTTCACTATTTTTTTGGTCAAAAACTAAATTTACCTTATTAAAAATTATAAATTTTAATTATTAAAAATATGAAATATATCTTTTCGAGTTAAAATTACATAATTGGTAGAAATTAATATAAATTTATTCTCGCATTTAGGCTGACAATGCAAGGTTTTAAAGTAATAATGGTCAAAAGTTTACTATGTTTTAATATTCCTTTTCGAAGTGAAATTGTTTACAATTACCAAAATTGGGTTAATTGAAAAGAATATGATCTAATTAAACTTCTAATCCAAATTAAAATATAATTTAAAATAGTTTATTTTATTAAATTCAATTTATAATCTTTTCTAAAATTAATTTTATTATTTTTCACAAAAGGATATTACAAGCAATTCATTTGAGAAAATAGTATTTTTAAACATATATGGAATTTACTAAAAATGATATTCTCATTATCATTATGTTTTTATTTATATAAAAATATTATAAAAAAATATTTTAAATGTATTTATTACTATTTACATTACAATTTCTAATGACTAGGTTATAATTATATCATTTAAATTATTATAACAACAATATGATGTTTCCTTGAAACGTAGTGTTGCGTGTAATGTACGCCAAGTCGGTGTTTCAAGTAACATATTCCAAGTAGAAATTCTGTGTAAAACAAGCAATTTTTTTGTTATGTATAGTGAATGATTAACTTGGTGTTTCTTATAACTCAAGACAAACATTATGCTATTATAAAATAAACTATTTTAAGTGTTTCGTGAAATAAAAAATATTAAAAAGATCAAAATAATTCGAGAAAAAAATATTTCAAAAAATCTAGTGCTGTTACATTCAACCCCCTTAAAATGAATTTTCCCACTATATTTATTTGGTTTGTAAATGGTTTAATATTTGAAAATTTCATTCATAGAAACCAAAATTATAAGAATGAATAATCAAACATCCCTTAAAAAGGGACAATTGGATCCATAATGGTTACCCAAAGTATCATATAACTAGATTTCCACATAAGAGATCATAGGTTGTGAGTGAAGATTGGTCACAGAGGAAAAAATTAATATTTATACGGAGTAATCTATCTCATTAATCACAAACATGTGAATGATCAAAAAAAAGTTGAGGGCCTCAATTTCATAAATCTATGATGATTTATAAGGTCATTGGTTCAACAAAAACTAAGGTATTAGGGAAAATCGTTTATTGATCATCATCCTATATTTGAGTAATTTTTTTATTGACCAATAATATAAGGAAATATAATTAATTGATATATTTATATAAACAATATTTCATTCTTTGGTTATTCTTTTAACTATTTATAATTCATCAATTACTTCTGGAAATGGATGTAAAAAATTAACTTTGAACTCCAAAACACTAATATACACATTTAAAATATATTAGGCCCATAAAAGAATAAAATGTATAAATATTTATCTATAAATATTCAATAATCAATATGGTTAATACATTAATCACTAAACATAAAAAGTAACACTGCTATTTCATTATAAATAATTATTCATAAAAACTAATTATACATTAACCAGGACATCATGTTGGCTAGTGGTAGGCCTAAAACAGTTATCATCCTTAGGTCATGGGTTCAAGACCTACAACCTTTCTGGAATTGATTGGTTGTCACCTGACATACATGATTTCCTTCCCTAAAGATACACTAATATAACTTCCAAAATAAATATGATGTACAACCTTAAAATAAGGATAATTACAAAATAGTCTTTTAAATAAGGTTTTCAATATAATATCAATACATAATTACTTCCTAAAAAGTCTAAGTTAAAGTTTTTGTAAATTTTTATCTTTATAACCCTTCTAAAATACGAAAATACAATACTTCGAAAAACAAGTCGTGAAATCATCTTAACATTGATCAACCATATGTCACAAAGTAACTCTTGGTTATCACATTCCTAACATGTGAATACCCTCATTGTGAATTATCTTATAACATGGTAACAACCTAATTTAAAATAAATAATATTGGAAAATATGCATTATTACTTATCCATAGATAGTTGGATATCCCATTAATCCAAGAAGTTGTAAAATTCAACAGTGATAGCATAGACTACTTATCAACAAGTCTTTAATTAGTTGCAAGGAAATCAATACCATCAAATTTACTTATTCATATCCCTCATATATTTATCCAAAAAAACATTTTAACATAAGTAACATATTAGGGGTTATATTCCTTTAGTCCAAATATCACCTTTCCCTTAAATCAGTTTTCCATTCCATCAAAAACATTATACACAATCTTTTAAATCCTTAGAAAAATACATAAACTGGACAATCCTTGTTTATTTCACCATTCATAAAATATAATTATTTATTTACAAATACAAAAAACATAAATTATTCTCATTCATCCACAATACATAAGAAGGATACCTCATCCTAATACTTAATTCCTCTTTCCTTTAAAATTTAATCTATAGTCTCATCATCATCAGAAAAATAACCATTACTCACACAACTATGCTGATTCTCTTCATGAGATTTCCTCGTGGGACATTTATATTCATATTGACCATTTATTCCACACTTAAAAAACTTAAACTTAAATAATTCCTTATGGATTCCAATATTCTCATCTATTTCATTAACCAGACTCTTCATTTTTTTCTTATAGTCACTTACTTTGTGTCCTTCTTTTCCATAGTCAAAACATCTTCTAATTCCTCTAAGACATTAACTTAGGTGATAATTTTAAAATTATTTACACATAAGAAACCATATCATATTTTCTCCATGGTATCCATTACCCTAACTCTTAGAAAAGGAATCCTTCTTTCCCTTTGTGAGTCCGAGAGTTGGTTAAGAAACACCTTGTTAATCATGTTTGGTGAAAACTGATTGAGCATGATCATAACATATTTAAATTGAGTGATCATCCCACCTGATTTATCATTAGAAAATCATCCGTCACATTCAATGATAATTATGTTATTTCTAGTTCCCACCATTGACTAAATCCAAAAGCATAGTGTGAGCATTCCTTATTATAGTAGAAAACCACATTATCATGAAAATAATTACTTATAGGATGTCTAAACCAAGATAAATCCCTTCATATATGACACACTATGTTCATCCTAGGTTATTAATATCCACCTTATATTTAAATAATTCACGATTTTTTTGATAATAGTTTGTTAATTCCCAAAGAATATCCCCTAGGAGTGTCAAACCAGGTGTGAAACAAGGCCCATTTTCATGTACCAACTTATCCTGATTTAGGCCTGGAACAATGTATTAGAGTTGTTAATCAAAGGTACATCTGCGCTAGAGCCATGTATACTTGTAGTATCTAGAAAAATATGTATTTAGTGGAAAGCACTCACTCTACCCTTTAACAAGAATTCCAGGACATTTTCCTACACTTTTCCTTATCCATAGATTTCTCCTTAGACATGCCCTTAGGGTTCTGAAAAAGGTATTATCATCCTATATTATAAAGGATAACTAAACCTTTTCTCTCATACCAACTATAGCGAAACTATCTTCTTATACATTAACATTACATCACTTTTACGGAATACTTAACGAATTATAAAAATAGACACCCAAAGACCATATTAGTCTAGTGCCATTGGAAATATGGAAACAAAAAAATTGGTACATAAGTAAGCTAGATTATCTCCCACTATGTTCTTTATGACTAGAAACCTTTATAGACACATCATACTTAATACACATCTTCATAACCATGGGAAAGAAACATAAAAAAGGGTGAGATTAGATTCTCAGTAAAGGTAAAAAAGGAGACATGTAATCATAAGCATGAGAATAATTGTATAAGAAGGTGATCATAACTATAATATAATACCCTACATATCATAAGATCATAAACATGAATCACAACATAAATCATGGCATTTATAAGACATGAATCATAAGAAAATAAACAACATAAACCATGAAAGCATAACATAGGAATAACAAATGGACTTGTGATAGGTAAATAAGAACAGATAATTATTAATATCATAGTCAAGGCATCACTACTGATGCCATTTAAGTGTAAAACTCCTTTATTGAACCGGGTTCACACCCTATTCCATCCCCATATCACTAAATCAAGTTCACTCCTCATCCTTACCCTATAATACTGAACTTCATTAATTTATTGTTCCATCCCTATAATACTAAAATGAGTTCATTTCTCATTCCATACATGTCTATCTCATGAGATATAAATCTTTACCCAATTCATTTGAGGGAGATATAGGTCTGAAACATCTCATAATGAAATTAAACATACATGTTTTACATTATCATTAAAAATTATATCATAACCCATGCAATGAAATGAGTATCATAAAAATTTAATCGAATCATAAAATATAGAAAAAGATATAGGTTTCATAATAATTCCATCCAATCCATAACCCTTAATAAGATGCAGGTTTCAAAAGTATATAACTTGTGTAAGATAAATCAGTTTTGTAAGCACCATTCCATTAAAAAACAAACTGTTCAAGGAAAAAAATAAATGATAACTTTGAATAATTTCCAAAAAGGGAATGTGTAGCATCAATATATTTCATGTTATATGGAAAATAACTTGTAATTAATTTTTGAAAAAAATTCATGAGGAAATTATTCTTTCTTTATGAACAATGATTTTTTAAAAACATAAAACCATTTGAAAACAGTTTTAATTGAAAAATTTTAATAGAATATTAATTTGTTTAAAAAAAAATTATTTTAAACTACTTTAAAAACTTATAAATAATGTTGAAAACGTTTTCAAAACCATTTTGTTGAAAATAATTTGAAAATATATAAATAAATATTGAAAAAGTTTTGAAAACCAGTTAATTTACATCTTATGAAAGAAGCTTGAAAACAATTTAAAAACCATTTTATTTGAAAATAAAATTTAAAAATAAATAAAGCTTCAAAATATTTAAAATGATTTTTAAAACATAAAACATTTTTTAAAACCATTTTCTTTAAAAATATATTTTTGAAACTTTTAAAGGAAGTATTGTAAATAATATTTTTTTGAAAAACCTTTTTCATTGAAAACAATTTTAAAAATGATGAATATCTAGAATATTTGGAGAAAATTTTATTTAAAATAAGTATAACTATTTAATCTTGTAAATTAAGCTTCAACAGAATGTTGGTTATGATGGTGGGTAAATCTGTACATCTTGTACGATGTAAGAAGAACATTCATTTTTTTCAATGTAAAAGGTTATAAAAATGCCTTGTTGGGAAAGTGATAAGAATATTACTTTAAAAAAATTGAATAAATATAGAAATTGAAAATATTTATTTTTAATTTTATAGTATAGTGTTATAATAATCTTGGAAACCCTTTTTATAAAACATGGTTTTGAAGGAACACATATTTCTGGCTGAACAGATATTAAAGTCTGGATTTATTATAAACACTTTATTAACTATCATTTGTACCAAAGAGTAGAAAAATGGTACCAATATATAAATATATTATGAATAAGGAAAAGACAATAAAATTCATGAATGTTCTTGAGATATGGATCATAATATTTCATCAAAGGATGCATAAACATAAACAATCTTGAAAAGTGATGAGATTGTTTTAGTAAACTCTCACCACCTGGTAACTTTGAAGGATACCCCCCATGTAAGTAAAATGAAATTACATGAAGCTTAAAATATCTTTAAAATAATTATATTCATGATATAAAATTTCAAAGGTAATATATACACCTCATGGGAAAATGTAGGTGCATAATATGACATGTGTCTCAAAGAAGGCTAATTGAGACAAAATTACTTTACCGATTTATTAAATTTTGAAACATAATACCCATGAAATAAAATTAATATAATGGATATGTAAATACCAATAATTTCAAATATAATAATCATAGAACACATCCATGGTATGTATACACACCACAGAAAATTAATTTGTAGTGAATAAAGCATGTATCTCATGAAAATAAAAAGTGAGATGCAATTCCTTTACCTTGTGTCTTGAATCTCGTCGTACTCATAATAAAATCAAATATAAAAAATCAAATTTTAATATGAGTATATCATAGATCTATATTATTTATTATAATACATTATATTTTTTTTATTATGACTTTATATTACCCGTTTTTCAATAATTCTATGTTAAGGTATCACTTTAGGTAATGTCTTCTTTGTTCTTTGCATGTGTCTAAATTTTTTATATCATTGTTCGTTATACTTATATAATGATTTAAATAATGTAAAAAATTATATAAATATCATTTATATTCATTATCTTTGTATTATAAGATTTTATTAAATATATAAGTATGAAATGGAAGATACCATTCACGGAGATAGTAGACCGTACGCACGCATGAACGTTATTTCTGTTTAATAGTTCAATTAAAATAAAGTAAGTAAATAACACACACACACACACACACATATATATATATATATAATTATTATAGAAGAATTATTATATCATATATATCATATAACTTCACAAAACTCATCTTTAATACATTTCATGTAGTGTGTGAATGAATCACATTACTTTATGGGGGCAACCTTCCAGACTTTCTCAAACAAAATTATCATATTTAAACAAAATGGAATGTATAAAGATATTTTTTTAAAAGAGTTAAAGAATATTAAATACATTATTAGTATAATATATATCATATACAAACTTATTTTTCATCACAATAACCATAATTAGAAGTGGTAAAGTAATAATGAACAGTCATTATTTTTGTGATGCGGTAGTTCACCGTACAAATAAGGAACATGTTCATTACCCATTAGATGGATGTGTGCATAATTTTAGCTCAAAACCAAAGCAAAAAAACATAATTTTATATTAATTATATTGTTTATGTTATACAATCCTGAAATAATAATATTTAAGGGGGTGTAGAATTGAAATAATATAAAAGAACTCGAGAAAGAATGTTTTCCCTTGTTTGGGTAACTCTTTTTGGTTTGAACCAAAGGGATTATATAGATTGATTTCATATAAATGGTAGGTTATAGGATTATGTTAGGGGTGTTGAGGATATATTTTGACAGATATTGGTCAATCCAATGTAGCTTGATATGGGTGAGGAATTGGGAGGAGATGAGGCCTTTTTATAGTGGAGGAGGAGTGGCACTGTTGTAAATTTTTGGAAAATGAATTCCAAACACGTTTTTTATATGTAATGTGGATCCAATAATGAAAAAAATTAAATAAAAGGGAGTATAGGGCCGAAATATTTCTATGTAATGGCTCTGAGACTAGTTTCTAGGTCATTTAGCCCTTAATATTAATATTTAGTCTCTTATTAAGCTTAATTTTACCTTAATCACTGTTATTAATTATAATTAATTTTACTATTATTTTTGGTCAGGAACTAATTTTAACTTATTATAAATTATAAATTATGATTATTAAAAATAAGCAATTCATTTTTACACATTAAAATCAAATAAGTTACATAAATTAATTTTAATTTAATCCCGCAGTCGGGTCGACAATGGCTATGTTATAATTACTACTATTCATATTACTAATTTTAATGGCTATGTTATAATTATCTCATTTAAATAATTATAACAATAATGTAATGTTTCGTAGAAATTCAGTATCGTGTGTAATGTACACAAAGTTGGTGTTTCATGTAATGTATTCCAAGACGATGTTACATATAAAAAAAGAAACAAATTATGTTTCTTATAGTACAATATTATCTTATTAATATGTATAAACCAAGGAAAATATTGTTCTTTTATAAAATCAACTATTTTCAGTGTTGTGTGAAATGAAAAATATCAAAAAGATTAAATTAATTTGAGAAAGAAAATTATTTCAAAAAATATCAAGGTGTTAAAAAAAACCTCTCATTTATCATAACCACTATATTAACTCCATTATTCATTCAAAGGACCTCTTAATGGTGGTTTAATCCTTTAAAGTTCTATCCCAGTGCCCAATTCAAAAATTGGTCAGTACACTAAATTGAAAATACATTTTTTTTGAAATTAAAGACTCACACAAATGTGGGATATTAAAATGTCCCCACTATAGAAATTCTAATCCTTTAGAATGTTATGTGGGTATCCCACCACCTTATAGGACTGACATCAATCTTTAATTACCATCCGAACAATTTTGTTCCATCCTATAACACAAAATGTGTTTTTGGAGAGCTACTCCTAAACCATGGTGCTCAAATCACCAAAAATGAGCTATCATATATATTATTTGTCACAAAAACTCTAGGATGACACTTACTCATACCCTCTCAACCCAGTACAAGAAGGTTTCATCATTAAAGTTATTATTTATCCTATTGTCCTCTTAATGATAGTTTTTATCTCACTAAGTATAATTACGTTACCTAGACACTCCCCGCCACTGGTATTGTCTAAAAAACACTCATATAATGCTCTAATTTTTAACTTTATGCAGTTTAAATCATTACATAACCAAAAAATTTATGAAAAACATGATCATATGTGGGCGATTCTCCTGGTCCTCAAATTAAAACTAAATTAGATGAACCTCCATCATCCAAAAACCTCTATGATAAGATGAATATTCCATGAAAATCCATGACCAAAACCAAAATAAACTAATCATATTTGAATGAAAATAAATGATGTAGTTTCTAGATCACTGCATCTAACTACATGAAAAATGAATTCTTAGGGCTCCTATGGAAGACTTGTCTAAAAGATACCTAACTTCCACCCCAACACTTTACCAAAATACCATATCTTGATGTACCTACTGTTGATGGTACACTGTGATAATTGAAAAAATAGTCACTAACATTTGAATTAACTACCAATGTAGTTCCTCAGTTACGTCCCCAACCAATTGAAACATTCATCATGCTCTACCGAAATATGAGCACTAATACCACAATCAAACCATTCATAGATCACCTCATTTCATCTCAATCCTGAAGAAAACACTTAGACCCCATATAATAACACTTATAATTTTATAAGTGAAATCACTACTAGTAATGTGGGTATTAGTGACTGCCAAAAGCGGTCGCTAATGCCCTTTAGCGACCGCCCTGCGACCGCTTTTGGCAGTCGCAGTTGCTCCGTCGCTATTAATCAATAGCGACCGCCAATGGCGGTCGCTAATACTGTCTTCGAAAACCGACGAAAATTTTGTGCCCATTGTATACTGGGGTGCACATGGGATGTTCGGATGGACCCCGAGCTTTGGTCGATGGCCATGGAAGATCCACGGTGGCCGGAGGAAGGGAGGCGACGGGGTGGCAGCGACGGGAGGCGACGGGGTGGCGACGAGAGACGACGGGAGGCGACGGGTGGCGGGGTGGCGGCGACGGGGGTGACGGGAGGCGACGGGGTGGCGGCGACGGGGGTGACCTGTGGTGGCGGTGCGGCGGCAGGAGGCGCGGACGATGTTGCAGCGAGTTTCATCGAAGAAGACAGTGCGGGGGGCGGGAAAAATCCCTTGATTTTCATTTAAGTTTTAGCGACCGCTTTAGACGGTCGCTAAAACTATCAGTAGCGACCACCAATGGCGGTCGCCCGCTATGACAGGTGCCGAAACTAAAATATCTAGTAGTGAATTTACTAAGGAATATAGATGAGTCCAGATGCATTTACCCACTAGCATCAGAATGACAAAATAAACATCCAAAAGTTAATCAGAATATGTTAACGACACTTCTAACATGAGGTTATTACCTATATTGTGTGTTCAACCAATCCATTAAAACATATAATAAATTGAAATTTCTTCCTTGATCATGCATAAGTGACAATCATGAAACATTACACCCCACTTATTCCCTGCTCAAAGAAACTTTATCCTTAGTAACTGCCAAAATACAATTTATAGAAACGGTCACCACCATCAATCATACACCGATTCAAACTCCAAAATATTTATTTTATTATACTACTCCATGAAAAATAAAATCCAAGTATATAATATCATATTCCATCACTCTTACCAAGCTATAATTATCATGTTGCTAGGAAACTAGGACCCTAATAAACTCATAAAAATCCCTCAGTTTTCATCCATATAATGACTATCACCAATTCATAACTCAACACATTCCATCTATGAAAAGCATGCATCACCTAGTTTACTTTTATGTATAACAGCTGTATGCTCCAATACCACCCAACGACAAAAAAAAACTCACGCTGGTTCCCATGAGTCACACACTATCAGAAATAGGAAGGGGTTCAAAAACTATCGACCATGCTACATGTAATGTCCATTTAACATAAATAGAGTTCCCTTGGAACTCCTTTTCAAATTCTACCATTTAATATGTTCCATTATTCATCAAAAGACTTCTAACCTTCAATTTTCATTTTCACGACCACAAGAATCTACCCACACATTCACCATGATACTAAATCACATACCAAGACAATAGGGATAGGCACCTGAATGGTCTTTCCCTTTCAAAGTCAGTCTCATTACCGCAACACTGAATATGAATCACGTCACAATGTACTACCAATCAAGGTTCCATTATTATAAAAACCAAAGGGATAATCATTCACCTTCCACAATCTTAATTTCACCTCTCATTCATTGATATTGAATAAAATAAAAAACCCATGATTACACTTGAAAAGGACTAACAGGCTCGATATAAACCTTCTTATGGGTTTCCCTCGATCATAGAATTCATTGACTTACTAAAGTACAATTAAAAACCAAATGTCTATTGGTCTTCCTCCTAAGCCAAAATTTAGTTCATTGAAAAGACCTTAAAAATATTTCATCCTCACTCCCACCTCGAATAAAGCATTCCACCAAACATTCCATAAAACCCATCACATAGGATTTATATATCAATAGATTAGGCACCCCATTCTAATTCATCATCCAAATTGAGAACTTATTTTCACCAGGCATCCACTAATGGGAATTATCCCTCGAGAATCCCAACTCATACAATGGTATATATATATAATGAAATCATCCTATATGATCTGTTCCACAGAATCATAATATTAGGTTTAGTTATATAGAGTTCCATTCCAATATATACATTAAAAAAATCATATAGGTGATTACTAGAACTTTATGAAACCAAACATAGCAATAGTCACCCAGTGGGGTTCAAATCCAAGGCATCACATGCATCTGCTGACCTAATAGGGTCAATAAACCTCTTATTCACATGAAACTGAATCATTATTACAATCATAAAGTGTATCAACATAGATCCACATAACCCTCCATCAGAAGAAGCCTATAAATTTTAGTCCATCTAAGTACAATGGCATAATGTACATACATGGGAAAACAACCCATGAATAGTTACTAAAAATTTATACAACTAGGCCTCAGTTTAAATAAAAAAATCACCTTAGAAATTATTTATATGTATTTGAATCCATACTTGTCAAGAATGATGCATGTGACCCCTCTTTACATTACGAAAAAGAGTCTAATCTAATAACTGGATATTGGACTGTGGTCTAATAGAAACAAAAATCCAAAATCAATCATAAATCCATACATTATTTGTGCCAAATTAGGTGAAAATCATATCAATAATAACATTACATACTAAGAACATCATTTCTATCCCATGAAAACCTGAAATTACTTCTAATGAAGGTGGTCATGATAGACCATCCTGGTATCCTTCATAAGACTATCATGGTTACTATATCCTAAATAAAAAAAATTAAATCTCTAATACCAAATTGCAATTACTCCACCCAACTCACTCTAAACATTAGCTGGACCAGTTCACTATGTGAACTCAGAACGCCTCCTTGGGTACTTGAGGCTGCTGACTGATAGTGGGGTCTATGAATGTACCATTGCTATTCAATATCCCATATATCATTTTGTGGAACAATAATAAAATAATAATGAATAATAAACATCCATCACATTCGATTACACAAAATAATAGAAAAGTTGAGCATGATATAATAAATAAAATGAATACATACAATCATTCATGATAGATCAATTACTATTACAATTACATTTAAAAGATACAACAAAATAAATAAAACTAAAATAGTGGCTCTACACCATACCTTAATCCTCATCTCATCCCAGTATAGGATCTATCTGAGTTTTTCCAGCTCAATTACATAATATTGGGACCTCATCCCCACCAGTGCCTCTAACAAAGTAAATGTCTTCTCAGGTACCCTGGTGTAGTGGTTTCTCAAGTATGGTGTGAGTATATAAATTATTAGGGAACCCCCAGTGTAGTATCTTATTATACCCGAAATGTAGTGATATGTACATGTGCGTGCTCAAAATAAATAAATAACCCATTCAAAAAATAAAAAAAAACCATAATACCATCGTCAAACTAATTACAGAATGTCTCTGAGTACTTTATGGGGAAATTTACATACATGTAATCATAACATCCCCAATTGTGTAGACATAAAACTAGGTTTATGCTTGAAAATTATCATCAATACATAGGTCTAGGACCCCAATGATTATACATACTTCAGCTAGTTCTAGGGAATCTCTGAGAATGAGAATCCCCTATGGGAAACCTCTATCCATTACCTGGGGATCCCTACACTCATGCCTACATCATGATGAGTATAGGACCCTCGGTCACAACTAGATATCTGTCACCCTTAATCCCTTATGCTGAACCCCATGGTAGTACCTGAAAATTCATCAATGTCAGGATGATGTCTGATTCCTAGAAGGGGAAAGTCCAAGATAATTCTATACATACAGGAATGAATGAATCCTGGGATAACTATACAATTGAATGAAATCCCTGTAATATCTTACAACCACTCACCCGATGATCCACATCCCATGATTCCTTAGATTAACTATCATGGGTGTGTCCAACCAATCTTAGGGGGGATCCTAGGTATCAATCATGGGGATCCAACCTTCTCTCTTTGGATGTCCAATATTCATTCCTATGGATATATTCTCATCCCAAACCTCATACAATGATTCCAATACTATAGTTTCTGAGAATTCACAACGTATGATGGTATCTTCATTATCATCATGGGAACCCCAGACATTCTTAATTTTATCATTGTATCGATGGAATCCCAATAATCATGGAAATTCCTCCATGCATGCTGTTTTATACTATGACAATATATCCCAAGAACAACCATTAGGTATCCACCACTACATTACTGATAATGTATTATATTAAAAACATAAATATACCCATAAAATACTATAATAACAGGTCCTAGACATCTTGGGAAACCTAGGGCCTCATCCATCTCAATAGGTTAATATCAAGCTTCCTAGGAAATCATAACAACATTATTCCCAAAAAATGATTTCCAATAATCCTAATAAATCACATATAATAAAAAAAATATAAAAATAAAAACATACCAATGTTTGGCCAAATTCTGATGTCTGTTCCCATCTTCTCATCCCCAATTAGATTACATGTTAGTTTGGGTTCTAGGGAGACACCCACAAACATATCTACCCATGACTATATGCACTAGCATAGGGTTGGTCTATCACTAGGGTACCTACTAAGGTCCCCAGGTAAATTCATGTAGGATACACCCTACTCGAGGTTCTATTGGTAAATATAAGGTATAGGAACCCTACTTGGGGTCCCCATTTACTTTATCTCATGTGTGGTGTCCAAATTAAACAAAAAATGGAATCACATCCCTCATCACAGTCATAAACATATCACAACCTCTAGTATTAATATGACACTTCCTAATGGGAACATAATGATGATGGCACATGGACCATCTAAATTTAGAATTTCATTCATTGGTGGTCTACATTTACAACCTAACTCAACAAGAAAAATAACTCCCAGTCATTTAAAGGTCCCCAGTAGGCCTACTCGGGACGCTCTACTCAAGACATGCCACACCTCTACACGGAGGTGTCCAAACTCACATAAAAAAAATACAATAAGTCACACTAACCTCATTTAACCTATAAAGGGTCTGCATTACTTATGTATTACAAAAAAACTCACATCCTTGACCGTCATTTGCCGAGGCAAAAAAGGTAGAACAGAAGGTTCAAAGTGGCTTTAACACTTCTTTCTCTCTACCATAATGTATTTCTTTTTAATTAGAAATTTAAATTTAACATAATAGATAAATTAATTAATCATGGAATTCAAATCCCTCAAGGAGATAATGATCCACCACATATATCATAAATAACTTTCATTAAGACATAATGAATGTATGTAGGACTACTTAACTCATTGGAATCTTCAAAATTTAAAAAGGTAGTCTGAGCACTCTTATCTAGACTCGTCCAAAGGAGTTCATGATGAACTAACCATCATCCAATCATTCTAGGCTCTAACTGAAGCCAAAAAATCATCAAAAAACTATTGTAATTTATAATTAATTAAAAACTGAATTTATTTTAATCCTAACCACCGAGAACACTCCAGATGGGTTTTCTCTTTCAACACCATGACCAAGCGCCCATGGGAGGTCCTCAATGAACCTCTAACCCCAACCTGGGATAAATCCCTATCATGAGTCCCTAAAAATACTAATATAAATTAAATATAATTAAAAACTAAAATACATACATGGTGTGATTTACCTTTTAAAAAACTTTAACATCAATGAGTGGACATTGTTATGGGACATCCTCTTGCTAGCCTACATAAAATCCATGTATAAAATTGATAACTTCACGATTCTATGGAATAATCAGTATAAAACTATAAAAAAATGAAAATAAATAAGGGGAAGGGGAAAGAAATGATAAAATGATACTCCCATATTTGATACCATGCCTCAAATCATTTTGAAACACCCTTGAGAACACCCCTCTTAAAGGGGTTGAAGGAGGATAATGAAGGGTAGAAGGTCCCTTCCATGAAAGCTCAAATTACGTAATGGAAAGATATTCCACCTCTAAAACTCAAGGGTGTGTGTGTGTGGGGGGGGATAGGTATTTCCTACAAAATACCCCCACAATCTAGCCAATGGATACATACTACAGTCTAAATAGTCCAACATCCTTCTAATACACTCTCAATGCTACCAAAAACCATTTGAGATTCATAATATAAAACAACTTTTTGATAGGTTAAAACCATATTAATGCCATCCCAAATATGGTTAAAAAAACTATCACAACCACTAAATTAAAAAATAATAATTCCCCAGAAATTATAGACCCATAAAGATGTAGGAGCATACACTGATGTCATTTTTTCTCCATAGAAATTGAATAATAAAAATGATATGGATGCCTTTAACTACCATTTTCCCCATATGAACTGATAATTTTTTTCTTCTCAAGAAAAATTTATTTAATACCACTAGTATCATAATATAAACTACTAATACTAGGCATTCTGGCTGGATCCATCTCTTCCATTAATACTTTATCCACCACTTCCGTAGAAGAAGATAGTTTATACATGAATAGATTTGACATTATAACATTGTAAAGAATCATTTTAATTTTTTATGCATTTATTATATAATTAGTGATAAATTTTGGTAAAAAATACATTATTTATGTTGTTGATGCCTAAAAAGAGTGAAATCAATGCTTTGTGAAGAATATTTGAAGGAAAATGGAAAACGTACATGACTAAAAAAATTATAAATTCCCCATTACATAAGAATCTTGTGGTGCCCTATCTTATATGATCAGGGGGGATAGATATATTAAATTATCAAAGATCAATCATCAGTTTTGAAAACTTGGAAATGATACATTATAGTAATAAGGAATTCTTATAGCAGTTTAGTTTTTTATAGATATGAAGTGGTGGTTTCCTTATGAACATGAAGTCATTTGTGGGGTTCATGTCATTTTTAGTATGGAGGAATAACTACTTTATATTCTCCAATATCTTATATTGTATTTTTATAATTTATTAATTCAAATAATATAATTTAAACTAACACATAAATATTTTAGTGGTATAGGTTCTATATATCATAAGCTAGGTGGTTACCAAATCCCTATACTAAGAGTCATTGACATGAATTTTGATAAATCATGTTATTTACAGGGGAATAAATTTCAAGAAATAACATTTTTTTTAGAGAATACTTCATGATAAAGTTGTTAGAGATGAATTATCTCATGTAGAGTATAAATTTATGTTTAATGAATGGGGGGGGGGGGTATCTCATGTAAGTTCTTTTTAGCCATGAATTTTTTTGTGAAACATTATCATGAGATATTTAGTTAATCCATTCTTAAGTCCCCCTATTATTATCCCACATGAATTCTTAAAGGAAGGATTCTAACATAAATCTTATACTATCAAAAATTTTAAACTTTATTACCCTTTATAGGAACCATTAATTCATGTAGGTATTAAAATATTTTATAGAGTTAAAGCTTCATGACGTATTTTCATCCATCTATTTAGTGATATATACTTACATAAGATTTAACCTAGGGTAGTCCCTTCATGAAATACTCCAATTATAGGTATCCAAAACTCTTCATCAGCTCAAAATACTTGTACGAAATATTTTTTTCTTAGTAATAACCTTGAAAATCATACTATATATAGGATACCCTCAAAACTTCTTAACATACAAGATTGTTTCAGAACAAACATCTACATTCTTCCATTCAATCATAAATTTTATTGATAATGGGAGTAAGATAATCTATAAGAGATTAAATTTGGTTTTATTCCCTAACTAGTAACGTCCCTAGGATACTATTAATTAGTTATTCCCTTGATAATGAGGGTCCCTATGCTTACGAAATTATAGAATCCTTATCTATACTCAAATAATCATCCTAACTCATCTTATCCAAATCAATGGGTTGTTAGGCATCCGGTCAGTCTTCTTGTTCCATCTTAATGTGTCAGAGAAGAAAAAATAGTCCTATAATATGGTGTAATACCAAACCTACCTCAACCCGAATCATCTTTCAAGTTAAACTAGAAAGTTTTATTCTTTTTTAAGTCCCACATAGTACCATTACACAGTATATTTTCTAAAGTAATCCAATCTAACTGACTTTAAAATTCATTAAATTGATCCTAGTTATAAAAATATAAACTATATGACAAAATGGTTCAAGATTAATGATCTTAAAAGTCACTTCATTGGTCCTGGATGCATGAAATTAAAAAGAAATTAATTTTTCCTGGATTAATGATCATTAAAGGAACATTATTTATCCTAGATGCAAAAACATAAAAGGAATATTATTGGAAAAGAACACAAAAACATTAAAAAGAACATAATTTATCATAGAAACATGAAATTAATAGAAAATTATATGGTCCTAGATGATTGAACATAACATATTCTTTATTTTACTTGGACATATAACCTTAAATTGATCCTAAATGATCTTGGATGTATGATCATAGAAAGAATTTCATTGATCATAGATTCACAACCTTAAAATAAAAATTAATTGGTTGAGGATCCATGATCATAAAATGTACTTCTTTGGTACTAATTCCATGACCATAAAAGGAACTTATTTTTTCATGGATTCATACAAATAAAAATTACTAGAATAGTCCTTATGAAACAAAAAAATGATATGATGAGTCTCGTAAAATTGATCTGAACTACATGGGTTTTTATTCCCTTCACTAGGATACATATGTATAACTTCCCAATAATCTAATACAAATTATTCAACACCAGTGACCTCCATAGATGTATATAAATTATAGTTCCTCGATATGAGGATTTGAACTAGATCATAACTAAAAATTGTGGTAGACAATAGATAACCTCTCACACATATAGATAAAGAACCTTTGATAAATAAAAATTCTCATATAGGGAAATAAAAATAATCAATCACATTAATGATAAGGATAATTATAACTATTTATGTGAATGATTTCATAAATACATCTAAAATTTACAATAATGTCTTGGAATAGGAAATATAAACCTTCATTGTATGAGTTAGACTCCCATTTTCTTGATCCCAACAAAAAATTCAAAGAATAATTAGATAAGGGAATAGGAAATATAATCCTTCATTAAATCATTTTCCTGTTAAATAAATTTATTGACCATCCATTCTTACTTGCGACTCTTCACTAATGATTTCATTATTTTTTTTACTTCTCATAGCTTCCCATGAAATCTAAATGTAATCATCAATAAATGAATCATCAAATATAAAATTCCATGGATCATATAGGAAAACTATATAATCCACCATAAATAGAGTCATCATTAGTTAATGACCCCCAAGGATAAGATACTGCGATAATGAATTTCATGGACCTGCAGCTTCGACACACGTTGTATTAAACTAATTGCCTCTATTAATAGGTGGAAAATTACTTAGTGTGTGAATAAATGAAAAATGGAAGAACAATCACAAAAAATAACTCTCATTCTATCCTTAAGAGGCTGTGGAATTTTTTTTCACACCAATGATAGGATACTAGGTGGATGTTGGCCATAATCATTACTATATAATCAATTTCAGGTCTATCTCTGGAGAAAGAAAATACCTCCCTCCCTTACCATAGGATAGTGAAACAGTATGATAACTAGGTACCTACATTAAATCCTGATATGCCTAATGGGAATGCCATAAATGTTGGACACCACCATCACCACCCATACATGATAACTTTGGAGGATAAAGATACAGAAGTTTCCAATCTGATTGTCTAATGTAGGGTGTCAAAGAGGAGGGTCCCCAGAATGTACATCAACTTTCGAATATCAATATTAGATTCATACTCCCAAGGGATCAATGAATGTTTTAGATATTCTCTTACTATTAATCAATTATAATAACTACTATAGAGGTCCTCCTTATAGTAATACATTATACAACCCTAGAGTTCCTCTCTAAATAACGCATCACATAGGTCTTCCCCATGATGATGAAAATCAAAACCATGGAGGAACTCCCCATGGAATAAACCAAAAGGTCACCAATAATAGAGGCCCTTCCAATGAACATTCAAAAGTTGAAAACAAATTTTTTTCCTCAATGTACTCATTTAGAAGATCCTTCCCACATTATTATGAAGACCAGTCATGGAGGCCCTCTATATGGTATAACATAATCCAAAAAAATGTAGGTCCTCATAATTATTCTAGTGATGGAGTTTCTACACATATTGAACTAATATCAAAATAATATGGTTGTTCGTTTTTCAATCAAAAAATAATAAACAACCAAAAAAACCACTCGATAGCATTCAAGTAGAAAATGTTCACTGTAGAGGTCTTCCTCATATCGATAACAAAAAAATATATAATCATCGAGGTCCTCCCTATGGTGATCAAGATAACAATCACATAGTTATTTTCCATAGTAATATATGAAAATGTAATCCTCCCAATGAAATGAAAATACAATGGTATGTAATCCCTATGAAGGTAATAAATAAGGAAAGAACCATATAGAACCCCTATAGTAGTGAATTAAACAACCAAAGTGTTAGTCCTAACTATGATGGTTAATCAAAGATGATATAACATTAGGGTCCTCCCCGTGGTTCTTGTTGTTAAGGTCCTCTTCATAATAGCACACCACGTTTACAGAAATATATTCCCTATGTCATAGTGTATCGA
Source organism: Viscum album (assembly GCA_963277665.1). Taxonomy (NCBI): domain Eukaryota; kingdom Viridiplantae; phylum Streptophyta; class Magnoliopsida; order Santalales; family Viscaceae; genus Viscum; species Viscum album. The sequence continues at coordinate 298,935,923 of OY728138.1, forward strand.
AATATTCCCTAATACCAATAAGAACATATAAAATAAATTTCAACTGCACCGGGTACTCCACCAATAACTATTGGTGTAATACCCCCACCAATGTGATGAATAAAGAAAAAATTATTATCAGTTCCTTACCCATATGACGAAACCCTAGATATAGATAAGGATTTTAAAAATGATCCTTCCCATCATGAAAAAATAGTAAAATGAATTTTATGGTTAATGATGTCTAAATAACCACTCATAGAAGATAAGTAAAATTATAGTATCAAGTGAAGAGAACTAGATTATGATATAATTTAAGTCATGTTCTGGACAATTTCTACTTCCTACTATGAAATTATTATTGAATTGGAAGATGAATGTTTACCACATCTCTACTAAAACCTATGGTTGAAATATATTTGAATAAAATATGTGAGTATAATATATATTGGATCCACTAATCATTTAAAGGCATTAGATGAGTAGTTCGACCACGTTTATTTGGATTCCCTTTAAGTGGATCAAAAACCCAAACAGGGAAAAATGTGTGTCACTAAAAATAATTCTATAACAGTTTAAAGATAACCCATCAAATAATCTTGTACAATCCATACAATTTACAGATTAGAGGATAAGGAGAATATATATATTTTCACTTCACTCCACTCCATTTGCAGGATAATAAGGTTCAACAGGAAATGTATCTTGCAACATTATTTCCTTATATGATGTCTCATGTCCTCAATATGCATAAAACAATTGGAAAATCCAATGAAATACCACTAGATTTTTAAATCATAAAATACAATCTAAATATGATTTATCCATTGATAGAATTCATCATCAATCTCCTAAAAAAGATGAAGTATACATATAGTTTGTTGAAAACAGGTTTCTCAAAATCTGAACCACTTTTTATGAATGAAACCAATCATATAGAGAGAAACCAGAAATAATTTCACCAAGATCATCCATAGTGTGAATCTAAAAGGTGACGAGGGATACCAAAAATATATAGTATTAATTCAAGGGTAACCCTAGCTCGCTGAGATAATGATATTTTTACATCCACCACTACCCTTTCAACCATCAAATATATAATGGGGGTTTAGATATGACTATAGAAGAATATATACCCCCCATTACATATGGTTGGGAACATTATTACCCCCACTAATTTAAGGAAGTTTATTTTCTATTTTCATGGAAAAAATCTACAAGAATCCCTGATATGGTTTGATTTTATAATATTTGATGAATCATTTCCTCCATAAAAGTCATTTTTAGGGGAATTTAGGGGATATTTGAAGAAGATAAATATCAATGAATGATATTCCATTTCATCCAAACATATTCACTGAAGGAGGGAATTTTATACCTAAAGGGGTTAGAGTTTTAGGAAATCCTCCATTCAAAAAAATCATTGATGTATTATGAACTATACATTGAAATATTTAGAGTGAGGCACCTCATACCCATACTTAATGGTGTGGTTCTAAAAACACATAATTTATTATAGTATTTGTTACCAAGTGAGATGATTCAAAATAAAAATATATTTATTTTTCATAAATTTAATATGTCAAACATTACATCTCATAATAATCACACAATCCCTATAGAATAAAGTTTGGTGTCTTTCAAGACTAGATACAAAAGAAACTTATTTTACAATTCTTGTGATAATTTATCCACAATCAAACAACACTAAATCCCCTCACATACTATTTATAGGTTATAATAATATTTATAACATGGGTTATGGAAGCATATTAAATGAGTGATATTAAATTCTCATTAAGGGAAAATTTATCAATATGTCATTGAGGGATAAATTATAAGCATATGAAAAAACATGATCATGAGATAAATAACTTATTTAAATGAACATGGGACAAAATGATTTTTCCATAATTCAGGCAATAAGGATATGTAATCTCAAATCATGAAAAATAAACAAACGACTAATAGTGAATAATAATGAGATAATAATAAAGAATTATAAATCAAAACTTATGAATATAACATATAAATGTGGAATATGAATAAGTCTAAAAAATAAAAACATTATGAACATAGATAGTTGCATCGTTTTCATTGTAAATCATGTGAACAAGGGAAACTTCATCATTTCCACACATAATCGTTTGAACATAGATAACAAAATTATTTACACACTGAATCTTATGAACATATATAACTATATATTTTCCAAACTAAATATTTTTAACATATAAAAATGAATTATGTCCATGCTCAATCATGTGAACAAAGCTAACCACATTATATAAATCCTCATAATCATGATCTAATGAGATATAAAACCTTAAACAATTCATTCGTGGGACATTTAGTACTTAAAACATCAAAAAACATTCATATGTGTTCCATAATATATCAAACAATTATCATATCATAAAAAACCATGGAAATAAAATTGCTTTCATATCACTTCCAAATTGTATCATATAATGAGCTATCAAAAGTAGATACATTGGTACCAAAAATTATATCACCCAAAAGTATTATTTCCTAAAAGAATTTATATGTTGATTAAAAAAAACATATCTCCATATATGATATATTATTTGTAGTTAAAGAGGAAAAATGTAAGTAAAATATAATAGTGTTTTAGGGAAAATGTCATAACATTTTAATAAAGAGAATAGTTTATGAATCACTTTTAAATGTCATTTTCAATTAAGTGAAGTGATTTTTTAAATAATATTCAATAAAAGATCCTTGAAAATAACTTAAAATTTATGTTAGGGAAATGTGGAGTGTTATATAAAATGTACTATTAGTATATTAAAAATATATTATTATCAATTTTTAAAAAACCTTTATTTAAACTCACATCCAAAAAAGAGTGATAAATAATCCATTTGAAAAGAGGAAAGGGAAAATTTTAAAATCATATGAAATTATACATATTTTTAATTCAAAATAATAAAGTATAACATTGTAAGGAAGAGTGAATATAGTCATGGAATAAAAATATCTCATTTATATATGATTAAAATTATTCTTAACATTATAAAACTTCATGAAGAAATAAATACCCCAAAGAAGATTTATTTGATGGAAAATGCAATTCCATAGAATTTAAGGTGGAAAGGTAGTAAAATATAATCATAGGTTAGAAGAAAACAATACAGTAAAACCATATTTAGAGAAGAATAATGATGTCTCAAGAAAAGAGGATGAGTAAACAAAACCCATTATCTTTTCCCTCAACTTCCACAAAGGCACTTTAAATTCTTGTATAAGTTACACAACCATTTAATAAAATATTTTATAAATATATTCATATTGATCACCCTATGTACTATTTAATTATAATCATTTATTATAAATTTATTCGTTAATTGAAGTTTGTCTTCATCATCAGATGTTATCGATTTTATGTTACATGTCAATGTCAGTCCAAATTCTTCGATTCCATATTCACAATTTCTATATTATCTATGTTACAAGAATATATTATTTACAATTAATAAATTTTCTTATTTAAATCCATGTAAATTTTAGTCATGATTCATGAATATAGAATTAGGGTTGAAATTATTTTTATAGTCTTTTATGAATAAATGTTGGTATTTTAATAATAAGTAAGATGTTAATATAACATTTACAGAGACATAATAATTTCATAAAAATAATTTTAATTCATTAAATAAATTCTTATAATCATCCATGATGTATAGTGATCAAAAATTAAATACATGGTTTCATGGAGGCAGTAGACTGCATATATGAACAAATGATGCTTTCATTTTTCATCGAATAGAAAGAAGGTGATAATTGATTTAACATTTTTATAAAATTATTAATGTTATAAATATCATATTTATTTCTTAAATACCCTTTTTTAATAATCTATGTATGGAAATTATTAAAAATTAAATACATTGCTTCATAAATATGGTATTCTTCACCTACTCATGAATAAAATTCTCATTTTCCAAGGGGGAAACAAAGATAATGGTTAAAAAAATTAGGATAATAACATTTTAGTATATAAATAATAATAATTTTATTATATTATAATTCTAAAAATACATTTTTATGAGAATGAAATAGAAAAAACGTTAATAAGTGACTAATACTAGTATTAAGAATTTTAATCTTCTCTTGGAGGACCTATTAAAAATGAAGTATTTAAGGAATTTACAAGGATAAAGGGGCTTGAAAATGTTGTATGGGTTTCTAGGTTAAGTAAGGGGGATATATCTTTATATGGAATTTTGAATTTTTAGTGTTTAAGTAAAGGGGTGGTGGAAGTATCCTTTTATAAGTGAGAAGAGTGGCATTTTGGTAATAAGAGTTGCACTATTCATGGAAAGTGGCACAAAAAGATGGAAAACAATGGTTTAAGTATTATTGTTGGTCAATAATACATTTCAATACACATTTTGAGATATGTATTGATGAATTTTTGGCTTTTCTCCATATTTTTTACTTTTACATTAAATACAGTTACCATAGTAATTCATTTTTAACAATAGTAATTTACATAAATGAACAAAATTAAACTGAATATTATTTCATAGAATTAACATTTGGATTTAAAATATTAAAATAACTTTAACAAATAAAAAATTCACGGGTGATTTTTTTTATATACGTACATGTAACCTGTAAAAATCGTTTCATAGAAAAAGTGTATTTTTAAACATAAAAATTATGCATAGGATAAAGTATCAATGTTATTGATTTTCATTACATTAATTTTTTTACTAAAAAAAATATACGTTATGGGGATTTCAAATCATTCAAAAATAGAAATACCCTATGTAAATATTTAATTTAAAGTAATGACTAATTTTTTTATTTGAATAAATTATTACATGAATTCTAAAATGATAACAATTGTTTTCTAAGTTAAACATAATATTTTAAATTAATTATTATTCTTATTAAATAAATATTATATTATTAAAAAGGTTTTATATATTTTCAATTAATTTTTATATTCTAATGATGTAATAAATGTCAAAATAATTTCAAAATCAATATTTTATACTATTCCCTGAAAAATATGCCTTTCTGAAAAAATATTAAAATTTTATCCTAATATAATAATTTTTACTAAATCCAAAAAAATATGATCACTTTTACAAATTCATATTATAAAATTTAGGAATTAAAATTAAAATTATAAATATAAAATATAATAAAAAATTGTTTTAATAGGAAATAAAATTTCTAAATATTAATATTTCTTAGTATTGTATTTTTATCTATTACTAATTATTGTTAATATATAATTCATATCAAAAATATATTTTATCATTCTTTTATCATAATATATTTATCTATATTTAAAATAAAAATGCATAGTGGACAAAAAGAAATTTTTTAGTAATATACTTTGTTAAGAAAAAAATGAATTTAATGTTATTACTTACATAATAATAACTATGCTATAATTTTCAATTTGTTTACTTCTTTATATTATGAATAAAATTAATTAAAATAATTATTTAGTAGTGATTTAATTTATCAAGATAAGAATACAAAACACTTTTAGAAAAATATTTCTTCAAAAAATATCCCTTATATATTAAGTTCTCTTAACCCAAATAAAATTAAAATTAACAATTTATATTTGAATAATTTAATTTTATCAAATTATTTCTTTTAATGATAACATATAATTATTTAATAATAATATTTTTGTAACATAGGAATATTTAAAAATAATTTTTTTCTACTAAATGCAATATTTTTTTTATTTTTTTTATTTATAAAATACAATTTTTTATTTTGGTTACTCATAAAACAAAAATTCAATATACCTATAAAATAATTTTATATTTAATGAATATATTTAAAATGAAATTATTATTTCATATATATAGCCTTACTAAATTAATTCATTCCATTCTCACTTCTAGGTCACAATTTTAATTCCTCATAATGCTTTCTCTTTTCAAAATTCAGTTTCCCATTTCATGGTTATTTATAAAAATGTTGATTTAAAAAGTTTAAGATAATATTCAAATCTCTTAGTTTTAAGGATATTATTCGTTTTAGTTTTTTTATCATTTTAATTTCTAAACTTTTAATGTATGCAATATACTATGATATGTAATAAATTGTTTCATGTACTTTCATTTTAATGTTTTGTATCAATAAGATTTACAATAAATTGTTTTTGTTCAGATTTTCAAATGAGATAAGGCATTTCACATGGTATTTAATTAAAGTAAAATCGATACTAAATAATCACGAAGTTACATTCTCCCCCCTAAAATAAATTTCACCCTCATAATTTTAATTATCATTCCTTTATGAAATATATTAGGGTATCTATAAGATATAAAAAAATAAACATATAATTTATAATGATATTTCAATTTCACTATAGTAGTAAATACTTGAAAAATCATATTTTATTTTATAATATACATATATTTAGATTCTAAATATTTGTTCCAAATATTACACCTTAACTGTCTATATGTATTACGAGTTTCAGGAGACATAGCATTCAGAAATTCATTTCGATTATCCCATTTCCAACTAAACACTAAAACAAAAATGGTTATCTTGATAATATCTTATTAGAATAAACCTTCATAAGAATAAGGTAAATCAATCATAATATGTATTCACTCATGAAATTTTTTCCTAAACCTATTATAATCTTAGTTCAATCTAGTTTTCATTAAGTTACTTTCTCCTTTACTTCTTATCCAAATCCCAAAAATTACTGTTCTTATGTTATCATGAACTTTATTATAATATTCTAAACAAGAAAATCATTAAAATCCATTATTTTAAAATTTATCATACCCCTTGTCAATAAAATAACATATCAAATATTACATACCTTAACTTATGAATATATACATTTTAATATGTGTTATACATGATCATTTCCTATTAGGTACTCTATATATTCCCTAAAAAGTTTCTCAAATTATTTATAATGGTTCGTAGGGGGCATTTGAATCACCAAATCATATCACACAGGAGTGTCAAAATTTATTTACAACTATTCCTATTTATCATGCACGAGGTGAAGATTGAGTTAACACCCAACCATCATTCTCAGGGTAATTAACCTAAGGGGTATCTATGATAGAGCCTACATCTAGTTGAATATTTATAAATATGTATGTCTTTTCTAAGAAATCACTCAATCTCTAGTTTACCAAAATTTCTGGATTTCAACCTATATTTAGACTTATCCCAATGGTTTTCACCAAGAATCACTCATTATAATCAACAAAAATAACCAAAACAACACAAAAAATAACTAAACCCTATTTTGATACCAACTGAGGAGCCCCAAATCATCACTACTGAGTCTGGTGCTAAAAACACATACTTTACTCATAGGGTTTTGATACCAAATGAGATGAACCAGGCTAAATATATCATTATTTTATATAATCTCTATAATTTAGACATTACATAACTTAATAATCACACAATCCCAATAATTGTAGGTTTAGTTCCTTTAAGGTATATCTATATAATAAAATTATTTTAAAATACATACAAACATTACTCCTTAATAAACCATACTATACTTCCTTTTAGACTCATCATAGGTTGTACTCATCTTCAGAACATGGTGTGTAAAAACATAAGAAATATGTGATCTTAAATTCTCAATAATGGAATACATATTCACATGCAATAAAGGTTTAGTTCAAAATAATATAAAAAAACTTAATAATATATGAAATATATTATCATAAATAACCTGGAACAATAAGAGTTTCTAATAATTCATGATAAAAGTAAATTTAATATCATATGATCAAACATATACCATTTCCTAAGAGTGTAAAATCTTTATATATTAATCATGAACCTTTAATCATAACATATACATATAACACATAAATGTAGAATAAGAATAAGAATAAAAATAAGTATTATAAATCATAATATTGTGAACATTCCTAGTCGCATTATGTATATGCTCAATCTTGTAAACCTAGATAATGATATCATGTCAATTATCAATATTATATACAATTTTTAACAAATAATAGTCACTCTCCATCTAATTAACATAGATAAATCTATCTTGTCCACACTCAATAAAGTGATCATAGTTAATCGCATCGTTTTGATGCTTAATATTATGAACATAGCTAACTACATCATGTACACACTCTACATCATTATCTCATGAGATATAAAACCTCAACCAATTCATTATAGGGATATAGAGGACCCCAAAAATCAATATCTATACATATGTGTGCTATAAGATATAAATAATTCAGAAAATCATGAATATTCATTGAAAGAAAATGGGGTCTATATCATTTCCAAATGGTATCTCATAACATGATATCAAAATTATATTTGTTAATAGTAAAAATTCAATAACCCAAAAAGACATTTCTTAAATACATTTTGAGGGACATTCATAAAACATAACTCCATATAATGTACATCCTTTGGATTTAATGAAGAAAATATAAGAAAAACATTAAATATTCCTCATTAAGCATTTCATAATTTTTTTTTAAAATAGAATAGGTTATGAGTCAATTTGAAATTTCATGCGAAAAAAGTGATGTAATTTTTTTTGAAAACTTATAATTAATATTAAGTAACATGGAAATTAAATTGATATAATGTTTATCCCAAGAAAAAGTGGAGTATAAGATGATATGCATGACCGGGAAAGGAAAAATCATTTCAATATTTTATAAAAATACACTTATTGAATTCTAAATCATAAAATGTGTGATATATCTTTCATTTCGAAAAATTTAAAGATAATTGTGAAGATAAATAATGTTGTCCCCACGTTGTTTTTAATGGTTTTAATAATCATTAATCATGTCCAATCATTTCAATCATGTCAAATCATACCCAATCTTTTAAGTCATGGTTATTTAAGTTTAAATATGTTTAATTATAATTATCTATGATCAAATATGTATTGAACACATCTTATGTATATTTATGTTATAAGATAGTTAAAACAGGAAGACTGGCTAAGTGTGAGTCACTGACACTATCAGAAAAAGTGTGACACTGACAGAACAAATGTGTCACCGACAGAACAAGTGTAACCCCGACAAAACAGATGTGACACAAAAATAACAAGTGTGACACTGACATAATAAGTGTGATACCGATAGAGTAAATGTATCACCGACAGTTCAAATGAGGCACTAATAGAAGGAATGACTCAATGACAGTACAAGTTAAGCATCGACAGAATGAATGACTAATCTACAGAAAAAAATGAGTCATTGATGCATTTAGTGAAATACACATGGAGAAACTAATAGAATGACTAACTAATAGAATGAGTTAGAAATACCAATAGAATAACTCACTAATAGAAAGTGTCCCTGATAGAATGACTCACTGACATAGGTGTCACAGAAAAACTATTTAAATATTATTTTATTTAAAATTATCCCTAAGAGTCATATTTGTGAGTTTTAATGTTTATTATTAAATTAATGGTTATTGCAGACAACATTAATAACTATGTTAGAAGATAGTATGAGATATGAGGTACCTCCACATGCTCTTTTTTGGCCATCACAAGACACCCAAAATAAAATGAAATCTTGTCGCACTAGCTATATAGAAGAAGAGAACCATCGAAAATAATATACGAGTAGAGATATTGGACCATGCTAAAGAACACATGATGAAATATCATTCCTTCTAAATATGAACTAAAGTAGGATTGTTGTGCATCAATATTTGAATCATCCTTACAGCAAACAAACACTAAGGAGGATAATCCCATTATCATAGAAACTAGAACATAAAACTTCATGACACTCTTTTACAATGTCTATTTCTAGAAGAGGACTCAATATTCACATCTAATACATCCAAAGAGTCCATACCTACATTTGACAACACACAAAGCCTTATTAACTCTATCTATTCACTTTCTACTCTGTTGTGAGAATGTTAACTACATTTTTTTTTAAAGATCAACCCCAAAAATTTTATTAAAGAAAAAGGAAACAGTGTACACATGAGGTGTAATGATCTTACACCAACTAGAAATTAAAGGGAAAAACAGACATACAATCATACTCACATCAATGAAATACCCCGAAGTGAATATTGCTAGTTAGTAGTCACTGCTATTCACCATTCCATCCTCCAAAAGCAGGATTTGATGACGAAACCCTCTCCTTGTGTGCCGAAGTCATCAGCCCCTGCGTGCCCCTGGAGCTCCTTTCCACCCGTCTCTTTTACATCCAAGTGTTTCCTCAAGTATGCAGCAAAATATGGAATCAACATAACAGACCATCTGTGAAACAAAAGCATCCCTGGCAAGCCTAATAGCCAAATGACATCCCTTAAATCAGTTTCAAAATGCAGAGGGATCTTCCATCCAGGGAAAGCTCGGGCCGAAGTCAAACAGGCTGCAACACTTCTAGAATGCAAAAACATGCAGCAAATCTACATAGAAAATGAAGAGCTCCAAATAATAGGAAAAACTCAGAATCTGAACCAGGCAGAAAAGCTCCATCAAAAAGGCCAAAAACAGAGAAAGAGCAGCAAGGGAAGGATGAGAAAATCCAGAAAAACTCATCTTCAGAAAAAGAAATCGCAGGTTGACCTCAATGTCGAAATAGTTCCATTTTAACCCTTCTCAACGATGTAAAACAGAGTTGTCTCCTTAGCAGAGAAGAACAAGCATCAAAACTTCAAAATTCCAGGCGCGTGCATATCAAAAATCCAGCATATACAGAAGACCCTGCAATCCTGGAACAAAACCAAGCATTCTGCACTATGCACCATTCCAAAGAACCAGTTCCAACAACAAAAAATCTCATTTGTGTCACTTGCATCCCTAGCAGTCTGCACTACGCTTAAACAAGAGCAAGCAGGACCATCACCATCTAAAGAACCACTTTAAAATGAAAATTGAAATATGATCTTCATGGAGTAAATAAAACAACCAGCAGAAAAGCAAAAGTCAGCTTAAGAAATCTTTCCTGTTTCTTTCATTGAAAATCTCCTGCTTTGCAGCCAAATAGGCGCTCTTAGTGATCTCTCCTCTCTTAAAGGAGTTGTATAAAATTTCATCACTGAGTCCCACCGAAGAAATATTTGGAGGATCCTTTATAGGTTCTGGATTGGAATTCTCAACTTGAGACTTCTCCTGGGGAACTTCTACATGTTCAGCCTTAGAATTGTCCACTGACCTGGTAATAATGGTACGTTCTAAATTTGAATAATCCTTACGTCTTCTAGTTTTCCTTGGATGTGGAGTGATGAACCCATCTTCATCAACCAAAGGTTTTTTGCCTTTTTTGGCCATGCTGTTTAGGTAAGATTCCTCAAACACGATCTCCTATGCTAAACTAAAGGATACAAGATACCCTCACATTACCATTATATTACACAATATTTCTCCCATGAAGAACTGTGGTAGATGTCAATGTTTGACTTGGTTTTAATCTATTTCCCACTTAGATCTATGGTAGAGGTCTAGCTTGACCTCAAAAATTTTTCATACTATTGTAAAACCCAGATCTAGGGTATGAATTTAAGTTTATTAATTTAAATTTCTTGGTGTAAGGTGATCACCAAATAGAGAGGACTAAGTCTTGGCTTGAGACTAATCCTATTTTTTAATATGTTATGTTTTTAAAATTATTTTAAACTTTTTTTTACTCATATATTATAAAAATAAGTTTCACAATGACAATTAGTAATGTATTGTATTTATAAATTCTTTCATTTAGTAAATTAGTTTCAATAGTTATGCCAATATCTCAAATTATTAAAAATGATAAATAATCAATCTTCTGAGAAATTAATTGAATAGTCAGACTATTCGAAATTTACTACTTTGATTAACTGGGCAATCTTGTTTTAAATTAGGGGATTCTTTCAAATAATTTTGTTAAGAGAAATTTTTATAGGAACTCAATTCACCCCCTATTAAGTATTCTGCTCTGACCAACATTTGGTATCAGATGGAGGTTTAAAATAATGTGGAAATATTTTAAACTCTAATTTTAGTTGTGTTTAATGATATATAAATTTTTATTACTCTAATTTTTATCACCTTAAAAATATATTATTTATTCTTTACTATGGATAATAGATAGGAAGGTGTTGCTACCAACAGAACTCCCTTTTTCAATGGTACTAATTATTCCAAGTGGAAATTTAGATGAAAATGAAATTAGAATGAATGGTGTTTGAAAGTTGGACTGTAATAGAAGATAAGTATGAAATAAAAAATATTTAAAGAAATACATGGATTTATGCCACAAAAACTACTTACAATAATAATTTTAAAGCTATGAATTCCTTGTTTTGTTCTTTCTGGGATGAAAAATTTAATAAAATTTATGCATGCAAATCTTCCTATGAAATTTGGGAAACCATAGCTATTTCACATGAAGAAACCAATAATGTTAAATAAATGAGACTTAATAACTATACTATTATATATGATAAATTTTAGATGAAGCCAGATGAACCCATTTCTGATATGCATCTCAGGTTCAATGAGATTGTCAATACAATGATATCTCTTGGGAAGCTAGTGGATGCCAATGAAAAAATCACGCTGCTACATAGATGTCTACCTAAAAGATGGACATGAACCTCAGTATTAAATAGAGAATCCTATGATATCAGTAAGTTTCTAGTTAAGGAGTTGATAGGAAAGGTGATGATGTATGAGGAATAATTAAGAGTCAACAAGGAGTAGGAGGATAAACCAAAGAGAAATTTAGTGGATTTAAAACAACTTCTTTCAAACATAAAGAAAAGGTAAGTATACAAAATCATTATGATAGTACAAGTAATGAATATTCACCTTCTAAAAATGATGATGAAATGAATCAGTTAGCCAGATGTTTTAAGAAGTATTATATATGGAAAAAATTCTTCAGGAAGCCTAGCTACAAAGTTAAATATGATTATAAGGGAAACTAGAAAATGGATTGGAAAAGTAATGCTAACCCAAATGAAATATTTTTTTATTAATGAAAGAAGAGATGACATGAAAAGGCTGACTATCCTAAGTTAATACATATGAATAAATATGATGACAAAGATAAAAGATACAAAAAGTTAATGAAGGCCACCTGGATTGATTTTGATGATAGATCCAACGATTCATATTCATCGCATGATGAGAAATGTGACAACTTAAACATGTGTTTGATTAAAAACACATCTATGGTTACCCTTGAGTCTCCTGTACTTAATTCTTATTATTTTTGAGATGAAGTTGATTAGAAAAATACAAACAAGGAAAATTTTGTTGAATGCTTCAAAATGATTGAAGATACGTGTAATGAATAAAAATATAAATATAAAGCATTAAAGAAACACCATGATCTTACCTCTATGGTAAATTTGAGGTTACTGTAGGGAAAGAAAATATTGAAAAATTGCTTAAAGAAAATAATGATCTTATGTTATCAAATGAGAAATTAAAAAAGGATTTAGAAAAGTTTACCAATGATAATGATATATTTGTTCAAATTCTTGGTAAACAAGTTTTACCCAAATACCCTAGTGGTATTGTATATCAAATTGTTAAAATAATTTTAATCAAAACAATGTTTGTATCAAAATATGGAAAATCTAGTTTTATTCCTAGCTCTGGAATATTTTGGGCAAGTTCCATTCATGAAACATCTTATACTATTTCACATTTTTCTAGACCAGATAATGTTTATTTTTTCAATACATTACAAACTGAATATAAAAAACCCATGAAATAAATATTGGTTCCCAAAGAAATTATTACTCATGTTACTGGTCCCAAACAAATATGGGTACTAAAATCATTCTTTGTCTAATCTATTTTTGTAGGAAATCTGTTTGAAGATCTCCTATAGAAGTCTATAGTACTTGGACAATTGATGTTCAAGACACATCAGAGAAGATTATTTATGCATCAATAATCTCATAAATATTGATAGTGGTCATGTTACCTTTGGGGAGAATTCCAATGGAAAAGTAATTTCCCTTGGACGAATTAGTATATGTAATTAAGTTTTAATTTTCAAAGTAATTTTTGTTGATGGATTAAAGTATAATCGTCTTGGTATCTCTAAGTAATTCAATGATGGTTTTAATGTTAAATTTGAAAATGATGTATACAATGTCTTTAATTAAAAAAATGAGTGAGTATTTACTACTCTTGGAAATGAAAATGTGTATGTTGTAAACATAAATTTCTTATTTTTAAAAAATGTTTCATGCATAAGTGACTTTTATAAAGAGTCTTGTCCTTGGAATAGAAGATTAAGACATTGTAATATTCATTCTCTTAGAAAGGTTACTAAGAAAGGTCTAGTTAAGGATATACCAAAATAATAGTTTCTAGATGAAAAAGTCTGTAAACTTTATCAAAAGGGTAAACAACATAAAATATCTTTCAAAACAAATTAATAAGTTTTAACATCTCATCCTCTTGAGTTGGGGTACATGGATTTTTTTGGACCATCTAGAGTTTGAAGATTAAATTGGAAGAACTATGTCTATGTTCTAGTAGATGACTATTCTAGATATACATAGTCCTTTTTCTTATCCAACAAAAGTGAAGTTTGATATCATTTCACCAAGTATTCTAGAAATGTAGAAAACCTAAGATATCTTAGAATTAAATAATTATGAATTGATCTTGGCCATGAGTTTGAAAACCAAGAGTTTGAATTTTTTTTTTCATAAAATGGCTATATTCATAACTTCTATACTCATAAGAAACCCCAAAAAATGGTGTTGTAGAAATAATAAATATAACCTTACAAGAGATATCATAGACTGTGATTAATCAATATGACATACCTATCTATTTTTGGGCAGAAGCTATCAATACATCTTTTTATTTAATCAACAGAATCTTAATCAGACCAATACATAAGAGAACCTGCTAGGATATATGGAACAATAGAAAACCCATGGTGAATTACTTCAAATATTTTGGTTGAAAAGTTTATATCATCAATAAAAAAGTCAATATTGAAAAATATTCATCCAAAATTGATGAAGAAATATTTCTAGGATATTTAATATCTAGTGAATCCAGTAGAGTGTTTAAAAAAAATACGTAACTATGTGGAAGAATATTTACATGTCAAATTTGATGAAACAGACCCACATTAACCGAAGACCTTTCTACAAAAATATTTGGGATAATATTTCAAATCTGGATATAAATGAAAAATCATTTAACCCTAATGTTAAACAAACTTTTAAATCATCCAGTTCAATGAAATTCTATAGAATCTAGTCATGATGAACTTGAACCTACTGATGAGCCTGGAATATCTATCTATTCTTTTTCTATATATGTTAAAACCCTTAAGAACCATAATTTAGACGCTATAGTTTGAGACCTAGATAATAAGACATAGAATATTGATTCACTAAGAAACCAGGTGAATATAAAACCTTTCTTATCACATCTTGAACCTAAAATCATTAAAGATGCAATAAATGATGATTTTTGGGTAGTGGATAATCAAGAATAATTAAATCAGTTTGAAATAAATAATGTATTGAAACTTGTAGATAGAACCACAGACATATTGAATATAGGCACTATGTTTGTGTTTATAAATTATATAGATGAAGCTGGAAATATTTTATTAAATAAATCTACATTGGTTGCATAAAGTTATAATAAAGAGTAAGGTATTAACTATAAAGAAACCTTGGCACCTGTTGCTAGACTTGAGGCCATTAGATTTTTTCTTTCATATACAATACATATTAATTTATAACTATATAAAATGGATGTTAAGAATGAATTCCTAAATGGGTATATAGCTGGGGTTGTTTTTTTAAACCCCTAGTTTTACAAACCCTCATTTCCCAAATCATGTTTTTAAATTAACAAAGGCTTTATATGTTTTAAAACAAGCTCCAAGACCCTGATCTGATACAGTAAATAGTTTTCTTATTTCTAATGGTTTTACAAAAGAAATAACTAATCCTACTATCTTTATTAAATTAATTTATAAAGATGTTCCGGTAGTTCAAATCTATGTTAATGATATTATTCTCATATCATGTAAAATTTTTTTATGTGTTTATTTTTCAAAAATTATTCATAGTGAATTTGAAATGATTTCAATGGGGGATCTCAAAATTTTTCTTGGAATTAATATCTTTCAAAATAAATAAGGTATTATTTTAAATCAAAGTAAATATACTAATCTCATTTAAAAAGGCTTGCCTTTAATTGTACCAAAAGTAGTTATACTACATTGTGTACCAAATAAATATTGGATCTTGATGAAAATGGTAAATTTGTTGATCAAAAATGTTATAATGTAATGATTGGAAGTTTACTTTAATTAACCACTAGTCGGCCTGATATTATGTTTAGTGTGTGTTTGTGTTCTTGTTTTCAATAAAACCCTAAATAATGTCATCTAAAATGTGTTATAAGAATCTTTAAATCCCTAAAATATACTATAAACATAGGATTATTTTAACCTAAAAGACAATGATTTGATTTATTAAGTTATTCAAATATTTATTTTAGTGGTATTATGTTGGATAGAATGACCACCTCTAAAACATGTCACTTTTTTGGAAACTCTCTCGTTTCATGGTGTAGTAAGTAGAAAAATTCTATTACATTATCTACTATCTAAGATAAATACATAGCTTTCGGTAGTAGCTGTGCTTAGATTTTGTGGATGAAACAAATTTTACTAGACTATAGATAACAATTCAAACATGTACCTATAAATTGTGACAATAATGGTGCTATTAATATCTCTGAGAATCATGTTTATCATTCAAGAATAAAGAATATTGATGTAAGACATCACTTATTGAGAGATCATTATGAAAAAGGTGTTATAACACCGACTCTTATTAGAATTGAACAACAGCTTGCTGGCATATTCACAAATCCATTATACTTTGAAAGAATGAACTACATCAAACATGAATTAGGAATAGTTAATTTATAAATTCCTTTTGTTGATAACTCTTTGTGAAAAATGTGTATATATTTCATGGAGACACTGACGCTTTTTCATGCGGACACCGATAATCTCATGTCAACAATGATAGTCTCATGTAGATACTATCACGAAGACACTGATAGTGTCATGTTGATACTATAATGCAGACAACTATAGAACCTACTATTTGCTATATTTTATGTTTTAATGTAAACTATTTTTTTCATTTATTTCATTGAATTCGGTTTACAAATTTATGATCTCCAATTCCCTATGTGATAAATTCGAGTTGATCCACTATATTCCTTATTCTCACACTTTAACCCTTAGACTCCTTCTATTTCTCTATACCCTCAGAATGTTCACCTTCCATCCTTCAACTGAACCATCATAAATGGTGAAATTAAAGCACGTCTTCCAAGGAGGAAGTTTAGATGATTTTCAACCCACAAAAAGGAAGAAAGGAGAGTAGAGAAGTTCTCTATCTATCAATCTTGCCGTTTCAAATCCTGTGGTAACACAAAAAATGTTTTTTTCATAGATTGGATGTTATAGAGTAGGTCTCTCTTATTAAAGGAAATGCAATCCAACGGGTGGCTAGACTGGTTTTCAGATAATTAGAGGCCATATTACTAGATTCTTTTCTAGGATTTATACATAAATGCGGAATTTCTTTTCAGAGGAAGTGAGGTATGTTGGATCAATTTTGTAGTTATAGGATAATTTATTTTTCTTCTAGGAATTGGGTAGAATCCCTCAAGGTTCCACATAAAGGAATATTTAACTATTATCATAGAATTTGTACACCTAAAAGCGTCATATTTTTCTTTTGAGACAACATTGAAGGAGATGATTGGAAATGAAAATCACATAAGAACACTAGATATAGAGTAAGATGGTGATAAGATGGTTTCTTATGTTCATTCAGAACCATCTTTTTCATAAAAAAGTGGACTTTTATTCTTTGAAGTATCAAGATGTATACTTGTTATATTAGATGAAGATAGGGAAGAAGGTGAATTTGTGTAGATACCTGATTGTTCACATTAGTGAGATGGTAAATCCCTATTCCCAAAAAAAATACTTGTTCTATCCATGGATGATTCTTTCCATGTTAAGGGAGAAAGGAATTGTTAGTTAGGATGAGGAGATTGTATCTACAAGCAGAGTAATCTATTTGAATAATGAAATTTTCAAAAGAATGAAGATTCATTAGAATCCCTAGAAGAGGGAATTGGTTGGATATGAGGAGAAACATTATGAAAATTTCAAACCTATTGATCATCTATTTAAGCCAAGAAATGTAGCTGATCCTAGTCTAAGAATAGATAATGAAGATGAATATTCTTATTGTATAGATAAAGAAGACGAAGTAAGACCTGCTAGAGAGAACTGATCTTCTATATATCATAGAAATGACCCTGAAATTGTTGAAAGCCCAAGGATAATAACCTTTGGACCATACAGTACACCTGTTAATCTACCTTTAAAAGAACTAATTTTATGTAATGATGAAGAAATTGAAGAATCAGGTAGTGTTGAGTATGAGAGAAGATCCAGTGGCTATGAAGATGAATATAGAAGAGAATAATAAGAAGACAAAGAAGAAGAAGAGAAATATGGTAGTATTTCGGACATGGAGGAATATGAAGATGATAAAAATGTTTTGGTAGTGAATGAGATTCATATAAACAAGGAAATGATGGATATGATGAAAGAAGTGGGAGTGATAGTGATTCAAATTATCCATGAAATGACCAAGATTCTACTATAGAGTTGGCCGGTACTGTTAATCAGGAACTCATTATAGACCCTTCTAGTTATTAAGTAGTTGATACTACAGAAAAGGAAGTGGTTGAAGTCTAAAGAGAATTTCAAGGTAAAATAATCCCAGTTCCTTAGGTGATTTAAGTTAGTAGAAGATATCAAGATGGGGGGGATAAAAAAGTAAGAGGAGATCATGATGAGGGAGAGCCTCAAACTAGAAGAGTGAAAATTAACACACTCACTCCTTTAAAATTATCTATATTGTTTGAATAGAAAAGGCATCCTAGATATGTTTTCCTTCACTATCAATATTCTGATTCTGATGTTGATGCTAATAGAGTAGTTCCAACAAGACCATTGGTGGTGCATAATTTACAGTTTGAGACACTTCCTGCAGGTGCATCTACATCTGCACCTTCAGTAGTTCAAATTCTATATGACTATGCCACAAGATTTTTTTACAATTTTAAGGAAGAACTTTGATCCAAAATTAAGAATTTTTACTTTCCTTTTCCCATGTTAATATTGAGTGAAAGTGATGAAAATCTACTCTCTATCACTGTTATTTATCAATTGGAACCCAGAATGATTGAACTCATTGATGTTATTATGACAGATAATCAGAAGTTGAGAAATGAGTTGACTACATTTTTCTCCACTACTAACAGTTTGATATATACTTATAGGAAATCCATGAATAGAATTATGAGAGGGCTTGAGGATATTATTTCACACATTCATGTTACTGATTTTACCCAATTAGGATAGGATGTTAGAGACATTGTTCAAGGGGCATCTTACTCAACAACTCTTGTATCTCACTCAGTAGATATTGAGGCTATAAGTAATGTGATTAGATAAGATTTTAATGCTCTTTTAGGTGGAATATATTAAGATACACTTGCAAATATTATGAAAAACAATGACCATATTCATGATATGGTCCGACACTACTCTAAGAGTGCTGAAACTGCAAATGGTCAGATCACAAATAAAGTTGACTATTACTTTAAGAGGATTTATACAAAAAACTAGTTGACAAGTAACTTCAAATATTTAGTGGATAATCTCATGTTTCCTCCAGTTACTCAAGTTTTTTTGGATTAACTTAGTGAACTAAAGTAATTTACACCTCTTCTAGACATGGTCATGGGGAATGTCACGAACCAACCCAGGTCGACCCCGAACCGGACACCCAGGTCACCTGAACCGGCCCGCGACATGGCCTCAAGCGCGTCTCCCCTTACGCAAGAGGTTGCCGACTAGCAGCGAGGGTGTAAGGTAAGTCAGGGGGGAGACTATACCCTCTTATCAAAGTGGAACAAAGGGACCAAAAATACAGCAACGGAAGTAGTGTAAATAATAATAAGAAAACAGCGGAAAACATTTTTTTTTCATTTATAAGGTTTGAATAAATTTGGAGAACGACAGTTTATATAAGAGATGCATGCATGACATGATAATGATACAATGAAAGCATTAAATCACGCGACATACTTACACATCAATGCAGAAGTAAATGAACAAAAGTCTCAAGCCCCGAGGGCGATCTCCATGAGCATCCCGAGCCCCAACTCGGTCCTTTGCTCCTAACTCCAAGTACAAGAAACAGCAACAACAAGGTCCTGCAACCAAATGGAATCTACTCGGGTACCCCAGTACAATGGCGGCCCGAGTAGGGTGTGAGATATATATCTCAGTAGGCTGGAACCACTGGGGTCTAGCCCACTCTAGACCATGAAAATATAATTAAACAAAGTGTTGGTATTTTCGAAAAATAATGACACAATGCAAACAATAAACGCCCGTCCAGGTTCCAGAAAGGACACCTGGCGGCACTACCTGCATCGGCCCATAGCCGAGATGAGAACCTGTTTAAAACAACATAAGTAAATTTGGTTCAAGCATAAAAACACTTTTCATCATTTTGTTCACCTACTCTATTTATTCACTTATCATTTTAACTCAGACTGGGAACTCACTCATTCTTACCTTTCATTATTTGATCACAATTCACTCGGGTTTTACCCACATCTCTCATTCTTTTCATAAATCATCATTATCATTCGTTCGGTGTAGATCGTCAGGTCTAACACCCCGTATCACATTTGGTGTAGATCTCCATGTCTAACACCTCAATAATCGCTCGGTGTAGATCGTCATGTCTAACACCCCGTATCGCATTTGGTGTAGATCGCCATGTCTAACACCTTATATCACAAGCTTGGATAAGTATTGGGAAGGAACGCCATGTCCAAACCCAGATTTTAAGTCGATCTAGAACGCCATGTCTAGGACCCAAAATCTTATTCAGTGTAGATCTTCATGTCAAACACCCTATATCACAAGCTTGGATAACCATTGGGGAGGAACACCATGTCCAAACTCAGATTTTAAGTCGATCTAGAACGCCATGTCTAGGACCCAAAATCTCATTCATTTATCACTTAATTAATCAATCGACACCATTCTCATTTCATGATTAAACCTTCACGTTCAGTTATCCAAATCAAATATCAACTTTTTATAATCAATTCTCATAATTAACTATCCTTGTTCAACATTCTGGAACTTGCACGAGCAATAGAAGGTAAACAAAAGAACATGGCACCAACATTCCTCTATGTTAGGTGATTAACGACATTAAATGGTACAAGTACAAGCATGTCATTTATCAAGTATAATGTCAAGCATAAAGAGTCATAAGACTTTTAAGCAAGCAATCACAAAAAAAGGAAATCTACTACTACACGTTTATTTTGAAGGCAGCTCACCTCTATTGGAGGAGTTTTATTAGAAAACATGTCATTACTTTATCAAACAATTCATTTAGTGATATTTAGCATTTACCTTAAAACTCATTCAACACTTAGCACAGTTAAGAAGCCACACAATAAGGAAGGCAATCATGAAATTCTTTTGCTACATTTTTAGATTGAAGGCAGCACACCTCGAAAGAGGGGTTTTATTATTAAATCGTTAGTTTAGTGACCAAACAACCTCTTTTATCTTATTCCTGCAATTCACACGATTCGCACAGAAGCATTTAATCGGAACTAAACTTGCATAATTAAAATGCTAAGTGCAATATTAAACTCACTATTACTTTACTTAAATTTAAAAGGGCAAGGAGAGGGACCCTACCTCAAGGTGGATCCATCCGTCCACTCCTGCTCTTGGCGCTTTCTAACTAAAGATGTCGCAGCTGCTCCCCCACGAGACTTATGTGATTTCACATACGTATAAGGACACCTAACCTCTATGCACACGCTCCGCATGGCCATGAGCGTGCACAAGAGGATCCTTACACATACGCTTATACACACAAGTCTGTCTCCACTCACCTGCACAGGCACTTTTTATATATGTAATGGGGACAACTAGCCCCGTACGTGTGCATATTCGCTGCCATGGACAAATATACGCACGCCGAGGGAATCCACGTACATATAAATACGTACCTATGCCTGCGCAGGTGAGTCGCCTAAACTCCGGCAACCCGAAATCATACCAAAACCTCCAACGCACTATAAAACAACCACTACGAACCTTAAGACACAAAGATAAAACAATTTAGGCCAGGCAAAACCAACCAGAAATAATAAACCCTTACCTCGGGTGTTGGAGACAGACCAAAACGAAGGCGAACCCACACCACGAGCTCAACGCACTGCCAACATCAAGTCGGGGTTCATAAAAATCAAAAGCCCCAAATTTAACAAGTGCAAAACAAAGGGAAATGTGAAAAAATCACCCCGAAACCATTCCAAAACTCGAACGGACTAAACCAAACCAACCAGGAACCTCTAAAACAACCTGATAAATTAATTTAGAGGCTGCGAAGACCAAAAACCGGTAGAAATCTTACCTCGGAAACCAACCGATGGACCGAAAACACCGCAAACCGCCTCGCCTTCAGCGGCGGTTGCCGGAACGCGCATCAAGGAGTCCCAAGGAATCATTCGCATGCCCTAAAACCAAAGGAAGGCCAAAAATTCGAGTTACCAAAAACCCTAAATTCGGCCAAACCAAACGGGCACCGAAAAAAAAATGACGAATCGTCAAAGCGAGGATGAAGGATGCACCTAAAGACTTTACCGTGGAAAATCGAATCCGGAAGGTGATGAAAACCGGACGAAATCATCCGCGGAAAGAGGAGGTCGCGTGCCGGGCCGTTGCGCGCTGCAGCGGTTCGGTCCGAGCCACTTTGCACAGCTGCCTCGGGGTCAATCGAGGGAGGAGGAGAGGGAGAGGGGGCCGTCGCGCTGGTGGTCCGGCTGCTACGCGGTCGAACGAGGGAGGAGGAGAGGGAGAGGGGGCCGTCGCGCGGTTCACGGGAGAGGAAGGGGGGGTGCGCCGAGGGGGTTCTTCCGAGAGGGGGGGGGGAGAGTTTGATAGGTTTTAATTTTTTTTTATTTTATTTTCTTTGATTTTAATTTTAAACAAAAATTAAAACATACCTAACCCGCACGGTTTTATCCGCACCGTCAGAAACACCGTGTGTAACCCGCGCGCCTGCAACCGGATACCCGGGGTACCCCGCACGGCTGACCCGCATGGTTAAACCAACCGCACGGGGTCCGATATCGCCGCTTAAAACAGCTCCAGACCTCGGGACCTCGTTCCAAAGCTCGGTTTTAAAACCGAACCGCTGATAAAAGAAAAAAAGTTCAAGAACCTTCGCATTTTATCCGCTCTAAAAAAAACGGTTCGTTACAAACTACCCACCAAAAAAAAACTTCTCGTCCCCGAGAAGCCTTCGAAAAACAACGAAAACATCACTCGACTCACAAGGGTCGTGAAGTTGCATTCAACCATTTGTATTGTGTCTCCAACGCCCAAAGCACCTTTAAGCATTTTCTAAGAAAACTGCACTTAAGACTTTACAACTCGAGCCAACGCTCACATTACAACTGAAACATCAAAGCAGAGCTTACATCCGAGGCCATTATAGGGACCTCAACCCATGAAAATGATTGAATCACGATCGACCAACTAAAATTGTTCACGCAAGATTTCCTCGAAAGACATCGCCGACCCGAGATTCACACTCGCCCTTAACCCGACGGCATACTTTTAAAACTGTTCTGTTATCAACTACGTGTACACCGAAGTCCTTACACGACCTTTGGTGACATTCACAAGTCAAACCATCACAAGACTATTATAAAACTATCGTGCCTTAGCACGAAGCGTAACTCCAAGAAACCGTGCATCCCACACACCACCAGAGAGAGATTACGAAACAAACCAACAACTTTTAAACTTTAGCGCGGCGTATAACCGACACTATCTTAGTGTATCCAAGACAACATCAAGATGGGGGACATGCTTGCCTCATCCAGCAGAGTACACAAAGATTAAACCAAGGTCGCTAAGACGATCAATCAGACCAAACTCTGATGCCCATACCACCCGAGGCATTCGTATTCGTCCAAGCTTAACCACTGAAACTTATCCCGCACTAACGGAGTTTCTAAAGTGTTGTGCATACAGCCAACCTTATCAAATTCGTGCTGACAAACAAGCACTGACATGTAAATCAAAACAGATGCGGCACTACCCACCTTAGGAGTGTCCATGTCGTCGCAAGGACTAGCTGCTTACCAGCGCGCTATTTTTGAAACACTTTAACGCACGAGTGGCGTTCCTGGAACTACGATCACCACATCATAAGCTCACACCGAAAACAAGGCAACTCAAGCTCTAAGGGTACTACCTAGCACGGGCTAGTCCCTTACGAAGCACACACGTCGATCCTAACTCTTGGTCACGCAAAACAAGGATTACTAGGCTCAAAAAACCCTTTCCATTTTATCCACTTCATTACTTATTTTCAAACTTTAAAACATTTAATGAATTTTAATCACCCACAATTACTATTTCAAAACTAATTACTTGGTTTTCAGACAACGCCCCATGGAAAAACATACATGCTATAACCAACTTCCTCTAAAAAAAATTAACACATAATGTTATCCAAGCATAAACAGGTAATTTAGCATCTAAATTCCTTTTTAACAAAGAGGCGACCCCGAGGGTCCCATTAATTCAATTCGGGTTCTTCAAAAGCAACCACATATCAGTTCATTCCATAAGGACGTGCCCCAACTGACCTCCTTGGGTCTAGTTGAGCATGTTTAAAAGAACACCAAACTATCTCAATCAAAACGCAATAGTTTTACATTAATAATCATTTTCAAACACACTATGGTCTAACAGGATTCAGTCCCATGGGTGGCCACCTACCAATCAATAAGGCGCCCATACACCTTACCATTGGCATTTGGCTCCCATTTATCAAATAAATTTTTGTTTTTTCATTTAACATTTTAACTTAGCAGCCCTCTTTTAAATGTTTGAAACCACATTTTACCCTTTTTCCCAATTATGAAGCACCCATACACCTTACAATGGAAAACTGGCTCCATCGTAATCGCAACCAACAAATTCAGCCAAAGCAACCAAGCTTTTCCTAGCAAGCTAACAAGCCACTACAAACAGCTAACACAAGGCAACAAGCTAACAAGCTGAAATCACTAAAACATGCTATAACACAGAGCATAACACACAAGCAAGATAGAAAACATGACATGTTATCACCCAAACATGTTAATTATCACCGAAATATTCTTTCTAAAGAGACGTGCTAAATAAATCCAGACATGACATATTTCCAAGGCACACAATCAAAGTCAGCAGGCATCCTACTAATGCAACTACATGGCATGGCACATATGCATGACATGTGAATCTATAAGTGTCTAATATGATGCATGCAAATGCAATTTTCTGGCCATATCGGGCCAAAAAAAAATTCAAAACCTCTTCATAAACAAATATGTAGTGGAAAGTACAACATTCACCCAAGGTGAAATCACATCAACTGTAACAGCAAATAACATAAACATCAATTCCCAGCCCTGGACACTTGGTCATTTCCCGTACATGGGGTGATCAGTACCAAGCACGACTATTAACCCAAGCGCCGACACATTCCTAGTCTCCTATCTACCAATCCCAAAACAGTAAGACAATGAAAAGAAAGAAACCTCCCTCTGATACCATTTTGTCACGAACCAACCCAGGTCGACCCGAACCGGACACCCAGGTCACCTGAGCCGGCCCGCGACATGGCCTCAAGCGCGTCTCCCCTTACGCCAAAGGTTGCCGACTAGCGGCGAGGGTGTAAGGTAACTCAGGGGGGAGACTATACCCTCTTATCAAAGTGGAACAAAGGGACCAAAAATACAGCAACAGAAGTAGTGTAAATAATAATAAGAAAACAGTGGAAAACATTTTTTTTCATTTATAAGGTTTGAATAAATTTGGCGAACGACAGTTTATATAAGAGATGCATGCATGACATGATAATGATACAATGAAAGCATTAAATCACACGACATACTTACACATCAATGCAGAAGTAAATGAACAAAAGTCTCAAGCCCCGAGGGCGATCTCCATGAGCATCCCGAGACCCAACTCGGTCCTTTTCTCCTAACTCCAAGTACAAGAAACAACAACAACAAGGTCCTGCAACCAAATGGAATCTACTCGGGTACCCCAGTGCAATGGCGGCCCGAGTAGGGTGTGAGATATATATCTTAGTAGGCTGGAACCACCGGGGTCTAGCCCACTCTAGACCATGAAAATATAATTAAACAAAGTGTTGGTATTTTCGAAAAATAATGAAACAATGCAAACAATAAACGCCCGTCCAGGTTCCAGAAAGGACACCTGGCGGCACTACCTGCATCGGCCCATTGCCGGGATGAGAACCTGTTTAAAACAACATAAGTAAATTTTGTTCAAGCATAAAAACACTTTTCATCATTTTGTTCACCTACTCTATTTATTCACTTATCATTTCAACTCAGACTGGGAACTCACTCATTCTTACCTTTCTTTATTTGATCACAATTCACTCGGGTTTTACCCACATCTCTCATTCTTTTCATAAATCATCATTATCATTCGTTCGGTGTAGATCGTCAGGTCTAACACTCCGTATCACATTTGGTGTAGATCGCCATGTCTAACACCTCAATAATCTCTCGGTGTAGATCGTCATGTCTAGCACCCCGTATCGCATTTGGTGTAGATCGCCATGTCTAACACCTTATATCACAAGCTTGGATAAGTATTGGGAAGGAACGCCATGTCCAAACCCATATTTTAAGTCGATCTAGAACGCCATGTCTAGGACCCAAAATCTTATTCAGTGTAGATCGTCATGTCTAACACCCTATACCACAAGCTTGGATAACCATTGGGGAGGAACGCCATGTCCAAACCCAGATTTTAAGTCGATCTAGAACGCCATGTCTAGGACCCAAAATCTCATTCATTTATCACTTAATTAATCAATCGACACCATTCTCATTTCATGATTAAACCTTCACGTTCAGTTATCCAAATCAAATATCAACTTTTTATAATCAATTCTCATAATTAACTATCCTTGTTCAACATTCTGGAACTTGCACGAGCGATAGAAGGTAAACAAAAGCACATGGCACCAACATGCCTCTATGTTAGGTGATTAACGTCATTAAATGGTACAAGTACAAGCATGTCATTTATCAAGTATAATGTCAAGCATAAAGAGTCATAAGACTTTTAAGCAAGCAATCACAAAAAAAGGAAATCTACTACTACACGTTTATTTTGAAGGCAGCTCACCTCTATTGGAGGAGTTTTATTAGAAAACATGTCATTACTTTATCAAACAATTCATTTAGTGATATTTAGCATTTACCTTAAAACTCATTCAACACTTAGCACAGTTAAGAAGCCACATAATAAGGAAGGCAATCATGAAATTCTATTGCAACATTTTTAGATTGAAGGCAGCGCACCTCGAAAGGGGGGTTTTATTATTAAATCGTTAGTTTAGTGACCAAACAACCTCTTTTATATTAATCCTGCAATTCACACGATTCGCACAGAAGCATTTAATCGGAACTAAACATGCATAATTAAAATGCTAAGTGCAATATTAAACTCACTATTACTTTACTTAAATTTAAAAGGGCAAGGAGAGAGACCCTACCTCAAGGTGGATCCATCCGTCCACTCCGGCTCTTGGCGCTTTCTAACTAAAGATGTCGCAGCTGCTCCCCCACGAGACTTATGTGATTTCACATACGTATAAGGACACCTAACCTCTATGCACACACTCCGCATGGCCATGAGCGTGCACAAGAGGATCCTTACACATACGCTTATACACACAAGTCTGTCTCCACTCACCTGCACAGGCACTTTTTATATATGTAATGGGGACAACTAGCCCCGTACGTGTGTATATTCGCTGCCATGGACAAATATACACACGCCGAGGGAACCCACGTACATATAAATACGTACCTATGCCTGCGCAGGTGAGTCGCCTAAACTCCGGCAACCCGAAATCATACCGAAACCTCCAACGCACTATAAAACAACCACTACGAACCTTAAGACACAAAGATAAACCAATTTAGGCCAGGAAAAACCAACCAGAAATAATAAACCCTTACCTCGGGTGTTGGCGACAAACCAAAACGAAGGCGAACCCACACCACGAGCTCAACGCACTGCCAACATCAAGTCGGGGTTCATAAAAATCAAAAGCCCCAAATTTAACAAGTGCAAAACAAAGGGAAAGGTGAAAAACTCACCTCGAAACCATTCCAAAACTCGAACGGACTAAACACAACCAACCAGGAACCTCTAAAACAACCTGATAAATTAATTTAGAGGCTGCGAAGACCAAAAACCGGTAGAAATCTTACCTCGGAAACCAACCTACGGACCGAAAACACCGCAAACCGCCTCGCCTTTGGCGGCGGTTGCCGGAACGCGCATCAAGGAGTCCCAAGGAATCATTCGCACACCCTAAAACCAAAGGAATGCCAAAAATTCGAGTTACCAAAAACCCTAAATTTGGCCAAACCAAACGGGCACCGAAAAAAAAATGACGAATCGTCAAAGAGAGGATGAAGGACGCACCTAAAGACTTTACCGTGGCGAATCGAATCCGGAAGGTGATGAAAACCGGACGAAATCATCCACGTAAAGAGGAGGTCGCGTGCCGGGCCATTGCGCGCTGCAGCGGTTCGGTCCGAGCCGCTTTGCACGGCTGCCTCGGGGTCAGCCGAGGGAGGAGGAGAGGGAGAGGGGGCCGCCGCGCTGGTGGTCCGACTACTACGCGGTCGAACGAGGGAGGAGGAGAGGGAGAGGGGGCCGTCGCGCGGTTCACGGGAGAAGAAGGGGGGGTGCGCCGAGGGGGTTCTGCCGAGAGGGGGGGGGGGAGAGTTAGATAGGTTTTAATATTTTTTTATTTTATTTTCTTTGATTTTAATTTTAAAAAAAAATTAAAACATACCTAACCCGCACGGTTTTATCCGCACCGTCAGAAACACCGTGTGTAACCCGCGCGCCTGCAACCGGATACCCGGGGTACCCCGCACGGCTGACCCGGACAGTTAAACCAACCGCACGGGGTCCGATATCGCCGCTTAAAATAGCTCCAGACCTCAGGACCTCGTTCCGAAGCTCGGTTTTAAAACCGACTCGCTGATAAAAGAAAAAAAGTTCAAGAACCTTCGCATTTTATCCGCTCTAAAAAAAAACGGTTCGTTACAGGGAACATGGATGATTTTGAAAAGGAAATGTAATATTGTCGAGAGATATTCATAGATTTCATCCATATATTGAATAAATATCTTCATGTTCAAAGTAAATCCATCATGGTTCCTACTGCTGCACCTATTAGATTGGATGCCCCTCATTCTACATCAATGCCTCCTCCTCTATAGTCTATGTCAGTTTCTCAGGCTCTAAGACAGATCAGAGAAATTATCACAAAGCTAATCCAGCCTCATGTATCAACCAAACCTACCCTTCCCATTATATTCCATATGTCATTATACATCCTCCTTTAAGAATTCATTTAGATACTCCATTATCTCACATTCCATCCATTGAACTTATTATTGATCCTTCTGAAAAAGGAAATGACAAACTAGATCCCAATGACTAGTTTAGATCACTTTTTGATAGGGCTCATTGATTTTACATTTTCTTTATTCTACTGAACTTTACTGTACATTCATTATGAATTAAAATTATCATTCATTTCCCTTCTTTTTGTTATTAAAATTTCCTCATTTCTTTATATTCATTCATATCATTTAACTTTTTTCTAATCCAAAAAGACGGAGAAAAAGACAAAGCATATTCCTTTTTAACTCTATTTATGTATGAAATTTATCTATAATTTTAATGGCAATATAAAATGGAAGATACCAAGTAGAATGAATATATTATTCATCAATGGTTTGTACTTTATAATTCCATGACATTTTATCATCAAAAAAGGAGCGATTGTTGTCCCCTCTCTGGTTTTAATGGTTTTAATAGCCAAAAATCCTGTCCAACCATTTTAATCATGTTCATTTAAGTTTAAATATGTTTAATTATAATTATCTATGATAAAATATGTTTTTAACACATTATATATATGTTCGTGTTATAAGATAGTTAAAATATAAAAATTGGCTAAGTATGAGTCATTAACACCAACAGAACAAGTGTGACACCGACAAAAAAAGTGTGACACCGGAAGAACAAGTGTGACACTGACAAGAACAAGTGTGACACTGACAGAATAAGTGTGACACTGACAGAACTAGTGTGGCACTAACAGAACAAGTGTGACATTGACTCAACAAGTGTGACACTGACAGAACATGTGTGATAATGATAGAGTAAATGTATCGATGACAGTTCCACTAATACACCAATAGAAGAAATGTCTCACTGATAGTACACATGAAACACTGACAGAAGGAATGACTCATGAACAAATAAAAATGAGTCACTGATGCATTGAGACACCAACAGAATGACTCAAAGATTGAATGAGTCACTGATACCAACTAAATGACTCACCGATAGAATGACTCATTGATAGGTTGTTTATTTATTTTTATTTAAAATTATCTCTAACGGTCATATTTTAGTATTTTAATTCTACTGATTAAATTAATTCTTTCTGCAGACAACATTAATAATTATATCAGAGGCTAGTATGAGGTACGAGGAACCTCCACATTATCTTTGTCATCCAACACATTACACTGAAAAATTATTAAATTTGGGTGCACGAGTAGTATAGAAGAATAGAATAACAAAGAAGAATATATTAGCAGAGATACTAAACCAAGCTGAAGAACACATAAACAATAATAATTCCTAATAACTTTTAACTAAGGGACGATTATTGTGCATCAAACCATTATTCAACCATATAGTAAAAAAACACAAAGGAGGAGAATCCCATCTTCATAGAAAACCAAAACATCGAGATTATCGATGCTCTTTTTTTAGTGTCTGTTTCCAAAGGAGAACAAAAAATTCACATTTATTATATCTAAAGAGTTCAGAGTTTCATTTCAAAACATAGAGATCCTTCTAAACAATATCACTTTATTTCCTACTCTGTTGTGTACTTTTTTACTACATTTCGAGTAGTGTGTGAATCTATCTATAAACACACATTGTCTTTTATGCTAAACTAGAGGATACTTGATATCCTCACATTAACATTCTCTTAAAACATATTTATCCAATGAAGAACTGTAGATGAGGTCAATATGTGAATTGGTTGTAATCTATTTCCCATGTAGAAATGTGGTAGAGGTCTATCTTAACCAAGACAGATTTGATTGCTATTATAAAAACCAGCTCTAGGGTGTGGATAAAGGTTTATTAATTTAAATTTATTGGTGTTAGGTGATCACCATGTACAGAGGACTATGTCTCAGCTTGATACTGAACATCTTATTTTAATGCACTTTGTTTCCAAATTTAGTTTACTCTTTTTTAAATCATATGTCATAAGACTATGTTTCACTTTGATAGTTAGTCTTGGAGAGTATTTATAACTTTTTTGATTTAGTAAATTAGTTTCAAAAGTTATATAAATTTCTCATATTGTTATTATTGAGAAATTATAAATATTTTGAGAAATTAATTGATCATTAAGACTATTATAAATTTACTACTTTTATTAACTAGGATTTAATGTTATAAAATGGGGGATTCTATTAGATAATGTTTTTAACCGAAATATTTATAGGAACTCAATTCACCCTCGTCCTGAGTATCCTACTCCGACCAAAAAAATAAAAATCATTCATATTTGGATTTCAAATACAATAGAGAACACTGACAGAATAGTGAATGTGGACCTGGAAGAAAAAGAGATAATCTGCAGAGAATGAGAATTATTCTAGACATCAAAAAATATTATGAATAAATAAAACAAAAAATAATATGTATCTTATATGAAAATTTAATTCCATATAAAATATGGATGAATGATTATGACTCAAAAAATGGTTGTGTTAAAAAAACCCCTTACCTTTGCTCTCGATTCCCATGATGGTACTTCACATCCCATATAATAAATATAACCATATTAATAAATTATTTTATAACATTATTCATTTATAAAACCCTATATACTTTAAAATTTTAATCATTTTTATACATGTATTAGTTAATTATAGTAAATCATCATTACGAGATGTTAGTGATTTTGATTGTTTCACGCATGCTTTAAAATATTGATGTTGATCCATATTATTTGATAAAAAAGTAATCATTACTATATTATAAAATTCACTAGAATAACTTATTTATAATTATTTGAAAACTCATAATTTCATTCCATGAAAAATTTTAGTCACATTTCATAATGAAATAATTGGTGAAAATATTATTTTGTTAATTTTTGATGATTAAAAGTTGGTTTTCTAATAATGTGTTAAAAGATATTATTTACATTCTAGAACATTAATAATTTCATAAAAATAATTTTAATTAATTAAATACATTCTTATAATCATCCATGTAGGGTGGTGATGAAAAATCATTTTTTTCGTTTCAAGGAGGTAGTAGTCGACCCATCCATAGGGACAATTTTCTCACATTCAATAGAACGAGAAGGTGGTAGAAATTTATTTATCTTTTAAGAACCTTAATAATTTTATTAATATAATATATATTCATTTAATAAAATTTTATAACTATATATGTATGTCAGTTATAAAAAATGAAATACGTTGCTTCGTTGAAGTGGTAGTATGCACATATGCATGAATGATTCTCTCTTTTTTCTAAAGAAGAGATATGGATAGATAATGTTTATATGATTGAAACAATATAATATTTTTATATTAATAATAATTATTTCATTATGTTATAAAGTGTAAAATATATTTGGAATAGACATATAGATTAGAAATAAGGTTAAGAAGTGATTAGTACCAACCTTGGGAATTTAAAACCCCTCTATTAGGACCACATAAATGTAGAGAATTTAAGTATTTTACTCGGATAAAAGGAATTAAAACATGTGAGAGATAAATAGGGGAATTAATATGGGTATAAGTTCAATACTAATTCTAATTTTTAGTGTGTATGTATAGGGGTGATGGAAGTCTCCTTTTATAAGTGATGGGAGTGACAGTTTGGTAATTAGGGGATCCTTATTCAAAGAAAGTGGCCCAAAAGTAAGAATTAATGAATACAGGGTGATTTTCTATTTAGAAAATTCATAACCACACATTTTTTGAAATTTTTTGGGTAATTTTATTTAATTTTTCTTTAGATTTATCTTTTAACATAATTTACTTTTACCTTGTAATGTCATTTTGTAAACCCAGTAATTTATTTTAATGGAGATAATGACACTTGAAATTATTTTCTAATTTGAACATGTTTATTTTAAATATGAAAATAATTTTATGAAATAAAATTTTCAATGGTGAGAAAAATTAATTTTATCATTAGTGACATGACAAGTAAAAAATATTTTTTAAAAAAAGTGTATTTTAATGTTTAAAAATTATGTTTAGGATAATATTATCAATTTTATTGATGTTAATAACATTAATTAGTTTATAACTAAACAAATAGTAGATATTTTCCTTTTAAATAAAACAAAAAAATATAAACCATGTAAATATTTAATTAAAATCACATGCCAAAAGTAGTTTTTATTGGAATAAAATATTACTTTAGTTCTCAAATGATAAACATAGTTTTAAAAATTGAATATAATATTTTCAATGAATAATTATAGTTACTAAAAATATATTTTTTAGGAAAAATGAATCATAAATTTTCATTTCATTATTATATCCTAATATTTTCATAATAGTCACAATATATATAATGATTGTATTTTGTATTCTTAACCTAAAAATAAATATTTCTAAAAAAATTTCAATATTTCATCATAATATAATATTTATATGATAAATGAAAAAAACTACGTTCATTTTTTCAAATTTTAAAACAAAAAATTAAGAATTTTAAATTTAAATTGAAATTTAAAATATAATAAAAAACTATTTTGATAAAAATATGAATTTTCAAATTTTTATTCTTCTTATTCTTATCCGATATAAATAAATAATTACTTATATTATACTATTAATCCAAAAAATATACTTTATCATAATTTTACCATAAAATATTTAGATTTTTAAAATAAAAATGCAAGACCTATAAAGAGATAATTTTTAGTAAAATATATTTTAACCTAAAATGAATTTATTCTTATGAAATGATAAGTAATAGATGATTATAAATTAATTTAATTATCTATATTATTAATAAATTTCATTAAAATAATTCTTTAGTAGTGATTTATATTATTAGGATAAAAATACACGACACTTTTAGGTGAATAGTTTGTTGAAAATACCCCATTAATATTTAATGATCTTAACCTAAATAAAATTAAAATTTACTGTCTATATTTAAATCATTTAATTTTATAAAAATATTTCATTTAATTTTATCATATCATTATTTAATAATAATATTTTATAGCATAAAAATATTCCATAATAAAATATTTTAATTAAATATTTTACCTTTTTAGATATTTATTATTTATAAATTATAATATTTCATTTTGTTATTAACATCACACACCTTCATTAAACTTATCAAATACATGTATATACAATGACCATTTTTTCAATAACCATATTTATAATTAACAATATTTTTTCTATATGGCCTTACTAAACATTGTCATTCCATTATCACTTATTAAGTCACACTTCTCATTCCTTATAATGATTTCTCCTTTTATTATTGTATTTCTCATTGTAGTTTTAGTTCTATTAATGTTAACTCTCAAGTATGAAGATAACCCAAGGGATATCATAGTTTCAATGATATTATTCATTTCAATTTATTATTTCATATTAATTCATTCACTTTAAATACATTTAATCTACCATGGTATTACATATTTAGTTTCATGTAAAATTATTGTTATTTTTTTTCTCGATACAATGTCTAAAAGTTTATTTTAGTTCAATGTTATGTGTGAGATAATCCATTCAACATAGTATTTATACAAAGTAAAATTGATATTTATATAATTTGGTGTTACACAGGAGTTGATAAATCCCCTAACAAATATTATAAATTTGAGGATTTGATCCTTGTGACCTATTTTTTTGTTGGAAAATATTTTTGATAAAAATCATACAAACATTTTGGAGCATGAAATTGATGTAGAGGTGCATAATGAAAAGGCCTTTCCATAGAAAATTGTATTCCCTAAATTGCGAGAAGAGGGTTTCCTTATTAAAAATCAATGGTATACTCATGATTTGGGAGTTTCTCTAAATATCCCAATATAGGATACTCAGAAAATTCTAAAAAGTAAAAGAGAAAAGGTGTTGTTGCATACTTAGACTATAGGCTACCATAAAGATTAAAGCCTTTTTTATTGTAGAAATTTTTGTCTGGTATGTACTTGATATAGAAATATTATGAAAAAATATGGTTGAGATACTCCAGGGTAACATACCCACCGAGTGAAACTATCAGGTTGAATCCAAAATACCTCTCTTGGATAAGCCTTTTTGAAAAGTGGACATTTTTTTACCATTAAGGGAAAAATAAATCTATACAACTAACCTAAGTACAATTAATATAGTATATTTTACCCTAAAACTAGTTGATTATCATGAATTTTCTCTATTAGAAAATAAAACCCCACTATTAGTTGCATATTGTCCCAAGATAACTCAAGAAAATTATCTTCCATAGGTGTAGACATAGAAACCTTATCTTTCAATAATAATTATCCCTACCCACGTATCAACTTAGGTGGTAATTCTATAAGTGATTATTGAATCCATGGAATCATTTATTTCTCTTATGGTGTTTATGGATGGTTTTCTATTGAAAATATCATTTAAAATTGAGTCATATATCATGTGGGTCGATTTGAACCTTCCTATACCTAATTTGGAGAATCAATCCTGCCCTATATTCAATATAATGGGGGAACCAGAAGAATATATTACACATTTTGTGTCTTAATTTAACCCTATATTGAGAACACCAATGTATAATGAAGCATCTAGGAACACATTTTATGTAAAAAATTTAAAAGGTATTTATTTTATTTTGTACAAAAATATAATATCCGGATTCATTACCATCTAGGAGGATCCTTGAGAGCATTTTCTCTATCAGTTATGATCAAAATTGAGAAGAATGACCATTCAAGACCACTAAAATTAAATATAGTATACAAATGAGATGATTTTGGAGTTCACCAACATGTTGAATGGCTTGGAATATTCCCTAAATATTAATATACAACAAGAGTATTTTATAGTGATTTTTAAATTGAATCTTCGAGGTGATATAAAAATATCACTCCCCCCTTTAAAACTCCATAGGGGATTCAGAAAATTTCTTATAGTGGCATAATGGTTGGAATATTCCTTTCAACATTTCAAGGACAAATACCTGCCAACATCCTATTTCAGAAAAATATATATAGAAAGGTAGAAACCATGATCACTACACTTATACTGTAACTATTTCTGACTATAGATTTTATACCTACCAAATATTATGAAAAGCCTCATCCTGAACTATATAAATAACACCAATGTCTGGATATAAAGAAGGATAAAAATAAAATAAATTTTGAGTATATAAAGAACAATG
Source organism: Viscum album (assembly GCA_963277665.1). NCBI lineage: Eukaryota > Viridiplantae > Streptophyta > Magnoliopsida > Santalales > Viscaceae > Viscum > Viscum album. Next base: position 298,972,636 of record OY728138.1, read on the forward strand.
TATATTTATTCAAAACTCATTAGGTCCTATGATAATTAATTACTACTTTTAAAGAGAACAAGTTCACATTTTCTAAATTTGAAATGATCAATGATGTTTTTTTGAGTAATCATCCCAAAAACTAGCCTTACCATTGGATGTTAGGGAATAACATCCAAAAATACATTTCCATTTATGAATTTATCTAATAGATAATAGATAGAAGGTATGTGAACCTAGAAAATACTCTGGATAAAATTAATTATATATATACTCCTAAAACCAAAAAAACAATAGATTAAAAAGATATTTCAAATAAGAATATATAAAATTTTGATGATTAGGTGAATAAGAAATCCATCAACCATGAAATTGTGATCATTAGGGTATGAAAGAATTATCCATTCACAGCCCCAATTACCATTTAAAATACATAAGGTGATGTATTCATTGTAACATATTATCAAAAGTTAATGAAATTGATATGTATGGAGAAAAGAAGTGGAAGATTATCCACTATGGATATCTAAGCTAGTCTAATCCTTATAAGAATTATTTTCTCATCACTTGGAGTATGGAAAATACCCTACCAAATAAAATTTCCACCCAATGTGAAGCAGTAATATATTTATGTTAACACCATTCAATTGATATATCCTTTAACTGTTGAATAAGACTCTTATGGAGTTTCCTACTATCTGTGATAGAGGAGGTTATATATTCCATGTATTTCTTGGCCATTTTGGACCCCAATGTTCAGGTTTCATTCAAACAAAAATAATATATATTGGATAATGTTTTAAAATGTGTCACCATAATCCCTACATGAATTTAAATCCATTGAATCCTCCATATCTCAATATAACCATAGATGATCTTATTTAGGCTCTATAAATCCCTACGAGTTTAAGAAAAAAGTGGGTATAGCCGAGATATAAAGTGTCGAAATAAATTCTCTAGAATTTAAAATAGTTATATTCTTTATATATCAAGAACAAAAAAATACCTTATGAGAGAACTTTCTACCATTATATATATATATAGTAAGATTTATGATGTTGAAATTCACTGAGAACATGTTGAAAATGGTTATAGAATTATCCTCATCCTCATATAGACCCTTTTTTGGTTTATGATATAGTTAAGCTGACTTGTATCCATAAAAAATCGTGATCTATGGGTTTGATAAGATCAAGAAAAATACCCTTAATAGGATCAACATGAGGACCTAATTTAGGGACGTTTTTTACAAATCATAATTTATGGTGGTCTTTTGGGAAAAATATTTGAATTCTTTTTTTTGGAATTGCATGGATTTACATGCATGAAAATGTTCAATCATCATATAATTAATGCCTATATTTTTCAATTTATGGTTAGATTATAGTACTATATCAAGATAAACCCCATTTTGAATCCTATTAATCTTAATAAATTGATGTTGGATACTTTAATAATGAGTGGATGTAGTTGTTAGTGAGTGATTCTTCATAAATACTTACCCTTAATGGCATGTAGGTTTCACCCATCAATCCATAGAGTGAATAGGAAGAAGAATTTTTACTATCCATTAATCATATTTAGTAAAAAACACAACGCCTAAGGAACCATATGGTCATGTTGGATAATTTAAAAAATCCTCAAATAACATTCCTCTCCTATGAGAGTCATGTATATTTTTTTGTTGAACAACCTCGATCAATAGAGGAAGATTCTCCTATATCGCATAAAAAAATAAATGTCTACCCTTCAGTCTGTCTACTTTAACACAACACAAACACATGTTTCCATGTAATTAAATAGATATTCCTAGGGTAGATACTAATGTAGCTACCCATTAATTTGGTTTACTATACAATCATTATGATTATAAAAATAAGCAAAGATAATTCACCAGAATCATATATCCATGGTAGAAGCTAATATTAATAATTTGATAAAATATAAATTTATTTTGGATGTTCAATTCCCTAAAATATCATGAAATATATTTTGGGTAATAACCCAAAATGAAAAATAAAAATATTAAATGGTATTAATCATTTAAAACATTATTTTTCAAAGGATTACTTAATAGTTCTAAACACATAAATACTAATCGATGTAAAAGATATTTTTAAGCCCTATCATTCATGGATAGGTATTCCTACTATAAATTTATCTAAATGGATCATGATGAGGAATAATTGAATTCATTAGAGGCATGTGAAGGGGTTTACAGATACCATGTGATAGCCTTTGGCTTGAAGACTGTTTTGAGTACTTACTAATATTCCAGGAACCACATCTTCGGGTCATTTTTTGAAGAAAGTTGTGGAATTACATGTGGAAAATAGATTAGTCAAATAACCCAAGTTTTTTGATCCCCATAAAATCTGGAGAAAAATTTCAACATGTTATATAAAAATGTCCTGAAAATAAACCCATTGAAATGTGATTTCGAGGTGAAATTACAAAAAATTTCTAGTTTTTTGGTATGTCATCAAGTCATGAAAGTCTACCTCCAAAAAAATCCTGAAAAACTTGATATACTCCATCCTCAAATCCTTAGAGAGTTGAGATAAATTTAATGGTTAATTCATTGCATTAGGTGATTCATTTATATTTTCACTGGTAAATTATTTCCCTTAACAAAGAAAATAAAGAAAGAAATAACATTCCAATGGGATGATGATTTCTAGTAGGCCTTCGATGACCTTAAGAAGTAACTTCTACATCCTCCAGAGTTAATAGAACTCATAGAATAGAAGCCCATTATACTATACTTGGAAACAATTTAAGGGTCTCTTTCTACCCTCTATTCTCAAAATAATGATGTAGGTAAATTGAATAACCTCATCCAATGATAGAGGCTGAGACCTAATACACTCATATCAAGAAGAACATCCCTATACTGATCATTGCAGTACATAATCTTTGTAATTATCTACATTTTCATGAGTTCCACCTGATTTCATATGTGTATCAACATAAATACATAATTTTTTACCCCATGTTGATGTGAATATTAGCAAAGTGAGTTATCATCCAAGAGTTGTTTGATATCGGCTTTGTATCCCAGATAAATATTAAGGGAGACGTATAAGATTTTTTTTGCAGCACACCCTACCCTGGTGGAAACACTTATAGACATAAAAATCCATAGTGAAGATTTTTTATCTATAAATAAAACATCCCTAACATAGGATATCATTTCAATGGAACTGTAGAATTATGACTAGAAAAAGGATAGTGGATCTTAAACTTAAACCACTTGTCTTGGGGATTGAGTTTGTGTCTATAACAAAAAAAATCAATATTTATTCTGATTATCTGATGGGTGTAAAAATAATGGGGCAGAATACCAGATCCCTATAGTAGGGTTGGGGCTATCTATATATATACTAATCTTTCTATTGAACATTAAGGGTGACTCAATGATTGTTATTAGTAAAATAAATCACGACTATGATGTTAGGAAAGAAGAAATGATTCCCCTCCTCGACTGCATAAAAGAGGTAATGCCATGGTTTCCTTCAGATATAGAGATTTACCATATTCCAAATTTACATAACACTCAATTTTATGAGTTTGAAAATGAAGCAACCATATTTTACAACTTAAATAAAGATGAACACTGATTCATATTGTACACTTTAAATTGGTCTGTTAGCTTCTTAGTAATGATATATTGGAGGAAAATAAAGTTAATTCCACTTATGTTCAAAGTGGCTACACACCCTTGTTAGCTGGAAAATATTTTATTAGATGTCCCCCATAATATAAAATCTTCATAATAGGGATATTCGATAGGATCAATCTATGAAGATTATTATTTTTTGATTTAAAAAAATTAAATTATCTTTGATGCTCAAATTATTAAAAGGACCATTAAAAAAAAATACTTTGATGGTGTCCTACTCAGCTGTATTGATAAAGGAGATAAAATCCATGTTATATACGAAGTCAATGCTAGAACTTACAACACTCCCATTCAAGGTAAAATTTCTTCCACCAAATATTAAGACTTTGATATTTCAATCCATAAATGATGAAAGATTCTATGAAATTAACCAAGAATTCTCATGTATTTCTGATACATAAGAGCTTCACTCATCAAACATCTACGTTATAACACACTCCTAAATACTATTAGTCATTCATCATTTGGGGGATAAATGTTATAGGTCCTTACACACCGGTCACAATATAATAGCTCAAGTTTACCATTATTATTATCAATTTCTTTTCTATGTGATCCAAAGTTATATTTATATGGAATTTTGGGGAAAAGGTTATCAAAAACAACATGAAATACAACATAATTAAATGATTTTGGATCCCCTATATGATCTTAATCTATAATGACACAAAATATTATACATTGGAGATAAAAAATATATATTTAGTGGAAAATATTTAGTCAAGTCATTCATCCCATTATCATGATAAAGAAAATGGTCATATAGAGGTGTTAAACAAGACTCTATATTATTTCATTTAGAAATGGATTTAAGGAAAATACTAATTTTATAGATAAAATCCATCAGGACTTGTGGGTTTATAACACCATGAACCCTACCTCCATACTGTTGACCCCATTCATTACTATATGGGAAAAAATCACTATTGACTATAGAAATTCAATTTTTCACACCTCACATTAACATTTGGGATAAAATATCTAAAGATGAACAATATGATATTCAACTTAATGATTTAAAAAAATCATGATTTGAAAAGGATGCACAAACTAAAAAACATTACTTTCTTCTGATATATATCATTTGAGCATTGAGTATGAAAAAATTACTATGATCATTCATCCAAGTAGAATTAGTATTGTACTTGAGAATACCAATGATACCTGGAATGAAATCCCAGAAATCCAAACATAAATGGGGTTGACTTTACATCATACAAATATTTTACTCAAATGTAGATTATTCCATGATCATAATGGATCGAGATCATAATATGCCCATGACCAATATAAGGTTTTTGAATAAGTACATCACATGAAATCATGTTAAGAAACTCAAGCCCTTGTTTCACGATGTTAAATTATATGATACTAGGTCCTCATCACAAAACACTAAAATTAATAAATAATAGTTTAGTCATCACCTCCCTTAAACTGCTTGGAGTGGTTTGTTTCGCACATCATAATTTCCTCACATGAGATTCTAATCCATATAGTTTTATTAACATATGGTTCCCCCTATACATATTAGTTTAAAAAAATAAAAAAATCCCATGTATTTAAAAACTACATGTGGTTGGATTCATCTTCTTATAAAATTTATCATATTGCGCATATTCTATTTCCCAGAACCAATTACAGATTTCATTCACCCCAATTCTCTTATTCTATAATGTTTTTGAAAATTCACTCACTTAGAGTTTAATTATTAATTTTCTAAGTCGGGAACTCATACTTTTCAACTCCATTCCCTTGAGTATAGGTCACATATTCTCAAAGAAATTTTCTCCTAAAAAACAAAAAAATTTAATCATGTTATAGCCTGATACATAGTGGCATAAATAACACTTGCCAAATACCCAATAAAAATTTCCTCCCCTTTAATCTTCCATAATATCCTTGTGTGTGGGACCTTGCCAATTCACATCAAGTTTTCTTTAATTCCCCTGAATTATGAGAAAATCATTTTATTTTCCCCCTTATATGAGTCAGATCTATATAGATACCACTTAATAAGACCTATATGAGGATTGATTCTTGATATTCAAGGATACCGATAGTTTCCAAAATATATCATTATGGATCCAAATGAAAATTTCTATTCCTTTAAATCCCCTCCAAGTATATTGTTCCCTTAATCACATTGGGTCTTGGGTGCAAGTCTTCTTTATTGTAAGAAATTAAAAAAATATAGCATTATGACCTAGTAGTGTGACCTTAAAATAAAATGTGAATATATACTTCTCATATGAACATAAAATTCATGGAATCTAATTCCTCACTATATAATGTTTAATTAAATAACACAATTATCATCATCACATGACAGTAAACTTCACTATATAAAGGTCTTTCTCCCATTGCCTTTAAAAGACAAGAAGTGGTCTACTTTAAAGGACATTATATCATTAGATTAGAGCCTAATCCATTTATTTAATCTATAATATGGATTTCCACATTCATAATCTCGTGTTAGGATAAAAAAATCCCCCCATCTTCTAATAACTATGCATGTCTTGATTTGTATTTATACATGATATTTAGTAATGAAAATATTTATTACCCTTATGAAATCCATTTTTCTCATTAACTCTAATTATACTCTAATTTATACTTCATGGAAATTATTAAGTTCACTAATGGATAAATCTAATAGCCTTATATTATGTTATAATGATTTTACTCCTACTCGTGAGCTAGATCAGTGCAGAGACCTTTTTAAGAGATACACATATACTGATTCCTATTATTGTAGGATACATAGTGATGTATGAATATTATTTAACAGACCCTATGAAATAAATTCCATAACATTACATTATACGATCCAAAATTACATTGGAAACAGTTATATTGAAATTATGTGGTGCACCATTTTTTTATCTAGTAACTATAGGGTTCTTGATTACTGTTATTTTTGGATATGTGTTGATATTCAGAAAACCTATATAATACTGAGCTATAGATTTAAACTTCTTCAATTAACCTTCCAATATTAGTATGTGGGACCTTATCAATTCACATTGGGTTTACATAAATATCACAACATTAATAAACAAAATTTCTTTTTCCTCCAACGCATGAGTTAGATCTCTACAATGATCTATTTATAAGATCTTTGTGAGGATGGATTCCTATTATCCCATGATATATATTGATGCAAAAATATACCATTCTAGGACTATCTACACATATAAAATCAATCAATTCTATAAAATATATGGTCACCACATTCATTATAGGTCTTTATGCACTTGACTTTATGTTGGGACAACATATTCTCTACCAAGAAGTTTGTGTGGCTTGATTCATGTTATTATAGTATAAGAAAATTTTTTCAAAAAATATATCCCAAACTATGTTAAATATCATTATCTAATCCACCCTTTAACAATCCATAATGTCCTCAAATTGGTCATTTCCTTGCTGAAGTATTATAACTACCTTTTGAACATTCTCTTCCTAAATTTCATAATTTTAACCTTGTGTGTTTAAAATATATAAAACCTTGTGTAGCCATTGGTAATTAGTACATATAATTCAAAAAGGACTCCTCAATTTTATAATGATATATATTTCACATAATAGAACCACCTAAAATAAATAATATTCATGTTGTCATCCCAAGGAGAATATCCTCAAACACGATGAAAAATCAAAATTAATTTTCTAGAACCCATCATTTGAATCTGTTATGTGGTCATACTTAGTATTCGTATATAACTACATAGTAATAATACCATCAATAAAATGTGGAAGTGGTCTTCCAACCCAATCTATTTCTATTTCATCATTTCCCTAATAAAAGAAATCATGTTACGATTTACCCCACTCTTATCCCCAATTAAAATGTTTTAAAATGATTCTAGATATCAAAATAACAATTTTGGTTTTCATACATCCCATTGTGAATTATGAAATATTAATTCTAATTTATTCCATGATTCCCGAATACTGGAAATACTATTCTGCCCTCAATTTATATCTAATTTTTTAAGACCCTTATCAATATAAAGACCATATTTTCTTTTAGTAAATGCTATATAACCTTTAACTTAATCCTCTGTTTGGTCAAATATATATGAACTTAAATATAATATCTCTTTAATATAAATTTAAACACCATATAAATCCAATGGAAAGTGAAATAATACTTTTGAGTTTAGAAATACACAACTGGAATCCCATGAAAAAGTCAACTCTCTACTCTCTAGGCCTGATTTTTATACAGATTTGGAAAATTTAGGGGGTTTAAAGTGAAAAAGTAAAAAAAATTATTAGGCTAAAAATCCACAAAGGGTGAGCTAAATTATTTACCATTAATCATTTACCACTATAAGTATAGGAAAAAGTTGGGGGTAAATAGAAAAAAACAAATAATTATAGAGACAACTATATGTCCCTAAACAATTTCAATCCATGATAACTAGGTCTATAGATATAGGAAAAATATTGATAATCTTCCTGTTCATTATGTACATATTTCTTTCAATTATGCTCATAGAGTGCATGAAGTTGTAATTTAAGGGTACTCGAAACCTATTGATCAGTGTTTTATTCAAGAAAACCCCCATCAAAATTTCATTTATTTTGAGTCATTTACTTCATCATATCCATATTGAGAATCCTTGGCTCACTATGATTGTAAATTTAATTTTTGTCTAGATCACTAATATATATATATATATATATATCCTAGACTATAAGTTCATAAGAAAGTAAAAAATTTGAAATCTTTTTTCTAACAGTTTAACTTTATATTATGGTGATGGTATTAATAATCTATATATCCTGCTTTCATAGATCCAATTATACCCCTCCCATTACCCACCCCTACTCCACTCCCAGTTACCTCTCTCTCCCCAGACCCCACCTGCAACCCACTACCTAATACCTCTCTCTCTTCTGCACCCCATTCATACCTGATACCTCTCTCTCTACACCGACCCACTATCGCACCACACCTGTGCACGTCAAACTCCTTATTCAGAAATAGCATCCTGTGAGAATCGAAGCACGATCACACATTTACCCCAGCTGAAGCCCTAACTAACTCTACTGATATTCTTTTTTGTTTTCTAATTTCATTTTCTTATATATATATATATATCAGTATTTAAAAAATTAATAATATACATATATTAATATATAAATATATTCTTAGATTATATATATATATATATTATGTTTAAATACATATATTTTTTTCATTTATTATATATTTATATTATATATATATGTTTATATTTTATATTTATTTTTATGTATAAATTATATATAAGTGTGTGGGTGTGTGTGTTTAAATTATATATATATATATATATTGTATTATGTTATATATATAGATTTCAGTATTAAAAAATCAATATTATATATATGAATATATTTATAAATTAAAATTCATATATTACTATAAATATATGATTAGATTTTTTATTTTTTATTTTAGATTTTATGTTTTATGTTTATATATATATATGTTTATATTTTGCATATGTGTTTATATTATATATTATATATATAGACATGTTTATATTATATATATGTTTATATTTTATGTTTATATTATATATATATATATTTATAATATATGATATATATATGTTTATTATATATATATGTATATTATATATATATATATTATGTTTATATTAATATGTATGTTTATATATATATATATTCTTGTGTGTGTAAATATATATGTCTATGTACACATACACATATAATTATAATTGTAAATTTACACACACACACACACACACAATTTGCCATGTTTTAAGAAAGTCATAAAATTATCATTAATATAGACACATTTTCTTAAAAACATGCCTAAATTAAAAATATAAATGTGTTTTTATATATAAATATATATTTATATATTTATATATTTGTGAGTGTGTTTAAGTATATGTAAATATATATATTTTTATATATTATATATATATGTGTGTGTCTGTGTTTATATATATTAATATATATATATATATATATTTACATTGATGTGGGGAAATGTGCATATAAATATAATTTTTTTAGCAATGTTTCTTAACAAATGACCATAATTTAGAGATGCCTCTGAGGAAATGTCGCTAAATTAACGACACTTTTAGGAAATATCACTAAATTAATGACGTATTTAGGAAACATCCATAAATTAGAAATTTTTTTAGGAAACTTAGATAAATTAGAGACATTTTGGGGGAAGAATCGCTAAATTGGTCACACTTTTCATGAAAGTTCACTAAATTATAGACACTTTCAAGAAACACCGCTAAATTAGTGATTTTTTTACAAAACATTGAAAAATTAGGGACATTTTTAGGAAATCATGCTAAATTAGCAATTTTTTCAAGAAAATTTATTAAGTTAACGAAGGATACTGAAAAATCACTAATTTTTAAAATTAGAGATGTTTTGGAAAAATGGAACTAAGAAACATCACTAAATTACAGTTTTTTGTAGTTCTTAGAGATGATTGGTTAACTCCGTCTTTATCGTTTGACACAAGTATTATGAGTTTTGTATTCACTAAACCCATATCAATTTATTATTCTAGTGTATTTAATTTTAATGATGTTGCCTTTGTGATTTTTTTTTTCATATTATCAAATATTAATAGTTAGAGAAACAATAATTTTAAGAAATTGAAAATAAACTTGAGAAATTAAAATTTTTAATACTTTACGAAAATGGTAGAGGGGTACCCCTAATTTGGATTCTCTCCATAACCATCCAAACAATAAATAATGTATATATTTTCATATAGTACAAGGCATGATATATTAATTATAATAGTTTATCAAGAAGTCTCATTGATTTATAAATATTATATTAATATTTTGAAAACTTCAATGCTTTAACTTCCTTAGTAGGGTGAAAATTATCTAAATTTATGACATCATCTTTTTCTTCCTCTTCGGACTCTTTGAGGAACATTTGATTCTCAAATATTAGTCCCTCATCAATGCTCAATTCATGATGAGATAGATTTACAAAATATATTTTTTCATCCATTATACATTTTTTCTCTTCCACCAGCTTGAAATAATATAATTTTTATTAAATCACTATACCCCAAATATTAATTTAGTGAATCAATGTATCTATATTAGATAGACTCATTTATGTTGCTTTATATTTCCATCACCCATATATTATCTTCATCATAGAATTAAAAAAGGTATGTTGGTAAAACCCACCATATTTTAGGGTGGTTAATATATGGTTATTCTTATGTGTTTTTGTGCATACCCACTATAGTGTTTTTATAGACTAACACCTAGATTTTATTCCACACACCTTTTTTGTAGGTTACTTTGGAATACAATAGAATATGGATCTAACTTTTAGTAAGTTTAAGAGTCTGAAACATACTCCATGTTTATCTCAATAAATGGAACCTCATGTTTACTACCCCATTATCCTAATAATGCTAAAACTACCACATCCTTAGTACTCTATACATTTAATTGTTGGGATGGAAAATTCATCATCTTGTACATTCAATATATGTGGAATCACTACAATAGGTGACATGGAGGGATTATATATTATTTAGTAGATTTTGTAATTAATTTAAAGCAATATGAATTATCACCTTGACCTACTAGTGAACTAGATTCTTTGACTATTTTGGCAAGAGACTGTTCATTAAATCATATTTCACCATCTTCTTGCATATGTTAGAGGAATCCTTACAGAGGTTCCTATATAGGATCATTAGGGGTCCCATCCATCTCTAATGACACTATACCCTATGAAAAGGCATAAACATATGTTATATTTATTACCATTGTATTCCTAGATTGATCTCATAAAGTACTTCCCATATAATAAATAAACATTGATTAATATGACTTTTGAATAGGGTACACATGTCAAAGCAATATAATTTCCTCTCAAGTCACACTGAATACAGTGATAGATGAATCTAGATGTTTAATCATGTCTTTAATATTCATAATATTGTCTTCAGTTATGTCTAATAATATTGATGTATTTGAAATCATATTCAAATTGAACTCTAACTTCGATCCATCCTGTGTTCCACTGTCACTTCATCTATTGAATTCCCTCTTTGGAGATGAGTATTATATCATCTTGAGAGGTCAATTCTTTAAAATCCAATGGGATAGGCCTAAAATCTAGTAAAACCAAACTATTAGGATAAATATTTAAAGATAATGGGAAAATAAATGAGATGATTTAAAATTTACAAAATAGTCTTGGGTAGAGATAATAACCTGTATTTTGGTTCTATTTCCCATCAGATAAGATCCTTTATAGAGGTTTTGGAAGGGTAAACAACAATGGAAGAATGTGGAATAACTATATAGGGTTAGAATCCATGGATCTCATCTATGTCATATAATCCAATAAACGACTCCCCTGAACATTTTCAACCACATCAGCATTTAAAAAACAATTTTTCCCCCTATAGAATACTCTAGGGAATTGATGTGTGAGTTACATCACTCCAATTTATATTATATATGAATGTATAAGTCATTTTAAATATCAATTGAATCATGTTAGGTGAGAATTTTAATGGATGTAACACCCTCATAGGAATAGCTTGGACTAAAATCTCATTCATAGTTGTATCTATTACCTCTAATCCATAATAATAATAATAATAATCATCATCATCATCATAATCGTCTTAATCATAATCATCATCATAATCATCAATTTAATCATCATAATGATGATCTTATTGATCATCGTTTTCATTTTTTTCATCATCATTTTCATTATCACCATTATTGTTCTAATCACTGCCTAAAACGAGACCCATTGATCTGAGTATTCTACGGTAATGAAAGGAATGAATATCCACAATATGAACTATAAAATCGTATTATCTAATATATATATTTAATTCATTAGGATGATATTGGAATGTTATATTGAGGGGGACATGAATTGGACTACATCTATTTAGAGGATCTACTCTATCTAAATGGGAAGAATGATTCTTTCATGGAAGAGACACACCACCATGAATCCCACTATTGTTAGGAACTTTTAAATTATGAATTAGCATGGATGTTTTGTTGAGTTGTTGATATACCGGTGGAGGCGAATGTGTCCACTTAAAAAATGTTTCTTCTCAAAAACATTGAAAATCAAGGAATTAAAAGGAATAATCCTCTTATATGGTATGAAATGTATCATTGTCAGATGTATAACTTTATCCAATCACTCTCAAATAAGGGGGAAAAATTATAGAAAACAAAGTTGGGAGAAAACAAAAATGGGATATAAAATGGAACCATCATGTAGTGTAAAAGTGTAATTGATGTCCATTGTAATACTTTTCATCCCTAAGTTGTATAATTTTGATTTAATTTTAATTAAACCTCACATATGTAAATAATATTTGTGTGTTGGAGGTATTAGAAGGGGATTAGGGTCTATTTTGAGAAAAAGTGATATAATACCATACATTTATAGATTTAAAGATGAAACTTGTTACCTAGTGGATTAACATCGAGTACCTAATAGAGGTGGTAATGGATACAGTAAAACCAGGTCGCCCACTAGGTGGAAGGTGATCCAATATTGTGTACCTAGTTAGATCATTCTGGTTTTTTTAAATTTAAACAAATAAAAAAATATTATTAATTATTCACTATTGTAGAAAAAGCTTTTATAATGGTTAATTTTTATTTTTAACGTTGGATTTTGGCCGACGTTTTTACAGGAGACGTTATAAACAGAGTTTTTGATGTCGTTTATTTTACAACAAACGTAAAAAACACAAATCTGAAGAGTTTTTCACATCAGTTGATAAAAACCAAATGTGGAAAACACTTCAGAGGAGTGCTTTATGACGTCAGTTATTTAATAACTGACATGATATAAACCCTTTCACGTCGGTTATCATATAACCGACATCATAAAGGACTCTTCCGAAGAATTTATCACATTGGTTATTTTTATAACTGATGTAAAAATATATCTACGACGTCAATTATTTTATAATAGATATAAATGACTATCCATTTCAATTTATTATGTTGGTTGTAAAATAACCAACGTAAAAACCATTTCCCATGAAGTTATTACGTCGGTTTCCAAATAAACAACTTTATAACAAATACCAATGCATTTTTTACATTTGTTATGAAATAAATGACCTAAAAAACAATTTTTTTAAATAAACTTGAACCACTGCTATGCCCAGCCAAATCACCTGAAACAGAGAAAACGCTTACAAAAAACTGACCAGAACAGACCAGAACCCCCCCCCCCAACACCGCACCCCTGGACACCCCCACAACCCTAGACAACCCCCACACCTAGACTGCCCCCACACCCCTGGACATCCCCACCACCCCTAGACACCCCCCACAACCATGGACAACCCCCCACCCTCTTGTATACCCCCACTCCCTGGAAATCACTACCACACCCCTGGACAGCCCTCCCACACCCCTGAAACAAACCAAAAAGTTACCAAAAACAAACTAGAACCCCCTCACCCCACTAGGAATCCCCCACCACACCCTTGGACACCCCCACACCACTAGACTGCCCCCACCCTCTGGATATACCTAACACCCCTGAACAACCCCCATCCCTCCTGAACACCCCCCACACCCCTGGACTGCCCCACCACCCCCTGGACAGCCCCTACACCCCTAGACAACCCCCACCCTATAGGACACCCCCACACCACTGGACTGCCCCCACCCCCGGGACTTCCCCCACCCTCTTAGACACCCCCACACCCCTAGACACCCCCACAACCATGGACTTCCCCACCCCCTAGACAGCCCCCACCCCCATGACTACCCCCACCCTCATGGACACCCCCACCCCCCTGGACTGCCCCCACCCCCTGGAAAACCCCCCACACTCCTGGACCACCCATGAACCCTCTAAGACACCCCCAAACCCCTGGAATGCCCCCACCTATTGGACTGCCCCCCACACTCTTGGACTACCCCTGGAAATCCCACCACACCCCTGGACTGCCCCCACCCCTGGATAGCCCCCCCAACCCTGGACAACCCCCCACCCTCTTGGACACCCCCACACCCCTGTACTGCCCCCACCACTAGGACTTCCCCCCCACATCTGGACACCCCATAGACATCCCCCCACTTACCGAGACATCCCTCCCACCCTCCTGAACACCCTCCCACCTCACTGCACAGTCCCCACAACACCCCTGGACACCCCCCACCTCACTGGACACCCCCAGACCAAAACCTGTCCAAAACCAGAACAGAACCCCCCACCCAACTGGACAACCCCCACCACACCCCTGGACACCCCCACACCCCTAGACTGCCCCCACCCCCTCGACAGCTCCTGGACAGCTGGTGTTGGGAGAGAAGGCACTGCCATCCCTCAGAGGACATGTCGTTGGAAGGTACTCATCACTCCCACATGCGAATCTTGAGCTCTCAAAATTTTTCACACGTGGGAGTGATGAGTACCTTCCAGTAGCATTCAGCCCCTAAAGGATGGCGGTGCATCCTCTCCCACACCCCTGGACTTCCCCCACCCCCAGGACTTCCCCCACTCTCCTAGAAACCCCCCACACCCATGGACATCCCCCACCCCTTGGACAGCCCCCCACACCCCCAGACAACACCCACCCTCCTAGACACCCCCTACACCCATGGAATTCCCCCTACCCACCATGACTGCCCCCACCCTCATGGACATACCCACACCCCTAGACTACCCCCACCCCCTGGACAACCCCCCACACACATGGAAAACCCCACACCATCCTAGACACCCCACACCCCTGGACTGCCCCCACCCCGGGACTACCCCCACCCTCCTGGACACCCCCACACCCCTAGACTACCCCCACCCCTGGACATCCCCACACCCCTGGACTGCCCCCACCCCCAAGACTGCCCCCACCCTCCAAGACACCCCCACACCCTGGACTGACCCCACACCCCCTGGACGCCCCCACACCCCTGAACAACCCCCAACCTCCTAGACACCCCCACACCCCTTGGAATTCCTCCACCCCCAGGGATTTCCCCCCACCCTCCTGGACACCCCCACACCCCTGGACTGCCCCCACCCCTGGGACTGCCCCCACCCTCCTAGACACCCCCTTGACATCCCTCCACACCACTGGACAACCCCCACCCCCTGGACAGCTTCCCACAACCCTGGATAACCCCCTAGGCATCCCCACACCCCTAGACTGCCCCACCCCTAGGACTGCCCCTCACACCCATGGACACCCCCTGGAAACCCCCCACTCACCTTAACATCACTCCCACCCTCCTGTACACCCTCCAACCTCACTAGAAAGCCCCCACCACACCCTTGGACACCCCCACACCCCTAGACTGCACCCCACACCCCTGGATTTCCCCCTGGACAGCCCCTAGATAGCTGGTGTTGGGAGAGGAGGCGTCACCATCCATCAGGGGGAACGCCGCTGGAAGGTACACATCACTCCCATATGCGAAGCTTGAGCTCTCATAATGTTTCACATGTAGGAGTGATGAGTACCTTCCAGCAGTGTTCAGCCCCCTGAGGGATCGCGACGCCTCCTCTCCCACCCCCCTAGACTGCCCCCATCCCCATGAACACTATAGAACCCACACCCCAATGTACATCCCCCCCACTAGACAATCCTACCACACCCCTGGAAACCAACCTCACCCTACAGTACACCCCCACACACCTTGACACCCCCTGGACAGCCCCCCACTCCCCTGGATAGCCCTTCCACCCTCTTAGAAACGGTCCCACCCACTGGACTACCCCCCACTCTCATGATCACCCTGGATACCCCCACCCCACCGGACAGCCCTCGCACGCCCTTGGATACCCCCACCACATTGAACACCCCCCACACCCTTGGAACCCCTCCCCCCCATACCCGAATCCATACCAGAAAAACCATCATAAGTAGACCAAAAAAAGTAGAGAAAAATTAAACATGCACACATATAACATTCAAAACATACAATTTCAACTTTTAAAAAACTAAATCCAACTTAAACGACTACCAAAAACACAATTACAGTGAAAATATTCAAAATTACATTTTACACTAAAAACTACTAAAATTCCATCAACCCTGTAAAATAATTTGACCATTCCACTTGTAAGTGTTTGACGTCTTGAGAACTATAGGGTTAAGGGTCATAAAATTGAAAAAAATTAAAAGGATAGTAGTTAACGTGTATAAGGAACAAATCAAATGAAATATTATGGAAATGTTTAAAAGGAAATCTTACCATGTCAAAGGTCAAAACTATCCCAGTTGTTATTATTACATACATAAATCTTAAAATATAATATCCACATTCGATGACTTCTTGTTGTTCATGAAAATTATATTTGAATGAGTATAAATTCAATATATTATTTGTATGTAATAAATCAAAATGTACAAATTATAAATGGATATTTACCTTTAAATTTACATATTTTATCTTCACACTCATTTTCTTTGTGTTTTTTATAAATTAGACCCATCCCCTGTTAGAAAATAATACGAATGGGATAAATTTAAAATTCATTATAATATGTAAAACTATTGGGAAATTGAAACTTACTTTTCCAACATTTTCTTAAATCATTCCCGCACATCACCATGGAAAGGGAATATCCAATAAAGTGTATTCTCCCTTGGGAAAACAACCCCTAACATTAAATGATCGCTATTAAAAGAAAATTTAAGGTTAGTGGGTTTTTATGTTAAAAGATAATGAACTCTTTGAGAGAGATGTGTTTCATACCTCTCATAAAATGGCATCATCCAAGATTGTGTGACTATATTCTATTCAAGTCTTTTAGCAATATAAAGCATTATTTGTTCCTCATCCAATGCACATGCTTCAGGGGAAATCCAATGTGGGTGCATGAACCCATATACATCTGTCTGCTCATTTTTCTCACAAATGTTATAAAGATACCTAATACAAAACAGAAATAAGTATACATTTTTAAAAAATATAACGCTGGGAAAAGGTGTTAATACTTACATGGAAAAAATTTTCACCACGTTGATGCCCAACTTATCTCCAGAAATAAGCTCCATGATATCAGCTTTCGGAATCCCCTCAATTATTGCACATCCACAAACATGAGTTCTATTGGAAACTCATAATGATCTGCCCTCAAATTTGAATATCATGACAATCTGTCAAAACTACTAGAATCTGTATCTGATGTCATAGCCATTTGTCTTTGTTGTTGTTTATACAGTTTTTCTTTACCTTTGAAGTATTCCTATAAAAATAAATATAAAAATATATTAGTTTTCAAATGATAAAACAAATTTAAAAAAATAAAATAGAAGATATAACATACATACCTATATGGTAATGAGTCGAAGAAGTCAGGACGACCAAATTAAAAAATGGTCGATTCTGTGTCCAACTGTCGTCACCTCATCTATAGGTAATGGTACTTGAGCTGATCTATCTATTGTTGAGTCAAAAGTTATCTTTTTGACTTATATGACTTGTTTTGGAAATCACAAATGCATTCATACATTCTTATCATACTGACTATTTTTATTGTACTGAATATGTTTATCGTACTGACTATGTTTATCATACTGACTATGTTTATCATACTTACTATGTTTATGATACTGAATCTTTTAATCATACTAACACTGTCAAACGTACTGAATCTGTCAATCGTACTGAATCTATCAATTGTAGTGACTCTATCAATCGTACTAACTCTGTCAATCATACTGACTCTGTCAATCGTATGGACTCTGTCAATCGTACAGACTTTTGTAAATCATACTCACTTTTTATCATATCAATACATTACACTTTGTAATACTAATAATACTCACATTTTACTTCTATCACTTTCTTGTTTTTATCCTTTATCAACACATGTCAATCGTACACATGTTTATCATCTTCATATATAATTTTTTTTAACCAAAACGATGTTGTGGAGTTAGTTATAAACTAATCAAAACGGTGTCATCTTTCCATCTTCAATATGAACGTTTTAATTCCCGGTGTCCAAGTCCCTCAGAGTTTTCTAGATAAATATGACTGTTGGAGGAAATGTGACCATTGGAACCTGAGGCCTATAAATATGAGGACATTTGAAGCTGAGAAGAACAATTGAGAGACATTGATCATTCTGTGATTTTATCAAGTTCTAGAGAGAGACGTTGTGAATTATCTCTTGCTTTGTGAAAAATCCTTGAGATTACAAAACATGAACGACTTGTTCTGAGTTTTTGTATTTCAATAAGTTCTTTGATCTTCTTTGTGCGACCGATCGAGTGATAATGATCGAGGGCTGCATAGGATTGGTAGATGGTGCTACCGATCATCATATCGAGGGATTTCAAGCATTTGAAAGGCATAGGTTCCGATTACCAGAAAAATCAAGGGTTTGCGGGGATAACAAGACAGATGTTCTGATCATCTTATCGATGGATTGCAGGGACAGCAAGACAGACGTAATGATCATCGAATCGAGGGCATACAAAGGTGGTGGTAAGAAAGACCTCTTATCCTAGGTGAAAGGATAACCGTTCTATTTGGGTCAAAATAATTGTAATACTTTTACATTTCCACTGCTGGTTGTTTTAAGAAAGGTAATTGTATTGTTTTCCTTTCTTAATTCTATATTCATTTGTAATTGTTTCAATTACAATCATACTGTTACATATTTTATCAATTGATTCTATATGATTTATGGTATAATCCTTCACTATTGTATTACTCTGACTATTGTATTCATCATGAATACAATTGGTTTACATTTCTTATAGTATTACATCATATCATACCTTTATATTCAACACAATTGTGGTTGTTTGTTTTTGTTGTGAATTGTATTATTTTATGATTCTTCAAACTAATTTATTAAGTGTTTAACCACAATGTTTTTAAACCTAAAATTCACCCTCTCTTGTATTGTTCCATCTAATATATATATATATATATATATATATATATATCTATCAAAACAATTGGCATCAGAGGAGGTTTCCACTGATTTGTATTATTAGCTCTACTTATTTCATATTTCTGTTTCAACTATTTACTACAATAACTTGTAGAGTGGAAAAGATTTTGTTCTATAAGATGGAAGGAATGAATATTAGATCAATTGAAAATCTAAATCCTACTAGATCACCTATCTCTGATGGGAATGATTATGAGTACTGAATAGATCGAATGAAGACATTTGTTATCAATACTGGTGTAGACAATTGTATTATACTTACTGGAGGCTACAAAATTCTTGACAAAGATGTCAGTACTTTCACTAACCAAGAGAAGCAAGAATATCAACTAAATTACAAGGTACACAATACTTTACTATATTCTATGTCCCGGAATATATACAGCCAGATATCATCTTGTAAAGCAGACAACTGTATTTGGAAGAAATTGGAAGTCACACATTTTGGTACATCGAAGGTTATAGAAACAAGAAGAGCAATGCTTCGAGTAGAGTATCATGGATTTATTTTTCCTGATGGAGAGCCGATATGTAAATTGCAACAAATATTTATGACAATTGTCAAAAACTTACAATATATGAGAGAAAAAGGTCTTGATGATGATTCTCTTGTTGATAAGATTATTGATATAATTCCAAACAAATTGGAGATAAAAAGGACAGCCATTGATGAAAACAGAAAAGTTTCCCTGATTGCTCTTGATGAACTCTTTGGAACCCTCCTACAACACGAGACATGAATGAAGAGAGAAACTGATTTCAATAAGAAGAAAAATGGAAATAGAAGTGTAGATTTTACTTCTACATCTAAAGCTAAAACACCTGAAAGTTAACAAGATCCAAAGAAAAGAAAGTTGTTATGTCAGAATCTAGTGACAGTGATCACTCGGATAATGAGTTAGCCAATCTTGCTTGAAGGATGAATAAGATTGTGGGAAAGAAAGACTTCCAATACAGATTCAAAAAGAAATATAGAAAGGATAATAAATATTCAAAGGTAACTTGTTATGAATGTAAGAAAGTAGGTCATATAAGACCTGATTGTCCTTTACTGAAGAGAAAAGATAGAAAGGAGAAACATTCTGAAAGAAATAAGAAAAAGTATTACAAGACAAAAAAAAAAGAATGAATTTAAGGAAATTGATACTTGGATTGAAAGTGGTAGCGATTAATCAGATAATTATTCAGAATATGAATCCTCAGGACAAAGGAATATTGGACTTGTTGCCAGACTACCAATTGAAGATCATTGTTTCATGCCAAAGGTACACAGTGCTGAAGCTATTACAAATGTTTCGTTGAATACAGATTATACTGATAAAAAATATTATGATTCTTCAAATGATGATTATTCATAATAAGATAATACTTTACCTTCTTTTGATGAATTGTCTAGGTTTTCTAAATTACTTGAGAATGAAAATTCTAAACTCAAGAAAAATCTTGATAAAGAAAATTATAGAATTTCAATTTTAACTAAAGAAGTATTAGATCTATATAATGATCATGATATGAAACCTTCTAATTTTGAATGTATTTAAAAAACCCTTGATAAATTCAAATCTTATAAGGATAAACTTTCTAAGGATCTAGAGAATTTAATTTTTAAGAAAAATTTTTTCGAGCCTAATTCTAGTTCAAAATCAAATGTTTTGGAGGATAAAAACTTTGTTTTAAAACTAAAATCCGAAATTTTTTCCTTCAATTTTTTTTCAATATTTAATCATAGTAAGGAAAACATTGATAAAATTTAATCTCAAAATCGACCTTTGAGAAATCATTCTGGTTTTTGTTATACTCATTCTAAACCAGTTTGTAGTAATAAGTATTTTTTTCCTCAAAGTACAACTTTTTGTACTAAGTGTCAATGTGGTGGACACTGGAAAAGAGACTGTTCTATTAATAGAACTCAGTCTTTAGGATTTCATAAAGCTCATTTTGAAAAAAAATGTGGATTCCTAAAATTAATTTATCTAACACTTCTGGATCCAAACAAGTTTGGATTCTAAAAAACTAATTGTTTCTTTTTCAGGAAATTAAGATGTGTACCAACAAGAATATTTGGTACATGGATAGTGGATGTTCTCGACACATGACCAGAAAAAAACATTTATTTGAAAATATTATCGAAAAAAGGTGGTATGTTTACCTTCGGTGATAATGCTCATTTAAAGATTATTGGAATAGATATTATTGTTTTTCTTGGAAAAGTTCTTATTTCAAATGTTTTTTCTGTTAGAGGTCCTAAGCAAAATCTCATCAGCATAAGTCAATTGTGTGATGAAGTTTACCCTGTGAATTATAGAAATGATAAATGATTAGTTCACAATTCTAAGAATGAGTTCATTCTATCTGCCCATAGGCAAGAGAATGTATACAATATTAACCATGAAGACCTTAGGAGAAACCATTAACCTTGTTTAAGTGAAATAGAAGACCAATCATGGCTATGGAATAGAATTCCAGGACGTTGTATCCTAATAAAACTTTGTAAATATTCAAAGAAAATACTTTTAAAGGGACAACCGGATCATAGATATGATTCTTCAAAGGTTTATGACCCTTGTCAATTTTGCAAGAAACATTAAACTAGCTTTAAATCAATTAATGAAGTTTCAACTTCTAATGCATTATAGCTTGTGCACATGGATCTTTTTGGTCATTCGCATAGTAGATGCATTGGAAGAAAATACTATATATTTTTTATAGTTGATGACTTTACTATATTAAATGGGTCCATTTTCTAACAAAGAAATATGAAGCCTTTTTCTATCTGAAAACTTTTAGAGCCCAAGTAAAAAATGTGAAAAACCTACCAGTGATAACTATTCATAGTGATCATGGTGGTGAATATCAAAATTTATATTTTGAAACTTTTTGTAGTAAGAAAGGTATTACTCAAAATTTCTCAGATCCAATAACTCCTCAACAAAATAGTGTTGTTGAGAGAAGAAATCGTATTCTTTAGGAAATGAAAAGAACCATGTTGAGTGAACACTCAATTGCTAATCAATTTTGGGCTGAAGCTGTTAGTACTTATTTTTATACTATAAATCATGTTTTAATAAGACCTTTTCTTAATAAAACACCTTACGAATTGTGGATTGGCCGAAAACCTAATGATTCATACTTCAAAGTTTTTCGGTGAAAAGTATTCATTCTAAATACTAAATATAATCTACACAAATTCACACCAAAATGTGAAGAAGGAATATTTCTAGGAAATTATACAATTTTTAAGGCATATAGTGTTTTTAATAAAAACACATGTACTGTTGAAGAAATAGTGCATGTTAAATTTGATGTAACTAATCCTTTTGTTTTCAAACAACTCCAACCTACATCTTCAGATGTGTTTTTTAAAAATGTTTTTCAAACACTATTAGAAGATCCTTCTGATAAGGAAAATGTTTAAGAAAGTGATCCTGCAACTTTTACCATAGATGATTTTCTACCATATGTTGATGAATAGGTTTTACAAAACCCAATTTAATTGCTTCTTATGAATCATCCCAGTGATAACCTAATTGGTGATGTAAATCAACCTGTAAGGACTAGAAATTCCTTGATAAATAAAATAGAACATCTTTCCTTTCTTTCTTAATTCGAACCGAAAAGTCCAAGTGAGGCCTTAGGTGATGAATATTGGATTAAAGCAATGCAAGATGAACTAAATGTATTTGAAAGGAATCAAGTCTGGAAATTAGTTAAAATACCTAAATAAATAACTGTAATTGATGTAAAATGGGTTTTTAGAAACAAATGTGATGAAAATAGAATCATTGTAATAAATAAAGCAATACATGTTGCTAAGGGCTATAATCAACAAAAAGGAATAGACAATGAAGAAACTTATGCTCCAATAGATAGACTTGAATCTATTCATATTCT
This sequence comes from Viscum album, assembly GCA_963277665.1. Lineage (NCBI taxonomy): Eukaryota > Viridiplantae > Streptophyta > Magnoliopsida > Santalales > Viscaceae > Viscum > Viscum album. Next base: position 298,996,139 of record OY728138.1, read on the forward strand.
ATTTTCCTATGCACTATACTTTAATTTAAAATTATTTCAAATGGATGTAAAATGTGCTTTTATAAATGGTTTTCTTCAAGAAGAAGTTTTTGTCGGACAACCCCCTGGTTTTTTAGACTCAAAATATCCTAATAATGTTCTTAAACTTACCAAATATTTATTTGTCCTAAAAAAATTCCCTGGATCAAGGTGTGATAGACTTATAGGATTTAATTTACAAAAAAACTTTGCAAACGGTACAATAGACTCAACCCTTTTTATAAAAATGGAAAATAAGAATGTTTTGATTGTTCAAATTTATGTTGACGACATCATATTTGGATCAACTCAGAAATCTTTTACTGATTCATTTGCGAATTTAATGAAATCTGAGTTTGAAATGAGTATGATGGGTGAGTTAAAATTATTTTTAGGTTTTCAAATTTCACAAAAATCTGAAGGAACATATATATCTCAACAAAATTATATTAAAGATTTACTCAGAAAGTATGGATACGACAATAATAAAAGTATTATCACTCCAATTGTTACCTCAAATAAACATGATCTTGATGAAACTAGGAAACCATAAGATCAAAAAACTTTTAGAGGTATGATAGGAAGTTTGTCATACATGACAGCTAGTCAACCATAATTAATGTTTTCTGTATTCTTATGTGGAAGATACCAATCTAATCCAAAATATTCTCATTTAAAATCAGTGAAATGCATCTTTCGATATTTAAAGGAACTCTGGATTTAGGTCTTTTTTATTCTTCTGGAAATGAATTTGTTTTAATTTTTTTTTCAGATACTGAATTTGGTGGTTGTAAAATGGATATAAAGAGTACATCTGGAACATGTCATTTATTAGGAGATTCCTTGGTTTCTTGGTCCTACAAGAAACAACCCTCAGTATTACTATCCACTACTGATGCTGAATATGTAGCAGTTGGAAGTTGTTGTGCTCAAGTGTTGTGGATGCAACACACACTCACTGACTATGGATTGAGTTTTTCCAAAAATCAAATTCTATGTGATAATACTAATGCCAGATCTCCTATTCAAAATCCAACACATCACTCTCGTGCAAAACACATAGATATTAGGCATCACTTTCTTAGGGATCACACACAAAAATAAGATATTATTTTACAATTCATCGGAATGCAAGAACAACTTGATGACTTTTTTAAAAAACCATTACCTTTCGATAGATTTGAGTTTATAAAACAAGAAGTTAGGAATGATTACACTAAAATAATCATTCATATCTAATTCATGTTTTAAAATTCTCTTTACATTAGAAAACTCCTCTTATAATGGGGGAAAACATTTTACTTAAATATGTTTTTTATGATCTTTTTTTCTCTTAATTTGTTATTCTGTCTTTATGATTATCATCATGACTGTTTGGTTATTGTTTTAATTATCTAACATCTTGTTTATCTGCCTACCGTATTGACTTTCTGTCCATCGGAACATCAACCTATGGTAACAACTTTTTTTCCATCGGCACATCAACCTATGGTAACAATTTTGTTTTCCATCGGCACATCAACCTATGGTAATGACTTTGTTTTCCATCAACATGACATTCTATGGTAATGACTTTGTTTTCTATCTCCCTGAAAAAATATGGTAATGAATTTGTTTTCCGTCAGCTTGACAACCTATGGTAATGACTTTGGTTTCCATCATCTTGACAACCTATGGTAATGAATTTATTTTCTATTAACATGACAATCGATCATATATTATTTCTTCGTATGCTTGTGTTTTCTTTCACTATGTTAATACTATTAAACCAACAATTACCGTACAATATCTGACAGGTATATACGTTCCTAACCTTGTTTTATTTTTCTATTTTTATTCTTTTTCATTTAAAAAAAACCATTTTTAATCCTATACATCGATTTTTTTCTTCTAATATCCACCGTAGAAGATCAACGGTTAACCTTGTTTCACCTATAAATAGACCCCTCCCCTCCCCAAACCCACACCGGTTTTTCAGAATTTTTGACGAAGCTCTGTATTTGTTTTAGGACTGCGTACGATCTTCTCTTCACTTCACCTATATGTCTCCGTCCTCTGCCAACACTCTTTCCGAAATGTCTTCAAAAACGTTCTCAAAGAAAGACTTCCTTAGATAAACGTTTTTTTCTAAGGATTTCATTGACTCATACAATTCTACAACTAGGAGAATTATTTTATTTCAAGGACGGGAACATCTATGTGTTGAAAAACATGTATCTTAATATTTGGTTATTATTGAAGAAGTTAGTAAGTTCTACAAAACCATATCTTTTGAAAAGATTATGAAAATCAACTTTGATGTGTACAATAGAAATATTTCAATGTCTGTGAAACAAGAAGCCCACTTTCTAAATGTCTCAATAGAAGGTGATTCTTTTTTTTCAATTTCATAAACTACCAAAGGAAGTTGGTATGTTTAATAAAGAATGTTCCGAAAATTATTTGTTTCTTATACATTAAGAGAAGAGGAAAGTGGATCATCTATCTCTAGATAACAGATTTGTGGAACTCTAGATGCAAGGTTTTCTTATCCCAAGGAAAGGGGATATCAAAACTCTGAAAGTCCCTAATATCTTCATGTTAGACTATCTTTTCAATATGAGAAAGGTAAATATCATGGGATACATTTTTAAAACAGTCATGAATGTCAAGTCAGGAATGATCAAGTCCCATTTGATTATGTATCCCACTATTCTTATGAAGTTCATTCTCGAGAGCATGACATTACATTATATTCCATTGAAAGGGAAATTGATAGAGCTGAAACCTTCATGGATAAGTAATAATACGATGAAGAAGTTGTATATTTGTTTTTATTAGAATTCAAAGCTTTTTGTCATATATATAAAAGATGAATCGACACAAAATCAATTGGCACCAAATCAATCATCACCCATTCTGGTCAATGAAAATACACCTATTGTTGCTCCTCAAAAGTCAAATCCACAAACCAGTTCAAAGACAAACAAGAAACATAAGTACAATAAGGAGGTTTTGGACAAATAGAGGAATGATAGAGAACAAATAAAAGAAGGTGATATGATGTTCGGTCTAGATAAACCAAAGTTTTGATGAGAGTATAAGGGTAGAGGATACCCTTCAAGATGAAAAGAAAAATAAGACTCTTTTGAAATAAAAAACTCAAGACTTTGATGTTTCTAAAGTCAAAAAAATGGTTGAGGAGGATATTTCTCAACTAATGGAAGAATTATATCAAAAACCTATCATACAGTGTTTTACAGATCCAGAGAAAGGGAAATTGTTTTTGGAAGAAATACAGGAAGTTAAAGAAGAGGAAGGAGATTTTCTTTTGGAATTACTTTAGAGTTCAAATAAAAGTAGATAATACTTGTTTCAAAAACAATGTGAAGGTATTTAACAAACTTATCATGCAGATCAAGATAAAGCACAATCTTTTGAAACTCCAGAAAGAATTATTTCCCAAGAAAAACAACGTGCTCAACCTTCTCATACTTAAAAATTAATTGTTATCAGTGACAAAGTAGAAGAAGAATGAAAGGAAAAATAAAAATCAAAAGGAAAATAGCCAGTTGAAGACTCAAGTCATTCAAATGAACTAGATTTTTACGATGAGGATACTGATTCAGAATAAACAATCTTTCTCAATAAGAGTGATTATATCATTCATGTTTTGAGAAGTATTGATAAGACCACTCCTTATTTTCTTATACTTTAAGGGAAAATTGATTTCATCACTATCAATCAGAGAAAGAAGTTTGGTTTTGTAAGATAACTGGGAAAGAAATTATTGTCAATTGAAGATGATTTAAAAGTTCTGTCTGAAATTTTGGCTGCTCATAAGAAGGATTGCAATAGAATGACTAAGTGGTCATAAAAACAAAGAGCTCAGTTAATGATCATGAAATATCAATTGAATACTTGAGGATAATTTCAAATTATCTTTCAATTTCATTCAATAAGCTTGACAAAGAAACTATTGAAAGGATAATTTTTTTTCAAATACTCATGGAGCCGATATTCCATTAATAAAAGAGCTGCAAGATAGAATGAATGATTTCCAGTCTGAGTTTTCAAGGGATTCATCTTTCAAAGATGAAATATTCTTGTTGAAGAAGCAAAATTCTATGCTATCTAAAGACAATAAGAATTTTCAAGAAATAATTGATACCCTTGAAGAAGTAATCAGAGTTAAAGAAGAGACTATTAAGAATCAGGATCATCATTTTTCCTATCAACAAGAGCTTCTCAGATCTCAGGGTGATTCTATATCTGAAGACAAGAAAGAAGTAAAAAAGATGAAAGTCGTTCTTCATGAGGTGATTAATAAAGGAAAAGAAAGTGAAATAAAATGAGTGTTGTTATATCTTTCTTTTCTCATTTCTAGAACTCTATAAACTTTTGTTATCTCAATAATATTTATATTACCTTTCACATTGTCTTTCATTTCTTTTCTCTAACGCTTTCATGAAACTCAATATTACCCTATTCTTTTTGAAAATCACAAAGGGGGAGAATGTTTTATAAAGGGGGATAATTTTTGTAAAGGGATAATGCTTTAATCAAATACTTCTAAATCAAAGGAAATCTTCAAATACAATCCTTAGAAAAGTACATAACTATAGGGGAGTTAGTTGTTTTCAATTTCATATTCACAATAGTTTTCAATAACTTAGGGAGAGATAAAAATTTCTTTTTGTTTTTACTTCATGTTTTGTTCTTTCCAAAAAGGGATAGATTGTTGAGTCAAAAATTCTCTTTTTGAATTTTATGACTAGTTTTGGAAATCACAAATGTATTCATACATGCTTATCGTACTGACTATGTTTATCGTACTGACTATGTTTATTGTACTGACTATGTTTATCGTATTGAATATGTTTATCATACTTACTATGTTTATCGTACTGACTCTGTCAGTCATACTGACACTATCAAATGTACTGAATCTGTCATTCATACTGACTCTATCAATCATACTGACCCTTTTAAACATACCGACTCTGTCAATCGTACTATCTCTATCAATCGTACCGACTCTGTCAATCGTACTGAATTTTGTGAATCATACTCACTCTGTATCATATCAATACATTATACTACGTAATACTAATAATACTCATATTTTACTTCTATCAAATTCTTGTTTTTATCCTTTATCAACACATGTCAATCGTACTCATGTTTATCATCTTTTTATATATATTTTTTAACCACAACAATGTTGTGGAGTCAGTTATAAACTAATCAAAACGATGTTGTGTTTTCTGTTTCAATATGACCGTTATAATGCCAGGAGTCCAAGTCCCTTCTAGTTTTCCAGAGAAATATGACCGTTGGAGGAAATGTGACCATTAGAACCTAAGGCCTATAAATAATAGGATATTTGAAGCTGAGAAGAACAACTGAGAGACTTTTATCATTTTTTACTTCTATCATTATCTAGAGAAAGACGTTGTGACTTCTCTCTTGCTTCGTGCGAAAGCCTGGAGATTACAAAACGTGAATGACTTATTCTTAGTTTTTGTATTTCATTAAGTGCTTTGATCAGCTTTGTGTGACTGATTAGGTGATAATTATCAAGGGATACCGAGGATAGGTAGACGGTGCTACTGATCATCGTATCAAGGGCTTTCAAGCGTTTGATAGATAGAGGTTCCGATTACTTGAAAAATTGATGGCTTGCGGGTATAACAAGACAGACGTTCCGATCATCGTATCGAGGGATTTTGGGGATAATAAGATAGACATACCGATCATCGTATCGAGGTCTTACCAAGGTGGTGGTAAGATTGACCTCTTATCCTAGGTGAAAGAATAACCCTTCTCTTTGGGTCAAAATAATTATAATACTTTTACATTTCTGATGCTGTTTGTTTTTAGAAAGGAAATTGTATTGTTTTCCTTTCTTAATTCCATATTCATTTGAAATTGTTTCAATTACAATCATACAGTTACATATTGTATCGATTGATTCTATACGCTTTATGGTAGAATCCTTCACTATTGTATTACTCAGATTATTGTATTCGTCTTGAATACAATTTCATTACATTTCTTATAGTATTACATCATATCATACCTATATATTCAATAAAATTGTGGTTGTTTTTTTTGTTGTGAATTATATTAGTTTAAGATCTTTTAAATTAATTTTTTATGTTTTTAAACACAAAGTTTTTAAACCTACAATTCATCCCCCTCTTGTATTGTTCCATCAAATATACATATACATCTATATATCTATCCAAAGTCTATAATATTCTTGTACAGTGACCCTCCAATTCTATACCTCTAATTGTTGATGATGAACTGTATCTTCTATACAATATACCAACCCATATGAAACTATATGATGTTGAGGACCATCAACATACAACTCGCAATTAGTAGGAAGCTATGTCCGAGGAGTAGGATAAAAAATGGGGTGTGCATGCTGAGGTGGGGGAGTGGGAGCCACTGGAAGTGGTGGAGGATAAATAATGGGGTCTGTAGGGGGAGGTGGGGGAGTGGGAGCTACTAGCGGAGGTGGAGGATAAATAATGGGGTCTGTAGGGAGAGGTGGGGGAGTGGGAGCAGCAATATGAAATTGTCTTTGCATGTCTGAAATCATAGACTGTACTGACTCTCAAATCTTTTCCTCCATCATCGCATTAATATTATGAACATCAGCCTCCAAGGATTATATTTTTTTATAAACACCCTCAGTGTAAGTAGTTAAAGAACATGGAAACACTTTTCTTACCATTACACTTGTCAGATATCCTCATACATGACTAGGATGTTCGGGCTTTCCCAATACTGTAGATAATATATCTTGCCTCTTAGCAGCTATGAATACCCCATGTGAGCTATTATCCTCAAGAGAATCATGTATTAATTAATTGAACATTTCTGTAATGATTTAAATTATATGAAGAAAATAGTTAACATAAATAAATAAAATAGATATCTTATAATACTCTCAACTACGATTCTCGAATCTTCCGAAAGATATTTCCCTTTTTCCCCATCAATGCTCTCTTTTATTTTTCATGTCTAGATAGAGGGGATGGAGGGGCCACATCTCCAGAGCATGAAGACTCAACTCTTAGTTTTTGTAATTTTCCCCCATCATTTGTCCTTCCAATAATATATACCCTACCTGAGATAAACAATGAGGGTATATATTTTTAGGTTGGATCTCCTAATTAGATTTCCTTGTTTTCTGTAAATTAATAATAAGAAATCATTAACAAAATAGTAATAAGATCATTTATATAAGAAAGATAATAAAAGTTTACATTTCCCCTACAAAAAATGAATCTTTTCTTATACTTTCAACAAACTATCTCTATGTGTATTCATCTAGGAAAGGATATACATGACTTGGATTTTCATGACTCCTATAACCAAAAATGAAATCAGATGTGAGGGTTGATTTGAAATCCCTCCATCTCCGGGCAGCCATCGATAAGAATTTGTTCCTGACACCTCCAGTGTCAGGAGTGTCAAATGTCATATCATAAAGAAGAGGTTAAAAATATTATATATAATAGAAACATTTAAAGAATAGGAATACAATAGAAAAAGATCTTACCAAAATCATATCCCACAACTAAGATATTATCACTTTGTCCACACTTCTCTAGTAATCATACAAAATTACTACTTTGCTCTTACCCTGAGTTGATATAAAACTCTTAAAAACTTTTGCATTTGGAACTCTATGAATGTAATCCTTATCAAACTCAATTAGAATCCTCTGATCCTGCGTATGGGAAAGTAGTAATTTTGGTAAACGTGTGCACCCACCTTTACCAACTCCTCAACTCTTTGTAGTAATGGGAGCACATGAAGAAGATTGGGGAACATCAAGAGGATCATGTGAATGTTCCTCCCCATAGATATGACCAATATGCTCATCTCCAGAATCATGTGGTTGATCAATTGATTGATCTGTCATTATCCTTCAAAAAAAAACAAACATTAGTTCACAAATATGCAAATTAAAATATTTTAATACTACTGTAATCAGAAAATATAAAATTTTACTAAGTTACGTAATAGTAAAAATGGTTAATAAGGTAATCATGTTAAACAATGTTAAAGATGGTAAAGATGGTAAAGATGGTAGAAATGGTAAACATGGTAAACATTGTAAACATGGTAAACATGGTAAAGTAATTTTCATTGAACAAAAATAATAGATATATAATTTATGTAATGGTAAACATGATAAAGTAAACTAAACAAAATTAAAACTTGGTAAACCTGGTAAACATGGTAAACATGGTAAAGTAATTTTCACTGAACAAAAAATAGATATATAAATAATGTAATGGTAAATATGATAAAGTAAACTAAACAAAATTAAAAAAAACAAAAAATTATACTTATTTTTTTAATACATGTTTTAATAAATAAAAAAACATATAATATCTACCATTTTATGAAAATAATAAATGTAAAGAAGAAATAAACAAATGTTACCTGTAATTTTAGGAATGTAAAAATGGATTGTTTTCCCAAATTCCTTCATCGTGATCGTTCCTTATGGCACAAACCATGTCTTCAACATTCTCATCATTATGTTATGTTAATCTTTCCATGGAAGTAGGGATCTCACATAAATCAGCATCATCATGAAGTTCATCATCACAAAAATATTTTTTCCCTTGTTAAACAACAGCCCAATGCATATCTGATTGATCCACTACATAAAAAACTTATTTTTCATGTGTTTCCATTAGAAAAGAATCAGTTGTGTCTTCCAATATATTCAGATTAACAACTGTCATTCCAAATGCATAGTGTCTGACACTGTTGTTACCGATAATCCATTTACAGTTCAAAATAAGAACTTTAATTATAAAGAAATCCACCTCCCATATGTATTCAATCACTCCATAATATGCACTTGATGCAGAAATTTGGTTTTTGTCCTTAGCACTCAAAAAATGCATTGCTCTTGCAAACACCAATACACCACTATTCTGAACTACACTTTTGTTGTCTTGAGATTTCGTAAGAAATTTATAGCCATAAATGTCATAACCGGACCATGTTATCACATTTAAACATGGACCACCCACTATCCATTTTAATGTCTCTAATACATCTGATCTACCAAAAAAGGTATTTTTAAATGATGAAATTTTTTTTGTGCTCATTCAAAATCCATATTTCATTCTTCTTTGGTTGACATTGTTTCAACTCATTAATATGAAATGTGATATACGGTTGATAATCAGCTATGTTATTTAAGATGTATGATTCTAACATCTTCATTTGTTTAGCTGACAAAGATTTGAATTTCAAGCCACGAATCCCCTTTCCCTCATTAATAACTCATTCATGGAGAGATGGATGCAAACCTATGGGCTGCGCAGTATCCAAGTAGCTCGTACAAAACTCTGCAACCTCCTCTAAAATATTCTTTTCAATAATGGATGCTTTAAGACGATATGGATTCTTAACATACCCCTTCAATATTTTCATATACCCTTCAAAGGGATATATCCAACGAAGATATACAGGTCTACAAAGATTTATTTCTCGAACCAGATGAATCCTTAAATGCACCATTATATCAAAAAAAGTTGGAGGAAAATACATTTCTAATTGATAAAGTATACAAATTGAATCCTTTTCCAAAATGTTCAAATAATTCACATCAATCACCTTATTACAAATTGAATTGATAAAATAACACAACTTCATTATAGTCTTTCTGAAACAGATGGGCAATATTCCACGCAATGCAACTGGTAGAAGTTGTTGCATCATGACGTGACAATCATGAGATTTCATACCTATCAACTTCAAGTCCTTCAATGAGACAAAATTATTTACATTTGAAGAATAACCATGAGGCACTTTGATATCATGAAGACACCGAAAAAAACTAATTTTCTCCCTCTTCGATAATTTATGACAAGTCGAGGGAAGAAATGTTCATCTTCCATTAAGAGTGGGAGCTAACTCCAAACATATTCCCAATGATAGTAAGTCTAATATTGCATTCCACCAATCTTTTTCATTTCCTTTAATATCTAACAATGTTCCAATCAAACAATCACAGATATTCATCTCCATGTGAATGACATCAATATTATGTTTAACTTCATGATATATCCAATATGGTAACTCAAAAAATATTGACCTTTTATTCCAAATATGTATATCATTAAAGGATTTCTATGTCTTTCCCAATTTCACATCATGGTTTTTCACCCACTCAAAATACAGATCAGGGGATAAAGGTTTTGGAGAAATATAAAATTATTATGATCCATTGAATGACTTTTTTAGTCTTCTATAATTTTGATCCATAGGAAGAATCATTCAATGACCCTTGTACACTTTTTTCCTATCATGATGCAATTGAAAATATGACGTCTGTTGTTCGCAAATTGGACATGCTTTATGCCCTTTAACACAGTATCCAGACAAATTTCCATATGATGGGAAGTCTTTTATAGTGAACAAAATAACCTAATGCAGTTGAAAAAATTCTATTTTATAAGAATCATACACCCTAATACCATCCTATCATAAAAGTTTCAAATCATCAATCAACGGTGACAAGAAAACATCAATATCATTTCCAGGTTTCTTCTGACCAAAGATCATTATACTCAACATGAAATATTTGAGCTTCATACAAACTTCAAGATAAAGGTTGTAAATTACCAAAAAATAGGCCATGAACTATGTTTGATACTGAGGGTTCGGTATGGATTCATTCCATCTATGCACAACCCTAGTCTGAGATTTCTAATTTCATTTCCAAATGTTGGATACTGCTCATTAATTTTCATTCATTGTGAACAATCAGCTAGATGATGTATTTTTACATCATATAACTTCTCATCAGCATGAAATATTAACCTTTTTTCATCCTGTGAATTAGAAAACAAACCTTTGAATCTATGAATTATAGGAAGATACCAAAATACCTTTGAAGGGATATTTGTAATCGCTACATCAGCATGTGATTTTTCTTTCAACTTATACCATTATGTCCCAAATTTAGGACACTCTGACAGAAATTCATATTCCTTCCTATATATCATACAATCATTCTGACAGGCATGTATTTTCTGATATCCCATTCCCATCGGGCATAATATTTTCTGGGCCTTGTAATGTGAATCTAGAAGATCATTATCTTTTGGAAGAATGCATTTCATCAATTGTAGCAGCTTTGTAAAACTTCTATCACTCCATCCATGTTTCAACATCAGGTTAATCAATATTAACACCGTTGAAAAAACTGTAAAATCTATACAACCATGATATAATGGTTTTTCAGCATCACCATATAGACGTGCAACTGTCGGTTCTATCTCAATTTATTCTGTTGCAATATTGCGAATCATTTCTTCAATTCCATCGGAGTCACCATCTTGTGAATCATGATCATCAGTGAAAATCCATCTAGTTTCACCATGACAAATCCAAGGGTTGTAACATGGATTAAAACCATGAAAAATCAGATGATCTTTTATCTCTCTACTTTTCGACTTCGTAATATTCAAACATTTCAGGCATGGATAGAAAAAAATGTCACTACTTGGAACATTTCGTTTAGCAAATTCTAAAAAGGCATCAACACCTTCCTCATATTCACTACTCATTCGATGTGCCATAATACAACTTCGACTCACTATTACCTATACCAAATATCAAAATTATACATATTTTTAAGATAAGACAAATATATGTTTATATGAAAAACATCATAATTTGAATGTAAAAAATTTTGAAATATAAAACAAATCATTGAGTATTTAAAAAAAATATGCTTAAATATATATTTTTTAAATATAGTTAGATATAATGATTTTAAATATATCTTGGATCCATTATTCTTAAGGTTCACAACGAATACATCCTGGTGCAACTAGATAAAAAATTCACCCTTCTGTAAAAAAGAAATATGATGTTTAAATATTAAAATATGTATACATTCACTACAAAAAATTACACATATCCTCACTATTTGAAACCTCTGAACATACCCCCACCCCTTTGGACATCCCCCTACCCCCCTGGACACCACCCCCAACCTCTGGACATCACCCCTACCCCCTTGGACACCACCCCTCCCCCTAGACACCCGTACCCCATTGGACAACACCCCCACCCCCTTGAACACCACTCCCACCACCTTGGACACCACCCACCACCCCAACCCCCTTGGACTCCCCCTAGACACTACCACCCCTGTGGACATCCCCCACCCCTATGGACATCCCCCCACCCCTTGGACAGCCCCCACCCCTCTAGATAGCCCCCATCCTCTTGGACAGCCCCCACCCCTCCAGAACACCACCCCCACCCCTACCCCTTTGGACACCCCCTAGACACCCCCAACCCCCTAGACACCCCACCCCCATGGAAACCACCCCCACCCCCTTGGAAACCCCCTGGACACCACCAACCTCTTGGACAACCCCCCACCCCTCTGGACAGCCCCCACCCCGTGGACAGCCCCCACCCCTCTAGACAACACCCACCCCTTGGACACCCCACCCCTTCAAATAACCTTATAACCAATTGATTACTATTAAACCGTCAATTTAAAAATGACCAAACATCACTAAAAATATAAGTAATAAAGGAGAATAAAAAGTGGCGAAGAAGAAAAAAACAAATAATAAAGGAATAAGTACATGGAATAAGTAACTTATTTATAAAAATTCCATGGAATACAAGAAAACCGTGGGGCCTCCAATGGTTCATAGAAAATTTGAGAAAATGGAGTAAACCTGAGAATCAAATCAAATTTAAAATAAAAACTCAGATAGATAAAATCACAGTGTAAAGCCTATCATCACAACACAATGGGGTCAGGATAACTATGCATATTTGCAAACCACGACATGGTCTCACTTATAACCCATAATTTTGTCATAATCAATGACTGGCCAAAATATATATAACCAAAATAAATCATATTTCAAAACCCCTAATTTTTTCATAATGCTTGAATCCCTAAAAATCACAGTGGAAGCCTCAAACATAGACTGTACCAACCCCCTTGAACACCACCCCCATCACCTTGGACACCACCCCCATCCCCTTAAGCAACACTAATAAATTATAGACAAATATCCATGAAACAATAAAATCATCATGTCATAATATCACAAACCTAGATGCAATAGTCAATCCTAACTGACACTTATCCCCCACCCCCTTGGACACCACCCCCACCCCCTTGGACACTCCCTGAACACCACCACCCCCTTGGGCAGCCCCCCACCCCTCTGGACACCCCACCCCCTGGACAGCCCCCACACCTCTAGATAGCCCCCACCCCCTTAGACACCCCCACCCCTCTTGGACACCCCCACCCTCTGGACAACCACTGAACCCTATAGACATCCCCCCATCCCCTGGACACCACCCCCAACCCTTTGACATCCCTAGAATCCCCTTGGACACCCCAACCCCCTTGGACAACCCCTGCACCCCCTAGACACCACCCCCACAACATTTGACACCCCCTGGACACCCCCACCCAACTGGATAGCCCACCCAACCCCCTAGACACGCCCCACACCCCAGGACTACCCCCACCCCCTGGACACCACCAAACCCTGTTTGACATCCCCCGCACCCCCTTGGACACCAAAACCTCCTTGGACAGCCCTCACACCCCCTTAGACCCCACCCCCACCCCTTTGACACCCTTGGAAACCCCCACCCAACTGGAAAGCCCACCCAACCCCCTGGACACCTCCACACCCTTGGACTTCCCCCACCCCCCTAGACACCACCCCCCACCCCCTTCGACATCCCCACACCCCCTTGGCACCCCCAACCCCCCTAGACAGCCCCTGCACCCCCCTAGACACCACCGCACCCCCTTTGACACCCCTTGGACACCCCCACCCAATTGGATAGCCCACCCAACCCCCTGGACACCCCCACCCACTTGCACAATCCCCCACCCCCTTGGAAACCCCCTGTACGCACAAGCACACATGATAGAACACACAAAAATTGTAAACTTTAATGAAATCACTTCCATAGGTTTATTTTACCAGAAAAAAATTTTGAATGGTATATATGATAACTATGAAACTAACCATGACTTCAATGACAAATAAAAATAACATCTCAACAAATTAGTTTAGTGGATCGTGAAAAAAAACTGAAAAGGACTCATGTGAGGCTTACTTGAGTGTTGTGAGTTGACCTGATAGATCTGATAATAATAAATATGAATAATGATGGTGAAAAAATGAGGCTGGAGAGCACGAATTTGAAAAATCAATTCTAGGTTTTCCACATGAGAGAGACGAGTCGCAGGTCGCCCGATCGAAAAAAAAATAAATGTATACGGGGTGCGATAAATCATTTAAAAGATTTATCATGTCGGTTATTTAATAACCACCATGATAAAATATTTTTTTATTGTTTATAACATCATTTATTTAATAACCGACGTAGAAAACTATGTATCACGTTAGTAATTTCGTAACTGACGTGATATTTGTTGATTTATACCAACATGATAAATGGCTGAGATTGTCTTTATCACGTCAGTTTTTTTATAGCCGACGTGGTAAAGTGCTGATCTTTACTTTAGCACGTCGGTTATTTTGTAACCGACGTGATAAAGCACCGATCTTTTCCTTATCACGTTGGTTATTTTATAACCGATGTGAAAAATCTAATATCTGTATATTTTACATTGGTTATAAAATAACCGACGTTATATATCAATCATTATATCTTTGCACGTCGATTATACAGAACTGACTTGAAAAATGCCGACGTGTTAAATGTTTTTTCCACTAGTTATTATTTAGTGAGAATAATTATATCACTTTTTATCCATCAACATCTGAGCTATATTGCTTCATTCTAATTTATTTTTATCTTCTAAAGCCTAAATCAACTCCCCTTTTCTTCAGTTTTCAGTCCTATCTATTATAGGGGGTCTTTATAGATAAGTAAATTACTTATATCTCTTCAATTAGATGTTTTTATTCATTATATCATTTTACATTGATGGTTGAACTTATTTTTAATACTTTTTTTAGATTTCTTGATTTTGGATAGTTAATGCCGAATCATCTTTTAGTTTCTAATGTGAGAGACATTGATAGGTCCTAGTTGTTGTTCACCTAATTAACTATTAGTTTTTACATGTGTGGTATGCATTTTATGTATTTAATGAAGTTATAATTTGAAAAAATTCCCTAGACATAAATCATTATATAATTCTATAATACCTATTGTATAAATTGAACTTATTAGACATATAAATGGTCTCTTGATTGGTGTGTATTCTTTCCATAGATACAAATGAACTTTTCTAGGTGAATTTGAATGTAAATCAATGAATTTGTACCAAATATGAGTGCATATTCTTGACTAATGACCATATTATCATCATGTGACATCCTAGGATATCCCTTGATAAAGAAAGTCTCAAGAATGTGATAGTATATGGATGATCTATCCAAGGATTGAAACAATTGGTGGGCGGTTATGATGCCCCGAACCCACACTCATTGAATCTAGTGTAAATAACATATAATTTTAGATAACAACATTTAATACAACTAAAGTGACCCAAACTTAACCATCCATAATTACAATACCAATAAAAAATGTTGAGTCACTTACAAACAAAGAAAGTTTTAGTTTTAGTGTATTAGAGAGTTATGAAAATATTTTTACTAAATAAACCCATATATTTCACAACTAATGGATATTTTTCCCAGTATACTAAATGATTCCTTATTTTATAATAATTATTCAATATTACCTATAAAATTCTCCACACATGATACCCTTTTAGATATTTCATACATACTAAAAATATTAATAAATATGGTATATGAAAAAATAATAAGGGTGGTATTAAACTCGTAGTATAGGTAAATATAAGCATTCACAATCAAATGTCATAAGTGTGCATGTAGCATTTTGTTACCCTATTTCATGTATTTTGCAAATATAATATTTTATTTTATTTGGTGTGTATTGGGAATCATGAGGATAAAGAACATTTTATAACAAAAATTACTCAATGTTTAGGGATATACATTTTTTTGAATTAATAGAGTCCAGGTATAAATGTGTTAATGTGTTTAAAGGGTTCTCCAAGAGTTTAGAGAATACTCGATTTAGATTGAGGGTTTTTATGGAAACTAGAGTTTTTATAGTCTGCTGGAGGAATACACACCATACAATCTGAATTCATGATATATAATATCTACATGGAAAATTTCATGAACTATGTACATATCATGAAGGGAGTACACACTATGGAATGTTAAAATGTTGGTTTTTAATAAAAAGGGGACCTGTTTTTCAGCGTATCTTAGTCCCAAGGATTACACAAGGTTTAATGGGATTAAAAACAATGTAAATTCAACAAATAGAGATTTTAGGTTATTGATTAGATAATATGTTATTCATTATTCCCTATATATCTCCCCTCAATACCTAGGGTTCTTCTCTGTGGACTTTGGGTGCCTCTGTTCATTCAAGATTGATTAGTTTGGTTCTTTATCATTGTTTCGGTTGTATTTAATTTGTATAGGGGAGTATAAATTTCTACTTCTTCAGTTCCTTTGATCAAGGAAGCACCATTTCATTTCACTATTGATTTTTTGTTTAGTGGTGATGTTTCTTCTTGTTTCTCTCAAGATTCGTTGTGTAGTCTTCTTCTAGGAACATTTCTTTGTTGGTTGTGGTGTGGTGGGTGTGCCTTCTTGAGGTACGTGTTGTTTCTTCTTATATCATGAAACTTTCTATTAAAATGAGTCAATTATGATATGTATAGATTTAATCTCGGGCCACTATTTCCATTTATAGTTTCTTCATATTGTTGGATTCTGTTGTAGGCATGTTCCACCTGAGTTTTGAGGTTGGTGGTTCCATTTATAGATTCTGTTACTGAAATACATTACATTGGTTTTTCATAAATTGTTTTTTAAACGAAATGTTTGTATTGAATTATTGGATTTGTGTGTGTGGATATTGGGTTTTATGAAATATGGTTTTCTCTTAGTTATGGTAAATGGAAAAGGGGTTTCAAAGTATTATGAAGTGGTTTTGTGAAAAGGTTTTAAAAAAATATTTTGATGAAAATATTTTAGCGAATTAATTTGGAAGATTAGAGCACATGGAATCTTTGGGTACTTAAGTGGAATGTATAGTAATAGTAATCATCCACTAACATGGGGTTTTCTCCTGGTGATTTCCTATACTCCATAGAATTGTTATTCTAGGGACTTATTAGACCTGTTAGGGGTTCACTTATTTGGGTGTTTATATGATCTCTATAATTAATGTGTATGTTTAGTTTATTGATGAATACATGATTTTCTAAGTTAGTTATGAGTTTCCAAGCTATCTTTACTTAGTGTAATCCTCAGCGCGATGTTACCTATTCTTTTAGATGATTTGGGATATTTTGTTTTGTATTGTTTTGATTTTACAACAATATATTTGATATTATATATGATACATGAATTTTTTATTCAGTTTTTCTATTTTTATATATGTATATGAAAATAATTGAAACTAATTTACCTAATTTATTTGAAAATGTGGGAAAAGGAGAAATTAATTTGTTTTCCATTATTTTTTCATAAACACTATTAAACTATTATCTTGAATTGTTTTCTTTAATGTTTAGAATGTTTCAATTATAATTTTAAGAAATGATATGGAACAATTTGGTGATACACTACTAATCATGTTTTATCACACCATTCATACCACTTAAGTGTTGTGTTGACGTAGTTCATTCATTTAATGTAGGGAAATTCAAAGTGATTTATTAATGTGGAAAGGTTATATATCTATTGGGTTGTGGGTAGCTAGTGGTGGGATGGTGGGAGTGTTTACTTGAAATCATAGGGAGATGTTAGAGTATAATTTTTTTGAGTTTTTTTGTCTTTTTTTGTTGTAATTATCTCTTGGAGATCATGGTTGAAACTTTTTTAATTTTATCTCTTCCTATGTTATTAATCCATTATGGGATATATTTATATATTCCACTATTTATCTACATTTTTTATATATTGCATGATTTTATCTCTTTAGGGTGAGTGAAATCATTCCCTTAGGTTGTTATTTGATGGTCGGGTGCTAGTCGCCAGCCAGTGGGGATTAGGAACGACCTTTGGGTATGTGGAGTATCAAGTCAAGTTTTAGTATTGATAGGGTATATATGTCAATTTTTTATATTTTTTTATCAATGGCTGGTTATGGTTTTTTCCTGAAGAATTATTTTCATGGTATGTTTTATAGTCTAGATATAGTATTGTCCTGTCTTGAGAGGTAGATTACAGTGAGTGCCTAGACAACTCTTACCATGACAAGACTCAAGTTACTATGGGATATTTGTAGTTGTGTTTCATATATTGAGTTTTTGATTTTAATATCAATTTTTATTATGTTATTTTTGGTTTGAACTAATATTATTCCAACTTTCAATCATTTCACATGTTTTTGTGTGAATATATATTCCTTTGAGATGTGTTCATTGAGTTTTGTAGCAGGGTGTAGCTGATGCTATTAAATTTCATCCACCTATTAACTAGAATTATATTAAAGATACCTTGTGGGATGTTCGTTCCATTAACCAAAATTTTCCAAATATTCTGAACTCATTCGTTGAGGTATTTCCTTGAGGTGTAATAGAAAAAGATTAATCACATGAGTTCTTGCATGAGAAACCACCATTCATTAAAGGTATGAATGAGCCTCAAGAGGTAGAGGACTAGGTTTAAAAGATTGATCAAATATTTGACTTCTAAGATAAACCTGATATTATCAAGTTGATGTTCATAATATTCATACATGAGGGTCACAACAATTATTTGTGGGATTCAAGGGTACAGATAGATCGATACATAGGCTTTGACTGGAAGGATTTCAAGAGTCCCTTATTACAGTTTTTTTAAATATAGTCACTGAGGATCAAGAAGTTTCAGAAGATCCTCTCTTTTTTGTAGGGATAGTTTTTAGTGTTGTAATAAAATCATTAGTCTACTGATCTTGTTTTTTTCACTTGTTTTTTGTAATTAATGGTCAACTGAATGATCTGAAGTATCTACATGGTTAATGATCAGATAACAGATCGAAGGTATTTATGCTGAATCATTCAACCTATATAGAGATGGTATATAGATCTAATATAGATGAAATGAATATTGATGCCATGTTTAGATATTCATTCCCTTATCTTACACTTTTTTGAAGATTTAGTCGTGTGTTGGGGAAGAAGAGAAAATGGCAAGATCATCGTAGTTACGTTGGAGGTGGTTCTTGGGTGCATGCCTCTTCAGTGTCTCCAGTCATAACTAGTAGTGTTCCTATGACATGCTATAAATGTAGAATGGAAAGAAAATCCTACTATTCTATTCCTTCACATGAATATATATATAAAATAGTTGTGGGCATTATGGTTATTTCTATAATTTCCTCCAGGCTATGTATACTCCTCGATATGGTCAGGGATTGTTGGCTCTAAGGGATACTGTGGGGTAGAAAAATGCTTAAAGGGCTATAGGGATCTAGCCTCAAGGCTCAATAGTGAATCACTTTCACACAGTAGAAGGGTTTATGGTGGAGGTAGATATAGGTCCAAAATTAGTGAGAGGTACTATATTTATTTCATCTTCAATAGTGGTTTCTTTATTTGATATTGGTTTTTTTCACCAGACAATATTTATCCCTTTTTTGATATTATTAACCTTACAACGGATCTCATGTAATTTTTTAAAGAGGAAATGACACCTATTTGGAAGAATAATGAGCATGAGTTTCAATTTCCTTCTTCTGATATATCGATAGGTGATGTAGATATAGTATGAGATTTCCTTGTTCTTGATCTATATTTGTTTGATGTCATCATCAGGATGGATTGGAATGTTTATCATCACGATGATGATGATTTGTATAATTGGGTTTTCTCATTTTTAGTGGCATATGGGATATCATGGGTGCTTTATCAAGAGTGAAATATGATGTCGAGTCATGTAGGACCTTACTATCCAAGGATCGAGAGTTTATTTTCTATTATAGCAGTGGATCCCAAGGATGTTTCTTATATTATTTATATTCCCACTATTTTTCATAATTTTCTTAAAATATTCCTAGAAGACTTATCTAGGATTCCTCCAGTGTGGGATGTAGAGTTTTCAATTGAATAAGCTCTAGGTACATAGGTGATTGCAACAAATTTTTTTCATATAAAACCAACAGATCCAAACGATCTCATTATTAATTTTGATGATTTTGTGGTGAAGGTTTTCATTCAACCGAGTGTTTCCCCTTGGGAATCCCTTGTTCTCTTTGTTAAGAAGGGAAATGATTCACGTTGATTGTGTGCAGTTTTTTGGATGTTTAATAAGGAAACAATTAAGGAAAAGTATATTTTTCAACATTTTGATTATTTTTTTATCAGTTAAAGGGGAGGAAATGGTTTTTGTAGATAGATATTCAGTCAGGTTATCATCAAATAATCGTTAAAAAGTATGATATAGTAAATATGGATTTAACAAGTAGGTATAGACATTATGAATATCTTGTGATGGTATTTAGTCAGACTAATGCCCTAATAATTTTTAAGGATTTGATGAATCAAATATTCTATTTGTATCTCAACACATTTGTGATAGTTTTTATGGATTATATTTTGTATATTTAATGATTTTAGTGCAAGTGAAAGCACCATATGTGTGAGGTTTTGGAAATCCTAAGGATTTAACATTTGTATAGAAAGATTTTGAAATGAAAATTTTGTTTTCAAGATGTTAAATTCATTGGGAATGTGATATGTGAACACAGATTGTTAGTTGATCCAAAGAAGGTAAAGGCTATTTTTTAATGAGAGGAACCAAAAAACAGATTTAAAATATAGATATTACTTGGACTTGCTTGATATTACAACATTTTATAAGGATTTATTGAAGTTGACATCAAATTTTACTTATCTTACAAAGAGAGGGGGTGAAATTCACATTGGGTGAAATGTTTCAGTCCTATTTCAATGATTTGAATAAACTTTTGACATAGGTTCCGATGTTAATCTTACTTGAACCCAGTATGAGATATGTGTTTTTTATGATGATTATTGAACTATTTTGGGTTTTTGGATCATGATGGATGATCAAATGGTATATTAAGGCACTTTTCATCTCATACCAAATGATAAGAATTACTCCATTCATGATTTAATGCATTCTGAAGTTAAGAATGAACATATGTATTGCAAACATTATCTTTTTGGGGAAAATATCACCTTATTTTTTGACCATAATATTTTTAGTTATATATTATATCAAAAATAATAGAATCTTAAAATGGAGGTGGTGGTTGGAATATATATATCCATTTTAATTAGATATAACCTACAAATTGGGGATGTTGAATGTTTTTTAGATGCTCTTAGTATGAAAGTTACATCAGAAAATGTTTTTGAATCTAAGGAAGAGTAGAAAATTATAGGGTTTTTTCTCAATTGAATCTAGATGTTCAAGAGAATGTTACAGGTATGCTTCCAACCAGTTTTTAGTTATCATCATCTCTCCATGATTCTATTCTATTGAGTGAGTAGGAAAATTTCAAGTTTATATGAATTCAATAAACCTTATATGTTGGAGAGACCGTTTCTGGTGGATCTCTCTCTTCAGATGGTATTATCCATTTTGGGGATTGTTTTGTCATACAAGAAACATGGAGGAGATCATCTTTTTTTGATTATCATATTTCATCATGGGATATTCATCCAAGCACTACATATATGCATTATGTCATGAGATGATTTTTTTGGTGATTGGGTATCAAGTGTGACATTGCCGATTATGTGACCTGCTATTACACCTATAAATTGTAATGGAAGAGTATCTAAAACCTTATAGTTTCCATTATCCTCTTTCGGTTTCAATTTGAAGATGGGACAACATATCAATGTATTTTCTTTGGATTACCATCGAATCCATGATGAATGAATAATATATTGGGAGTGATTGATCATTTTTCAAAGTTAGCTAATTTAATTTGGATAAAAGAAACCCAAAATGTTAAAGATATTGATAAGATGTTTGTGTAGAATATTTAAAGGTTAAATGGGATCCATTCTATCATTATTTTAGATTGAGATACTAGTATTACTTTAATGTTATTTGTGGATTCTTTAGGAGGTGATGAGAACTCAGTTCAGGTTGAGCACATCTTATCTTCCACAGACACATGGTGAGACAAAGAGTGACATTAAGATCTTGGAGGATCTTCTATGTTCATATTTATTGGATATTGGTGGATCATAGGATAACCATATAAGACTGGTTGAGTTTTATTATAACAACATATATCATTAATTAATCATAATGGATTCATTCGGGGATTTGTATGGTCCTACATGAGAGTCAACTAATTATCGGGTAGATGTGGGTAAAATTTCTTGGGGGGGGGAGCAGTTGGTTTCGAAGAAATCTATGAAGATTCCAGATATATGTTTGTATCTTGTTACATATCTATGTCAAAATAAAATTATGTGGCTCATAGAAATTTTCCATTGGAGTTTTCCGTAGGTGAATGGGTTTTCTTGAAAGTTTCTCCTCTATTGGGTACCCAATATATTGGATAATAGGGAACGTTAGCTATGAGATATTTTAAACCATTTGAGGTCACTGAGTAGCATTGTATGATTGCATATCAGTTGGCATTTTCGGTTCAGTTGACATGCGTTCATGATGTTTTCAACATATCGGAACAAAAAAAAATATAATACTAATCCCTCTCACTTTATGAGTTGCAAAGAGATTGAGTTTGAGCCAGATGTTTCAATTGATGACAATAGTTGAGAGGATTGAATCACAAGTGAAATTATTTCATGGGAGTTCAATTTCATTGTTCAATGTTTTATAGAGGCATAAATTAGTCATTCATGGTATTTGGAGTGTGAATTTTTGATGAGGGAGAAAATGGACTCACCTTTTTACTGGAGTATATTCCTCTACATGACATCCCATGGGCGGAAAGTCTTATAGTGGTGTGTTTTTAATATCCCATTACACGCTTTTAGGTATTTTACTACTATAATATTATTTTCATCTTTAATTGTGTATTTAATTGGACTCATGAGGATGGGTAAAAGTTTCTTCAATAAATGACCTAAAGTTATTGGATGTATGTTTGTTTGAATTAATGGTGTCCAAGTAAAAATGTAACACCCCGAACCTAGATGCCCAGAGCAAGTGCATTATTTTATTACATTGGCATAAATACATGATTCAGATCCCAAAGGACCGAAAAATTAAGTAGTTTTGGAAAATAAGATTAAAAACACGATACCCATAATACATTGAGAAAAGTAAATAATACATAACATAAATAAAAGCTCATAATCCTTGAAACTCATTCAAAGGATTTCTTTTTATAACTTGGGGAAAATAAACATAATAAAAATGAGAAAAAATTATCAGTAAGGGTTATTAAAATGGATTTAATGATGAATCAATGAGAATAAATAAACCAGACAAGGTAAATAACTGAGAACCCATTCCATTAAAATAATTTTATGATGCATAATCAATATCGAATGGTAAATAAATTAAACACATGACATTTAGTTAATAAATTGAACATTTAATCTCACAATTATTATCCATTATATATTCATATGATAAAATCTATGGATGCATTTTAATCTTAGTTTATTAGCTAAATGGAATGCGTTTCAATTATTTACCATTCCATATTGATTATGACTTATCAAGTTATTTGAATGGAATGGGTTCTTAGTTATATAACTTTCCATGTCAATTTATTCTAATTGATTCATTATTTTTTCTATTTTACTTAACCTTACTCAGAATTTGATCTCACATTATTATGTTTCCTTTTCCATAGTTATGAGGAGGAATACTTTGAATGATGTTCAAGGACACTAAGCTTTGACTTATGTTATGACTTATTTTCATTTCCTAATATATTATGGGTATCATGTATATAATATAGTTCTCCCAAAATGATAAACTATTCAGTCCTTTAAAATTTTAATATTATATCTATGTCAATGTAATAAATTAAATTACTGGCTCTGAGCGTCTGGGGTCAGGGAATTATAGTTGGCATCAGATGAGTTTTAGCAGAAACCTTAGAAACTAGATTTTTAAATTTTAGATTAGGGAAAATAACCCTATGATACAATTTTAGGATAATTATAGAATAACATACTATAATTTTGGAACGGTAGAGATTATGTGGGTCTTTCTAGAAACACATACCTGGTTGGATACTACAAGTGGACAAGGTTTTGGTATAAATGTACCAAGGGGAAACAAATATAACAAGGTTCCTTAGGCCTTACTCGAGAAAAACCTAGTACATGACAACGATATGTACTGCATGCCTGGTTTGACACTTTGAGGGGATATAGATAGGATAATTTCCATTTTTGTTATAAACCACTATGAGGGATTTAAAAGTAAATATGTTCCTAACAAAACCAAATTTTATGATTATAATATTTAAGATGCATGAATTTATGTTATGAGATATACCATGTTTAAAATTATACATTATGATTTTATGAGACAATAAAGTATATCCCATTATTTATAGGTGACACCTGGAAGAAGGATGGTATCAATACTTGTAGAAAATGTAGATATTTCTATATTGAAGAAACTGATATAACATGTATTGAAATTGGGAAAATTATGGAAATATCAAGGGAACTTAATCAGGTTATAAAGAAATAACTTTTAATGGATCATCCTATTCCATAGAGAGAATATCTTATGCTGGATCACATTATATGACATAATCATCATTGTTTATTAGGACTACTAATACAATTATAACTGAGAAATATACTAATTCCCTAGAGAATATATTTATAGATTTTAAATGTAGTGGAATGGAAAAGGTAACACTTTTTGTCTATTGTCTCAAAGGTGATACTGACTAATGGTGGTCATTGATTCATAATACTAGGGAGGAAGAAGAAATAGAACTCATGGAACTTATAACTTTTAAGGATACATTATTTGATAAGTACTTCCCTTGTGGTCAATAAATTGAGATAAAGATAAATTTTCGTAGTTTAAATCAAAAGGAAGAATTGAGTGTTGTAGATTATGAATCCACATTTATAATATTATCTAGGTATACTACAGATTACATACACAACAAGGAGTGCAAGATTAATCAATTTTGATGATTTTCTTAAGAAAAGTATACAAAGGGCAAGGGACTCCAATTTTTTTCAGAATATGATGAAATAGTTTTAGGTTCCACCAAGACTGATAAGGAATTCTATAGAATCAATATATTCAGTGGAAACCAAGATAAGAAGAGGATATCTAAGCACCATGAAAAATGCAATTAATCAAAAAAGAAGAATAAGTTTGAGCGATTTCCATCTTGTGAAAACTATGGGAAAAAACATAGAGAAATGTTTGAAGGTATTGGGAGTTTGTTACAAGTGCATAAATAGGGGTCACCAGGATCATCAATGTGAGAGGAAGAAACAAATAGATAATTTTTTTGTGCTAAAATATTAATGAAATGCGGAACTACTTATGTGAACATCCAATGCGTTAAGAAAATCTACCACATATGTGGACAAGGGGAAATATCCATATTTATATAATTACTAAAACAGAGGTAGATGTACCAAATGAGGTGGTTTAAGGTACATTAATACTATATTCATCTCTATACAATAAATTATTTCATTCTCTATCATCACACTCTTTTATATCTACCCAGTTTTTTAATAAAATTAGACATTTACCTTTGGATTTTATAAAAGTGTTTTCAATCAAAACACTTAAGGAAAGTATCATTGCAAAACAAATATGTATCGGGTAGTCCCAATTATGACTCATAAACATGAATTACTTTCTAACCCCATTATAATACCTATGGTTTACATTTATATATCTTCTGGTATGGAATGCATCTCAAAATATAAATAAAATATTTATTTATAGAGGAAGGAAAGGATGATTTGTGAGGAAGATTTATAATCCCTCATCATTATAGAGAAATCTACCTCATTGGATTATTATATAGATCTATCCGCAGTAGATATACTAAATGAAATTCATAGGGAAGAAGATTAAACATCATCTAGTGATGATGAAGGTAATATTCAAAATGAGGGTATAACTATTGGGCAAGAATACATTGATGTATTTCTTAATGAATTACCTATACATAACTCAGATCTTGAAGTTGAATTCTCTATTGATTTAATCCCTAATGAAAGGCCAATATCAATGTATCCATATTGAATGAACACATTATAATTAGTGGAGTTTAAGAAACATCTACATGATTTGGGTAATAAGGTATTTATTTTCCATAGTGTTTCACCATGGGGAGCCCATATCCTCTTTGTTAAGGATAAATATAGATCTATGAGTTATGTATTGATTATAGGGAAATAAATTCTTTTACAATAATGAATAAGTATCTTGTTCATTGCACTGATGATCTTTTTGATCAACTTCTTAGAGCCCCATATTTTTCAAATATTTATCTTCATTCTGGATATCACTATTTTGGAGTGAAGAATTAACACATTTTGATGAAATATTTTCATATGAGGAATCAACATTACGAGTTTATAGTAATAATATTTCGATTGACTATTTCACCCTCTACTTATATAGATATTATGAATAGGGTATTTAAGGAATATATTGATGATTTTATTAGGGTATTCATTGAAGATTTTTTGTTGTTTTCTTAAATCCACTATGACTATGAGAATCAATTTAAAATCATTCCTAACACTCATAAAGGGAATCAATATATGGGGAATTTAGTAAGTTTGATTTTTGGATTCAAGATGTTTATTTTGATGGCTATGTTTTCTCCATGGATGGAATATCAGTTTATTTTACATAGAAAAAGGATGTCAGATAATTTTCTACACAAACAAACATAATCGATGTATGTAGTTTCATTGGTTTTGTAGGTCACTATCAGTGATTCATTTATAATTTTTTTACGATCAGTTAACCAGTTAAATAAGACAACATATAATGGGGTTATTTTTTTTCGTACAAAGGACCAAAAAGTATTCTTTGATGAATTAAAGAAAAAATTATTCAATTCCCCAATTCTGATTCTACCATTTAGAAGTGATGGTTTTTTATATATAATGATCCATAAAATAAGGTACTTGATTTTATCCTGATAAAAAATAATAAATTTATGTTATATTCATAAAGAAAATTGATGACTCACGAAAAGAACTATTCAACCCATGATCTTGAGTTAGTAGCTATAAAATATTCTTTGAAAATATGGAGTAATTATATCTGTGGTGAAAGATATGAGATATAAATGGATCACAAAATCATAAAATACATCTTATCATAGAAATAGATCACCATGAGACAATGGTGATTTCTTGATCTACTAAAGGATTTTGATTTCTGAATATACTACCACTCGAGGAACGAAAATAATGTCACAGATGAATTGAGTAATAAGGATGATGGAGTTCAAACCAAAATAATGATTTAGATGGATCCTATGTTCATGGATATAGTAAATATGGATATGGAAATTTCTATGGAATATGATTCAACATTAATTTTTATAATGGTTTTAAAACAATATTAATTAATTAGGATACAAAATAATCATTCTGATGATGAGAACTACCAAATGAAAATTATAGCTTTGAATAAGGAACAATTATCAGACATTGTTTGTGAAAATGTTATTAAAATATTTGGAAAGAGTATATGTCTTCCATCTATACCTAATCTAAAAAATTAATTGTTAGAATATGACCGTATATAAAATTTATCTATACACCCTAAAATAACAAAGATATATAGATAATTGAAGTAAAATTTTTCATGGGACAAAATGAAGAAGAAAATAGCTGATTATGTGTCTAGATATTTTTTTTCCACAAGTGAAAGCTATGAGGTATCATCCTAAAAAAGTCCCATAACCTCTTCTTATTCTTGTGCGGAAATGAGATTAAATTACTATGGACTTTTCTATAGGACTACCAAAGGATCAATGAAATAATTATAAAATATGGGTTATCGTTGATCACCTAACCAAATATGAACATTTCCTTACTATAAGGGAAGACATGCCTCTTGAGCACCTATAAAGGCTCGATAATAATAAAGTTTTAAGACTTCATGGTGAACATCAATCAATTGTTTCTGATCGAGATCCCAACATTACATTGAAATTATGGGAAATTCTTCATACTGATATTAACATTGAGGTTCATGTGAGTACTTTGTACCATCTGAAAACTGATGGAAAATCTGAAAGAGAAATTAAAACAATGGAAGACATATTGAGATCATGCTCACTCACATTTAAAGGTATGTGGGATAGGTACATACCTTCTGTAGAGTTTTTTTATAATAATTATTTCCATCCAAGTATTTAAATGATGTCATATGAAGAACTATATGAAAAAAGGTGTCGTACTCCAACTTGTTGTAATGATTTTGGTGAAAGGAAACTCAATGAACTGAAATTTTTTGAAGAGACAAAGAAAAAGGTAAAGGCTATTCCAGATCATATTAAAGAATCTAACATAAGGAAAAAAATTTATTGTTATAATTAGAGGAATTATTTAGATTTCCAGGTGGGAGATCATGTTTTATTGAATGTATCTCCATGGAAGGATGTTATAAGGTTTGATAAGAAAGGGAAAATGAGTCCCAGATACATTTATTCCTTTGAAATTCTTGATATAATTGAGTTTTTCTTATTTTTCATCTATACCACAAAATATCTCAAAGGTGAACGATGTTTTCCATATTACTATTCTAAGGAAGTACATGCCAGACCCAACACATTTTCTTATCTCAAATTAAATGGTTTTGGAACTCAGCCTTTCATACTATGAGGTACTAATCCTGATTCTTCATAATATAGAGAAAGTATTGATGACTCAAATGACTTTTTTGGTAACGGTACTCTGGATAAATCACAAAATGGAAGAAGAAACATTGGAGTGAGAGGATTCTATGAAGGAGAGCTAACCAAATCATTTTAAAAGGCAATAACCATAGAATTTAGAGGAATAAATTCTTGTAGGAGGGAAGAATATATCACCCTAATACATTACCATATTTTCATCTTATAGTAAATTTAATTTTTTCTATATCTTATATAACATACAATAGTGAGTTAGTTTACAATGCACACAACACATGATATAAAAAAACCACTAATTAGTCACTTTTTCGACTATAAATTAAATTATAAAACGATCATAGAATTTTTATAGTAAATTTATATTTTATATGTCCAATAAAATATTTTTTCATTCATACAATTTATTTGATATGCACAAGATAATACTGAACATAATTTTACACATAAAAACGCATATTTTTATAAGTAGTTTTACCACCTTTTAATGGAAAACCTATTTTAAATATAAATCTTGAAACTATAATAAATATAATATGAAAAAACAAAATTATATTTTGTAATCTAGACATAAAATTTATATTAGGGAGAATTTTCAGTATTTTTCTGTGAGGTTTTATTTTTCCATAAATAGTAAAAAAATATTAAATTTTAATTAAATTTTAATTATTTTTTATTTATAAGTTTATATTAAATTTTTGATTAGTTTTAAATATTAATTAGATAAATTTTACATATATTAAATAAATATATATTTTTTTAATCAATTTCACTTTTAAATTGGATATAAAAACCAAAAAATCTTTTGAACGTTTTTACTTTAAAAACCCGCATTGCCATCTTGTATGTAGGATTAATTTAAAATTAATTTTAGAAACATATGTGATCTGAATTTGGAAAAATAAATTCCATATTTAGAATATTAATAATTTCTAATTTCTAATTAGGTTAAATAAGTTTTTTACCAAAAATTATAGTGAATGTGATTAAAATTAATTATATTGATTGAGAGAAAAAAACTTAATAAAATAATAACCCTTAATCAGAAGGCCCAAAACAACATAGAAACATGTAAAATATTCATTGTATGGATATATTTCATTCTATAATCCATTTTTTTCTAATTTATAATATTATTGTCTCCACTATAAATTATAAAATTGTGTGTGTAATTCCATTTTAAAAAATATAAAAGAATGCCACTCCTCCTCTACTATAAAAAGGAACTCACCGATCCCACTTATTAAAAAATCTCACACAATTTGGATAAAATAATATATGACCTAATAATCTCAAATGAAAATCCTATAACCCTATAGGAATCTATTTTTGTATAAATATGACTAAGAATACCTTTTGTGCAAACAAAAAAGAGTTACTTGGAGAAGATGTAACATTTATCGACAAGAATTTTTTTACTTTGTTTCCTTCTCCACTCCTTTAATTTAATTTTATATATTAACTATATAATCACATAATTATATTTAATATAATGATATGTCTCCATGTTAAGGGTTATACCTACACCTATACACACATCCGTCAAATGTGTAATGAACTTATCGTTTGTACGTTGAACTACCGCCTCATGAAACGACGATGTTCATTTTTCCTTTACCACCTATCATGGTTGAGAAATATGATGGACACCCTATTTTTATATGATATATGATATATTTTTTTATTAATACTTCAATAATTTTTACAAGACACATACCTTAGTTCTTTTCATTTTGTGAGAATATGATAACTTTATTTGTGAAAGTGTGGACTACCACCTCCTCAAAGTGATGTGATTCGTTCATGATATACATGGAATTAATTATGGAAGGTATTAATAACAATATGTAACATATATGTTATAAGTATGATACTTTATTTATAATATACATATATATACCATTTAGTTTTCAATATACTAATTATGAAAAATGAAATGAAATTAGCGTTCATGCATATATATGACCTACCGTCTCCATGAACGATGCATTTCATTTCCTATGTCCAAATTTTACGGATTATTATAAATAAATATATATTGAATATATATGATATTTACAACATGTTTTACATTATAGAGATTATTAAATAAAGATTTAATTAATATGAACAACATATAAAATGTTAAAACATACACACCAAACTTGAAAAAGAACACAAGAAAAGAGTAAAAATAATAAAATATTATTAAAAAATAGGTAACATGATACTATAATAAGATAATTTATGATATCATAAACATTAATATGATTTTTAATAAGTTATTATTATTATTAAAACCATTATAAAAGAGTTTAAAGTATGTTGAGACAAAAATTAAATGCAAGGTAAGACATCTTGTCTCAATTTATATTCCATTGAGAATTATTTGTTGTTAGAAATTGATTATATTTTATGTGTTGTATATAATAAAACATCTTATTTTAATATAATGATTAAATCACACAATTTCTTAAGTTTCACTTTGAATTATCTTACCCAAGTGGGTTTTCATGAAAATTACAACGTGATAAAAGTTAACATTACAATCTCATTTTATTTTGTGATTGTTAACATTATCTTGAAACAATAACTTTATTGAGATCATTATTTAATGAAAATTTTCCTAAATATCCTCATTCTTGAGTGATGGATATTACTATTTCCTAAACCTTATAACATTTTTACAAGGGTTGTTTTCTTTTATAGTTATTTTATTTTCTTGGGAAATATTGATAAATATATGTTCTTTATTTAGTATGGATATTTGATAAAGAATATGGTTTATTAATTAAATAGATTACTCAATATAATGACTAATTTATACATTTAGTGAAAGTTTGGGCCAAAAATTTATATATCCCCATGATGCATTGATACATTCTCATGATAAAGATAAGTTGTCCAATTTAAACAGGTTTCTACCCATATTTTTAACTATATTGTGAAGAGTCACTACAATATAGGTTTCCATGTTCCATAGACATGACATCCAATAATTAAGAATTTATTTTATATATGTTTAATTTATTATTGTTATTATCCAAGTTATTTTAACATGATAAAATATATGGATGCATTTCATTCTCATTTTATTGACTAAATGAAATGTGTTTTAGTTATTTACCTTTCCATTTTTATTAAGCCTTATCAAATTATTATAATGGAATGGATTCTTAGTTATTTACCTTCACATGTTAATTTATTCTCATTGATTCGTCATTTCTTCCATTTTATATAACGTTATAGAGAATTTGATCTCACAATTAATATGTTTATTTTCCCTAGGATATGAAGGAAAATACATTGAATGATTTTCAAGGATGCTATGATTTTATTTATGTTAATTTTTATTTCCATTTCCCAATGTATTATGGGTAACTTGTTTTTAATTTTGTTTTACAGAACTGATAAACTAATCGATCCATAAGGATTTGAACCATTTATCTATTCCAATGTAATAAAATAATTCACCATCCCAACTTATAGGGTTAGGGTGTTACTATAAAATTATTAATGGTTTTAAAGGGTTCTCCACGAGTTCGTAGAACATCCAAGTTGATTTGGGTTATTTATAAGGAAAGTTGTGTTTTTTAGTCTTCTAGAAGAATATGTGCTTTGTAATGTGAATACCCGATGTGTAATATCTATAAAGAATTTGTATTGAACCATGTAAACAACATGAAGGGTGTACATGTCGTGTATTGGTTATATTCCTTATAATGTTAAAAGATTGATTATTAGTAAAAAGTGTGCTAGCATTTTTTTTCATATCTGAGACCTGAGTATTACATGACATATAAATGGATTAAACACCTTGTAAATGTCATAGAAAATGATTTTAGGATTATTATTTGCTGATATATTATTAATTATTCCAAATTTATCTACCCAATCATTTTAGAGATGTTATCTAATTATTTTGGGAGCCTCTATTCATTCTGGATTGATTCACTCGATGATTGATCACCATTGCAGTAGGATTTAATTTCTCCGCATGATTAATCCATTACACTTCTTCATTGGCTTTGATATCTGTTATTACATTTCATTTTTCTATTATTTTATTTGATCAATATTGATTTTTCTTCCGGTATATATCTGGAGTTTTTGTGAGATATTATTCAAAGGATCGTATCATTATTGATTATGGTGTGGTGGGTGTGCATTCTTGAGGTATGTGTTATTTCATCCTCTCTACCATCTAATTTTTTAAAATATAATAAATATTTGATGTATAGATTGACTCTGGGGTATCTTTTTTCATTATTGGTTTATTCCTATTAGTGAGTTTTTTTGTAGGCATGCACAACCCATGTCTTGAAGTAGGTGTTTTTGCCTCTAGAATGTGTTGGTGAATGAATTTCACTGGTTATTTTATAATTTTTTTTATAAATTAAATTTCATCATTGACTGATTGGATTTGTGTGTATGGAACATGGATATAAAATATGATTTCCCCTTTTTTTTGTAATTAGGAAAGGGGTTTCAAAGCATTGTGAAATAGTTTTATGAAAAAGATTTCAAGTCATGATTTTATGAAAACATATTGATGAATTGAATTGGAAATTAGTGCACATGGAATTCCTTGGGTACTTAGGTGGATGATATAGTAATAGGTATCATCCACTATCAGGGGGTTTTCTCATTGGGTTTTCCTATGATCCTTACGTCTGTTATTCTAGGGACTTATTAGACCAGTCAGGGGTTCACTTTATGGGACGTTCCTATACTCTTTAGACTCGATACATATATCTAGTGCCTCTATGTGTATCAAATTTTCTATATTAGGTACATTTTTCTTAGATATTCTCACCCTGTGTGATGCTTGGTGAGATGTTACCTCTAATTTTGGATGATTTGGGCTATTTTGGTTTGTTCAATTTTTATTGTAATAACATTGAATTAATATTAGATATGATACATAACTTTTTGATTCGATATATTTTTTTTGATATATGTATATGAAATTCATTGAAACCGATTTACCTACTTTATTTAGAAATATAGAAAAAGGGGAAATTCATCTGTTTTTTATGCTTTTGATAAAAAATGT
Source organism: Viscum album (assembly GCA_963277665.1). Taxonomy (NCBI): domain Eukaryota; kingdom Viridiplantae; phylum Streptophyta; class Magnoliopsida; order Santalales; family Viscaceae; genus Viscum; species Viscum album. Next base: position 299,030,079 of record OY728138.1, read on the forward strand.
TAAACTGTTATCATGCCTTATTTTATTTAAAGTCAAATATTCTTGGATTATTGTTCATAGACTTGAAATAGAATACCTGGGTAAGACCCTACTAAGCCTGTTAGATCAAACCCTGTATACCCCTTCAACAATGTGTTGATTAGTTAATATCATAAGAATTAATTAAGGGAAAAGAACCACAGGGAAGCAGTGAGGTTTTCTATTATCTGGGTTTTGGTTTACAGGTGGTGTGATGGTAAGAGTTTTCCCACACTATCATAATGAACTATTATAGTAGATTTTTTGGTTTTTTTGGTACTTTTTAGGTGAAAATGTCTCTGAGAGACTGTTTTTTCTACCCTTTTACATGTATCTCTTCTGTTTTTCATTATATATTATGGAATATATTTATATATTCCATTTTTTCTCTCTATTTTGTTTGTATATTCCATGTATTTTCAATTATGGATGGGTGAAATATTTACCTTATGTTTTTTTGATTCTTGTGTGCGAGTAAACAACCTATGGGGATTTAGAATACCCATAGGGTATTTATTAGATTGGGTCGGGTTCCAATATTGATAGGTTATCTATGTTGGTTCATTAAAAAGAATAAGATAAAAATATGGGTATGAGAAAATAACATAATGAAATCATACCCAATAGAATATAGACCACAAACAATGATTCGTAACATAAATCTATTTTCATAACCAAGGCATAGTTAATTTTTAAAGATTAATAAGAATTAAATAATGTCATACAATCGATCACATGAGTTTAAAATAAATTCTTGGATAAAATAAATATATAAATAATCCCATGGATAAAAATAACTAATATCATGGTGATGGATTCAATAATTATGTAAATCTAAATCATAATGTCAAGACCTCAACCAAAACATATTAAATAAATGGGTAAACATGCATTATATATTCGACATAGTTTCCTCCTGTGACATTTCAATGAACCTAAGGGATATGTAATTCTATATGAAACCTGTCACTTACTATATGATGGAAATGAATAACAATACATTATTTAATAAACTTATCATAGTAATCAATAAACATCCATATTGGAATAATAAAAATGTGGGATTCTAATATTCCCCCAACCTAATAAATGACCATAATATATCTATAGAGAGAATGTGTTTGGTATCATTAGATAATATCCCTACTGAAGAATAATAATCTTTGAAAGATGATTACATTGATTAAAAACACCATTTTATGAGGAACACCTTCAAATAGTACCACATGATAAGGGATCAAGAATTGAATCATTTTATTCCATAAAATCAATCTCCAAAATAGAAGTAGTATATACTAATTTAGGGATTAAATCATGGAACATTGATCCAAATTAATTAGAAATTTTATAGTTCTAGAAACAAGGAATTGAAATAATAAAAATATTTTTTAGAAAAAATTTCCTTATATTTGCATAAAGATAAAAAGTTATGATTCACATTCAAAATTCATTTTTTAAAAAGGTATCATGATTTTTTTAAAACACCACTTTAAAAGAAATTTGAATAATGGATACTCGAAAGAGGTATAATGGTTCTCTATAATAAATAAAGAGTGAATTATAAAATATTTGATCATGGAAGAAAACCCCTTTTTAATATTTTCTAATACCTTTATTGAAACACACATCGTGAAATAGATAATAAAAAATTCTTTTGAAAAGATGTAAAGAGAAGTCATAATACAACTTGAGGTAATACATATTTGGGATTATAAATAATAAGGGAGATTTTTTTTAGAATGGATGAACATGGACACGGTGGATAAACATCCATTATAGAGGATGATGATTATTCTCAATAATGTTGAATTTTTATGATGAAAGAAATCCATCAAAGAAGAATAATTGATGAAACAATCATTTAAAAAAGGGTCAATGAGAAATTTTTTTAAATTTACTGAAAGGATTGTGGATGTTTAATATAATTCAACCATATGGTATAATGTTTCCAAATTATAAGGATAAATTTCAAGAATAGTGACAGTAACTCAATGAATGGAAATCGAGTTAGCAAAACCCTTTCCACTTTAGTAACACTCGAATTGAAATCCATTAAAAATAATAACATGTGATTGATTTTTAAATAACATTATCTTATTTAAAGGTATGATTAAATTAATCCATAAGGTAATATATACACCACACAAAGTAAAATAATAGTATAATATAGAATATTCCATAATGAATGAAAATTGAGAAAAGAAACCCTTAGCATAACCATTGATTTTAGTGAAAGTAATTTAAACTATCTTATAATGAACATAACCATATTAATAAATTATTTAAATAACTTATTCATATATATTAACTTTTATAATATTTAATTATAATAATTTATTTTACCTTTATCAGTTAGTTATTTTTTATTCTCATTATCAGATGTCATTATTATTTTTGTTTCGAATGAGTATCAAAATGGTGATGTCATTACTTATTATTGGATACAAGGATAATAATTCATAGATTATTTAATTTACTAGAAAATATTTTCCCAAAAGATTTATAAATTTATAGTTTCATTCAAAGATATATTTAGTAATTATTTTGGATAATGAAATCGATGATGATATAGTTTCAGTAAATTCTAACGAACGAAAGGTGGTATAATAATTAATAAGTTAAATATTAATATATACATTATAGTAACAGAAAAACTGTTCACATAATAACAATATAATTATTCATTAATTATATTATTAGATCTATCCATGCAGGTTTGTGATGAAAAATGATGTATGTAGTCTCATGGAGGTGGAAGTTCTCATGTACAGACAGATAAAATTTTCATTTTCCATTGAATAAGAGGAATATTGAAAATAGTTTATATTATCAGAATAGTAATCATGTTATTGATATAATATTTATTCATTAAATACTCTTTAATAATCACCCATTTAAGTATGTTATCAAAATTTAATTATACCATCCAAGGAGGCTATAGTTCACATGTACACACATGCAATATTTTTTATTTTTTTAATACATTAGGGAGGAATAAATGATGGTTGTATCGAGAATATAATAAACTTTTAGTATGATAATGAAATTAAGGTATTTATATTAAATATTTTATAATATTTCATGAGGATTTAGGATGGGAAATATAAACAATAAAACACTAGGAAGTTGATAATACACACACAGATTATTTGAGTCTTCTCTGGAATAACTTATTGGGAATGGAGGGCCGATGACACATTATTTTACTCTAGGGATACCAAATGTGATAAGGGAATACAGTAGAGGAAGAAATATTTGGTATTTAATAATATTTTTAATAATATATGTGGATTGAAATTTGGGTAAGTTAGTACCTCATATAGGTGAAAAAGATGGAATTTTCCTTGGAATTAAATTGTAGTAGAGGGGAAAAGATGGAATCATATTGGAGCTAGGTGAGTTAGGTGAGTAAATGTTAGTGAGACATGTAGGTATGAATATAAAAAATTACAAATGTAGTATATAACTTTATTATAGAAAATAAATTTTATAAAATTATAACCAATTAATTTCACTCATTTTTACCATTATTAACCATGATGAAATAATTTCTATGGTAATTATTTACCCGTATTAACCTTCATTTCTACCCTTATTAGGAAAGTTTCATATCAATTACAAATCAAATGGATTTTAATATATATATATATATATCTATATATATACATATAAATAAAAAATTATATTCATCATTTAAAATTTATGAATTTAATATATTTATAAAAAATTACATTACACTTAAAAACAATTATCTAAAATTAATCCATTTACCATTAATGTGGTAATAAAATTTTAACCTATGATACTTTTTTTTGTGCAAAAATATTAATTTCCCATTATTACCTATTTTGAATAAGATAATTCATAATTTTATATCCATTTTATTAGAATATATTTGTAGAGTCGATAAAATTTAATTTTAATATAAACATACATAATGACAAAAAACACCTTTTTTTGGTAAAATACATTTTAATAATAATTTTTTTTTATTAGTTAGTTACCTATATTAATTGAAATTTATCAATAAATTTATATTAAAATATCCTTTATTTTTTCTATATATATATATCATTACACAATTGATTTTATGTTTACTTTCAAATTCAACGGCTACATTATAACTATCACGTTTAATAAAGACAATTTTATCTTAGTAAAATATATCTAGGTACATCTGTATAGGTGATTCATTTGAAAAAAGTATAATAACATTAATGAATTATAATTTCTTTGATTTCATAGTATTTTCTTTAGATAATAACTATTTTATTTTTTGAAAAATACCTAAGGGTTCATACTTGATAAATATGGAACCATGGTATGTGAATTTGAGAAATATTACAAGGGATTATTTATAAATGAAATATATTCATTATTACGATTTCTTGGTGGTACATTATCCACACAATGTTCTATATTGGTATCCCATAAAACATTTATATTGGGTTGGTGGTGTGTTTTACACCTATATATAATAAGATGGTGCTGCCTCATCTACCCTATGATGTTATATCAGTGGTGCATAATTGACTAGAATAGTTGGATTGGTGGTATATAATCTTCTTTTAGATTGTAGATAGTGGCACTATAGGCTTCGTATTGGTGGTATACCATACAAAAATATAAGTAGTTATAGTGATTTACCATTGAAACATGTACAGGTACTATTTGTATATCATCTAGAAATGTATTTTGTATCTATGGTGCCTCATCCATCGAGAGAGCAGTTATAATGGTACATTGACTACTAAGAAACCAATAATAAATGGTGCATCATCCACCCATGGAGTTGATTCTGGAGGTGCATCTACTACCCATGGTGTAATGTATTAGTGGTTTTTGGACTAACTAATATGTATTATAGTGGTATATTTTCTACCAGAGGATGGGAGGTGGTGGTAGATTTTCCACCTAGGATTGGTAGTGCCTCATTAACTGAGTGATGTCTCTTTCTCAATTGATAGAAAATTGGTGATGGATCATTAACCTAGATATATTATGATGGTAATGAATCATTAAACAATAATATTTGATGGTTATATCTCATTCATATTGACTATGACATTATAAGTGACATATCATTCATCTACTAGGTGCATTCAAACTATGTGTATATCATCCCATTCTGAAAATGCTGGAAGCTTGTATGGTCACATGTTGTTTGGATATTGATAAATACATTGGGTATGAGGTTATTTATCATTTTATTTACCATAATTCATTATTTATCATACACAAATATTTATTAACATTCAAGTGATACTGTTGGTGGGGGTATACTGAGTTGTACCCACACCATGCTCTAATGTCCTGGTAGCCAATATAACTTTATGTATCATGACCCAGATAGGGGATGTGGTCCCAAAAAATTTGATTGATGAGTGGGGATATAGATTTTGTATAGGTAGATGCCAATAATTAGGGTGAATATTTGGATATATCCCTTACTTTGGTTTAATTTTGGAGCTTATTGTATATGATCTTCCAATAAGAGATCATGTTTAAACTGTATGACTTTTATGACATATATGGATTATCATTTTGATATAATATAACATTGATATTTACTATTATATTAAAATTTTATCTTATATCTATTTATTATACTACTATTTTATTTTAATTTTATTTTTTTATTCTTCTATGTTTTAAAGAAATATTTATAAAAGGGGATGGTCTCCCCATAAATTTATGTCATCTCCACTACTATTAAGTAGAATCTGAAGTTTGGGGATTCACACATGAGGCGTGTGGTGATCCTTTTTGTTCATGGTGGAGGTGAAAAAGATTCGAACGAAATAAAAAGTAGTATCAAACCCTTTTTGGTTTTCCTTACTATTTTGGTTATAGGTGAAATGTAAAAGAGAATTGTTAGAGATTGATAAGAATATGGTTTCTACGAGTAAAAAACCTTTATTGGAGGGAATTCTAATTCATTATGGATAAGATTATTACTCATTGTTTTCTCTTAAATTCTATGGTCTCTTCTTTCATATATTTTTTATTATTATAATGATTAATGGTTTATTTATTTTTTCTCATGGTCTTGGATAGTAATAAAGTCTGAATTCATGCTACATTCTTTGAACATAAGGATCAAATGACATTTGTATGAATTATTTACGTTTATATTCTAGATATATATAGTGTTATGTTACTTCAAGTGTTATAAAAAACATTATTTAATTTTACTATCTAACATTATGGTGGAACTCTAATTGACCAATCTATAATTACTAACTACTAATGTTTGAATACTATGAAAGTTTTTTAATCCTCTATGAGATTCTATATGACTTGATAATTGTTCGGTTAGGTTAGTATGAAACCAATGTGTTGTAATATTGTATCCTATAGTGTAAATTTAGGGTGGAGTGGTTTGTGCTTATCATTACTTACCAAAAATTGTGATATTGATATATATGATAAAAATTTATTATGAGTAATGAACATTTCATTATAGAGGAATGATAATATAGTGATGTCCATCGATTTCTAGGAGGGAAAAGAGGAGCATTCTATTTTAGAAGAGGATCCAGAGACTCTTACTATTGTTGTTTCTATTATTGATCAACATCACAAAGAGAGTCTACTTCAATTCTACTATTTATAAGGTATGAGGTGTCTAGGGTTGAGCTTACATTATCATACATGATTGATGACTACTAGTTGTAGAATCCACCACTCTCTATTTTTGAATTTGGAAACCTAGTTTTGGAGTTATTGATACAGTATACGACGACCAAATTCAATAAACATGATATATTCCATGATATATAGTTGATAATTTCCTCCAATATGATTTAAGGACCATTAAAGTGGTGGTGGGACATTCAGGCCTAGGTTGAAAAAATATGGTGATGTCATGGAAGGTTCCCCGATCCAGTTATTTTAAAAAATTTATCCTATAGACATTGAAGGCTAACAAATCCATGGAGATCATACATATTATTTTAGGGTTATATCAGTGAAATATTATGATGCATGATTTATTGATCTACTTTGGTTTTCACCTACACTAGTGGGTGATAAGACTTATAGGGTTAGGAATCTTGAGAATGACCTAAGGAACATTATTTAGTCCCTAATGAATATATACCATTTGAAATCCATATCAATGGTTTGGAATTAGACTCTAATTATAGAGAAGAAGTAGAATGAGGGTAGATCATGTAGTCAATATGACTCTTCTACTGGGGATGTTGTTAATCAAGATAAAAAATGTATAGTATTGAGGATTTTATCTTAGGTGGAGACTTATGGGATATTAGGAGTAGGGCTTAGTCACTTCCTTTGATGGAGATGGACTTGGTTTACTATTTTTTGTGTGATCACTAAAAACATATCTGGCATGATTATGGAAAATAACCAATGGAGTGATTCTCCTATTAGGAGATGGAAAACATATAGATGTATTGTTTTATAACACCATGTTGGAATAAAGGTAGTGAATCTAGTAAGACTTAGGGTTTAGGGGAGTCCCATAGTGAACCAATGGTTTGGAAGTTGGATACCCTCTATATAACAACCCCTCTATTTATTTCATATTTAAACATAATTTATTACATAAAATTTCGATTAATAAAACTCATAATATTGAGAGGTCTACTATATTTTGGGTTTAATAACATTACATAACAACTTAAAACATGAAATACAACAACATCTTTATTGAAAACATCTTTGACATAACCAAAACATTCCATCAAAATTAACACTGCACGGGATAACATAAAGACATACATAAGAATGGTGTGATCTATAAAGCCCATTAATGTAATAAAAATGGAATAACATGAGGATAATAATAAATTTTATACAAGGCATATCCATGAGGCTTAAATAAATATAAATAATAAGGCATTATATAGCATGATAATCATAACGTGGAAATGTGGTAACAACTAAAAACGCTTCATCATAAACATAAGTCCAAGCTAAATCGCCAAGACTTCATGGTGGAAAAGGGTCCCATAAAGGAATTAGGTAAACCCCTATCCCAAAAAGATGTATCATGATACAAAATATTACACAATGCATTGGAAATCTATCAGGGATCACCCTTTATAAACATTTCAATCTCATGCATAAGTGTGCCACATAGATCTTATAACATGGATTCATTCAAAATCATAACTTTATTACATGATATAGAAATATGGAATAAATATAGGTAAGTCCCCAATCAACATTATTATGTTCATAAAGGTGAATAACTATAATAGAGAAATATGTACAGTATTCACTACACAATTATTTTGGCATGGTTAATCATGGTGAGATTTCGGTAGTATAATGACATCATATAGAAATTCATAATATGTGTTTACAAAATAGAAATGGTCTAAAATCACATAGAAATGGAATGGGATGAAATATAAATATTTAATAACATATCCCAACATAATAAAAATATAATTATAAGTCATAACATAGATGGGATGCTGGAGAAATGAGATGGGTGGAAGATCACTTATAAAATTTTGACATAGTAACTGGTGGGATTAAGGGATAATAGTGGGATTAATTAGAGTGAAAGGAATATACCATAATTTATACATAAAATTTAATATAAGGGGATCATGGAACATTATATCAAAACACATGAAAATTGAATTTATGAAGCATAATATAAAATAATTACTTGAGTAGAAATGTGAAGAGATAAATCCCATACGGAATTTCGGCATAGTAATAGATTAGGTAAGGGTGAAAATGAGGTATTATAAATGACTCATAATATAAATAACATCAATTTTATAGTAATGTAATTATTAAAAATGAATGTAAATACACACAACCAAAATTAAAAGAACTAATCCCAAATAAGGTGATGGAGTTCAATGGTGACGAGAGAAATTCCTTACATGGATGTGTGACTCCAAAGTCCTAATAGATGATTCTTGGGAACATGGGGGAACCTTGGGAGGGCTTTATAGAGCTTATAGTAGAGTATAGAAGACCTTAAAATAGTTTTAGTGAAGTGAAATGGTATATTGGAGTGTTTTATATCGGAAAGGAGGATAATTTATTTATTAAATGTGTTTTGGATAATTCATAATAAAATATTAAAAACCAAAAACCATCCCATGGGGTTTTCCTATAGTTCCTGGAAAACAAGAGTAAATAAACTTTTTATAAGTTAAAGGAACTAACATTTTAAAAGAACTCCATTTCGGATGTGGAGGTGATTCACACTCTCAAGGAAATGATTTTAAAATCATAACATATATTATAAGACTTGGAAGATTCACTATGGATTTTTAAAATAAACTAAAAAGTTATTTATTTTAAAGGAAAAAATATATTTGGAAAATTATACCCTTTTAAGTATTTATTACATGAATATTTTTCCATTATTATTTCATAAAACACAACGTATATTTATACAGTATTTAATTTTTATCCAAAATTTTGACTCTCTTAGAAAATTATAAAAAATAACCATTGGATAATTTTAATATCCTGATTCGAAAAATAATTTTCATTTTATCTAAATAATTTTATAAATATGTGAATTTTTACTTTTAAAATAGAAAACAATATTTATTGAAAATTGACTAGTTTTGATAAAAACCGTTTTTAAATAAAAATAATATTTACTTTTCACTTCATAAAAATTATATGATAATTTATATTTAATAAAATTTATTTAATAATAATATTTTATTAAAATATTATTTGTTTCAAAAATACATTAATTCATCAAAATTGATTTCCTGAATTGAATTTTAATACTAACCAAATTACTACTTCTCCTTTAAAAATCATTTATAGAGTAACAATAAAAGAAGGAAAAATATGTTAATTATTTGATAAAAAATAATGTAAATAATATTATTTCCAATATCATGATACATATCCCTTTATTACACTAGTATATTCCCTATGAGTAAGGTGTATGATGGTGGGGAATCCATGGGTCCGTTGGATGAACATGGTTTTGTTCATGATCTCGATGAGTTGGGACTTCTCCTATAAACTGTTTCGCTAATGATTAAATTTTTGGATCTCATATTGGGCTTGTTATAGGGCAATTCATAGAAATGAAATCTCCCTAAGAAGCTCCAATAAATTGGCTTCATAGGTTACAATCCTACTGAATGATGTCATCACTTCTGTGTTCTGTGATAAAAGGATTTTTTAAAACCCATTTTTTATACTATTCATGTGATCACTCTTCAACTGATATATTATCCATGGTAAAGATACTTAATTTTCATTTAAAAATCAATTAGATATAATAAAAGTCGTTCATGTGTCTTCTATAACCATAAGAAAAGGAATTTTATACATAATTTGTTGGGTCATTACAAGCTTCCCCCCTTATGAAATTTCACCCTCGAAATTTACATTTTCCAACAGTAAAATAGGTAAGGGTAACTCTACCTCATCACCTCATATAGTTCCAACTTTTTATCACAAAACATGTGGACTCACCAGGAAACTTTGATGATAGGCATTGTATTATTACATAGGAAAGGTCATTCTCTAGTGGTACCACCTCTAGATTGAGTACATGTGATGGGTTCAGTATGTACTTTCTTAATAGGGGAACATGGAATACATCTTGTACTTGAGAGAGGTTCAGTGGGAGTGCTTGTCAATAGGACACTACATCAACGCGATCAAGGATCTCAAGAGGGACGATGTACATTGGAATAATATTTCACTTCTTCCCAAATCTCATCACATTCTTCCATGAAGATATATAGAGGAATACCATGTCTCCAACATCAAACTATAGGTCTCTTCGAAGATGGTCAGCATAGATCTTTTGTCATCTCTGAGCATATTTGATGTTTTGTTGGATTGTCTTAACCTTACAACCATTTTCTCAACCATTTTTCGACCTAGAAGATTTCATTCCCCAACATCATCACAACATGTCGGTGTTCTCCACCTCTTCATATAAAGGGATTCGTAGTGGTCAACTTGGATGCTTGAATGAAAACTATTATTGTAATAGAACTCCTCCAAATGAATATGTTTATCTCATTTTCCTTTTAAGTCCATCGAGAAAGATCTCAACATTTCATAAATGGATTGGATAGTCTTCTCAGATTTGTCATTATATTGAGGGTGATAATTCCAACTAAAATTTAACTCAGTGTTTAGAGCATGCTGGATAATTTTCCAAAACATTGATGTCAAAATTGGATCTTGATTTGACATAATCGATAGTGGTTCTCTTTGAAGCCTTCACACTTATTTGATGTATATCCATGAAAGTTGATCCAGTGAGGAATACTCTTGAATTATGATAAAGTTTTTAGTCTTTGTAAGGTGATCCACAAAAAACCAGATAGTATTGTTTCCCTTAGAAGTCTTCTGAAGTTCTATTACAAAGTATAGGGTTATGTTTTTCCATTTCTATATTGGTATGGGTAATGGTTTCATCATCCCAGTAGACTTCTTCCATTCCAACTTCACTTGATGACATTCTAGGAACTTTGATGTATATTTAGAGATCTCCTTCTTCATCTTATACCACCAATAGTGTTCTTAGAGATCTTGATACATCGTTGTGGTTCTTGGGTGAATAGAGAAATTTTAACAATGTGTATCATACAAAAGTTCATTCATTAACATAGGATTTTATAAAATACATATTCTTCACCCAAAGATCTCAATTCCTTATTCATTAACATTTATGTTTTATGATTTCTATTTTTTGTTAGTTTCCACTCTCTTCTGAATTCCCACATCAACTTTTTGAGAATACGTTATCCTTTAAAGAACAAATGGTTAAGAAATCATTTGTGAAATAGTTGATGGTGTTTCATTATTTATGATTCCCATTCCCATCTTATTCATGTATAAGAAAATCTTATCCTTATCAATTATAATCAATGATATAATTCATGGCTCCTTTCTACTTAGATAATACTCTACATTGTTCGCTTTCCTATGTTGGTAGTGGATTAGGTAGTCCTAATTCTTGATGCGATCTAACCATATTTGATGGATTATATTCAATTATTTCTGTGTGAATATATATTTGAGAATTTTGTGATCCATATATATTTCACACTACTCACAAAAGAGATAATTCTGCCTGATTTTTAATGCAATGATCACAACTGCAAGCTCCAGATCATGTGTAGGATTGTTTTGATCATGAATTTTCAAATTCCCGGAGGCATAATCAATGAATTTGTTATTTTTAATCAACACACATCCCAATCCCATCATTGAAACATTTCTGAAAATTACAAAATGTTTCCCACTTGTGGGTAGTGTGATCATAGGGGATGTGACAATCCTCCATTTCAACTCCATGAATATTTCATCACATAAATCATACTAAAAACATTTGACTCCATTCTTAGTTTTCTTAGTAAGAGGGTTTTAAAATTAGGATAAATTTATTACAAATCAGTGATAATATCCTGCTAACCCATGGAAGATATGTATATCTATCACGGATGTTGGTCTTGGCTATCCCTAAATTTCTTTTGTCTTGAAAGGATTCATAGATATCCAATTTCTCAGGATGATATTACCCAACGAGACTCATTTCAACCATAATTCACACTTTCTATACTTTTCATAGATCTTATCCTTTAGAAAGTTCTCCAACAAAATTCATATATGCTCCTTATTTTCCTCCTCGGTTTGGAGTATATTAGAATATCATCTATCCAGACTACTAAAAATTTGATAAGGTAATATATAAACAATATATTTATCAAGTCCATTAATATTTCTGGAGCATTATTGATTCCAAAAAGCATCACAAAGAACTCATAGTTCCCATACCTTGTACAAAATGAAATCTTGGAGATATCCTCCTTCTTCACCCTTACTTGGTAATATTCAAACCAAAGATACACCTTAGGGAATTATTGTGTTCCATGTATTTTACAGAAAAAGTTATCAATTTATGGAAAAGAATGCATATTCTTTATCATGATCTTATTGATCTCACAATAATTAATATAAAGGAACATTGACTGATCCTTATTCTTAATGAAGAGGACAAGTTCACCCCATGGTGAAGCACTTGGGCATATAAACCCTTTATCTAGATTCTTTTATAGTTGTTTGTTTAGATCTTTAATTTTCACAAAAACCATTCAATATGAATTACTGGATATTGTAAATTCCCTAGGTATATGTTTGATCGAAAATTTGACCTCTCTTCATGGAGGAAGACCAAACAGTTCTGTAGGAAATACATCATTTAATTATCTCACAGTATTCATGTCTTAAAAAATGTTTCATTCCATAGAATCAATAATTGGAGAAAGATACGCTTACTCATAGTATAATAATAACGATGATTTAGATGATAGTGATAAATAGGATTCATCCTCCTTGCACTTGTATAGAATCATGGGTTGATTCTCAATATGGAGAGTGATTTCCTTCACAAGGGAATTTATGTTGGCTCTATATAGGGAAAGCCAGTACATTCCCATAATTGCATCAAATTCAACAAAAGGAAAGTATGAAAAGATTATTTAGGAAGTTTAATCCACAAATTGTGATAAGGGAGGATTTGTATTCATGGGATGCAATAATTTCCCCATTTTCTATCTTAAATTACATCTTTACTTCCATTCATTGTTGTTGTGTTTGAATAGTTCTACTAAACTTTCGTGATATAAAGGAATGAGTAGATCTTTGGATGATATCCCAACCTTTAACTATTGTATTATGGTTATAATTTATATAATATAGTATTAGGGATGAGTACTTTTAAACTATAAAATACATGAAGGGAAATCCAACAACATTAAAGTGATAACATACATTTTTCTCCTTAACTTATGAATCTCTTGGCTTCAATCTATATTATCCATGATCTAATTCTTAACATATATTATTATGAGAATTTATCTATTCCCTTAAAAATGGTTAGTAATTAGATTTTGAATTTATCGAAGAATATACCCTAGGAGTGTCAAACCAGGTGTGTAGTAAGACCCCTTATCATGTACCAGGTTACCCAAAGTCAAGCTCGAAACACCTTATTAGAGTTGTTACTCCGAGGTACATATGTTCTAAAACCATTTCCATTTTTAGTATCCAAACATGGATTTACTTTCACGATAAAACAATTTTTCCATACTAAAAAAAATTTAGGAATGTTCTCTTACTCTCAATATTATCCTTAAGGGTTTTCACTAGGGTTTTCTAATCCTAATCCAAAAAACAACTAAACATATCATATGATACAAAATATAACAACCCTTCTATTTATTTGATATTTAAACATGATTTATTAAGTAAACTTTAACATAATATAACTCATAATATTGATAGGTCTAGTGTATTTGGGGTTTAGGAACATTACATAACAAATTAAAATATGAAATACAACAAAATCTTTATTAAAAACTTCTTTGACGTGACCACAACATTCCTTCATAATTAACGTTGCATGGGATAACCTAAGGACATGCATAAAAAATGAGTGATCTATAAAGACTAGTAAGGGAACACACATGGAATAATATGAGTATAATAATACATGTTAGATACTGAATATCAATGAGGCATAAAGTAACATTAAAAATAAGGCATGATTTAGCATGAGAATCATAACATGGAAATGTGGAAACAGCTTAAAAACTGCACCATAAACATAAGTCCAAGCTAAACTACCAAGAATTCATGTTGTAAAAAATTACCATAAACGAATATGGAAAAACCCTACCCCAAAATGACGTATCATGGCATTAAATATTATCCAATTAATTTTTTGACTATATAGGAACACCCAACATAAATATTTAAATCTCATGCTTAAGTATGAAACACAGATTATATAAGATGGATTCATACAAAATCATAAAATTGTTTCAAGATTTTGAAATGTGGAATAAATACATGCAATTACCCAATAAATAGGTTTATGTGAATAAAGGTGAATAACCTAGATATGGAAATGGGTATGGTGTTCACTACAAAATTATTTTGGCAGGGTAAATCTTGGTGTAATTTTAATAACATAACAATATAATATAGAAATTCATAAAATTGGTTGATGAGAGAGAAGGGGGTCTCCTACCCCGTATAAATTAAATGGAATGTAAGGGGAATATTTATGAACATATCCTAATATAGGGACACAGATATTATAAGACATAAAATAGAATAGATTATTAATAATGGGGAAGGGTGGAAGATCCCTTATAGAATTTCAACATAATAACAGGTGTGATTAAAGGATCATATGGGGATTAATGAGAGTGAAAGGAATATCCCATAATTTATACATGAAATGGATAGTAATTGTTTCATTGAAAATAATATCCCAAAATATGATAATATAATTTAAGAACAATAATATAAAAGAAGTTCTTCAATGGAAATGTGAAAAGGGAAATCCCACTATTGGAATTTTACCCTTTACTAATGGTTGAGAACTATTGGTAAAGGCCGGGAAACTGTTGGTATATTATATACCAATTGTTTCCCAAACCTTGGCCAAGTAATTTATGGGTATAGGTTTATACCAACGGTTCTGTGTGAACCGTTGGTATATGTGTTAAGGTAAGAGATATACCAATGGGTTGTGAAACTGTTGGTATATGTTTCCCTTATACCAACGGTTTAGAACCGCTGGTATATAGTGTACAATATACATCCAAATAATATACCAATAGTTTTGAAAACCATTGGTAGAAGATTATATCAATGGTTGTAACAGAACCGTTTGTATAATATATATAAAAAGGCTATACAAATAGTTTTCAAAACTGTTGGTATACGTATGTTGCAACTCCATAATATCCAGCAGCCACCTCCAACCTGCAACTCTCCATGACCTACAAGAACACATACATCCAGAATCAAAAAGCCTACATGGGATGTTTAAAATTCATCTAGAATTCAGAAATACAGAAATTTTAAATTCATTCCTCACTCAAACCACAACACAATAGAAAAATCCAAAATCCAATACATCCACAATCTAATACATCCAGAATTGAAATTCAATAACACCCATAACACCAATACAAAATTAAAATCCAATACATATAGAATCCAATACACATAACAATATTTAAAATTTAGAATTCATTACCAATACATCCAGAATCCAATACATCCAGAATTAAAAAAATTAGAATTGAAAAGAAATAACACCCATAACAGTATTAAAAATTTATAATTCACTCCCCACCCAAACCACAAAACCAATACACACAAGAGAAAAATCCTACAAGTTACAGGAAGCACATATAATGTTTACTTCTGGTAGTCGGTTGACTATCTTAAAACCAACAGATAAACTTGGGTAGAGTAGATAAGGATCATGATACCCATAAGATAGACATTGGTATTGGTCATGTGCTTAGACCTAGGATGAGTTATAGGAAGCACATGGGATGTTTATATTCCTCTAATGACTATGTATCCATGTATAAATGGTTCCTGATGTGTTAGCGGGAAACATTGGCCAAAATCGACATATGAGATGGGTTACCAGTGTAGAGACCCGTATCTTGACGTACATGGACATTACATTACATTTGCGGAATACTTAGTACATAACAAAAACACACACTAAAGGATCGTAATAGTTTAGTGTCTTTGGAAACTCGGAACGTAATCTTCTAATCGTGGTGAAAGTTCTTCAATATCTCCCATAAAGGTCATCCCTTTTTTTCTACCTAAAACCTTTCTTTATATCCTGGGGAAAAGAAAACATAAAAGGGTGAGCTCAAATGCTCAGTAAGGGTAAACAAAGGAAATATCAATCACATAATTTTCATAAGAACATAACATTTTTGGAAATCTTAACCTGCAAAAGAGAGCATAATTTCATAACATGGGATAAATCATAGTAGTGAAATGAAATCATAACATAAAACATTACTCATTGTGGCATACACACATAATCATAGAGAATCATTTCTTGTTAGTCAAGACTCATTGCCAAGACTATCTTAGTGGACAAAGTCCCTTTCTGAATCGAGTAATCCTCGTTTCAGTCCTGTTTCACTGAACCGGTATAACCTACCATTCCAGCCATGTCTATCTCATGAGATATAAAATCTTTACCCAATGCATTGGAGGGAGATATAGGTCCCACCCATCTCTTAATGAATCCTTTCTTATGTGTGCCACAAAATCATAAATCATACATCATTTCATAACCCATGTAATAAAAATGGGATTCTTAAACAACATGACATCATAAAACCATTCATATAAGATAAAGGAATTCATAAACATAATTCCATCACAACATAGTCAAATCAATGTAAAAATATGGATAGAAACAGAACTCTTTATTATCTTAGATGGAAAATAATTTTGATAAAACACTTGAATTGAATTCTTGAGGAAAATATCCTTTCTTCTTCAAAATCAATTTCTTTTCACAAAACATCATGCAACTTTAAAAGAAAGAAATTTTATTGAAAATTGTCATGAAATATTTTAGAGGAAGCTTCATGAAAATAAGGCTTTATAAAACAGTAGAAATCCGTTCGTGCCGTATAAGTTAAAAAAAACATTCTTCGTACTTTTGTCGGAAAAGTCAAAAAGTACCTCGTACGACAAAAGATTCCTTTCTTACATATTACTAAAAACTCACCGAAGGGTAAAAATGGATTTAAACAATTGTAGGTGGATGGAAATAATATTACATTTTGATGAAACATGGATGTGAATGATAAAATACACCCCAGTAAATACTTACGAATAAACAATCTCGGATAAAAATGAGATTGTGATATTTCCCTTACCTTAGGTCCAATTTGCTTCGTATGTGTCCGAACCTCCTGTATAATTATTTAAATAATGTCATTGACTTATTACAGAATCATATTCATTGTTATGATATCATATATGGTTCACTTATGACATTATATTACCCGTTCTTTTGTAAATTCCATGTTAAAGAAGCGTTTTGGGTAAAATCGTTTCATTTATCGTAGGTGTTTTGACTTGTTGTTCTTGACATCATTATTACTTATATCATGATTTACTTACTTCCAGAATATAAAATATGATTTATATATCATATATATTCAGTATATATATATATATAATAGATAGATAAATAAAATGAAAAACACCGTTCATGGAGACGGTAGTCCGTACGTACGCATGAACGCTGTTTTTCTTTCCTTATTGTCTTGAAATGGAAGTAAGTAGATGACATACATATGTATATATATATACATAAATCCAGTAGCTTTATAATGTCATGTATTTCATTATTATTTCTTATATATACATTATAATCATTCTTAAATGGTTAACATGGAGAATGAATCTCATCGCGTCGTGGAGACGGTATTCCGTACGTACGCACGAGCGATGATATCATTTCTATAAATATTGAATTGAATTGGAGTGGATTATAAAATATATCATAATCATTATGATGTTGTAATAACTATGTATAGTTATTCTTTACACCATTATACCCATCCATGTAAGGTGGTGGTGGAAAATAGATTACACCACGGCGTGGAGACGGTATTCCGTACGTACGCACGCGCGGTGATTTCTTTTTCCGTAGGATGGATAGATGGTGAAATAGGGTTGTTTCGTACTTATAATAACATATCAGTATATGAGTGATACTGATGTTATTACTTCATAATGAAACAACCTAAGAAGAAGAAGTGGAAGAAGAAATAAAGATGAAAGAATTGGTAACGGTAATTACCTCTTCTTTGAAGTGCCTCTTTGAGACCTCCTCTTAGGGCACTAGAATTGGTCTTTGAGGAAGACCAGAACCTCTAGGATGTTGCTAGGGAAGTGGAGAAGGGATTTTGGCAGGGGTTGGACGAGCTTGAGTGCTCAAATTGGTGTGAGGAGGAGGGGGAGGAGGTGTCCTTTTATAAGGGAGGAGAGGGGCACCTTAGGAATTCTTAAAAATATTAATTTATAATAAATATAACCCCACTTAAAAACCTCCAAAAATGACTCATATTAGAAGCTTAGATGAGATAGGGTTGTAATCTCATCAACCAATCAAATTTATACATGTTTGGATCTTATTTTAAACCTTATCAATTAGATTTAACTCTAAGTTAAATAATTTAACTTTTACCGTGTCTTTTTGTTTTCTTTCACTATATGGTTAATACACTTACTATAACATGCCAAACGAACCCCAAATTGTATATTATTAATACATATATCCTTATCTAAGTCATTTGGCCGAACCTTAGATTTTTAGGAATAAAATAACAATTAATAATATAATATTTGATTTAAAAACTATTTTGTGTCAATTTTGACACTATTTGATATATGATTTTTTTGAAAGTCATAAAAGAATTATATATTCGAACCAAGTTGATTAAATCAACACTAATATATCATAGTAACCTAGAAAATTAGTGGAATTCATAAAAAGTCTTAAATTACATTTATTTTGGTATTTATATTATCAATTATGTCAATATTTCATTAATAAGATAATTACTGCATCATCTTTGTGTCATAAATAAATTATATTATATGCTGTCTAAAAATTACAAATAAAATACCATCATGTAGGAAATCTTTTTAGCTTTCTAATGAATATTTATAGTCGAATTTATCTTATGTATAACCCCATATTAAAAATGATTTACTTATTAAACTTTGATTTTAACTATTTTAACCCTTCTTTAAATAAATTAATAATGAATGTCCTAATCTAATCCAAGTGGGCCTAAATGGTCATATTTTATTCCTAAGTTTGTTTTTTGTCGAATTACACTTTTCCAATAGAATTAGGACATGTGTTAGGGTAATATTAATATCATATTTACCCTTAGTTACCCTATTTACTATTAACCGTGGTAAAAAAAGTAAAAAGTTACTATTCACCAAAAAATTATTTTCATCTCATTGAACCACATTTTATTCCTTGATATTAACCGTGTCTCTCGGATTTTCGAAATTCCATTCACAGAAGCGGTAAAATTAAGTTTTATGCAAAATTCCGTTTTTAACCTACCACTTAGTGGTTTCACTATTCATCAAAAATTGAAAGTTTTCAGAAAAATGCCAAAATTTCATCCTAAGCTATATTTCATATTCCGAATTCAAAAATGAAGTCTATTTTACCAAATTCATAACATAGAAGTTGCATTAATTAATTTTATAATTAAATCCCGCTGTTAAAACAAATAGCGTGTTTTTTAAGAAACAAAATCTATCAAAAGATTGACACTTGATTATGTCTGGTTTAAATGTGAAATTACAAACAATGACCAACATTGTATTAAATTGTAAAAATATATTCTAAATATACTTTAAAACCACTCAAATTAATAATTTATCACTATTAATTATTTCGATTAAAAAAGTTGTTTTTAATTATAATTTAGTAATTTTCACTATTCATTAGAATATGAAAGTTATCCGAAAAGTACCAAAATTTCACCTTAGGCTAAATTCGATACTCCGAATCCAAAAATGAATTCAATTTTGAAAAATAAAATTTACAAAATTTCCAAAAAGTGGTTATTACTATTCATAACGGCTAGTTTTAATAATATTTTAATAGCATATCGTTGTTTCGTGAAACTCAGTATTGCGTACTACACACGCTATCGAGGAAGGTCGCGATTGCGTGTAACGGAAGGAAAGTCAAGGATGCGTATTGTGAAAGATTCTTTTGTTGTAGCGTACAACACAAGACATTAATGAAATTAAAAAGAATATTTTTCATAAAATCTTGGGGCGTTACATTCTACCCCCCTTAAAATGAATTTAGCCCTCGAAATTCGTCGGGGTTATAAATGGTTTACTATTCAAAATTTTCATTGATAGAAACCCACATCGTAAAAAGGAATACCAAAACATGGCTTTAAAAACTAAAGTATGAAATGTAACGATTACCCAAATATACTAATCACTGGGTTTCCACATAGGTGAAAATATGGATATGGAAGAAAAATCTAACCATCATGTTCTGATGGAGAGTGGTAGAGAACATGGCTATGGAAAAGCCAGTAATCACAAATCCATAGATTTGTGATGATATAAGGTACCATCTGATTCATCAGGTATAAGATCACTAGGACAACATTTTTGGTTTTCAAGATCATTTCCCTAAAGTTGAAAATTTGCTTAGAATAAATACTTACTTTATTTTGGTAAAATATCACTTTTGTTCGTGCCTTGAACAATTTCTACTTCATCTCTTAAATAAATGAATTTGAATTTGTTATTCGTGATGTGTTAGCAGATCATGTGATAGAATGACAGGTCATTCCATCTGTCTCAAACAAAAGGTTAGCAAAACTTATATACATAAGTCGATCTATAGTGAGATTAATCATATATGGTTCCTAAAATGGACTTATACTTCATATATCATACTGCTTAATATAATAAAACTAGTTTCTACTAAACAGGGACTTCCTGTAGGTCAGTGGTAGGCGATAAAGGCCAGTCGCACTTCGGTTGTGGGTTCGATTCCCACAGCCTTGTCCGAAGCGATGGGCTGTCGCCCGTCCTGCAGGTTGTCCTTTTTCCAAAACTACTATAACATCCCATCAATAATATCGTCCAACACAATCCATTCCAATCTTTAGGCTTATCCATAATACTGCAGTCCACTCTCATAACATAGTGAAAACAATTACCAGAGATTTAATATCATCGTTGATCCCCATATATCATAAGATATGTTTTTTTTGTCACATTCCAAACATTCAAAGTCCTTAATCATGTATACTCTTGAATACCCATTGAACCTTAGTGAAAACTTGAATGCAGTTAAAAGTTAACACTTTACACATACCAAAATCCTCAAAATTATTTATACTCAAACCATGATATCACTTAGTCCTTATATCAATCATGAGCTCATGAATACTATTAAACATTTCATTTTCTCGTCTTCATTATGCGCATATCATCTTATTTCCAAAAAAAAATATCTCAATCACTTTGAATACCACATCAATAAATATTGCAATACTCAATGATACAACATTATTTTGGAATCCCATTACATAAACACTTAATCATTCCACCACATCGTTGTCATATTCAACATTTCCAATAGTGATCGCATGTGATTTCCCTTTGTCCTTTGCCTTCAGTGGTTGCTCATGTTGATCATCACTAACCCTTGGATTAGGGCAATTATTAGCATAATGCCCCATTTCCTTGCACTTGAAGCATTGAAGTGTTGGCGGTGCGTTCTCTGCAGTGTTTGCTTTATCATTAGAAACCCTTTTTCCATTACTTCGACACTCAGCTGCTCGATGACCTTCTTTTCCACACTTAAAACATTTTCTAGTCCCTTTTAGACAATCTCCACCATGCTTCTTTCCACACTTTGTGCATAAGGAAACATTCATCTTCTTTTCACCATTATTCTGAGATTTCTCCTTGAACTCCATCTTTCGTTTCTTGTCAAAACCATGAGATGGATATGTAACACCAACTTCCATTTCTACCTTGATAGCACAACGCACAATTTCTTCATAGCTACTGAAGTCTCTTATAGCTAATGCCCTTCGAAGACTTGGTTTTATGCCACTGAAAAATCGATCAACTTTACTTTCAGGTTGGATGATAATTCCAGAAGCATACCTTGCAAGTCTTGTAAAATTTGCTTCATAGGTACCAACAGGTTCATCGTCCCTTTGCTTCAGTTCAAGAAACTCTTTCTCCATCTTTGTTCGAAGAATACGAGGGAAGTACTTATTGAAAAATAAGTTCTTGAACTCGTCCCATTCCATAGACTCAATTTCATCCCTTTGCCTTGTATTCTTAATAAGATTCCACCATTGATCAGCATCTCCTTCCAAACGATACACTGCTAGGATGACTTTATCATGTTCAGAACATTGAAGAACTGAAAATATCTTTTCAGTAGTACTAATCCATTGTTCAGCAACTAATGGATCAGTAGACCCACTGAAAGAAGGTGGACGCTGCCTCATGAAGGATTCAACAGAATGTTGCTCCTTCCTTTGCTCGTTTGGAAGTCCTGCATGATTCATAGCTTGAGAAAGTTGTGTGATCATGGCTACAAGATTTTTCATTCCAGCTCCTATATCGTTTGGTTGCTCAGGGGTACAATCATTGCATTGCCCATCACATTCCGCATTAACACGGTTCCTTCGGGTTCCAGCCATCGTCTAAAACCCCAAAAGAATTGTGTGAGAGGCAAAAATCATGCTAGGGAAAACAACATAATAAAGGGTTAGTACCCTCAATATCTAACATCTTAGGTTAAATTCGAAGATCGTTAGCGTAATTCTAGGACTATAACCTATACGTATACTTAACCTTAGAGACATCCCTAGACATACCTTAGAAATATCTCTAGGGATCTCACTAAAGTTCTCGCATCCTAGTTTCCAAAGGTTGACTAAACCTTTCCTCTGATACCAACTGTAGAGACCCGTATCTTGACGTACATGGACATTACATTACATTTGCGGAATACTTAGTACATAACAAAAACACACACTAAAGGATCGTAATAGTTTAGTGTCTTTGGAAACTCGGAACATAATCTTCTAATCGTGGTGAAAGGTCTTCAATATCTCCCATAAAGGTCATCCCTTTTTTTCTACCTAAAACCTTTCTTTATATCCTGGGGAAAAGAAAACATAAAAGGGTGAGCTCAAATGCTCAGTAAGGGTAAACAAAGGAAATATCAATCACATAATTTTCATAAGAACATAACATTTTTGGAAATCTTAACCTGCAAAAGAGAGCATAATTTCATAACATGGGATAAATCATAGTAGTGAAATGAAATCATAACTTAAAACATTACTCATTGTGGCATACACACATAATCATAGAGAATCATTTCTTGTTAGTCAAGACTCATTTCCAAGACTATCTTAGTGGACAAAGTCCCTTTCTGAATCGAGTAATCCTCGTTTCAGTCCTGTTTCACTGAACCGGTATAACCTACCATTCCAGCCATGTCTATCTCATGAGATATAAAATCTTTACCCAATGCATTGGAGGGAGATATAGGTCCCACCCATCTCTTAATGAATCCTTTCTTATGTGTGCCACAAAATCATAAATCATACATCATTTCATAACCCATGTAATAAAAATGGGATTCTTAAAAAACATGACATCATAAAACCATTCATATAAGATAAAGGAATTCATAAACATAATTCCATCACAACATAGTCAAATCAATGTAAAAATATGGATAGAAACAGAACTCTTTATTATCTTAGATGGAAAATAATTTTGATAAAACACTTGAATTGAATTCTTGAGGAAAATATCCTTTCTTCTTCAAAATCAATTTCTTTTCACAAAACATCATGCAACTTTAAAAGAAAGAAATTTTATTGAAAATAGTCATGAAATATTTTAGAGGAAGCTTCATGAAAATAAGGCTTTATAAAACAGTAGAAATCCGTTCGTGCCGTATAAGTTAAAAAAAACATTCTTCGTACTTTTGTCGGAAAAGTCAAAAAGTACCTCGTACGACAAAAGATTCCTTTCATACATATTACTAAAAACTCACAGAAGGGTAAAAATGGATTTAAACAATTGTAGGCGGATGGAAATAATATTACATTTTGATGAAACATGGATGTGAATGATAAAATACACCCCAGTAAATACTTACGAATAAACAATCTCGGATAAAAATGAGATTGTGATATTTCCCTTACCTTAGGTCCAATTTGCTTCGTATGTGTCCGAACCTCCTGTATAATGATTTAAATAATGTCATTGACTTATTACAGAATCATATTCATTGTTATGATATCATATATGGTTCACTTATGACATTATATTACCCGTTCTTTTGTAAATTCCATGTTAAAGAAGCGTTTTGGGTAAAATCGTTTCATTTATCGTAGGTGTTTTGACTTGTTGTTCTTGACATCATTATTACTTATATCATGATTTACTTACTTCCAGAATATAAAATATGATTTATATATCATATATATTCAGTATATATATATATAATAGATAGATAAATAAAATGAAAAACACCGTTCATGGAGACGGTAGTCCGTACGTACGCATGAACGCTGTTTTTCTTTCCTTATTGTCTTGAAATGGAAGTAAGTAGATGACATACATATGTATATATATATACATAAATCCAGTAGCTTTATAATGTCATGTATTTCATTATTATTTCTTATATATACATTATAATCATTCTTAAATGGTTAACATGGAGAATGAATCTCATCGCGTCGTGGAGACGGTATTCCGTACGTACGCACGAGCGATGATATCATTTCTATAAATATTGAATTGAATTGGAGTGGATTATAAAATATATCAGAATCATTATGATGTTGTAATAACTATGTATAGTTATTCTTTACACCATTATACCCATCCATGTAAGGTGGTGGTGGAAAATAGATTACACCACGGCGTGGAGACGGTATTCCGTACGTACGCACGCGCGGTGATTTCTTTTTCCGTAGGATGGATAGATGGTGAAATAGGGTTGTTTCGTACTTATAATAACATATCAGTATATGAGTGATACTGATGTTATTACTTCATAATGAAACAACCTAAGAAGAAGAAGTGGAAGAAGAAATAAAGATGAAAGAATTGGTAACGGTAATTACCTCTTCTTTGAAGTGCCTCTTTGAGACCTCCTCTTAGGGCACTAGAATTGGTCTTTGAGGAAGACCAGAACCTCTAGGATGTTTCTAGGGAAGTGGAGAAGGGATTTTGGCAGGGGTTGGCCGAGCTTGAGTGCTCAAATTGGTGTGAGGAGGAGGGGGAGGAGGTGTCCTTTTATAAGGGAGGAGAGGGGCACCTTAGGAATTCTTAAAAATATTAATTTATAATAAATATAACCCCACTTAAAAACCTCCAAAAATGACTCATATTCGAAGCTTAGATGAGATAGGGTTGTAATATCATCAACCAATCAAATTTATACATGTTTGGATCTTATTTTAAACCTTATCAATTAGATTTAACTCTAAGTTAAATAATTTAACTTTTACCGTGTCTTTTTGTTTTCTTTCACTATATGGTTAATACACTTACTATAACATGTCAAACGAACCCCAAATTGTATATTATTAATACATATATCCTTATCTAAGTCATTTGGCCGAACCTTAGATTTTTAGGAATAAAATAACAATTAATAATATAATATTTGATTTAAAAACTATTTTGTGTCAATTTTGACACTATTTGATATATGATTTTTTTGAAAGTCATAAAAGAATTATATATTCGAACCAAGTTGATTAAATCAACACTAATATATCATAGTAACCTAGAAAATTAGTGGAATTCATAAAAAGTCTTAAATTACATTTATTTTGGTATTTATATTATCAATTATGTCAATATTTCATTAATAAGATAATTACTGCATCATCTTTGTGTCATAAATAAATTATATTATATGCTTTCTAAAAATGACAAATAAAATACCATCATGTAGGAAATCTTTTTAGCTTTCTAATTAATATTTATAGTCGAATTTATCTTATGTATAACCCCATATTAAAAATGATTTACTTATTAAACTTTGATTTTAACTATTTTAACCCTTCTTTAAATAAATTAATAATAAATGTCCTAATCTAATCCAAGTGGGCCTAAATGGTCATATTTTATTCCTAAGTTTGTTTTTGGTCGAATTACACTTTTCCAATAGAATTAGGACATGTGTTAGGGTAATATTAATATCATATTTACCCTTAGTTACCCTATTTACTATTAACCGTGGTAAAAAAAGTAAAAAGTTACTATTCACCAAAAAATTATTTTCATCTCATTGAACCACATTTTAGTCCTTGATATTAACCGTGTCTCTCGGATTTTCGAAATTCCATTCACAGAAGCGGTAAAATTAAGTTTTATGCAAAATTCCGTTTTTAACCTACCACTTAGTGGTTTCACTATTCATCAAAAATTGAAAGTTTTCAGAAAAATGCCAAAATTTCATCCTAAGCTATATTTCATATTCCGAATTCAAAAATGAAGTCTATTTTACCAAATTCATAACATAGAAGTTGCATTAATTAATTTTATAATTAAATCCCGCTGTTAAAACAAATAGCGTGTTTTTTAAGAAACAAAATCTATCAAAAGATTGACACTTGATTATGTCTGGTTTAAATGTGAAATTACAAACAATGACCAACATTGTATTAAATTGTAAAAATATATTCTAAATATACTTTAAAACCACTCAAATTAATAATTTATCACTATTAATTATTTCGATTAAAAAAGTTGTTTTTAATTATAATTTAGTAATTTTCACTATTCATTAGAATATGAAAGTTATCCGAAAAGTACCAAAATTTCACCTTAGGCTAAATTCGATACTCCGAATCCAAAAATGAATTCCATTTTGAAAAATAAAATTTACAAAATTTCCAAAAAGTGGTTATTACAATTCATAACGGCTAGTTTTAATAATATTTTAATAGCATATCGTTGTTTCGTGAAACTCAGTATTGCGTACTACACACGCTATCGAGGAAGGTCGCGATTGCGTGTAACGGAAGGAAAGTCAAGGATGCGTATTGTGAAAGCTTCTTTTGTTGTAGCGTACAACACAAGACATTAATGAAATTAAAAAGAATATTTTTCATAAAATCTTGGGGCGTTACAACCAGAATAGCCTACATGTTTTTCATAGAACCTTCAATTGGAATAAGGGGGTTTGTGGATAATTTTTATTTCACCTCCTGGGTGTAATGTGAGAAGAATTCCCATTTTGGGTAGTGGGTATGAATATTCAATTATGTATTTGGTATTGGGATCCCAAAGGGACTTTAGTATGGTCCTAGAACCCACTGTTTGAGGATGGGATTGTCATATTAAATTTCATGTGTTTTAGAATAGGGGTAGGATTTCCTCACATGAGAAGTGGATTATGTGTGGCTGGACCATGGATCCTTGTGCTAAAGTATCAATACAATCTGAATACGTTTGGTCGGTTTTTCGTATGCATGTTGTTGTTTTCATTTAAAATCCTATCCATTTCAAATAAAAGTGAGACAATTTGAGTGGTAACAGCCACACTATGCCTCAGATTGATACGAGGTTGACTTGTACATGTCACAAACGACCCATGGATCATTTTCATAAAGTATCAACAGAATCCAAATGAGTTTGGTCTATTTTTGTATGTCCGTTATTGTTTTTATTTAAAATGTTCTCCATTTCAAATAAAAGTGAGACACTTTGAGTGGTACCGGCTACACCATGCCTCATATTTAGACGAGGTTGAATCGTACATGTAAAAAATGACCAATGGATCATTTTTCTAATGTATTAACACAATAAAAATATGTTTGTTTGGATTTCCGAATGCCTGTTGTTTTTACTTATAATAGTGACCATTTTAAACAAAAGAGAAACACTTTGAGTGGTACCAATCACACCATCCCTCAAATTGAAGAGTGGTTCACTCGTACACCTCAAAAATGACCCATTGATCATTTTTATGAAGCATTAATACAATCAAAAAGCGTTTTGTAGGTTTTCCATATGCATGTTGTTGTTTTCACTTAAAATACAATCCATTTCAAATAAAATTCATACATTCTGATTGGTTCCTGCCACACCGTGCCTCAGATTGAGGCAGGTTTGACTCGTACATATAAAAAATGACCCGTGGATCATTTTCATAATGTATCAATAGAATCCTAATGATTTTGGTTGGTTTTCTGTATGCCAGTTGTTGTTTTCACTTAAAATGTTTTCCATTTCAAATAAAAGTGGGACACTTTGAGTGGTACTGACCACACCATGCCTCAGATTTAGATGGGGTTGACTCGTACACATCAAAAATGACCCATGGATTCTTTTCCTAAAGTATTAATAGAATCTTAATTCATTTTGTCATTTTTCCGAATGTCTGTTGTTTTTATTAAAAACAATGTCCATTTTAAACAAAAGAGAGACACTTTGAGTGATACAGGCCACACTGTGCCTCATATTGAGGCGTGGTTGACTCATACACATCATGAATGTCCCATGGATCTTTTTCCTGATGTATTAATATAATCAAAAATCATTAGGTTGGTTTTATGTATGCAAGTTGTTGTTTTCACTTAAAATCCTATCCATTTCAAATAAAATTGAGACAGTTTGAGTGGTACCGGCCACACCGTACCTCGTATTGAGGCGAGGTTGACTCAAACACATCACAAATAACCCATGGATAGTTTTACTAAAGTATAAACCGAATTTTAATGTGTTTGTTGAGTTTTACATATGAAATTTGTTATTTTCACTTAAAATCTTGTGCATTTCAAATAAAAGTGAGTTAGTTTGAGTGGTAACAGCCACATCGTGCCTCAGATTAATGAGGGGTTGAATCGCACCCATCCCAAATGACCCATGGATCATTTTCTTAAAGTATCGATAGAATCTGAATGTATTTGGTCAGTTTTCTGTATGTCTGTTGTTTTTACTTAAAATAGTGTCCATTTTAAACAAAAGAGAGACACATTGAGTGATACCATCCTCAACGTGCCTCGGATTGAGGAGTCGTTGACTCGTACACATCGAAAATGACCCATGGATCATTTTCCTGAAGTATCAATACAATCAGAAAGTGTTTGGTCGGTTTTCCGTATGCAAGTTGTTGTTTTCACTTAATATTCTGTCCATTTCAAATAAAAGTGAAACAGTTTGAGTTTTACTAGCCAAATCATGCCTCATATTTAGGCGGGGTTTACTGTTACCCATTGAAAATGACTGATGATCGTTGTCCTAAAGTATCAATAGAATCCGAATGCGTATGGTCAGTTTTCCATATGCAAGTTGTTGTTTTCACTTAAAATCATGTCCATTTCAAATAAATGCGAGACAATTTGAGTTTTACCGGCCATATTGTGCCTTAGATTGAGGCGGGGTTGACTCATACACATCAAAAATAACCCATGGATCATTTTACTAAAGTATCAAAATAATCCAAATGCGTTTGGTTAGTTTTCCGTATGCCAGTTGTTGTTTTCACTTAAAATGTTATCTAATTCAAGTAAAAGTGAGACACTTTGAGTGGTACTGGCCACACCGTGCCTTGGATTAAGGAGGGGTTGACTCGTACCCGTCAAAAATGATCCATGGATCCTTGTGCTAAAGTATCAAAACAATTAGAATACGATTGGATGATTTTCTGTATGCCAGTAGTTTTTACTTAAAAAGGATTCCATTTTAAACAATAGAAAGACACATTGAGTGATACCGGCCACACTATGGAACAGATTGAGGCGGGGGTGACTCATACACGTCAAAAATGACCCATGGATCTTTTTCCTAAAGTATCAACACAATCTGAATGCGTTTGGTCAGTTTTCTGTATGTCAGTTGTAGTTTTCACTTAAAATGTTGTCCATTTCAAATAAAGGTGTGATACTTTGAGTTGTACCGGCCACACCGTGCCTCATATTGAGGTCAGGTTGACTTGTACACATCAAAAATGACCCATGGATCTTTTTTCTAATGTATCAACACAATCCGAATATGTTTGGTCAGTTTTTTGTATGCTAGTAACTGTTTTCACTTAAAATGTTGTCCATTTCAAACAAAGGTGCATCACTTTGAGTGGTACCGGCCACACCGTGCCACAGAATGAGGTGGGGTTTACTCGTACACATCAAAAATGACCCATGGATCCTTCTGATAAAGTTTCAACATAATATAAATCTCCCAATATATCTTTAAGGGCATATATCCTTCAATCCTTGGGCGTTTTGAGTGTCGTCAAGTGTGGTTTGAAGATCCGAGTGAATCTAATACTCTCCCTGCTTACTCATTTTGAGTAGGGTTTTCACTCTTCTCTCATCTTCTTCTAAAGCTCAGAAACCCTCTTTTCCATTGGGATTTAGGGTGAATCTTGATGAGATCCTAGATTGGGATCTAAGATGCCGAATTAAGAGTGTGACTGTCTCTCGAATCATGGTAGGTGGCCGGTGCTTGGTACTGATGTAATAGTAATGGAATGTTTATTCAATTGGGAATTAGGGTGAATCTTGAAGAGCTCTTAGATTGAGCTGATTGAGATTATGATGTAGTGATTGGTGTAATGATTTCGGTGATACACAGTTGTGTGAGGAACCGAGTGGAGGATGAGGATATATCTGGAGGGGTTCATGCATGGTAGGAGGAGGGGGGGGGGGGGGGGGTTGTCCAGGGTCTAGGAGGGTGGGGGGGGGGGGGTGTTGTTTGGGGTCCTAGGAGGAGGGTGGGGGGCTGTCTGGGGTCGAGGGAGGAGGGTGGGGGGGGGGGGGGGGGGTTGTACAGGGTCTAGGAAGGAGGGTGGAGAGGCTATCCGGGAGGCTATCTGATTGGATCTATGGGGACCAGGAAAGAGGGTGGGGGGTGTCCAGGGTTTAGGAAGGTGGGTGGGGAGGCTGTCCAAGGTCTAGGGAGGAGGGTGGGGGGGGGGGGGGGGCTGTCCGAGTGGCTGTCTGGGGGGCTTTCCAAGGTTCATGGGATGGTATTTACATATTTGGTAAGAAAATTCTTTCAAGTTTAAAAAAATAATTTCATTATATAAACTTCTAATCAGACCACCAATTTTCAAAACTCCACTAAAAAATTACAATTTCATTAAAATAGGGGGATTTCAGAGAAAATCATCAAATCATGTTTCATTATTTATAGATAAAAAATATATAATGTGACATACCTAATCACACATATATTCAAGCACAACGAATAAATAAACATCAAAGGTCATTAATATCATTAAAAAATGTAACAGATCCATATGTCCCTCATCACCATCATTATCATCACCATTATCCTCTCCCTCACCCTCATCATCTTCGTCGTCCCCATCATCATCTCCGACCTCCTCCTCACCCACGTACACAGCCTCTGCCTCCACATCACCCTCCTCCTCCGCCTCCTCCTCTTTTGCCTCATCCTCCTCCTCGCCATTGTCTTGACCACCAATAGAACTACCACCTGGTGCACTATATATATAACACATCGATGAAATATATTCATCATAAGAAGTGTTTTCCTCTGGTGGAAGTGTTGGATGTAATTCTTCCATTCGTTTCATAAATGTAGTGTTTGCCATAACAGACTGTTCTATCATCTATGTTGCCATTTTTTCAGCCTTTTCTGTCTGTGCGTTAACCTGCTTCAACTCGGGGGCACTATAACTCATACCTGAGGAGGGCCAATACCTTGGAGAAACTATAATCTTCCCGAGTCTGCAATGTACTCTACCAAGGTGCTCATCTCCCAACACCTGATGTAAGTGATCATTTGGCCAAAAATTGTCAGGTTTCTGGGCATTAAGGGCCTCTAATGTAGCCTGTTACAATTATAAATAGATTATTAAGTTACAAACTAGAGATTAAAATTTTAAATCTATAATGGAAAACTTATAATCTACTGCTGAGTTGGTTCATTAACCGCACTTCCGTCTTTCTTCTTTCTAGTCGAGCAAAACAGTTTTGCTTGAGGCACACATCCATCTATATTCAATTTATTCCTCTACAATGACATTGAATGTAGATAAACATAATTAAAAATAGGATACAAAAGGAAATAGTAATTGCATAACTGAAATTATATAACAATATTAGAAAATGTATATGTTATGGAGGATGGAATAGAAAGTGAAAGTCATAAAGAATTATTTTAAATTGTCAAACCTGTTGTCTCTCATGATCTAGAATCATAGTACATCCCAATGTGTGGATGTATTTCTTAGCATTAATGTTTTTTATTTCTTCCAAATTCATCCTAAATAAAATTCAATAATTTGTATTAACAAAAAACATGAAAATTTTCATTTAAATACCTCTAATTTGATTAATACCATAAATTGGATAGTCGTCTAATGAATAATCATCTGTCAGTACTATTCTAACAGAAAATAATCCATGACAAGAACCACCTCTAACTCTGTGCCCACTCTAGCACACCAGCCAATGTACAACTCATGCTTATAAGCTCTCTAAAGCTCGCCTAAATACTTTAGACGTGCTGGCCATGCACCCTAACCATCAGGGAAATTAAACCGCAGCTGGCCCCAAAATATTAATTCTTATAATTAAAAAAATTAATATATTGCATTAAATATAATAGATTTTTGTACCAATATCTCTTCCTAGGCTTTATTATTAACTTCACTTGAAAGTTGTCTCCATGAGAGCGGGCTGACACGAATGATGTCCGAGTATTTGGAAAGCGTCTCTAAAAAACTATGACATTGCTGCCCTGATTTTTTAATCATCTGACTATCTTCATTGTAGTCCACCGTCAACTGTGTGCAGTAGTTTCACACTGCATGGATGAGTGTATACCCCTGCCCCGACCTCCGATCAGTATATGTATCTGTTATGAAAGAAAAACAAATATTTTATCAATACATGTTATAATGAAAATAAATAATGGTGTAAAAATTTGTTATTGTTATATAAGTATAACTGCGGTAGTCTGATCAATGGGCACCACTGGATTCACAGAAACTGAAGGAACACCCTGTAAAGATGGAGTGAGTCCCAATATATGCTCAGCAGGGATAGGCCCTGGTAGAGTAGAAGTTGAAGAAGATGGAATATAAAAGCCCAGAGAGATATAATTAATAGTAAAGGAAGGTGGCAGGGATGGATGCAAAAATGTTGGATGGTGAGTGGGAATCATCATCAGATATGGTATAGACGGGTCAGGAGGGTCAGATGTAAATGGTGGTGAAAACATGGGAGGCCTAAATATCTCGTGTGTCCGTAACGACACACCGGGATCAGAATGTAGATAAATGATATGTCAGGGGGAGGGGAAGGGTCTAATCGGGCACGCCAGCCAGATCGTCTAGCTCTCGTACCACCCCACTCCTTGTTCGAACACCCTGAGTACTGGGACCACTACTGGGCTTCTCATCCAATAATTGTCACCTAATATATGGATCCTGAAAAAAATTTAAACAATTTATTGACATGAGATTATATATAATTTAAATAAATATATTTTAAAAAAATAATCACTACAGTCACTAGTGGTTGAATTCCTAGCTTAGTTGTGCAACGATTTTTGTCCATAATCTGTTTTCATCACCTCTATTTAATTGGATTTATTTTCTGCATTTGAAAACAAATATAGAAGTAAATAGAAAATGATAACTATTTTGTAACCCAAAAAACAATATAAATGAGATGGAATAGGGAGATTCATGGATAATTTAACGACCCAATGTTTTAGGTGATCTTGAAAAAATATATAATGAAGTCAACAAATCGTACAAGATGTAATAATGAAATTTAATTTTTAGTAGTATGATTATTTACTAAGTGTTATCAGTCTATTAAAATCATGGAACATTTATTCTCTCAGATTCATAACTGGAAAATCAATTTTCAAAATTAATGAAAAATTTAATTTCTTTAGCACAGGTAGATGATGTAGGTTTCAATATATGTTTTAGAGAAGAATACAAACCATCATGTACATTACCTAGTAAAATATTAAAGAGAGGTCTTAGAGTCATAAAAATTTTCTACAAATCATAGTTGAAGCATTGAAATGTTCACCAAGTTATAAATGTTGGTTTCATCGGTTTAAATAAGGTTCAATTCAAAATTAGAAAATGAAATTCCAATAAAAATATCTACCAATAAACATTGCAAATTCACATAATGTTCAAGTCGGATACAACATATTTGTAATAAATATTAAATCAATTTGAATAGAAACAACCTTAACAACCCAACTCGAGGTAAACCAAAAGAATTGAGAACATGAATGGATGATTTTATATATTTCCCACCACAAATTCAGGTTCACAGTCAAATCTGACAATTGTACTATTGGATTTATCAAAATAAATAAATGGATTGCTTCCAATGGCAGTAGGGATGGTGTCAATTCCATTATCACAATCATCAAAAATTTGTCTTGAAATTACTTCAACTATGACACCAAATTCAGGTCAATGTTGGTCTTTGACATAAAAAACTTGTTTATCCATTGATTCCAATACATATGGTTCTTCGGTAGCAAGAGTGCTAGTCATATTAATTACTCAAAATCCACATTCATCAATAAATGTTTCCTGTCTAGTCATCGAATCAAACCAATGGAATTTCATCATCGTGACTTGTCTATGAGAGTAATAATCCAAAATTATTATTTTTTCAATGATTCCACAATAACCCACATTTTCAATTCGCAGTCTACTATCTGATGCACTAGCATAACAGTCTGTTGTGGCAGTAACCATAACACCATCATGTTGTGTTCTTATGTTCTTTTCTCGTTCAATGACAATAAGTTTGTACCCATTGATAACAATTGATTTACAGTCACGAAGCATAGTATTAGGACAAAAATCCAAAGCTCTTATTTCCTCAGAGATAGAGTTAGATGAAAAAATAAATACCTGCAATATAAATGAATATTAAACTTAATTAAATATTGATTTAATTATTTTAAAGAGTAATATTTTTCCCTTCAATTTTAACCAAGAAGAAAACTATTTTCTATGAAAAGTCTTCCTCTTTCTCAAAGATAAATAATGATGATTTCTATTTATCATTATGTTATGTTCCCTGTAGATAAAAAATATGAATAGTTTAATAGATATTTATATAAGATATACATATTCAATTTAGTTACCTGATGTAGTCGTCGAACAAATCACATCTGAACAGAACCGTGCGATGTGTCGTATCCCGCTATTCAAGGATTAATGTCTTCAATGTATTTGATCCAGGAATTACTCCTATTTGAGGAAGTGATGGAAAACTAGGTTCAATTTTATTAAACTATTATTATTCATTTCTCATTGGTCTGTTCATTCTTATAGTAAGATCAGTCAAATAAATTGAGAAAATATCAATACATTCTTGATCTATGTAGCCATTCATGATATAACCTTCGAGATGATTCATGTTTTGGACATAATACTTTAATGTGTACATATTTATTTCAATTGGATATATCAAAAGAAAAAAATAGGTCCTCTGAAAAGTATTTCAGTGGGAATATGGACAATCAGATGTAGCATGCATGTGAAAAATGATGGAGGAAATATTTTCTCCAACTGACACCA
Source organism: Viscum album (assembly GCA_963277665.1). Taxonomy (NCBI): domain Eukaryota; kingdom Viridiplantae; phylum Streptophyta; class Magnoliopsida; order Santalales; family Viscaceae; genus Viscum; species Viscum album. The sequence goes on from OY728138.1 coordinate 299,066,053, forward strand.
AATTAATGGGGCATCTGTCAACATTTTTTACAAGAAATACTTGGACAACATCTTAGCAGAAAGTTCTCTAAAAAAATGGTACAACTGAATAACAGTCACCCTTACATTATTGGACAAAAGATGACAGATTTCTATTTGAATCAACTAATGTAGAAGAACGCGATAATCATGAGTCTTCAAAGATTTTAGCTTCATCTCTCTTCTGTTTACCTATTTAGATATGTTGATTTAATAGCCATCAGGAACTCTAATAGTCTCTAATACTTCCAGAAATTGTTTTTCTCCGTAGGTGTCATCACATAAAAAGCACATGGAACTTGCTATTTATTTTCACTAATATGCATAGGATGTAATTCTGGTCTGATGCCCCAATCCACCAAGTCCCACTGAGACCGTAAATCATCTTTTGTATTTCCCAAATCATTTAGAAGTATCTAAAGTAACATTTCACATATATTATTTTCAATGTGAATTACGCCTAAGCAATGACGTGACAAATTGGTTTACCAATAAGGAAAATAAAAAAAGATACTACTCTTCCTCCAATTGTAATAGGTTTTAGTGGAAACATTATTTCCCTTTCCAGATTTCATTTGACCCTTCCTGAATGAAAAATGAGATCTTTCAATTCATTAAGCACATCAGTTATACACATACGCTGAGGTGGATCATCAGTATCTATGGTATTATCAAATATTTGATTATTATTTCTATATATATGGTCCATTTGAAGGAATCACCGATGTCCCATAAAATAGAAACTACAATGATGTTTTAGTCTTCTGGATCGTGTATTATTCATACAAATAGAACGTGGCATTTTTCCCTTTGTGCTCCATCCAGAAATTGCTGCATAAGCCAGAAAATCATTGATCATCCACATAAGCGCAACACACTTCTGAAATATGTCTTTCAAATATGCATCGTATGTGCACACACCCACATCCCAAAGATGTTTCAACACTTTTATTAAAGTTTGCATGTATACGTCAATATCAATGCCGGGATCAGAAGGTCCAGATATGAGTATACTCCTGAAAGTGAAAGGTTTTTTCATACACAACCATGGGGGAAGATTATAAATGTGTATAAAAACTATCCATGTGTTGTGTGATGTAATAATCTTCCCAAACTTATTAAAACCATCGCATTAAAGACCCAGCCTCACTTTACCCACATCAGCTGAAAAATCAGGATATCAAGAATCAAATCTCTGCAATGTAAATCCATATGCAGGGTGAACCAACTCATCATTAGTCTTCTTTCTATCTGTATCATTCCATATCATTTTTATTTATATTTAATTAGACATAAAAATATTTTGGGGTCTGGGGCTCAATGGAAAGTGCCACATTACTTTTTGTGGCACGTGGGATAGAGTTCCATCAGATTTTGACTTCTAGCGGGATGTGACACATTTTATAGAATAATTTCTTTTAGCGATTTCCTCCCATAATATACTACAATATTTCGGGAAATCATGAGTGTTGTTTCTTAAAAATACAAGGTCCTCAACAAACTTCCATGACATATAGTGGTTTGAGGAAATATCTGCATCATCTAGAAGTAAATCAATCAAGAAGGTTAGAATGTAATCAATTGATGGATTAGAAATCCCATACATAGTTTTCCCTGAAAAAATTGGATTAAAAATTCCAACATTTTCATTTTATCACACTGTTGATATACTGGAGTCATGGCATCATAATTCAATTTTTTCACCCTTATAACATCATCATTTTTATTAGATGCATCATGTGTTCTCATATCAAAGTCTTCTTGGGTCAGAATCCTTTATTTTTCATGATGATGAATAAACGAAAACCAGTCATATAAAAAATTCTCCACTCCAGTCCTCTCATATGGATCATCAGTAATTTGAGATTTAATTCTCTTCCCATTGTGAACCACACATTGTAGTTTTCTTGAAAACCATATTTGGTATTGTGATAAATGAATTTTTATTGACACAACCAAGTTATTCCAATACAATTGGAAAATGGGCAGTGTATGTGATCACTATCTGAAGCACTATGAAATGAAAAATCTAGAAACCTCTCCAATTTGTTTTGAAAATCGATTGAGATCCGATCAGTTTCACACATCCAACTTCTATCCATTCAGTAAAAAAATAATTTTTATAAGTCATTTCGTTAAAAATAGATTCAATAATATTGAAGTTTCATCGAAAATATATTTATGTAAATGAGAATTGTTCACATTATATGAAACCATAACTAAAAAACTACTCTATATGAGAATCATAATATAAAAGACAACAAAATACTTTATTTATAACAAGATATATTTGAAGAACTATACATGAGTGTACAAGATCATGTACACTTGTTGAAGAGAATTATTCAGGAGTTGACTAAATTTCAGATCGAAGAAATTTTATATTTTAGTAGACAATTTGATTGATCACATACATTTCCCAAGGGGGGGGGGGTGTCCAGGGGGTGCGGGGTGTCCAGGGGGTGGCAGGGCTGTCTAGGGGGGTTGGAGGTTTCCAGGGTGGGGGCTACCTAGGGGGTCGTGATGTCCAGGTGGGCGGGCTGTCCATGGGGGTGGTCGGGCTGTCCAGGGGGTAGTGGGTGTCTTAGGGGTGGGTGGGCTGTCCAGGGGGGTGAGGAAGGTGTCCAGGGGGTGGGAGGGGCTGTCCAGGGTGCACAAGGCGTCCAGGGGGTGGGCTGGCTGTCAATGGGGGTGGCGGGGCTGTCAAGGGGGGTATGGGGTATCCAAGGGGTGGGTGGGCTATTCAGGGGGTGGGCAGGCTATCCATGGGGGGTGGTTGGGCTGTCCATGGGGGTATCGGGGTTGTCCAATGGGGTCGGGGGTGTCAAGGGGGGTGGAGATTTCCATGGGTGGTGGCATCTGGGGGGATGGGGGTGTCCGGGGGTGGTGGGCGGGTGTATGAGGGGGGGGGTATGTCCATGAGGGTGGGGTTGTGACATCTAGGCCCCGCCCACCTGTTTCCCCACAAACACGTGGGCCCCACCCTAGGTCCCAACCACATGCCTGAATGAGTTATCTTACTAATGACAGTCCCCACAGGTCAACACATGTCCTTTCCAGTGTGTTTTGTCCTCACTCACACACACCCTGAGAAGCATCCCAGGATGTCACCCATCCTGATCACTACTCCAAGCCAGAAATACTTAACTGTGGAGATCTAATCAGACAGGCTTCCGAAAATAAAGGTGCACCTTTTTGAAATGAGTCATATCATTTAGTCATTTAACCCTTTAAATAAATGGGGATTTTACGGGTCCGCAGTTTCTGACGATGCTTGATTCTGAGGCCCGGTGTGCCTGGAATAATTTTGGAAATTCTTTTCAAGTACGTTTAGTAAACATACGTTCGGAATTTTTATAAAATGTGAACCAGTGATCGGAATGGAAATTAGAGGGCACCGTTGAACTCACAGCATTGATAATTTCTTAGTGATACCTTCACCGCAGTTGTGTTCTGTCGAGTTGAAAAGTTAGTTTTTGGATTTTATAAAAAATAATAATAATAAAATAAAGTGTATCCACACTTTATTTTATTCCAGCCGCCATGTGTGAGCGGTTAGTTGGAACCTCCCCTTCAGATTTGGGTGTGGGACCGCCACACCCCAACCTCCCATGAGAGGGTATGGTGGTGGGGTCCACCCCATCATAACCTCCCGTAAGGGGTTACGACGTGGGGACCACCCGAGACGCATAACCCCTCATTAATGAGAGAGGAAATCTTGACCTCCTCTGCACAATTAATTGTGCCAACGCACGTGCCAATTAATTATGCCAACACACGTACCAATTAATTGAGCCAACGTGCGTGCCAATTAATTTTTCTAACACGCATAAAATAATTTTAGGGAGCATCTTAACATCCTCCAAATTAAGTTCACCACATCTCGTGAAATTATTTTTGTAGATCCAATTAATTTGTTCTCCCTTTTTACATTAATTAACCACATTTTTGGTAATTAGGAAGGTTCATAATAAATGAACCGTCATAAATTCCACGATGGTTACTTACCTCTCCCCCTATCCTATATAAGGGAAGGTTGGGGAAGGGTTTTGGAACGACTTCTTCAAGCGAAAAAATGCTTGGAAAGTGACACGATGCCCATCCCTTGGAGAATTATTCCTCCAACTAAGAACCATTTCCCATGAAGAATGAAGAATGATGAATGCTGTCATCATCTTTCTACAACCGGGGCAAGAAAGGGAAGCACTGTTTCCCATGAAGAACACCGACGATGTCATCTCGACTCGTCATCTTCAATCTCTTCTTCCTCCAACATCAATGGAACGATGCTCGCTTCCCACAACTTCGTCAACGAAGAACGAAAAGAGAGGTAGGGAGATTTTTGAGTTAATTTATTTATGAGTTTAAACCTCTGTTCTTCGTCGTTTGTTGAGCACTTCGTTGCCAAATGCTAACACCGTAACGAGGAGGGCTCGAGCCACACGAACACAGCCCGACCCTCTACCCTTTTCTTGTTCTTTATTGATGATGGAAGAGGCGGTAGACATGATGACGATGATCAAAGGACACGCTACATGCGGCCTCCGCGCACCGCCACACCCTATGCTGCTGCCCGACGCCCTACTCAGCGTCCCGACACCCTGCTCGACACCCACGCGCCCTGCCCATCGCCCCCACACCCTACCCTGTACACCCGTGACCTACCTGGTGTCCAACCGTCCTGCCCACGCCCCAAGTGGCTTGCCCGCTGGCCTCTCGGCCACCAGCCACCAAAGTCGACCCGCGACATCCCCCGTTGTGTCGCAGGCCGAACTGGCCCGGTCTCCCAGGCCGAGTCACGAAGCCGCCTACGTGGCGACTACCGGGCCGAAACGCCATCCCGGTCCGCTAGGCCGGGCCTAGAAGACCGAGTCAAGACATTAAGGGATGACCCGCCCAATGGTCCGGGTTAGACCCAACGAGTCTGACCGTTTTGGCCCAGATTGGGTTGGGCCGAGCCGGTCCGACCGGGTCGGACCGGACCCCGACCCAATACTGACCCATTACCTTCTCAGGTCATATCATTTCCACCAGGCATCTGTTTGAAAAACCATCAGTGGCGCCTGTAATCTTGGAGCATAGTCGTCCCTTTGAGTATACCCCACTGGACATTGGGGTATAGTTGAGTCACAGTCAGGTTGGTTCGTACATGAATCCAACTGGGCCCTAGGGACTAAAAGGAAAATAACTCACAGATTGGGCATCCGATTGACGCGCTGTCTATTGCATTGAGACCCCTATGACGTTACCGTCCTTTGAGATACTACCTCATGAGACTTCATGGCAATTGGAGTATCGACCAATAGAATGTGGTGCATATCCTCCTTGAGACGAGCAGATAGAGTGTGGAGACCTAGTAGTGGACAGACCTAACGACTGCATGAACGATTCATCTCCGAGTGATTGAACTAGCCCAGTGGGGACTTCTAGGTTTGGGTGCAGACCCATGGCGGATGGAGCGCCCGGTTTGGAAGCAGACCCGCGGTACTCGACATGAGGATTACCTCTGTAGGCTATAGGGGGAGTGCCCAATTTGCCGGCAGACCCACAACGGACAGAGCACCCTGTTTGGCATCAGACCTATTGTACTCGACAGGAGGAGTACCTCTATAGTCTAAGGTTAGTGAGAGGCACCTCGGTGTCATGAAAGGCCCACTGTACTCGAAAGAGAAGAAGCTCTCTATAAGACATGGTTTCAATAAGGAAAACTCCTGGTTTGAGCTGAGTCAATGAACTTTGTGTTTTTGTCATGATTGATATGTGTTACTTGATAACATAGGTATATGTTTTGGCATATAACTAAGTAATGGTTATACTTTGAAATAATAATTTGTGGTTTATCCTTGTTAGATTTTTTAAGACCTTGAACGTATTGGGGTCCCTATTGAGTATCGTTATACTCACCCCTACACAGGCTATGCCCACACCTCATTGTGTTGGATACAGATGATGGACAGTGCTGACGGAGGCCGAGAGTGCTAGGACTAGATGGTACCTGGAGGTGGACCTTACAACGTTTCAGTACACGATGGAGTCTGACAGACGTGGAGTGCTGAGGAGGCCTTTTGTACCTACCCTTCAGGTAGGATCCTCGGAGGACAATCCCAGAGCTGCTTTCCCCTTTCAGCTATTTGATCCTTTTTAGTTGTACTTGTTTTCAGTTGTATTTGTACCATAAATTTGGGCATGTAATCTTTCCCCCCTTTACTTTCAGTACTATTGTTATACTATTTTTACTTAGTGTTTTCTTCTTCTTGTACTCTGGTTGTGTGAGTTTACATTTTATAAAGGTAATTCCTTCCCAGTTTTAGGGATTTACGCCTTTGGTGATGGTCGCCAGCCCCTTGCCTATGGGAGGTGGGCTTGGGGTAGTCATGATATGGGCCCCGGGGGATCGGTCATGACAAATTGGTATTAGATGGCATCAGTTCTACCACAGAACATAGGACTCTGATATTTCTTTCTTGTTAAGAAATAGTGTTAAGGGTACTGATTGTAGTTTTTAGTTCAGGGAGTCTAGTGTTGGTGTGGGCGGTCGACGTATCCGTACCCTAGGACCCTAAATTCTAATTTCTGACTCAGTGCATGAAAATACTGATTGCATGTGTGTATTAATAACTTTTCTTTAAGTCAGCTCAAACCATGTCAGCTCACCAGGTATAGTCATTTGACCATGTCACATCTGTTTCATTCAGGATGCCTCCCCTCGGATGCCCAGCTAGATCCTCGAGAGTTGTACGTACTGAAGGCCCACCGAGCGACGAGGCCTTAGTATAAGTCCCTCTCCCAGTTGAGACACCAGTGGAGCCACCAACGGTACTACTCCCCGTTGGTACACTAATTCCACTAGCCCCAGCAATAGGTGATGCACGCTTCTTGAGCACGTTGCACGAGTTCCAGTACAAGAGGACACCAAGGTTCAAGAGAAATACGGACCCACATACGGCTGAGGATTGGCTGGAGGCTGTGGTGAGAGTCTTCAGACTGGTCGGGACTCTAGCAGACTTCATCGTTATCCTTACTTCCAGACTCCTTTAGGAAGCAGTAGGCAGATGGTGGAGCCTGATGCTCTAGATGAACGACGAGGTGATGCTACTCTGGGAAAACTTTGAGAGCCTTTTCTAGGAAGAGTTTTTCCCAGCCACCCTTCGAGCGGTGCAGAAACATGATCTACTTCATCTGCTGTAGGGTAGCATTAAAGGAGCGCATTACTCAGCGAGGTTCATAGACATCTCGCGCTACTCTACATATTTGGTACGAGACTAATTCTTAAAATCTCGGACCTTTTATTAGGGGATCAGGCGAGAGATCAGAGTTTCAGTTCTCTTCCACAACAACCCGATGCAGACGAGGTTGTTAGAGAGAGCCCTCCAAGTAGAGAGTTTCCTTGCTGAGCAGTCAGCAGTAGCAGGACCCACTACTAGTCGACATGCAGTAGAGTCTTTTGCAGCTGGTAGTAGACAGATGACATAGAGGTCCAAGAGGGCCAGACCCATAGGTGGTCGACTACACGACTCATGATCGGTTGTGTGGTACACCCAGAGCGGAGACAGAGCCAGGCATACCAGGAGTGGGCAGTGTTACTCTTGCGGCGGGCTTGGTCACATGGATCGTGACTGTCCAACCCGCCGCTTAGACGATCAACAAATAGTTGAGGGACCTCCCTGGCAGAGGCATAGGTTCAATCGAGGAAGACCGCAAAGAGCAGGCGACCGTGACAGAGGATATGGCCGTGCAGCTGGTGGTGGACGATTCTTCGAGGTGTTGCTACCACCACCACTTAGAGGTCCACCCCAACCAGAGGGAATGGGTGGACAGGGGGGAGCATGGCTTCAGGTAGCTAAAGAATACGACTATGGAGCTCCAAAAGTAGGTAGATAGGAGTAGGACTAGTTCTAGGAATAGAGTCCTTTGTTCATGATGATTCTAGCTTCGTTGATGTCGTTGTTTGTGGTTTCATTGTGTCTTTGTACTTTGAGATATAGTAATAAAAGACACTTGTCCTTGTGACGTTTTCTTTCCTACCTTTTGTGTGGTTAATACTAAGAGGTTCCAGTTAAAACCGTTGACATGACCCTTACATTTTTGATTTCTACTGGAGGAGACCCAGTGACCACACACTGATACCGACAGTGTGACTCAACCCTTGGAGGTGAGAGTAATGGTTGGATCTCTTTGTAGTAGCGGTTTGGCCTTACAACATTGTCCATGGCATGAATTAGTACCGTTCATGTCCGGATTGACTGTATTAGGAAAATTATGTGGTTCATCCAGAGGATGAGACCATATTTATCTTTTCTGTAAAAGGGAAATCATAGAAACTCTTGTAGAACGCAGGCGAAGAAGGGTGAAGTCGATTTCTTACAATTGTCTAGTCTCACCCATAGTTCATCGAGCGAATGGTTTACAGTTTACTCTAATTTCAATAGTCTCAGGTGTGTCTTATCTCAAAAGGGATTGAACCTAAGACAACTGAAATGTCCTGAGTGCCAACATGACTATGACTTTGAGATAGTCTATACTCCTATGAAGGGGAACGTTGTTGCAAATGCGCTCAGCAGGAGAACTGGTATTAAGCTTCTAGGAGAGGTGACAGAGTAGCCAGCTGTCTTAATTATATCCTTTGTGTATTGAGATGGTGCAGCCTATCTATAGTCTCTTACAGTCACTCCTCTACTTCTTCAGTGAGTCAGGGAGGCGCATCATGGGGACGCTAACTACGAGACATGACATGCTCAGATATCCACAGGGTAGGAACGTAATGGATTTTATGAATGTGGGGAGCACATCATCCTCTTCAGAGGACATACCATGGTACCAGTTACACATAAGGAGGAATTGATGAGGGAGTTCCACACTTCTCCTCTAGAGATACATCTAGGAGTGGTGAAGATATACCAGTACCTTCAACGACAGCACTGGTGGCCAGGTATGAAGAAGGTAGTAGTGGAGTTTGTCTCATGGTGCCTTACATGCCAGCAAGTGAAGTAAGAGAACCAGGTACTAGCAGGCCTGGTTCATCACATAGAGGTCCCAGACTGGATGTGGGATGGTATATACATGGGCTTCGTGATGGGTCTTCCACGTACATCCAGGGGTCACGACTTGATTTGGGTGATCGTCGATCGACTCACCAAGTAAGCCCACTTCCTACCGATCAGAGAGAAGGGCTCAATAGAGAGCTAGGGACGGCTCTATATGCAGTGGATTGTGCATTTTCAAGGAGTACATACTTCTATTGTCTTTGACTGTGACACACGATTCACTTCCCGGCTATGGAAGGGGTTGCAGGAGGCTTTCGGGAGACAACTTCGTTTGAGCACCGCCTTCCATCCTCAGACAAATGGTCAGACCGATAGGACCATCCAGACCCTCCAGGACATGATCCATGCACGATTCCTCGAATTCGGTCATATTTGGGAGGATCAATTACCTTTGGTAGTGTTTTCCTACAACAATAGGTATCACTCCACCATCGATATGTCACCTTTCGAGGCATTGTACGGGCAACCTTGCAGATCGCCACTGTGTTGGACAGACCCAGGGGAGTCAACAATAGTAGGACCAGAGATGGTACAGGCTACCACAGAGATGGTGTAGATCATCTAGGTGTAGATGGAGACTGTACAAAGTAGGCAGATGTCATATGCTCATAAGAGACGAAGACCTTTGGAGTTCGAGGATGGCGACCAAGTCTTCGTACGGGTCTCACCTCGATGAGGTCAATGGAGATTTGTCTGAGGTGGAAAGCTATCTCCAAGGTTCATCGGACCTTTCTAGGTCCTTATCAGATTATGTGAGGTGAATTACTGCTTGTCTCTTCCTCCTCAGCTGCATCGGGTACATGAATTTTCCATGTACCTCAGCTAAGGAGATATGTGCACGACTCATCCCACCTCATCGACCACGGGGAGATGGACATCGATGATGGGGTGAGTTTCATGGAGGTTCCATTGGATATTGAGGATCGATAGGAGTGCGTCCTGCGTGGATGTTCGATACCTCTAGTGTGTGTTCGCTGGCAGCACAAGATCCTCTAGGAGAGAACATGGGAGCGGAAGGCTCAGATGCGTGCTTAGTACCACTTTTTGTTCCCTTAGTTCGAGTTGTAGCTTATGGGGACGTAAAGTCCTGAGGCGAGGAGGATGTAAAGACCCAGATTTCCCGTAGATTTATTTAAATAAATGGGAATTCTACATGTTTTATGTTTCTAACGACGTTTGATTCCAAGGCCCAGTGTGCCCAGAATCAATTCCGGATGTTTTGTTCGGGTACGTTCAATAATCGTACATTTGGGATTTTTATAACTTTTGAAACAGTACTCGGAATGGAAATCCGAGGGCACCGTTGAACCCACAGAGTCGGTAATTTCTTATTTAGACCTTCACTATAGTTGCATTCGGTCATGTTTAAAAGTTAGTTTTTGGATTTTAAAAAATAATAATAATAAAATAAAGTGTAGCCATAATTTATTTTATTCCAGCCACCATATGTGTGAGGTTAGTTGGAACCTTTCCTTGGGAGTTGGAGGTGGGACCGCCATACCCTAACCTCCCATGAGAGGTTATGGTGGTGGGGTCCACCTGAGCATAAACTCCCGCGAGGGGTTACGATGTGGGGACCACCTGAGACACATAACCTCTCATTAATGAGAGAGGACCTCTTGACCTCCTTTGCACAATTAATTATTCCAATGCACATTCCAATTAATTGTACCAACACAAGTTCCAATTAATTGAGCCAACATGTGTGCCAATTAATTTCGCCAACGTGCATAAATTAATTTTAGGGAGCCTTTTAACATCCTCCAAATTAAGTGCTCCACCTCTTGTGCAATTATTTTAGTGGAGCCAATTAATTTGTTCTCACTTTTTAAATTAAGTAACCACATCATTGGAAATTAGTAAGGTTCATAATAAATGAACAGTCATAAATTACACGATGGTTACTTACCTCTCCAACTCTCTTATATAATCGAATCTTGGGAAAGGGTTTTGAGATGGCTTGTTCAAGAAGTGAAACACTGGAAATGAGACGCGACACCCAACCCTTGGAGAATTATTCCTCCAACGAAGAACCATCTCCCACGAAGAACGATGAATGATGAACGTCTTGTTCATCCTTCTTTAACCTGGGCAAGAAAGGGAAGCACTACCGCCCATGAAGAATGCCGACGATGTCATCTCGTCTCATCTTCTTTGAGCTCTTCATCCTCTGACATCAATTGAACGATGCCTGCTTCCCACGACTTTGTCAACGACGAACAACAACCGAGGTAGGGAGATTTTTGAGTTAATTTATGTATGAGTTTCAACCTCCCTTATTAGTTGTTTGTTGAGCACTTAATTGCCAAATCCTATTGCTGTAACAAGGAGGACTCGGGCCACATGAACATGGCCCGACCCTCTCCCTTTTCTTGTTCTTTATTGATGACGACGGAGGCAGTATACGTGATGAAATTGGAGAAGACGAAGTTCAAAGGCCGCACTCCCTGTGGCACCTGCGCATCGCCGTTCCCCGCGGCCTCCTGGCCCTACAACCTTCGTGCACCTCCGGGCCCTGCGCGGCTGCCTGGAGCCCTAGCGTGTAGCCCCGTACCCCAAGTTTCTGCCAGGCACCCTCGTGTGCTCTTCAGCTCCCCCAGGTCGCTACTCGGTGTCCTTGCATCGCTGCCTGGTGCCTTGGCGCGTTGGTCGGGGCCCCCGCGCCGCTGCCCGCTACCCCCGTGCCACTGCCCAGCAACCAGGCACGCTGCCCGGCTCCCCTGTGTTGCTTCCCGGTGCCCACATGCATTGTATGGATCCTTTCTCATCGTCCCGACATCCTTCTCGGCACCAACGCGCCCTTCCCGTCGCCCCCCCGCCCTGCTCGGTGCAACTGTGGCCTACTTGGTGTCCAGATGGCCTGCCCGCGCCCCACATGGCCTGCCCACTGGCCTCCTAACCACCGGCCACCTGAGACGACCCACGACGTCCCCTATGGTGTCGCAGGCCGAACCAGCCCGGTCTCCCAGGCCGAGTCACCAGGACACCTACGTGGAAACTAATGAGACGAACTGCCCTCGCGGTTCGCTGGGTCAGGCCCATCGGACAGGGTCAAAACATAGCGAGATGAACCGCCCAATGGGCCGGGTCAGACCCAGTGAGTCTGACCGAGTCAGCTCAGACTTGGTTGGGCCGAGTCTATCCGACCGGGTCGGACTAGACATGGGCCCAATACTGACCCATTACCATCTTGGGCCATATCTTTGGTACCGGACGTCCGTTTGACGAGCCGTCAGCGACGCCAGTAATCTTGGAGCATAGTAGTCCCTTTGAGTATACCCCACTGAAGATCAGGGTATATTTGAGTCATGATAATGTTGGTTTATACATGAATCCAACCGGGCCCCTGAGACTAAAAGGCCAATAACTCACAGACCGGGTGTCCGATTGATGTGACGTCTGTTGTGTTGAAACCCCTATGACGTGACGGTCCTTTGAGATACTACCCCATGATACTTCATGACACATGGAGTATCGACCATTAGCTCTTGGAGAGGATACTCCCATAGGTGAGTAGATAGAGTGTGGAGACCTAGTAGCTGACAGACCTGACGACTGGTTGACTGATTCGACCCGGAGTGATTCGACTAGCCCAGTGGGGAGCTCCCGGTTTGGTGGCAGACCCATGGAAGATGGAGCACCTTGTTTGAAAGCAGACCCACAATACTCGGCAGGAGGAGTACCTCTGTAGTCTATAGGGGGAGCACCTGGTTTGGAAGCAGACCCATAGCAGACGGAGCACGCAGTTTGGAAACAAACCCACGATACTCGACAAGAGGAATACCTCAGCAGTATAAGGTTAGTGATAAGCACCTTAGTGTCGTGACAGTTCCACTATACACGATAGTGGAAGAGTTCTCTAGAAACCGTGGTTTCGATAATGAAAAATCCTTGTTTGAGATGAGTTAATGATCTTTGTGTTTTCCTCATGATTGAGATGGGTTACTTGATAACTTCGGTATATGTATGGGCATATACCTAAGTAATGGTTATCCATTGAAATAATACTTTTTGGATTATCCTTGTTGGATTTTGTGATAACTTGAAGGTCTTTGGGTCCCTACTGAGTATCATTATACTCACCCCTGCACAGGCTATGGCTGCACCTCGTTATGTTGGATGCAGACGACAGACAACACTGACGGAAGCTGACAGCGCCAGGACAGGACAGTACCCGGAGGTGGATTTTACAATGTGTCAGTAAATGGTGGAGTTTGAAGGACGTGTAGTGCTGAAGAGTCCATATGTCCTACCCTTCATGTAGGAACCCTATAGGACGATCCTGAAGATACTTTCACCTTTTTGCTAGTTGTCCCTTTTCAGTTGTACTTTTTTTTCAGTTGTATTTGTACTTTAATGTCGGGCTTGTATTCTGGACCCCCTTTAGTTTCAGTACTCTTTTTATATAGTTCTTACTTACTGTTTTCTTCCTCTTGTACTCTATTTGTGTGAGTTTACATTTTATAAAGGCAATGCCTTCCCAATTTTAGGGATTTATGCCTTTGGTACTTGTCGCCAGCCCCTAACCTATGGAAGGCGGGATTGGGGTAGTCACGATACGGGCCCTAGGGGACGGGTCATGGCAGGGTGGGTTGTCTAAGGGGGTATGGCCTATCCAGGGGGTAGGTGGGCTATCCACGAGGGCGGCTGGGTTGTCCAGGGGGCTCTGAGGGGGCCCAAGGGGGGGGGGGGGGCTTTCCAAGGGGTGGGGTTGTCCATGGGTACGAGGTTTCCAGGGGGTGTGTGGGATGTATAGGGGGTGGCGGGGGTGGCAGGGCTGTTTAGGGGGGTACGAGGTGTCCAATGGGTGGTAGGGCTATCCACAGGGGGGGCTCTCTAGGGGGATTGGGGTGTCCAGGGGGTGGGCGGGCAGTCCACAGGGGTGGAAGGCCTGTCTAGGGGGGTCGGGGGGGGGGGGGGTCCAGGGTGTGGGGGGGGGGGGGTTCAAGGGTGGGGAGATGTCCAGGGGGTACGAGTTGTCCAGGACAGCCCAACCCCACCCCCTTAGATAGCCCACACCCCCCAGGACTGCCCACCCCCACCCCACTTGGACAACCAACACCCCTTTACCACCTGGACAGCCCAACCCCACACCCCTTGGATACCCCACCACCCTTGACAGCCCACGCCCCCTACACCCACTCATTAGAAAACCAAAACCCCCTCCCCCACCTGGACAGCCCACCCCCTTGACAGCCCACACCCCTCCCCCACCTGGATAGCCCAATCACCACCACCCCTGGACAACCCAACCCCTCCTTAAATAGCCCACACCCCCTCCCCTCCAACCCCCAAAACCCCCCCACTTGGAAATCTCACACCCCCACTGGATACATCCCCCCCCACCTTGGACAACCCATACCCCTACCTGGATACCCTCCCTCCCAGGACAGCCCACCCCCTCCCTGGACAGCCCACCCCCTCCCCTGCAGCCCCCCCGGACAACCCCCACCTGGACAGCCCACCCCCACCCCCACCTGGACATCACCCCACCTAGATAGACACCCCCACTTAGACATCCCCCCCACCTGGACATCCCCCACACCTGAACAACCCACCCCTCCCTTGACACCTCACACCCCTCCCCCACCTAGACACCCCACCCTGACACCCCTAGACAGCCCACACCCCTCCTTTGGGCAGCCTATACCCCCCTCCCCTACACCCATATAGCCCCCCTACTCCCCTGCAGCCCCCTACCCCTAAACATCCCACCCCGCACCTGGAAAGCCCCCCATAGTTGGACAGCCCCCTACCCCTCCTACAGCCCCCTTAGGGTATTTTTATTTAAAATAATATTATTCATTAAGAAAGAAAAACTATCATGAATTAGCCATTTCACTAAACAAAAAACATAAAACCCCACTAAATATAATACATAAAATCCCCCTAAACATAAAACATAAAAAAACATAAAACAAACCCTTTACCCTTCTAAACAACGAAAATAAAACAAAAACTTCACAGCTGCACTAAAGAAACACCAACAAAAAGACCATTTACAATGTATGAAGTGTAGAATAAAAAAACATAAAACAAAAAAAGTGTCAGGTACTCCAATAGTAATAACTCTAATTTAGCAGAAATCAAAAAAGCGAAAATAAAATAAAAAGAGGAAGAACACTAAAACTAAGGTAACACTAACTAATTTGAAGTGTATAAATAAAAATTTGTTTTATTGAAGAAGGATATTCAGCAAGAAGGTGTTTCATGACCGAGAAAACCTCTGGAGGAGGTCTGGATTAGGCCTACAATTGGGCTGACTCCCAGCTAGGGGTTGTGGGTATTTGGGGGAAAGCGTCTCTTGACCAAAGATTTATCAAAACTGTTGGTATACCTTAGATAAAATAGTTTTTCCCATGGTTTTAGAAAACTATTGGAAAATATTAAGAATATATACACATTTGAAAATAGTTTGAACAAACCATTCGCAAATGTTTCTTATTTTACACTATACCAACGGTTCCCTCAAACTGTTTCTATAGTACCGTTGGAAAAACACCAAGTTCCATTAGTGTCCCTTACAGAATTTTGGCATAGTAACGAATTAGGTAAGGGTCCAAATGAGGGGGGATAAATGATCCATCATACAAATAAATTAACTTGGACAGTAATTTAAGGATTACAAATGAATGTAAATATACTAAAATAAAATTAAAGGAACTAATCTCAAAGAATGTGCTTGAATTCAAAGGTGAGGAGAGAAATTCCTTACATGGATGTGTGACTTAAAAAGCTTGGGAGAGGCTTCTTGAGATCTTGGGGTTCCTTGGGAGAACTATGGGGAGAATAGGTTAGAATTCAGATGAACTTAAGAGAGTTTTAGTGAATAGAAATATGATCATTGGTGGGTTTATATAGGAAAGGAGGGGGATTTATTTAATATTTTGGTTTTTGACACTTCATAATAAAATATATAAACCACAAACTATCCCATGGTTTTCCCCATGGTTTCTGGAAAATGGGAGTGAATTATATTATTTTATTATTTCAAGAGAAGAAAAAATTAAATTAATTCCATTTTCTTATATGGAGGTGATACACACTATCAAGAAAATGATTTTAAATCTAAAAATATTTTATAAGTCTTGGAGGATTAAATAAGGCTTTATTGAAAAATTAAATAAACTAAAAATTTCATTATTTTAAATTAAATAATATATTTTCTCCAGAATAGCGTTTTTATTATTTATTACATCACTATTGGGACATTATGATGTCATAAAACACACCATATATTTATATAGTATTTACATTTTACCCAATAAATCAAATGCCTAATTTTTTTTTTGAAAAATTCACCATTTTATAATTTAAAAATCCCAATTCAACAAATAATATTAATTTTATGTAAAAATTTTAATAGGTTAATTTTAACTTTAAAAAAAATCATTTTTTGAAAATTGATGGTTTTGGATAAATTTTTTTTTCAAATCATTATAAAAGTTAATTTTTTTTCTTCAAAAAAGTTATATGATCATTTATATTTTAAAAAAAATATATAATAAAAATATTTTATTAATATATTATTTATTTAAAAAATAAATTAATTCATCAAAATAGATTTCATAATTGAATTTTAATAATAAAAAAAATACTACTTGTGTTTTAAATATCATTTACATAGTAACACTAATAGGAAGAAAAATGTAGTCATTATTCCGTACAAAATAATGTACATAATATTTTTTCTATGGTATTGATACATATCTATTTATTATACTAGTATATTCTCTAATTTTATGGTGCATGATGGCAGGTCGTTCAGGGGCCGTTTTGTGAACATGGTTTGGGCCGTGATCTCGATGAATATTAACTTCTCCTATAAATGTTTTTTCCCATGCTTAAATTGTTGGATCTCAAATTGGGATTGGTCTAGGTAAATGAAAAAATGTTATCTCCATCAGAAGCTTCGAGAAATGGGCTTTATAGGGTGCAATCCCATTGAGTAATTCCATCACTTCCATTGTCTGTTCCAAAAGGATTTGTTAAAACCCTATATTTGAACTGGACATGTAATCATTGTTCAAAGACTATATTATCAACAATAAAAATACTTAATAGTCATTTAAAATTTAATTCGATATAATAAAATAAGTTAATGTGTCTTCTATAACCATAAGAAAGGAACTTTTATTCTTAAATATTTGGGTCGTTACACTCTAACTATTTATGTCAGGGATCTTAGTGATTGGTGCAGTAGCCTTAGAAGATAAGTTTACCTTATAAGATTTATGGGATGAGAGTACAAGGATGGGGTTCAGTATAACTTTGATCTATTTTGGAAATTCCTACCATGTTTGTAAATGAGATTTCTATAGTGCATGGTGTAATTTTTATGGAATTGACCCTAGTGATTATTTGATTCAATGCTGGTGAATTATAATCATTTATATCTACATTGATGGTCGGTGAACTAGGTTTTTTGACAGAGTATCTACATAGGATGAAATCTATCATTACGGCCATAAGGGTGTGATTCAAGGGGACCCATATAGTTCAATAGTGTGTAATAATTATTAATGTATATAGTTTTATATAGTATTTATTATTTTTAGAGAAAATTAAAATACCAAGGGTTGATTATTATTCCTACAATATTAAAAATATTTACAGGTAGGCCATTTGGGAACTATCCATAAATAATTAGAGAAATAATGGCTATGTTAACCAGAATTTATTTGAGATACAGGGAGATGCACCATGTAATGTATCTCTCTATTATTAATCTATCCCAGGATGTTTTTATTGAGGAATTATTAATATTTTATCCAATCATGACACTTAGTTCCCAATTGACTTTATGTCTAGTATAGATCCCATATCCATTCCACAAAATTGGATAGTTCTTACATAGATTTAAGAGCCAAAGAATCAACTATATAATCCAATGGTGAAGGGGTTTATTCTCCTGTGCACATCTCCTTGGGTTACTCTCATGTTTTTATCCAGGAATATGGATATATCATTATGGTTATGTAAATATTACTGATGTATATACTAGGTGATGGTTAATACCATATATCCTCTTCCTTATATCGATGGCATGTTTGATCCACTATGAGGATCTTCGTGGTTCCACAAAATTGACATGATGTCTGGATATCACTAGTTAAAAGTGCGACCTTAAGATATTATAGTTTTCAATTTCAATATAAGATATGAGCGATGTGAGTATCCTATGATTCTATTCCATTTGATTAATGTACCAATAGTGTTTAATGACCGAAGGAATTGATTCCATTGTCAGTAACTTGAGTTGTTCATTATTTCATTCATTGATTATATTATGGTGTACATTAAGTCGAAGGAGGTCCATGATCACTATTTGAGATTGTTCTGAGTACATTGTAGGATCATCATATATATTCCAAGTCCATAAAGTGTTAGTTGTGGATTATTAGGGTTCATTTATATGGTTACGTGATATCTAAGTTGGAAATATCAATGGACCCATGGATGATTGAGTCTTTTGTTTCTTATAAGTATCCTAAAAACATTTTTGAGATTCATGTTTTCCTTATATTGATAAGCTAATACCAAGGGTTTATTAAGGAATTTTATAATTTGGATGTGAATATTCTTCCCTGACTAAGATGAATGTTATTTTTGCGTTGTAAGACTCTTATAAGAGAATCTTTTAGGATATTAAAGGGAGTTTCCCATATTTACAGATCCCAACATTAACTATTATTGGAAAAAATATTCCATTATATTATAATTCTTCCAAATTAAAGTTAGGGGAATTTATAATTTACCATGGGAAAGTGGTCACTTATGGGTTTTTGAAGATAATTATTCCTGATAGAAACTAAACGACCCATGATTTAGAGTTGGAAATTATAGTAAATGTGAAAATATGTTTACGTCAATAGATTATGAGTTAGAGTTTTGTGGTTTATAATGAATTTATGATTCACAATTATATCGTATCTTAGGACATGACCCATAAATAGAGTATGTGGGTCATATACTTGTAGCATTTTAATTTTTATATGAAATATAACTTTGGTAAGGAGAATATCAATGATAATTCAATGAGTAGGAAGACTACTGAATAAGTGGTGTAGGAAGATTTTGGTGAGTGGAAGGTGATAAGCCTCTTCACTACAATATTACTAGATATTCGAGAGTATCAGGGAAGAGAGAACCTATAATCTCTGAGTGTTAAATCCTTACTTCATAAATAAATGAAAGAGATTATGTTTTCAAACATGAATTTTCTAGTGAAGAAGTACAATATATATAGATTGGAGCCGCCTCTTGATTAATCCCTTGACTTGGATGTGGTTATTTATATACATGGTTATATCATAGTCTCTATGAGAATGTGTGAGGTGGTTATATGAGATTCACATGCCTTGAGATATACTATTCATCCAAGTATTACTAATATGGATCATTGTATTTTCAGACAATATTGGTGTTCAAGGATAAAAAGGATATATTAGGGTTTGTTTCAAGATTCTTCAACTAACAACAAGTTAAGGCTATGCATCTATAGTCTACAAGTATTATTCTATCATTACCAGTTCCCATGTTGAAGTTGGATAATGTGACAATGAAATTTTTTACAAAATTTTCAAGAACATCTATTGAAAGTAATGTGGTATGGGTTATCATAGACTGGTTTATGAAGGTTTTTCATTTATTATCGATATGGGTGACCTATTCAATCTATGATATGGTTCAAATAAATTTATGTAATATTGTGTATCATCAAAGGGTTTTGAGGGTTATATTTTTCTATTATGTTTTCTATTTTACATCATTCTTATAGTGATGGATATAGAAGGATCATGATATATTGGTGGACATAATGACAACCTACTATCCTCATATATAAAGATGGTTTGATCATACCATTTATGTTTATGAGGCCAAATTGAGAGCATGTATCATTGATTATTGTGGTTTAAAGGAGAACCAAATCCCGTGTTTAGTGTTCACCTATAAAAATATTTATTAGGAATTAATTCATATATAACCATTTAAGGTTTTATATGGTAGATAATGTCGATCACCACAACGCCGATTAGAGGTGGGGGAGTCAGTGGTTATTAGAAAGAGTCTCATGAAAGATATGTCCGAGTATATTCATTTGATATGGAATCATTTAGAAACAACATAGAGTATAAATTTATTTTACGTCCACCAGTAACATTATCCAATGGATTTTGAAGTGGGTAGTGGATGTTTTCCCCCATGTTCATGGAGCCATTTGAGGTTATTGAGGGGATCACTACTATGGTGTATCATTTAATATTTTCTCATAGACACAATTCCATGAATGAAATCATTAACTTATCTTATATTTAAATACAACATCCTGAACCTTTTCATCTAATCAAAATTAATGTTATTGAGTTGGTGGTGGACACGTTGTGTGATTAATGATCGGTTTGGATAGTGGTTTAAATTAAAAGGAATATACATGGGAATAAAATCTACATGTTTTGGGTGTACTGGAAACATAACTATACCATGGAGGATATATGGGAGAAGGAGTCTGATATGTAGGTGAAGTGAATGAATATTTTCATCAATGAGTATTGGTGATGCTCAATTGTGAAAATTGGGGGTGAGAAGCTATATGGTGAAGAGGTTGTAACACCCTATATTCCTATGATCTATCATTTTGATCAATATTTTACCAAAACTCATATATTTCAATGAAATTTGAGTGTTGAGGGTTTTTATGGTGGATGGATTTCTATTTCAGGAGAAATAAATATGATCTTAGATATTTTTGAGTTGATAGAGGCCACTGGGTGCCTAGTGGCTTAATACTGGATACCTAGTGGGGGTAGAAGTAGAGTTAGTAGCATCCTATGTGTCACTAGGTAGATGATGACCCTAAGGTTGGCCCCTAATTGATACCAAGTACCTGATGGTAATCTAGAGTCTACCTATATGGATCTTGATTTATTTTAAATTTTACATTAATTAATTAATCTTTATTAATTTTTATTAAATGATAATCATTTTCTCATTTTGCGGTTAGTAGCAGCTAAGTTATGTCCCTCCATTATTAATCATTTCTATATTTTAATGGGGTTATCACCTATTTTAATAATTAGTTTTAAGTATCATCAATTTTATATGGTCTTTAAAGATAATTATATGACTTATCACCCTTTTATTCACTATTATATTTTTTTTATATTTCCATACATCATTGATTTTTTCAAATTTAAAGGTATTTTTTTAAAATTTATCAATTTTTAAAAATTGAAAAAAAAATGATCAAGTGGTTTTGAATGAATGGGACCTTGATAAGTTCATATAGGTGTTCTATCTCATTACTATTTATATTTAGATGCATGCCTTGCATCATATAAAATTATAGAAGCACCAATTTTGGCACATGTCCTTGGAATTAATTGATGTTAAATTATTCACTATCTTTGTTATAAATTAAACTTATTAGTCCTACAAGAGGTATATCAGGGATTTTATTTTAAAATATGTTCATCCACGACCATTTCTATGTGATTTGGAAGGAGAAACCATGGATTTTAAACTATGATGGGTCCATCAGTTTTATACATGAACATACCATCATCATGTGGAATCATAGTCTATCACTTAGTAAGGAATGACTTATGAATGTTATAGTATGGGGATGAGATATTCTTGGTTTGAAAAATTGATTGGGACAATCATTTTAGAGCATGATCCCATTATGTTTTGAATAACTGATAATGCAACATGGTTACTTATAAATTATTAATCATTCTTTTTTTTTAAATTTTTATGGTACCTCATTCACCCATAATACACCAGTGGTCTCTTGTCTACCTTGTATGTTGGGTTGGTGGAACCTCATCCACCTAGATCTATAAAGAGGGTGGTACCTCATCCACCTTATTATGATAAATTGGTGGATAATTTTACACCAGGATTGTTTCCTTTTTAGTGTACTATCAATTTTTTGATTGTTGATAGTTGTTCATCATCCACCTAAAGGTTCATGATTTTGGTACACTATCCACAAATAGAAGTGGTTCAAGTGGTGAATATACACATAGGTATTAAAACCAATGGTATATAATCTAAAAATAGGTTTTCATTAGTTGTGCCTTTCCAACATGGATACTAGAAAGTGTGTTTCATTATCCACATAGTTATTAATGATGTTGGTGCATATTCTACCACATGAATTTATTCATGTGGTGAATTATCCACTTTTTATAGATGGTATTGGTGGTATATCATTAAATTTAAACAATTTATTTTGTTATATAATCCAATTGGCTGATATCACCACATGTTTATGTTTACTTTCACAAATTGTTAGCAAAATATGAGTTTTGGTCTTTTGAAATAAATTCCACATTTTTAGGGGTCACTATTTCCTTCACTGTAGGCCTAGGAGGGTTTCCCAGTGTAGAGAGTCATGAAAAAATAAAACCAAATATATTAATGAAAGTTAGGATGGAGGATAAAGAAAGGTACTGGAAAATGACACAATGGATTAGTAGGGAAAAACATTAGTCAAACATAGTGTGAAATGTTTCAAGGGATACAAGTTATGACACAAGATATTATGAACCCCTATGATCAAATGAAATGAAATTAAGCTTATTGAATGCCCAATGTGATATAATACTAATTACTTGGTAGAGAAATAAGAGTGATATATGAATTATATATTTCTGTTCTTATTTTTGAATTGGGGCTATTTGGTGAATGTTAAAATGCATCTACTTAAATGAATATTTAATTTATTATGAAATACACGGATTAAGAGTTTGTTTAACTAACTATAAAGATCCATTATGGTCACCATTTATGGTTGGTTCTAGTGGCGAGGTTCGGTAGGCTGATTTAGTTAACTATAGTTAGGTTGACCTAGCTAAGGAAAATGATACTTGGAGAAAGATACTGTGTGAGTTCAAACATTAGGGACCATCAAAATTTGAGGGGTTATTCTCTAATTTAGAGATAGATAGATAGTACGAGGAGCTTCAGATTGCCTTCTGTTTGAATTGAGAAAGAGAAAAGGAATAGGTTTTGTTAGACATCAACCACATGGGAAGAGTATCCTATAAGTGGTGGATTTTATAACATTAATGGAAGATGTAGGATGACATTAAATGGGATGATTTTCAATGGTAGTTCCATGTGGTGTTCCTATCATCGATAATGAGGGTTGTGAAGAGGAATGAATTTCTATCTATTCCGTATGGGAGACTAAGTAAGAATGATCTCAATATTCACTTCACAAACCATCTTTACTTCCCCACTGATCATTTCAAAAATATGGAGTCCAGAAGATTATGATTGGAGGAGGTAATGAAACCAACTATTAAAAATTCCATAACTCAATTTAAGCTACCAAAATATTTAGAGTTTCATAAGAAGGATGTGGATATCCTGAGGATATATTCAAAGAAGATACCATACCATGGGGGAGGTTATCAAAATTTCATGATGGAAAAAATATCATTGGGAGGATCTCGAATATTGATGGTGTTGAGGTTCAGGCTGGTGGGAAGTCAATCCTAGCCCTATTATTCACATATCATGATATTTGGTGGATCCTATATATCCATTTAAATATCAACCCTAGGTTAACTAATTGTTAGAGGCAAAGTCCATAAATTATATCAGTTCCTGAAATTTCATGGGGTTCAACATGGTAGAGGTGTCTAGATTCATTATCTCTCCCAATATTGGTTTCTATAGATGTTGTGTTAGCTAAAATAATATAGGATTATATCCCATTAAGAGAAGGTGGATCTACTTGAGGTCATCCTCATTATTTACCATTCTCTTAGGGATATATAGATAAGCATGGCCATGGAGGTGGTTAATTTAAGGATAATAAGGTAGAGGAGCTGGATGTGGATAATTTCATGCTATAGAGGATGCATCAATAGATGTTCCATAGATGTTATGATGTACCATCTACTTTTTAACTACATTGGATTATTCTTTATTTTATTCTGGAGAATCAAAATAATTAAAAAATCTTTGGTTTGTGCCTTGAGACTAATGGTAGTAATGTTTCCAATGCCCCTAGTGTTTACTAAACTAGTTGGAGGGTAGTTGGGTCTAGATGATATATATTGATGTTCTAAGATAGTGATGGGAAAACATATTCCACATGGTGAAATATCAAAACATTATATACAACCATATGATTTCATTATTGTTATGTATTGGTGGTATTTTATGCACAAAATGATTTATTGTTTCCCTAATAGGGTTGTTTTATTTTATGAGGAGGGTCATTAAATGGTATTTTTTGGAAAGTAAGATTTTATAATGGGTATAATATGTTCAAATAATCTTTTTTATCAGTTTAAAAAAGCACCAGATTTGGTAAATGTACATTTGTTAGAGTTTTCTAGACTCATTAAGGAGTTTATGGATGTATTATTTGAAGAGTTTGTGATGCTACCCACTCTACGTGACATCGAGTATAAGATAAATGTATATCTTGGTTCATCTATGATCTCAATAGATCTCTATTGGATGATACCTTATCAGTTTTAAGATATGAGGATTCATATTGATGAATTTATGCATATTGAATATTTGATATATAAGGGTTTCATTTGTCCTAGTGTATCACATTGGGGTGCTTTAATGTTTTTTTATGAATAATTAGTATGGGTTTCTAAAGATGTAACTAGACTACTGGTGGATGAATCCGTTGATGTTATAGAAACATTATCTACTTCTAATTATTGATTATATATTCAACTATTTAAATAAAACATGTTAGTTTTTAAAGATTTATCTAGTGTTAAAATATCATTAGATGAGATTGAAGGAAGTGGATATCTGGAATAATACTTTCAGACGACTCTATGGTAACATTGAGTTTCTATTTATATTTTTTTGAGTTAAAAAACTCTATAAGTTTTAAGGGGACTCATGTAATCCATGTTTTATGAGTTCATAGATTAATTTTGGTTAGTTTTTAGTGAAAACATTCCCAAATTCTATGAATCAAATTTGAATCATATTGCGAATCCTAGGGTTGATTTTAAATACCTTCAACATTTTCATTTAAATGGTAATTTTTATAAGAGAATTCATGGAATGTGGGAGGTGAATTTCTTTGGGCATGTGTTTTCCCAATATAGACTATCATTCGATCCACCAACGATCAAGAATTAATATTCTTAGGAAGCACCCAATAATGTTTCATATTTTCATAGTTTCCTTGGTATTTTAGATAATTATTAGTGGTTTTTTTGAGTTACCTTTGATTATATCCACATTTGTGACTTTTATAATAGAGGATACAAATTTGGTATATAATGATCATAGTTTGGAATCTTTGAACTACATTAAAAAGGATTTGATTAGTTCTTTTATACATCAGTTTTCAGAAGAGAGATTTATGATTGATGTTTTATATAATGATTACAAACATGTATTGGGTTATTTATTGATCAATAATAGGGAAATGATATCATATGGGTGTATGAAGTTATATACCCACGACTGTAATGATGACACCATTCATATAAAGTTGGAGGCAACGGTGTTTTCTCTGAAGTTACTGTGATATTACCTCATTGGAAAGAACTTCTTGGTCTTCACAGATCACATGAGACTCAAGTATATTTCTTTTAATAGATATTTGAATCTATGTCAGTAAATGTGGATATAGTTCTTGTAGTATGTTAATTTTCATATTTATTATACCCTAGAGAAAGGTAATATGGTTGTCGATTACCTGAGGTTTCAACTAGAGACACCATGGGGGCTGAATCAGTGTTGTGGTTTAATTAAACCTTTTTAGGATATTTATCTTTCTTTTAGGACCATGTTACGTAATTTTTATAAACATTGTTCGTCCAATTAACCTTTTAAGTATAATCGCCAAAACATACACAAATATGTTTGAAATTATCATATGCACATAACAGACAAATTTTACTTGGTTTAGCACAAAGTGTTAGGTCCAATTATCCCACATAAAAATGTGTTAATGTGCCAAAATCAACTAATCTTAACCATGTAAATGTATATAATGTTTTTATGGTCACACAATTCCAGACACACTACCTTTATATGATTTATGGTTTGGTCACTTCTTACCCAATGGGAACTCCGTGTTATTCCCTTCCATACACTGATTTGGTAAAATATCTTTAATATTTTATAGTTTTTTAGGACAACTCAATGGACATGGATTATTATGGGTTTTATTTGCCTTGAACGAGACTCTTATTTCATCATTAATCTTAATTTTATAATATGTTTCTTTTCTTTCCTCATATATCCTCTTATTTTTTTCTATATGATATCAACTAATCAATGAGAGAGTTAATTCATTATCATTCAAAAAACTATCACAACAGAACAACTTCTTTGAATCAGGATAATTATACACTGAATTTATAATATTTATTTTTTCCTCCTTAGTAACCATATGTGACACATAAATTCTTTTTTGATGCAACTTATTCCTCTATAATAGATACTATCAATATACTATACTTTACCCCCTCATGTCTTAAGTAGCTTTATAAAAAAATCATGATAATTTTAATAACATTACATTGAAATTTTTTTCACCACATATCCTCAATTGTATAACCCTAATTATACAACCATGGTCACATAACATGTCGGCTAATCAAATTCACGTAACCAGTTTCACTTGTCTGATCCAATTAAACTACTTCACTTAATCGATACCATGTGTCTATTTCCACGTAACTGCATCTATGTTCCTGCTTAACATTACCCATTCAACATATATCCTTTGTCATATGTTCTCAATGAGGCCTTCCACATATCTTTAATCCAACCAGATTAAAAAACATGACTGATTATATTAATATAATTCATGACATAACTTATACAAGGATCCATTCTTTCCCCTTAAATGTTCTCACCTCATTTTCCTAGAATTTTTATTAACTCCCTAATTAATCTCAGAATTATGTGAATAGTGGGTTGTATATAGGAAATATTCCATAGAATTAACTCTAAAAATTTATGTGAACCATTCATTTCACTAACCTAAAATTCATACATACATCACCTAAAACAAATTACCATTAATCACATGACTCCCTAACATATGTGTATTACAGTATTGTCTTCACGAACCCCATATCACCCAATTCAAATGATCATGGGATCTCATGGTCACTTGAATTACAATTATGGGAAATTCATCTTCATTTACATGGATCAAAATACCTTTTTTTTAAAGATTTTTTTTGTTTATGTGTTTCACCTAATTTTGATTTTATTATCTCTTTGGACTTACATTATCATGCGATCAAAAATGAATTACATGAAAAAATTCTTATTCTACTTGGATTTGAAGCGCAAAATATACCATGTAATGGGGAAATATTACTTATTCAATTCCTATTTTAGTTTTGTGAAATTATCTATGAAAATTCCATTTTCATATATAGATTTATAATTTATTCCCATTTTCTACCTTTTGAACTCCAAAAATTACTATTGGATGCTATAGTTTCTTTTAGAGAGAACAATTCCACATCCATATTAGTATATGGAATTTATTTTAATCATATATATAAATTAATTTGTCTTTTCCTTAATTTGATCATAATATATAGTGAACCACACATTTCATCTATATATATCATATATTAATAGATTATTATTCATTACGTGAAATAAGGGTCCATGCTAGAATCGTATAGGTTTTTTTCCTTTGAAAGCATGTATTCGTTGAAAACTAATTAATAAGTAAACTACATCATCTCCTTATATGTTATTCATAACTATCACCCTAGTAAGATATATCTTACATAATAACTTTCTTCATAAATAGAGGAAATGAACATATGAAAGGATGAGATCCCATTGCTAGTAAGTGTAAACATTAGTGATATCAATATAACATGAGCATAATGTTATTAAAACATGACAATACCATTTGAAATCCACACCGTTTATATCATAGATCATAAAATTAATTCAAAGAATAAATATTGGTAGTCTATAAGAAATAAATAATAAATAAATCGAATAACATAAACCATATGAGAATAATAATGGCATAAGACACATATTTGTGGCATACAGATAAGCATAGAAGATATTATATCAAGGCTACCCAAAAAGACATTAATAACATTTTAGGATTGCGATAACCATTAGTTTTCCAACTTTAGAAAAGGGATACCCTCACATGTACCCTTTTTTAGGATTGGTTTAATAGCCAGTTTACCAAATATTCTTTTCATGCTTGGGATAACTTCATATATACCATTTTATTCAAGCACGGGATAACCTCATTTATGTTATTTGAGATTATGGAAAATTAACATTTAACCAATTAATTGGAGGGATATATAATTATATTGTCACCCATAATTTAATGAAAAGAAAACATATGAATTCCATAATATCATAAAATATTCATCGCATCATAAAACATTAAAAGTCAATAAGTTACATTATCATTTCATCATAGCATAACCCTTGGAAGGAAAATTAATTTCATAAGAATCTCATATTTTCATCATAGAATAACCATTTTAAAATATGTGGTTTTGTAAACATAATAGTAATATATTCATCAAGAATTCTGATAAATAAAAAGGACGAAATGATTAGTTGATTTCCATATTAGAGAATAATTATAATATTGGGTTGTTTTCAATGAATAATAGAAATACCACAAAAATATCACTGAAAATGTTCTTGAGGAAAATATCCTTTTCACATTTAAATAAATAATTTATAATATAGAAAATTTTAAAATAAGAAGTAAAAAAATTTTCATTGAAATTGGAACCTTATAAAGGAAGCTTCAAATAGTTGAGTGGTCTTGATGGTGGAAAATTTCATTCATTCTGTACATGTAAAAAAATATTCATTTTACATTTTAAGTAAAATTTAAAATAGTACCATTCAGAAAATGAATATAATATTAATTTTAATCCATTTTAAAAATAAAAAACACAGATACAAATAAATTTAAATAATTATATATGAATATTTAAACATTCTTAAAAATATTTTTATGAAACATGGACATGGAAGAAAAAGTATTTTTGACCAAAGAGAGAAATATAGTTGGTTCTCCTTAAAAGAATTATTTTAGACTATTGAGTTATTAAATAGAGGAAAGTTAAAGGAGAAAATTTATTCTAAAAAACATAATATCGGATAATAAAATTCATAAGTTTCTATAGAGATATATTATAAGATTAGATATTTATATAATTAATCATAAACATTCCTAATAAAAAATGGTAATGTATCACAACACCTTATCCGCTCAGGTCACATTATAATAAAAGCCTCAAGAATGAATGAACCATATATGGATATTAATATCTTAATAATTTTTAAGATAATAATCATAAAATACATTTGTGGGAAATATATACACCATAAAAAAACAAGTGTTTAATATGTTATTTATCTCACAAAAGTAAAGGTTTGATGAAAACCCCTTACCTAATGTCTTGAATTTGTTTGTAAAAACTAAAACATATTGTATAATAAATATAGGTTCATTAAAAATTCATTATACAAAAATACTCAAATATATAATACAATATATTATTTACATTTAATAGTTTAACAATTATTTGTTATAAATTATTTAGTAAAATCTATTTTTCTAAGTGACAATTGTTTCATTTTTCATGTATGTTTTAGTTCAGTAGTTTCAGTACTTTTAATTTTATTAGAATTTAATAATATACATAATTTTAATAATGATTTTTATATCATATAAATTCATTATATATATATATATTTAAATTCATATATAAAATTATGTATTTATAAATGAATTACACTGTTAATGGAGACAATATGTCGTATGTACATATGAATGCTGTTTTAATTTTTTGACATATGGAATGAAAGAAAGGAAAATATTAAATAAACTGTTTAGAATAATTTTTATATCATATATATTCTTTAAATATATCTTTATTACTATTCATGTGAAAATAAAATGAAATAAGCATATCACATCCCTTC
Source organism: Viscum album (assembly GCA_963277665.1). Classification (NCBI taxonomy): domain Eukaryota; kingdom Viridiplantae; phylum Streptophyta; class Magnoliopsida; order Santalales; family Viscaceae; genus Viscum; species Viscum album. The sequence continues at coordinate 299,096,073 of OY728138.1, forward strand.
CTGGAGGAGATAGACTACATGTATGCAAGAGAGACATTATAATTTTTCAACAGAATGGATGGTGAGAAGGTTGATGTGATATTATAATTAAATATGTATAATTATTTAATAAATATTTTAGTTATAATTTAAATCCATCATTATATTTACTGTGATAGGTGGTAATGGAAGAACAATTACATCAGTTCTCAAGGTGACAATCCATCGTACACAAGATCAAAGATTTAATTTCACATTTGATGGAAGAGTAGATGGATATAGGTTATTAAATTAACATAATAACATATCAATATATGTATTGTATTTGGGTAATTATTGTATAATAAATTAATTATATATTATGTTGGTGTAAGAAGAAAAAAAATGAAAATGATCTGTTAATAATGACACATCTTCTTTAAACACCATCTGTAGGTTTGCACAAAATGTCTTAAAAAGTGGATTTATTTTAACAAAAAAATAGATAGATTGAAATTTTATGTGAATTAATCAAGGTTTTTGGGTTGGTATTTTACAACCAGAAATGATTTTTATCACTTTAGAGGATATGATAGGGGGTTCCCATTTGTAATTGAGGTGAGTGTCATAATTTTAAATTTTAAATGTTTTACAATAATTTCATGTCACTTTCTTGGAAATAAGGATATAAAATGTCACATTATAGAACCTTATATTTTATTAGGTTGAAATATGGACTTAAAATGGGAATTGGACAAGTATTTAGGACTTTTAAACCTATATCATTTCAGTTTAACCTTTGATTAATCTGTTTTAACATTAATCGTGATAATTAATGTTTTTTAATATTTAATGTTCATCATGAAAAAAATTATGTTCTCCTTATTACTTATTATAAATTATGATTATTAAAATTTTGGAATATATTTTACCAAATTTAACTCACATAAGTAGTGGAATTTAGTTTAAAGTTAAACCCTGACATGCGATGAAAAATATGTTTTCTAAATAAATAGTTTTCAATATGTCTAAAATGTTTTTATACCAAAAATTAAACATGAATTAAATTTAAATGAACTAAATTGTATTAATTATAATATAATTGATTTTTTTAAAAAATTTAATGAAATATGTATCATTGTAAATTCTTGAAATGAAAAGGTAGTTTTTAATAAAAATGAATATTTTTAATTATTCATTGAAACATTAATATTTTCAGAAAAGTATAAAAAAACCATTATAAGGTAATTTTAAATGTTAATTTAAAAAATGGAGTTAAATTTTTAATTAAATTTATAAATGTATGGAAAATATTTTTAGTAATTCATAAAAAAACATTAAAATTAATTTCTGAGGGAAAAATACATTTTTGAAAAAATATAATGACTTTTATAAAAATAAAGTACTTATATATAAATATGTTTTATTTATCTAAAACATTTATACATATTTTTTGAAAATTTTATTTTTCCTATTCATACCACCAAATTTAAAAACAATGCAATAACAGTCAATAAAAATGTAGATATTATAGTGCATTTTGTTAAAAATATGTATTGTTTATAACATAAGTGATTGAAGAAATTAATTTTTTTTAAAATATATTTTATAAAATATCGGTGTGTTAAATTCTACCCCCATTGAAATAAATTTCACCCATTAAATTCTATTAATTTTATACATCCAACTGAGGATACTTCATCCTCATTATATCCTCAGGTTCACTTATAGCTTCCTTAGATTAGTTGTTTCACCAAAAATCTTTGACCAGGTGGGAAGTCTTGTTTCATATTACATTATCTCTACAATCCAAAATGTACATTAGTTATTTATCATAATAGATATCATTATACAATGGTGTGACCTCTAAGTCCAGTACATGTGAATGTTATAGATTGTTCTTCTTCATATAAATACATTCAATACATCATGGACTTGAGGGAAGTTCAATGGATGTGAGAAGTGACAAGATACCATCCTAATTGATTAAGAATTTCGAAAGGGAAAACATGGCTAGTTCTAAAATTTAATTTATTCTCGAATCTCATAACCTTATTACATAGATAAATTCAATGAAATAACTTCTCACTAACTTCAAACTCCAAATTCATCGATGATTATAAACATAAATTTTCTATAAATTTTTTTCTTACTTTATGTGTTGTTTTATGTCTCTTACCATATCTATTGTTTCTTTAGCTATACTAGGAAAAAATATTTTTCTTTCCCAAATTTACCTCAACACATTAGAGTTTTACAATTTTTTCTCTAGAAGGATTCATCAGGAACCATCTTAATTCTCGAGTGAATGAAATCATTCTTATAAAACTCAACTAGAGGAAGGTGTATATACCAACCCCCTTTTAAATACATATAACAATTTATAAAAAAAAACATATATGGTATTTATGGTTCTCATAGACTAAACATCTATTTGAGGATAATAAGTTGTTCTGAATCTTATCTTTATATCCATACCCCGTTGAATACTTAACTAAAATTTTGAGGTAAACTGTAAACTCAAATTAGTTATAATTGAATGTGGTACTCCATAAAATCATACCACCTTATTAACTTGTATCCTATAAATATGGTACAAATAAAAATAATCTCTCATAGAAATGAAGTGTGTAGACTTCACAAGGAGATCAATAACAACCCTGATAATATTATGGGATCTAGATGTTTTCAGGATTTTTACGAAAAAATTAATGGTGATGTTATCCCATTTCCATTTTAGTATGGGTAATGGTTGTAACATACCCTTATAATTTTTTCACTTAGACATAACTTATAAACATAGCAATCACTGAGATACAAACTCATCATTAAATCTCTTCATGTTTTCCATCTTGAAATACTCTTTCAAATCTATTTATATTTTCATACTTTCAGGATGAATAAAGAATGAAGAGCTATGAGCCTCTTCAAAAAGATCATTCCTTAAATTTGGTATAGATAGAACCCATATATGTATACTAAGACTTATCATTCATATCAATAAAGTTTTAACTCATGAATATTTTTGACCTTCTTCTACATCTCTACGTCTACCTACCATGCTTCTTTAATCTTCACTTTGATAGACGACCGAACACTCATTTTAAAAAGATATTATTTCTCCCCTTTAAAATTTTTAATCCAACACTTTTAAAGCCAATATATATTATCTACTTTTTTATATTAATCATAAATAATCTATAATTATACTTTTGACTCAAACCACTGACAACCTTGTTTTTTCCCAGGGTGGTAATATATTGAGAATTAAAAAATTCTATTTAGTTATAATCAACTTCTCTGGAACATAATAAACTCCTTCTATGTGAATATTTACATTAATATTTTATGAGAAATATATATATCACACCATTCTCCAAAAAGATAATGGATCCATATATTTTATATAAAAATTACTAAAGCTACCTCAATATCCTTAATTGGGAATTCTCTCATCAACCTTCAATTATAATGAGGTATAAGCTATCACTATATTAGTAAACAAGATAATTTATCCTAATACCTTCATTGATGCATCACTAAAGATAAAATACCTTTTTCAACTATTGGGTAACACAATAAAGGGTACATATACCCTATCTTGAGATTAAATGAACAAAAAATGAATAGTTTTATATTAAAAATTAACATTTTTTAAATTTTTCATAAAATTTATACTACCTTATTGTAATCAGTAAAATCCTCAATTTATCTTCATGATCTTATTTTATCTTTTTATATGATAGAATATCATCTAGGAAGATTATAAGAAACTAATCAAGGTAATCTATAAAGACTCTATTTATTAATTCTAGGAAGATTGTCGGGGAATTAGTAAGACCAAATGGAATCACAATATATTTGTAGTGTCCATACCATATATGAAATTATGTCTATTGTATATAATTCCTTTTTAACCTAAATTAATGACATATAGAATATAGATCAAACATGTAAAAGTATTGTGTTCCATGGAATTGATCAAACAAGTCATCAATACAGGGTAGAGGATAAATGTTCCTGATTGTGATCTGGTTTACTTTACAATAATCAATACAGAGTCCCTTTGATCTATATTAAGTTTAAAAAAGAAATAGTGTACCCCAAGGTGACATACATTAATTAATAAATCCCTTTTCAATATAATTTTTTAGTTAATACATTAATTTCCAAAACTCAATCGGGTCTATTCTATAGGGAGTCTTTGAAATAGGTGTAACACCATTTATAACATTCCTTGAGAACACATATACATGATTTTTTCAAATACTGGGTAACTATTATGTAATGAAATCAAAAAATTCTCACACAATAGGAATATCATATCTTTTGAGTTTCTCCCAAACCATTTGAGATGAAAACCCATTTAGAATAGGACAAAGTCTCATACAATGGATAAAATTTCCATTGGATGTTCACATTTATCATCACACAGATAGAAAATCATAGATTGGATTGGAATATAAAATTTCACTTCTCTTTACTTGGAAATTTTTGTAACATTTTTATATATAAATCCAATTCATTCCTTCTATAACATGAAATTCAACTAGAGGAATAATAATCAGATTTTTTAGGAAGAACATTCAAGAAAAATCAACTAGAGAGGAATCTATAAATTGTGATTTTGTAATTATTCTGTTAGAGGTTATCAATTCTAATTAAACATTTAATTATTGATGTTATATTATGATTCCCTTATCAAATTCATCATATATAAGATAATAGGTAAATCAAGAGTAAAATAATACACTAATAGTTCTAGAGTGGATGGTTTGTGTATCTTTCAACACTTTGTTACCATACCCCTCATCAGAAATAGTGATAATATGAGATTTCACTTTTTCTTTATGAAATAATAGGTATCTAACATTGATAAGAATTATTAACCTTCAGATTCAATCATTGGTTAGAATAATTCCCACACTCCTTACATTTGAAACACACGAGTGTGGGAGGTTCATTCTATAGAGATTTAAATCTATTAGAATGATTTAATAACTTTTTACCATCACTTAGATATCGAGATACTCGATGAACTTTATTTCCAAACATAAAACATTTACTAGTCCTATTAAGATAATTTCTCCCAGGATTCCTTTTTATATTAAAACATAAATGAAATATCATATTCTTCCCTTCATGGTTTTTAGAGTATCATTTGAATTCCTTCTTTCTATTCTAATAAAAAACATGAGCTTAATGGGTAATTCTAATATCCATTTACACCTTGATAGCACATAGAAATATTTTTTCATATCATTTGATGTACCTTACGTAGAAACACCTTCAGATAATTAGTTTTAAGCCACCAATGAATCAATTAACCTTATTTTCAGGTTAGATGATAATTTCAGAAGCATACCTCACAATTTTTGTAAAATATTCCTCATTTGTACTATTGGATTAACTATCTTTCCAATTTCTCAAAAGGAATTAATAATCCATTTTATATGAAGAATATGATTAAAGTACATATTGGAATTTAATCTCTTAAATTCATTCCACTATGTAGAGTTAATTTCTGCCTTTTCAATGTATTCTTGATATGATTATACCATTTTTTCACTTCACCTTACAAATTATAGTCAATAAAAATTAATTTTTTAATCTATAAACTCTAGGGAATAGAAAAAATATTTTCGATGGTACCGAACCATTTCTCAGAAACTAGTGGATTAGTGAAACCACCAACAGAAGCTAGATGTTAAATCATGAATCTCTCAACAAAATTTTGTTCTCTCCATTTCTCAGTTTAAAATTCAACATGATTCATATCATGATAAAGTTTTATGATCGTAATAAAATTATTTTTCATTCTAACTCCCATGGGTTTCTTTAGAGGAAAATCATTTCATTGTCTATCACAGTCACCGTTAACACTATTCCTCTAGGTTGTATCCATCAACTAAAAAAATATAATAATTGGACCAATAATGAACATATTAGGAAACCACATAATCAGGGAATATAATTTATATGAAGTATAAATACTAACATATTCTTCTAAATCTATGAAACCTTTTTTAACCCAGGTAATTCATGTTCATCATCTATTAAAATCATTTATCATGGTTTGTAATGAGTGTGTAAATTTCCAAGACATATCCCCTAGGAGTGTAAATCCATGAATGTAGTAAGGACTGTTATTGGGAACTAGGATACTATTTTGACCAAAAGTGAAATTTTTTGATGGATACTATATGTGAAGTGAGAAGAAAAATATACCTAGAAGAACTCAATAGTATATCATTTTTATATTACTATAGATATGTCATTGTTAAATGAATTCACGTCGGGCTTCTCACTTTTTATCTGTCAGAAAGGTGTTGTTGGCTTGACATGGAAGTTTTTATTGTGTGAGAATCAATGAGTTGACAATCTTTCAAGTCATATTTACATTCATTTTCATCTTTTTTGGAAGCTCCCAATAGTTCCTATATCCATAAATGGTTACAGAACTTCTTTATAAAGGCTTACGGTCATTTGTGGTTTTAGACACAATTTCACTTAGGAACACGCATTTTTTGAGAGGATGGGAGGATGGGATCACCACACCCTTTTGGGGGGATTGTGTTCTTCTCCAATACCCTCTTATGTATTTATGATATGTTTTATAATCTCTACCTAATACTGATAAGAGACTAGTTACCATAACAAAATGATCATATGTTGAATCTTTTTATATTATAATAAGGGATCATATTTGTTAATAAATATATTTGTATTTATGTTTATTCATCCATGTCGCATTAATGGGATGCTTATTGTATTTTGAATCCATATAACTATACACTATGGAGTTTTTTATTATCTATGGAGGTGGTTAATATTTCAAGGATGATATTGATCCATTCTGAGGAATCCGGCACATCATGTTTTATAATTAGAATAAAACCATCATATTTCATTAAACTTGTAACATTTAATTTCATATGGAAAGGAAATATATGTTGGAAAATAGGTACCAAATATTTGAGTTTGCAAATCAAGGGGGAATCATGCGTATAGTGGTTATAGAAGGAATTAGATTTCTCATAGTTCAATTCGGTCAGAGAATACAAAATGGGGAATACCATTATGTTGGTAGACATATCACATCATGCTATAGATTGGAGCATACACACTAAGGATTCACTAATATAAAGGTAGTCATATCATTCTATTGATTGGGGTTTACACTCTATGGTTTACTTATATGGTAGAGGTACAAGATGTGAGTGATATGATCATTGTAACTCCCTAATCTCACCTGATCTATGCTCAGTGTAAGAAACAATGGCTAATAAAAAATTAGTCTCACTAAATATGGATATAGGATTTATGTGTTAGTCCAACCCTTTGGAAGATTATTATAAAGCCTGGTACATAGAATGAAATCGTATCTATACTAGTTATAGCTAGAATATAATTCATCATAGTGTAATTTTAAAAAGGCTCACACACTAAGGATTTACTTTGGAGGTTGGATGAGGTTATCATGTCCAAGGACTCCTTCTTGACCTGGACTGGTTGTCTGTCCGACCTACTTGATTTTCTTACTTGATATGCCTTTAGTCTATAAATTACTTATTGAAGGATGTCTGGGAATGTATGGATATGCTGTAGACATGTTCAAATACAATCTCATTATTCATATGAATTATCTTATGGACATCATAAAATTTGAATGGAATGTCTGAAGACCATCGTATTATCAAAACTGACCATTCCTGAGGACATACCAAAACCTCACTAACCTGTCTTGGAGGCCATCACATGATCTCAAATGAAATTTTTGGATGATACTAAATGATATTGAATGAAATTCTTGGATGGTATCACATTATCTCAATGGGATTTTCGAGAGGACATCAAAAGATCTCGATTGATAGGTCCAGAGGACATGACATTATCTCTATTGGACTATCTTCGTGCCATTGTGAGACCTAACTGGAATGCTTTAAGGCTGATATGAGATATATATGGTAAGCCTAAAGGGATTCATGAGACCCAACAAACACACATTGGTATCACCCCATATCTTGACAAAAATGTTTAGAGGTCTTATCAATATTTGGATGACAAGCCCGACGTACTTTCTGATACTCAGGTGACATGCCCTAAGGGAATCATGTGTATTTATTGAAGTGTATGAAGGACAGAGATTGAACCACATGGAATGTCAAGGAGACATCACATGACATTAGAGACATTTTTTAATGCGGTCACATGAACTGTATGAGTCATCAAAAGCACATGAGTATCATTTTGTATGTTCATTATATATGTATCCTATATTTTCATCTTTTTTTTTCAGTTTTTATAAAGATGTGAATTGTATTTGTTCAGTGTAACTTGTTTAATTCTTACAAGATTCAGAAGATATGTTATATTTCATTTTCATAACCCTCCATAAATAATTTACATGATCTATGAGTTATGACATGATGTTCTTATATAGGTCGCATGATCCGCCAAATTGTTCTCCATATTTTTACCAGTCGTAAGACCATGTAATCACAATATTGGATAATATAAGAAGTTTATTTTAATTTTTTGGTATGACAGTTCAAGGATCAAAAGATAAAAATTTTCATGACATGGTTCTAGATTTATAATCCTCTCAACTCGTATTATACCCCACTTTATGTGGTTTTTATTACTAAAATATAGGCTAGAGTCGGTGGAGGGGTTCGGTGTCACGTGCTTCAAAAACTCTTATCATATGTGTAAAAATATTTTCAATGACTAGACCATTTTCCTTCAAATGACACATTTATTTGATTTTGGCTAATCAAAGGTCTCTTGAATAATTATGTCGAAATTTCAAGGGGATTTCACAATTTCAAGATGATATGTCTAGGGGATTTTGTGATATTGGGATTCCTATTAAAAGGCATTCGCCTGATCTGAGTTGCTGTGTCTGATACCTTCATCGAGATGAAGGTGAATTTATAGGGGCCATCCAGAGATCAAGTTTTCTTGTCAAGGGGGTATCACATGATCAATGGTGATCACATGGGATATACAAATCCAATCACATAAGTCCAGTATGTCTTCCCCTCACAAAAAGCACTCATCATTTTACATTTCAATTAATTATTTTGTTTACAATGGTTGGGGATCTCATGGGTTTGTATAAGTTCACTCAAAGGTAAGAACTCTCCCCCACGATGATGCATCATGTGAATAAAAAAGGGTGTTTTGGTTATATGTAAGCATTAACATGGACAGAAAACCTATTTTATTTTAGAGATGGAAGGGGTGCACAAGATTGTCTAGAAATGTCTAGGGACCTTCACGTGATGAGGGTGAAATGCCAATAGGCTCGTGCATGATAGGGTTGTCATGTCTCTAGTTCTTCTATGGTGCCTTTCAAACCCACATGGGTGCATCACGTGTTAATTTACAATTTAAAGAGGATCACATTTTTTTGGATATTTTAACATTATTTTATAATGATTTTTCCATTGGTTTTTAGGATTTCAATGATTGAAAAGTCACATGATCTTGAGAAAATCATATAGAAGCCATTTCATAATTAATAAATGTTTTGAATGCCATTTCATGAATAAAGAGGTCTTGTCAAATGTGGTTCGTGAAATCTTTAATCTAGATATTCACTTTGAATAACCATTCATATGAACTTCTAATGGTCATGAAATCACATATATTTTGGAGAGTTACATGATCCATGCGTATTAGATACCACTCCTTCCATTTAATTGTGTAGAAAATAATACCCATATTCATTTAATTCTTAGTTTTTGAATTTTATATGCTCATTTGGTGGGAATCAACAGTGATGATCAATTCCAAGCCTAATGCACCCTTTTCAGAGTTATTATCTATAGGTACATCTATTACAGAGTCATATCCAATTGTAATATCTAGGAAGGGACATAATTTAAATGAAACTATTTTTTATATCCTTCACTTGAATTCCAAGACATTTCACAATACATTAACTTATTACTAGGGTTCCCTATAATGTTTTGTCATTATAGATTGCAAAGGATAACCAAACATTACTTTGATAGAAATTATTGTGACCCACACTTTTCACATATTATTATGGAATCTTAATATATGATTATTAATTATATAACATAGTGAATCATGCTATAATTTCATAGGTCGAGTGCCTTTGCAAACATGGATACATAAACAATTTGTTTATAAGTGAACTACATCATCTATTACTACATTCTTCAAAACTAGAACCTTTATTAGACATATCATACATAATAATTTTCTTAATGTAATGGGTAATTGAAATTGAAGAATGTATGATCTTATATGATTATTTAGGTAAGATAAAAAAGATATCAATATAACATGAGCATAATGGTATAAAAACTTGATAAAAACATTTGAAAACCATACTGTACATATCATAGATCACAAACTTGAGTTTTCAAATAAATCATATTAGTTTATAAGACATTAATCATAAAGTAATATAAAAACATAATCCATAATATCATAACATTGACATACAATATATTTTTGTGGTATGCATATAATCATATAATATCTTATGTCAAGGCGACCCCTGAAGAAATCCATAACAAGTTAGGATTGGAATAACAAAACCTGTACTTGATTTGATCTTGGGATAACATCCCATGTACCCTCTTTTACGCTATAGAAAACCTCTTGTGTACCATATTTTTTATTCTTCAGATAACCTCTTGTGTATTTTTTTTCTTGTTTGGGATAACCAATATTGTATCCTTTGATCTAATAGAAAATTAATCCTTACCCAATGAATTGGAAGGCTATATAATCTTGAGTCCACCCAACACATAATGAAAATTATGCATATGTGTGAGAAAATATCATTAAAACATTATCATTTCATAACCTAGGAAAAGGAAATGGGTTCCATGATCATTTTATTATAGCATAACCTGAGAAAACAAAGCAAGATTCATAAAAATTTCTTATTTTCATCATAGAATAACCCGTGGAAAGGAAGAAGGTTTCATAAAAATCTTGTTAAAATTATAATATACCATCTAGAGAGACAATTAGGATGGTATCATTGGATTGAATCTGCATAAAGAGTAAGTAGAATCAAGGGTTATTGTCAGTGAGGAATAAAAAGACCACTAAAGGATGAATAAAAATGTTATTGACGAAAATTTTCATTTAACATTGAAAAAACTGATTTCAAATAAACAAGTTTCTTAAATAATAAAAAAAATTAGAAAAAACTATTGGAATATTATAAAGTAATCATTTAATCATTGAGTGTTTATTATTGAAAAAATTTCATTTCCCGAAATACATGTTAAAATAAAGTTTCCTTTAACATTTTAAATATAAATAAAAATAAAAATTATTTAGAAAACAATAAAAAGATTTTATTAAAAACAATTTATAAAAATTTAAAATTGGGTAAAAATATCCTTAAATAATAATATAGTAAAATTAAAAAAAAGATAATTTTTTAAGAAACATGGATATGGATAAAGAACAAATCTTGATTTAAGAATGAAATAAATTTTATTTTCATCAAAAAATTGTTTTTCTCTATTGCATATTAAAATTGAAAAAATGAAAATAAAATTTATATTATTAGGAAATAACCATATGATAAAAAAATTCATGAGTTTTTTGAGATATTGATCAAAATATTTCATCATTAGGAATATAATCATAAAAAATATTGATAAAAAAATATATCGCAATATAAAAACCTTACCACTTTAGTAAATTTCCAATTAACACCTTAGTAAAGAGATAACCATATATAGATATGAATAAACCCTTATTATTTCTGAGATCATTCTTGCACCTATTGATGTATTGCATTTTTTGGTCATGAATAGACCCAAGGTTGGGTAGAGGCCTACCCTGGTGGTGTGCCTGATTGTCAAGTCCACCATAGTGATAAAAATTTTTCCTCACTGACCCCTTATTTATAAAAATGATAGATCTAATTCAAGACTGAGGAGAATCTTCAAGTAAGAACACTCACCCCGATGATGACTATCCCATTAGTGTTGGTGAATTGTTCAAGGAATATGGTCCTTCCTCACAATCAACAAATGATATGTCTTTTGCGGGAAGAGTATATGCGTGTTCTTATCATGATTCCTTGTCAAGTTCATTCGATTATTCCTTATTATTATATACCCAATCTAGAGGCCACATAGTATTATACATAATATAGGATGTTCTGGAAGTATATTCCAACTCTGATTACTGAGAATCCTTTGGGAACATTTCATACCCAGTGGATCATCTTTGGAATCTATTTCATGATTTATGGTGGGTTTATTTGACCATTAATAATTTTTTTAAATCATGTGATATTTCATCCTAATGCAGTAAGAATTAGATTCCAATTAAAATGAGTAGCATGATCTTGATGATGATACTTCCTTGACCATGTTGACGAAGGAAGCTTCCAGGGTTTGGGAACAAAGTTACTAGTTTATATCTGAGTTACAAGACCATTTTGGTGTCTTAAACATATAGATATGTGATAATGAGGATTTTATATCTTTATCAAAGTATAAAAATTTAATGTGATCATCCTCCTATTCAACCACACATAAAAGTGTTCAGGATCTATCAACATTGATTTTTCCATTTTTCTTGGGAAGGAAGTAGAAGTAGAATGGATTGTAGAACATCGAAATTAAATCATCACTTCTCATTAGATTCATGATGACTTAGATATATCATCTGATCGAATATTATTGTAGTTCAATCATTGACATGTATTTTGTTTTGGTTAAATTCATGTAGATACTCTGAAATATGAAGACTCCTGCTTTCACATGCTATAAATGAATGGGAATTCTGACCTTTATATGTTTATTTAAAGTTTTCTTTATTTCTAGACAAGCATCATAGTTCACTTATCTGATGTTTTATGAATCATCAGTGATACCCATGATTTTTATAATATCAAGTAAACTTGAATGTCCAAATTTGATTGTTTAATTTTAAATATATACTTCTTGAAATTTAATATAGAATTCCCAAAAATATGAGATTCTTATTTGACATATATGATATAGCTATATTGAAATTACCTAATTCAAAGAAGAATAAATTTGGAAGAATATATGTCCCAGAGGGAGAGTTCCCTATCTTTTTCTAATTCAATATACTTGTAGAGCATGAATTTTTTTCTTATAATTTTATATGGTGATCCTCCCATGATTTATATCTTATTCATTTTTGTAGAATAAATCATTGTTATGTTGTAATTTGGGGTCTATTAGCTCAGTCCTTCTATCGATGCTTTTTAGGGCCTTTTAGCTTGGACCTTCTATTAATATAGTTTAAGGTCTTTTAGCTCGTAAATTCTTTTGATGTAGTTCATGGTCTTTTAGCTCGAACCATATATCGTTTTAGTGTATGGTATTTTAGCTTGTAAATAATGTTTCATTGGTTTGGGGTATTCTATCTTGGATCTTTTATCACCGTAGTTTAAGGTCATTTACATCATACTTTCTATTACTATAGTTTATGTTATTTTTATCTTGGAAATTATATTGTCACATATTAGGGTCTTTTAACTCATACCTTTTATCGCTGTATTTTAATGTTTCTTAGATATGAAATTCTTTTTTTATATATGAAATATGGGTTATACATTCCAGAGATGAATCAAGAAACCCTAAGTTTTTGAGTTCCATAGTTGTTATTCCAAGGCACATTAGGTTTGGAGTTCAATTCATTCAAGGAGTTGATGTTGATAATTAGTAGTTAGAAGAACTTTTACATCAATTGAATGGTAAAATATAGGTTTCCCTACTCTTTTACATGATCCAAGTAAGATTTATGGGTGCAATTTTAGTTTAGGGAGAAATACTAGGGTTCTATGTCTACCTATATAGTTTTAATGTGGGTGAATTAAGTCACAACCCAAAATATTGAGTCGAGGAATATGGGATGGGGTAGACATGTCAGGGATGAGCCATAACATGCTGAGGTGTTGTGTTCTATAATGGTGTTACTAGGGATAAAAGGTATTGGAGTTCCTATAAAACCCTAATATTTTATGTTATATCTATTCTTAAATATATTTAATATCTTCAATAGCTTATGTTTCTTGCAACTCTCAACTGAAATGAAAAATGAGATTCTATTATTACCTAGTGGTTAAATTACGGGGAATGAATAATATTAAGCACATTATTAAATTAATATATTATATATTAAATATAATATTTATATTGAAACTAATTTTTCATATACCTGATATAAAAATAAATCCACTTTTATGTATAAAAAACTGTATTTTTTAAAAAAGTTTGATTTCCCCCTTTTGAGGACACACTTGTTTTAAAACTAAATTTTGTCACATTTTTAAATTATATTTGAAAAAATTAGATTATTTTTAAAAATAATAATGTAAAAACTATTTTAGGGTGATTTTTTAGCTTTTCTCTGAAAAGATTAATTTTCTAGTGAATAGTGGAAAATAATGCAACTTAATTAAAGACTGAGTTTCATCTAAATAATTTTTAATGTTAAATTAGATTTTAGTTTTTTTGAAGGAATATTATATTATTTATACATATATTTATCAAATTAATGTCATTTTAATCTTTTTCATATGGAATTTTGAAACAAAACCATTTCAAAATCTTGAACATATTCACTTCAAAAAACCTATTTCAAGCCCCGTATATCGGATTAATTTTAAATTAATTTTATAAAATTATGTGTTTGGAAAATGTAATATTTATTCCATATTTTTTAAAAAAATTTAAAAATTTAGTAAGTAGGTCCCTTTTATTTTTGGACAATATGAATAGTATACTTAGTAATTCTAATTACCACATTTAAGGGTAAATTGGGTAAATAAAGGTAAGAATAATATTATAAATTCTAAAATATCACCCTAAAACATGAAAAAAATTCATTAGATGATTATTTTTCATCCATAAGAATTAATGGAACTATTATGTGTCCATTTATGGCCATTTTTACTTGAATAAATCCTTTATAATGTATTATTCAAAGAAAAGTATAACTTTCCTTTCTTCTGTTCTTAACTAGTGAAATATTTTTAACATATGGGTTTATAGTGGGTATTTTAGACTATAAATTGTAATTTGAAATATTAAGTATTTTTATTCATAATTATAATTTATGTCATATCTTTATGGAATAAATAATTACCTAAACAAATTGCACAACGCTAATGCAGTAATTATTTAATTAATTGAAATATCAAATTAATAATATTATAAATATTAAAATAAATATAATTTTATATAATTAATGTCATATAAAAATTTATAGATTACCTTGACATGTTAAGTATGGATTAAAATGGGTTTTATTGATGATATTTTATTTTATTGATGTTTTAAATAGTCAAAGTAATGAATAGTGTCAAAATAAAAATTACTGATATTTTAAATAATATTAATTTATTAATGGATATAAAATTCATAAAAATATTAAATAGAGTAAAATTAATGGTATAAGGTATAAATTTTCATAAAATATCCATTTATGGGATGTTTGATATTTTATAGAAATTATATTAATCCTTAAATTCAAAAAACCATGTTGTCACAATAAGAGTCAAAGTGAATAAATAAGGGTTAAAAAAATGATAAGGGTATAACCATGACCTAAAATTTCCCAAAAAATATTGGTTGAATAATATTAAACACTTATTATAATATTATAAAATTTTATTTTTTAGGGGACAATTTTGCATGAAAATAACATATATAATATTTAAATCAAATATAGTTACAAAATTTAACTCTCTTTGTATGTAATATATTTTATTTTTCCACATATGAAAAAAATCTATACATTAACAAACATAAATTTTTACTTTTATATTAATGATATAATTTTTAATATATAAATTTATTTTTAATTTTTAGTAATTAAATAATTGCTTTAAATGCTTCTCCAATGATAATACAATATATATTTAATTTACAAAAAAAAATTGATTTTTAAAGTATTAATTTTGATTTATTTGTGATGTTTTAATGTTTATAACAAATTTTATAGATATATAAGATATATTATATATGTTAAAGAATTATATTCTAATTTCCAATTTTTCATCATGTATTTGAAGTCAAATTTAATGAATAGTATCAAATTTTACAATAATGATATTTTATTGAATTAATATTTTATTAAATTATTTAAAAATCACAAAATATTAAATAATCAGAAATGGGATATGATATTGTATAAAATTTCTTCACATATTCATTTATTGTCCATTTGGAGGTCTTGGTCTCTAGAACATCCTTATTATATTTTAATATTTTGAGTATTTTAGAATGTGACACTCACCTCAATTATAAATGGAACCTCCACCATCAATTATTTACACCACTTTTAGCCATAAAGCTCAACCAAAATCTAACCATTTATCTTATAAAAATATTTATTTATGTTTTAGTGGTTTCTTTCTTACCAAAAGATCATAGCTAGATCCATTAAGAATATATTAAAATAAGTCTTCCAAAGAAGATGTAATTAAATTTATCGAATCTTTGAAGAATATTTCATATTCTACTTTCTCTTCATGTGATTTTAAATTATTTTATAATAAATACAGTATAAAATATATGTTTATATGTAATTATGAATATGCTACAACTATATTCCACCTTTTATCCATCCTATGAAAAACGAAAGCACCGCGCATGCATACAAATGACTTACCATCTCCCATCCTAATGCAATTTTTTATTCCCCACATTACTTGGATGAGTATAATGATTAAAATAATTGATATATATTATAATTATTATATAATAATTATTCTGTAAAATTAATATATCATTGACTTTCTTACCATTTTTTCCATTATGGGAATGGTACAATTGCTTGGGTATACGTACTGGCTACCATATCCATAACGCGATGCAATTCATTTTCCATGTTCAACATTCAAGAATGAATATAAGAATGTATATAATGAATTAATATGATATCAATGAACTTAATATAATTATTGAGATTATGGGAAAATATAATATTCACAATAACTAGTACTTACATGACAAAACATGCATAAGAAAATTATGCCGTTAACACATGAAATAAATGTAATAAATAATTATTATTAACAAATAGATGATAATATGATATTAGAAGATAATATATGTTGTCATTAATATGGATATGGATATAATATAAATTGTTAAAATGCATTAAACCATTTCACTTTAGTTTAAAATAGGTTTAACTAAATAAAAGCACAACGTAATGGTTTTTCGTCTCACTTTTATTTCTGTGGGACATCAGCTCTATTCAACAATTATTTATTTTATGTGATGTATGTAATGAAAATTTTGTTTATGATCATCAATAATTTAATATTTCATTAAATAACTATATATATCATATCATATATATTATTTTTTTCTAATATATATACCATTTTTTACATATGGTGTTTACTTTAAATGTTTTTTTGAATAACCAGGAAATAAAGATTAATACATATATTTTACTCAATATATATATTTCTTATTAAGGATTATTAATTCCTGATATAAATTGACAATTTCAATCTATTCAGAATTATTTGGACTAACATAAATGGGTGGGGCCTATTTATAGACAACCTCTTAATGTATATATATATGTCTTTGGTGAAAAACTAGTTAGCAAAAATCCCATCATGTTTGTTTCTAAGCAGAATTAGATGAGCTTCAACCCATAGACATAACACATCTTATGAAATTTCTTAATGGTAGTGGTTCAAATACTAGATACATGAAATCAAATAATTAAAAATTTCCAGTATTCATTATTTGGTTATTAATTTCTAGAGTATTTTCACTATGAAAAAATGTATGGATGCTTTTCATTCTTAGTTTATTGATTAGTTGACACGTTTTTGTCAGTTATTTACCTTTATGTAATGATTATTATTATTTAATAAATTTATATTACACTGTACTTCACCCTTACCGAGAATTAGTTCTCCCCCCACTCTTATGTTTTATTTTTCCCTAGGATTATAAGTTGTTTATTATAGATTGATATAGAGGGTTAATATGGGAGACTAATGGCATTCTCAAAGAAAAAAATTCTGTTATTTTATGTTTAAAATGTAATTTGAATTTATACTATGTATACATTTTATAAATACCACTAAATTATTTTATCCTTCTTAATGTGATTTCATACATCTTATGCCAATATAATAATGTAAGGCATCGAATCTGAGCTTCTCGGGTTGGGGTATTTATTTTTGGTACCAGAGAAAGTTTTGTAGAAACATTGGGAACTAGATTATAGAAATCCAGGATTAAAAAACTTTACCCTATATACTAATTTGATGAGAAGTCAAAGTATAGGATATCATCCAATAGATTTTTTATACCATATTTATAATAGGTTAAACTTATGTACTCATATATTTAGAAGATTATGCAATGATTTAGAAATCCTATAAATGATTATTCATGAATATATCACTATGATTAGTGTTTCTCACATTGTTATTTGGTTTTTGGTCAATGGTTTGAATCAGAATGGTTATAAAAGTAATGGGTATACTACTAATGATAAAGATACTACAAAATATAAATAAAAAGAATGAGGTATTAAGGAATAAGATGACGAAGTGTTAAGAATGAAGTATAATGGAAAATGTTCTTGTGTATTTGGATTAAAGAATTATTTCTTTAATGGTTCTCTAGTTATAAGTATATATATATATATATATATATATATTCTACTGCAATTAATTGTCTTTAAGGATTTTGAAGCATGTGATGAATAACACCAGTAACCATGTGAAGTGATTCTGTTGTAAGTTGATCTTTTGGAAAACACATGATTTGGGATAGATAAACCTAAATGTATTCTTGATGTTGAGATGATAATATAGAAATATTTGTGGGATAGTATTGGTTTATATTTATAGAATATATTCAAAAACTAGCGCTATTATTTTTAGAAGAATTATTGTTTTTATGGTTTAAAGGTGACCATGGTATCTATATATTTTATATATGATAAAAGTAGATATAATTTCTTATTTAGGGAAATATTATGTTATGTTGATTTTTTAAATTTATTGACCTTCATTCTATATTTTTGGACATTTAAATTCGGAAATATGTATTTTTATGCATTCTTAAGGTAAACTACTTATGAAATGGATTAAGTTGAAATTTGAATATTATTTTTTGTGGTTAAAGTATGATTTATCATATTAGAAGACTTGTTCAAACCATTTTGGTTATGATAAATATTTAGGGGAGGAAGGAATGAAATGATGAGATTAAGATTCATTAAAATTCTCCAGTTATGAAAAAACCATTGTGAACATTCATTTCCTGGTGTAAGGGATGAAGTGAAAATAGACTAAAGTACAACCAAAGTATGAAATTATACTCATGAAATAGAGTAAAATCCGGTATGTTTATTTTCTCAAGTGATTATATTGATATTAAAATAATTACACATCTCAAGGAAATTTATTTTGGAACAAAATGTTTTTCCATTTACTTTTCTTCCTATGAAATTAATAGTCTTTTAACCGTTCACGGGATTTTAGATTTTTGATCGTTAACTTTATAATGAAAATGTTCTATATATCACTCTCCATCAAAACATGATAGTTAGATTTCTCTTCCGTGTCTATGTTTTCACTTCACAATAATGATATTCTATTTTAAAACCAATTTTTTGGTGAATATTGCATTTCCCATTCCCCCTTATTAAGGGGTTGTTTTATTTACCATATTTACGATGTGGTTTTCCCACAAAAAAATTTCATGTACCAATCTTTGATTTTCAAAGTTAAATTTTAAATTGCGAGGACACAATTTATTTATTAAGGGCATATTTCAACACCCTAATTTTGTAAGGTTTGTCTTTTCTTAAATAAATTGATCATATTCGATATCTTACATCAAATTTAACACCAAACTTAATACAACAATGAAATATTATAACCTTTCCCTTAATTTGGAAGGAATGAATAGTATTAACCACATTGTGAAATTTATATATATTAAATATTCAATATAATATTTGAGATTCATATTTTTTTTTTCATTATTGAAATGATATAAAAATAAATCAACTTTTACCAATAAAAAGATCTATTTTTCTAAAATAATGTTTCCACCATTTGATGGTGCACTTTTTTTAAAAATTAAAATTAATTTTTTTGAGATTTTATTTGAAAAAATAAAAATTATTTAAAAAATAAATTAATTTAAAAATTATCTTAGGGTATATTTTTGGTATTTGTTTTTGAAAATATTGATTTTTACTGAATAGTGAAAAATAGAGCATTTTAATTAAAAACTGAATTCTCATCTAAACAATTTATATAGATAATTTATATTTTAATATATATTTAAAGTAAAATTAGATATTATATATATATATTAATCAAATTAATTTCAATTTAATATTTTTAATATTGAATTTTTGTGTAAAAAAACATCAAAATTTTGAACATTTCCTCTTTAAAAAACTACTTTCATGCCCCATCAAAAGGATTAATTTTAAATTAATTTAAGGAATTCGTTATATTTAAAATTTAAATGTAAATTCTATATTTGGAATAATATGTTCAAAATTTCATAAATATCATAATTAATGGTAAATCGAGTAATTAAGGATAAAAGTAATATTATTAATATGAGAAAATGACTTTTACACATTCCATACTTTTATTTGATGAATATGTTTTGTCCATAATAATAAAATTATTAGTTATCTGTCAATTTATGGAAATTTGGATGATAATATTACCTTTATAATAATTTATACAATAAAAAGTCACACTTTTCACACTTTTGTTTTTAACAAGTGATTTTTTTAATATGTGAACATATAAGGGATATTTTCAACAATAAATATTATTTTTAAATATAAAAAAATTATATTCAAATTGGATATTTCTGTTTATTTTTTATTGAATAAATAATTTCATTAACGACTTGCACAATTATGATACAGAAAATTTTTATTTAATGAAAATATAAAATAAATGATAATTTTTTTTTAAAATACATTAAAGTGAGAAATTTAATTTCATAAATTATTTTTAATGATGAACTTAAAATTTTTTGGATGTATTAAAATATTATTTTTGATGAAATCTTGATTTATTGATATTTTTAAAAGTCAAAGTACTGAATAGTATCAAAATAGACATTAATGGTATTTTAAAATAAATGATATTTTATTAAATAATATAAAATTCCAAAAAAATTTACATTATACCAAATTATTTAGATAAGTCTTAAAATATCATAAATGATCCATTTATGGGTCATTTTTCATTTGATAGTAACTATTTTAACCCTCAAAGAGTAAAAACCATGTTGTCACGATAAGAGTTAAAAAGATTAAATAAAGTTTAAAAAAAATATGGGTTTAAATATGACCTAAAATTATAAAAAAATTAATGGATGAATAATATTAGACCCTTATCACCTAATTCATGAGTTTGAGTTCTTTAAGGGAAAATTTTTCAAGAAAATAGAATATATATTATATAAATCAAAGATAGTTACCAAATTTCACTCTATTTTTTATTTAATATCTAATATGTGTCTAAATAGAGAATAAATCAAGATTTAAACAAAGAGAAATTTCGATTTTTATCTTAATAACATTATTTTAAATTTTTAGAAATTATATAATTTCCATAAATCATTTTTCAATGCTAATACATTATTTATTTCCTTAACAGAAAAATGAAATAATTTATTTTAAAAGAATTAATTTTGATATATTTGGAATGATTTAAAATTTATAAAGAATTTTATATCTCTATATGATGTATTATAGTTTTTTAGATCATTATATTCCAATTTTGACTTTTTATTGTTGTGAATGAAGTCAAATTAAATTAATACTATAAAATTTCACAATAAGGACATTATATTGAATTAATATTTTATTAAATTATTTAAAAATCACAAAAATTTTAAATTATCAAAAATGATATAATATATGGTCGAAAAGTTTTTACCCTATTGTTTTATATTTCATTATTAAGACTTGTCCATAGAATAACCTTATTATA
Organism: Viscum album; assembly: GCA_963277665.1. Taxonomy (NCBI): domain Eukaryota; kingdom Viridiplantae; phylum Streptophyta; class Magnoliopsida; order Santalales; family Viscaceae; genus Viscum; species Viscum album. The sequence continues at coordinate 299,118,040 of OY728138.1, forward strand.
TTTTAATATTTTTTGGATTTTTGAAAGTGCCCCTCACCTCAATTATAAAAGGGCGCATCCTCCTTCACTTATTCACAACACTTTGATCCATATAACTTAACCAAAGTATGAAAAATTATTAGATAAAAATTCTTATATATGTTCTGTAGGTTATTTCCCTTTCAAAAGATCAAACCTAGATCCCATAAGAAGAGATTAAAGGAATTCCACTGAAGAAGAGGTAATTGTCTTTATCGACTCATTCAAGTTTATTTCATCTTCAACATTATATTTATGTGTTTTATGCAATAAAAATTAATAAATATAGAATAATATATATTCTAATATGTTTTTATGATTATGGTACAACCATATTCCTCCCTTTATCCATCTAATGAAAAACGAAAGTACCAAACATGTGTACGTATGAATTATCGTCTCCACATCATGGTGTAAATTTTTATCATCACCAATTTACATGGATTGGTATAATGATAGAAATAATTCACATATATTATAATTATGATATGATACTAATTATTTAAATTTAATATACCATCAAATTCCTTTATATTTTACCCATTAATGGAATGATAACTTTCTCATGCATACGTACAACCAACCATCTCCACAATGTGATGCAATTAATCTTCCATGTTCACCATCCAAGAATGATTATAATAATTTATATAATGAATTAATATGATATCTATGAACTTAATATAATTCTATAGTTTAATGAACTATATATTTTAAATAAGAACTAAGATATACACAATAAAACATTCATTGGAAAATAAAGCAGTAAACACCCATAATAGGGGAAATAACCAAATATTTTTAAAAAATGAGTAATAAGATGATATTAGATGATCAAAAATGATATCATAACTATAGATAAGGTTTTGGAATAAATTCATAACAAGCTTGAAAACATTATATAGAAGGATAAATAATTTTTCAACTAAATTAAAGCATAAGGTAAGATATTTTTGACTCACTTTTATTTCTATGGTACATATGATATATTTGTCAATTATTTCTCTTATAATATTTATGTACTGACCCTTTTATTTATGACCATATATGATTAAATATTTCATTAAATATCCAAATTATTTTATCTTGTGTATGATTATTTTCAAATATTTATAACATTTTACTCATGGTATTTACTTTGAATGTTATTTAAATAACTAGGAAATAATGTTTAATCTGTATCTTTTACTCAAATTGATTTTTTATAGGAATTATTGATTCATGAAATTAATGGATCATTCCAATATGTGATGAATGCTTTGAACTGGTAGACCCTGGTGGGGCCTGGTTATAGACAACCCCTCGATGCATCGACATGTCTCATGAGACAAATCAGTTGGCTCCAACCATTTATGTTTGTTTCCAAGAAGAATTATATGAGTTTATAACCATATAAATAAAACATATTTTTAATGGTATTTACAATAGTAGTTTATTTGTTTGATACATGTAGTCTAATAATGAACCATTACCAAAATTCTGAACCCAGTAATTATTTTCCAGAGGGTTTTCACTAAAAACATATGTGGATTCTTTTCATTCTCAATTTCATGATTAAATTTAATGTGTTTTCCAGTTATTTACCTTTACATATTGTTTATTATTACTGATTCAAGTCATCTTCTATTATACTTAACTCTCATTGAGAACATTAACTCAACTATTTCTTATTTTTTTTCTTCTATGGTTCCAGGAAGTTCATTTTGAATGATATAAAAAGTCAAGCAAGGAGAATAATGGAGGCCTCTAAGAAAATAATTTTATCTTAAGTTTAAAATATAATTTAAATTTCAATTATGTATCTAGCTTACCAATACTATTATACTATTCAGTCCTTTTGGATGTGACTTATTGTGTTTATGATAATGTAATAAATCAAGGAACCAACTCTAGGCTACTGGGGTTGGGGTCTTTAATGTCCATTTCATTCAATGAGGAGATGGATCTAGTTAGTAGTTGTAATCCCTTATGAATTTATATCATGGTCAAAAATAGATATCCCTACACTTTTTGGAGGGCCACTAAAGATTTATAAAGTCACAACCTTCTTAATAATGAAGTTGTTTATGGAGAAGATTCTATACAAGAAGGGTTTATAAACAATAGGGTAGTTTAAATTTTATGCGAAGTTCGATACCTCTAACCTATGGTTTAAAATCTTCGATTTTGGCCAATAAAAATGTTATGTCATGGAATGTCACATTCCTACTTTGAGAAAGGGCACAAAACACCATGACACAATGCTAAAAATGCCAAATCTATTTGAAAAGTCTTATTATTGGGATTATAAAACATGGTTTAAAGTGCTCATGTCATGAGGATGATAGGGAAAATAATGTCAGGAATTGGCCATATCACCCTTAGGTGATGGGTTCTTCCACTGTGATTTTAGTGCTTATAAGGATTAAAAATCCATTTTTCCATGGAAATAACATGTCTTGTTGAAAATAATAAGAATTTATATAGGATCCATAGGAATACATCCATAGTTAGAAAATGAGTCCCTTGAAACTAGGTATCATTTCCCAAGGTCGATGGAAGGCATGCAGACATCAGATTCACTCAATTGATGAATTGTGATTTATGGAAAATTTAATATTCAATAGGGGTTCGAGCACCCAAAATGTTGTTTTGTTGCCTAGAGAACTTGTTCTTATGGTAAAGAGATGTGAAAAATCATTATTATAACTTTTTCTTAGACAAAGAGGTCCATCAATCATGTATTTTATTTTACTATGGATACAAAGTAGGAATTATGTGCTCTATGACTTATTTATTTACACCGTAAGTTTTTCATAAACACTAGAGATGAAGAGTTCAGTAAGAGAAATATTGAATTATGATCATGCCTTCCATTATGGGTTTTAATCCGGACAAGTTTTGATTATTATTTTTTTAGTTTGTGGTATATTGATTCAGACCATCAAAGGATAGAGTTTAAGGTCATAAATATTTTACCAAGTGTAAGAAATTTAAGGTCATGACAAACAATGATTTAATATGAGGGGAATGTCACACAAGATATTAATTGGGGTACCCTAGGTCAAGAGTACTCCAACATCCTTCCTTGTAGGAGATGAAAATATTGTGAATCAAGGATTGAGACTCTCATGTTACGAGTAATGATATGGGATAGTCATACTAAGAATGGATCAGAACACCCTCCGTTGTTATGCTTCTCCATAGTGAAATTAGGTTCAAAAGGATTAGAAAGGCTTTAATATATGGCCAAGATGTCTCCGGTTGGTAGGTCTAATATCTTATACATTTATATAATGGTCATGTAGAGAGATATTTTTTTACAAGGGACATTAATGGTTTTTGGAAGCCTGAAATGATGAATATATGATGTTTGATTTATGAGTTGAGGATCTTAAAAGATGGAGGAACCACTTCATACACTATTTGAGCGGGGTAAGGCACTTTTGGTCCTTTGATAATAAATGATGATGGGTTATGGTACAAACCCTATACTTTCATTTATTGGTGACATATTTTTCATTCATTTTTAATGTATTGTGACTAGGTAATTTTTTGTGCAGTATAATGTCATGTAGTTCGGATGCATCTGTTTCCATGTAATTCAATGTCATGCGGTAAGGACATATTTTTCCTGTAGTTTTAATGTATTATTCCCCAAAAATTTTCCTTGAATTTTAATTTCATGTGGGAAGGAAATATCTATTTCTTTATAGTTTAACGTCATGTGGTAAAGATATTTTTTTCATCCAATTTAACTATATTGCGTCCCGTACATTTTTCGTGATGTTTAATGTCATGTGATAAGGATATGAGAAATGATGTGAAATATTGTGCAATCTTTGTTATGTGTATGATAAATCCATATGTAGATATGCCTCGTACATCAAAAAAATGTTTTTATATGTCCCATCCATTATATATTTGGGGGTTCATTGTTTCATTGGTTATTGTAGGTAGAACCATGATTGGAGATTCGAGCATCACTACCTATCCAATGATGGATGAAATCAAGCCACACATAGCTCTTGAATTAGAAACTCTCTATAAATCTTTGAACTATATGTATAGGGGGAGGGGGTATTATTCCCTCTGATTGTTTTAGCTAGACCCAGAATTAGATATTCGGGCATCACTATGTATCAGGTTATGAGATGAATCACGCTACACATAGTTCTTAAGAAACAATGCAGTTTAACATCAAGTGGTAATGATATTGGATAATTGATGTTAAAAGGGAATATTTAGGTTGGTACTAAGTAATTAAGGTATGGTAATAACTATATATCATAGGATTAAAAGAATTCGACCACACATAGTTCTCGAAAGATATCCCAATGTAGGCCTGACATGTACATAGAGAGGGGGATTATTTTTATGTTTATTAATTATGAATAGACCTGAGTTTGGACATCCAGGTGTTACTCTGTATCAAGTGATGATAGTAATCACATCACATGTATTTCTATAGAGGAGGTGTAGTGGGAGGTCAAGATTAACAATAATGGTCCTCTTCGGAAGGTCCATGAGAATGAGCAGTTTTATGCCCTCCAAGAGACACTAACTTTATAGTTTAACATCATGTGTTGAGGAATAATGACCATGATAACCCTTTAATGAGATAATATATCATGTTTTTGTGGGGAAAACCCTACCAAAGATCATATTCCTACATGATCTATGATCTTTGTGATAAAAAAGTAATTGAAAATGTCCTCCAACATATAAAGGTAATTAGATTAAGGGAAATGGAGTTTTGTATCTTAAAGTGACTGGTCCAAGATATGAGACCCAATAATCCCTATATATATCAGTATAATGATAATGAATATGTAATTAGATCTAAACTCACCTGCAGTTTAATGTCATGTGACAAAGACATTAGTCATGCATTGTAACGTCTTGCAGTAGGGACATAGGTGACTCATCTTGAAAGAATAGTAATGTTATAAGGGGACCCAATAATGGAGGTTCAAGGATCAATATGTATCATTTGATGGAAGTTAAAAATCCATACATAATTCTTGGTAACCATGCAGTTTAGTTTAATACTTAATGGACATCAGCTGTGCAGTTTAATGTATTACGGTAAGGTTGAGGTTTACAAGACATGAATGAAGATAAATCATTGGGGGATGAGTTCCTTGCAGTTCAAATGTCAATTATTGAGGATGTACTCCATATTCTTTAGTTTCATGTAACTAGGATGTTCTCTATATAGTTTAACATCATGTTGTTATAATTTTCTCTATATAGTTTAATGTCTTGTTGTTAAGATGAGAGATGTCGTGTAGTTTAATGTCCTATATCATAGACATCTTCTGTATAGTTTAATGACATCTAGTCAAGATAAAATATGTTGTTCAGTTGAAAATTATTCTATAGGGATGAGATTTCCTTGATTTGAAACTATGAAAATTATTTTTTATGAAATATTTCATTGGTGGGGTGTGTGACTTATTCCCCATCCATCATGTCAAATGAGTAGGATCCATTATTATAGAAATTTTGTATTGCATAAGAATATTCCAATTTAGTTTCATGATTTTGTAGGTTTCTTTCTAGTTATCATTGGGGTTCTCAGAACCAATACCAGTTCCCTTGGAGAAATAAATGATGACATTACTCTTTATTTAAGGCTTATGTGATATGATTTTGATGGAATTTAATGTTTTTCAATGTATATAACCAATAATAATCAATATTCTCTATCTTATCTAGGTATTATTGAGCATTATCATTATCCAAGAGTTGTCCACAAATGTATATTCATAGCGACGGTAACTGGAATTATATGATAAATACCACCTCAGTCTCGTACACCAATGAGTATAGAGTTTCTTGTGTATGGTGGTACGATAGGCCCATTAGACAAGGATGATCTTTTATGAAATTGAATTATTGTCTTCATTAATAATCATCCAAATTTTATTTTATAGAGTCTTATTGAAGGCCATTATCTTTCCATTTCCTTTTTTATGATATCATTATGAGTTATTTTACTTGATTTTGTACTCCTGATATAGTTTCTTAAACTCCATAGAATATAAATTGGTTCTGTTTACAATCAATATTTTGTGAGGGAATCCAAACCTAGTGATGATATAGGAATTGAAAAATTTTATGATATTATTAATCCAAAATTCATTGAGGGGTACTGCCTCATCGCATTTGGATAATTTTGTAGAAGTAATGATGTAATTAAATTGCATAGTTGTGGCCAGGGGATATGCCCCCACAATATCCATTCCCCATATAGAAAATAGAGAGGAGTATTTAGTTGTATGTAGACATAATGGTGGTAAATGGAATATTTTTTCAAGGATCCATCAGGCATGGCATTTTTTTGTGAATACAATATAGTCATTTATTTTTGGCTTCTAGTTGTAAACTAGCCTCCATATTTGGTGGGAGAGCCAGGACCTAGATTGACGAGCGCTGAAGGATTCCTCATGAAATTTTTACGTTATGGTGGGAATATCTCTTTTTTCTATGAATATAATGATGATTTCATTTAATCCACTGTCATATATGGATTTATTCTCATTTTAACCATCTTGCATTGTAATGTTCAGAGCTCAACCCCAAATCTATTCCCTCCCATCTCAGTCTGTCGAGAGGGTTCCATTTCATAGATAAACAATTATGGGCTCCATCCATCTAGGGGTGGATAACAGTTTATCATGCTATGGTGAATTATTGACCTGATTGATTTTCTTCATATTATTGATGATTATTGATGAGACCATTATTCGGTGTCTGATATGGAAGATCGATTCTTGTTGGTCGGGGTCAGCAAGGATTGTGGCTGCATTTTCCAACGCTTTGACACAAGCTTTTTCTAATCTAGGAACTTGTTGAAATATGGGCTCAAAAGTAAAATATTATAGATTTCCCCTAACATATCTAGTGAGAGGGATCATTTCTTCCTTTTTATGGAATACTCTCTATTGATATTATTTATCACTAACTCAAAATCCCTTTTGACATTAAGGCTCGATATCTAAAACTATTGGTCCAATTCCAAACCAGTGATGATGGATTGTTATTTGGACTCATTATTCATGAATCCTTAGGATAGTGAGAAATTTTAGGGACATATTTTGTTTTTAGTGATAGAAAAGTCCCTAATCCATCACAATTGAGTTATGGATTTATCATCATTTTGTGGTAGAGAATGGGGAGCCACCATTAAAATTCATCACCCATGTCAGGGTAGTGTCATGAGAATTTAAAACCTCCTCATATAGATTTTTTGTGTCCACCAGTGTGCTTTTCAAGATGAGATGTGATGTGAGGAAACCATCCAAGGCTTTCCCTTTCCCCGCCATCTATGACACAAACTGAATGTCATATTTTTGCAGAATGACAAACCATTGGGATTGACATCTAGTCTTCACAGGATGATGAAAGATGCACTTGGGATGATCAATATGATATACTAAATCTTCTTTATGGTGATACATGCAAAACACCAAATTCTGTAATTCAAGGATGAGTGTGATACAATTTTTATCAACATTAGAATATCATGTCTCAGTACCTAGCCTCATATCTTTTGGCAGTAGAGACTGTTCTCACCCCCTACATCATTATTCCCTACAAGGAGTGATCCAAAATGTCATTCTATGGAGAAAAAATATAGGACAAGGGTCATTCCTTAAACAGGTGGAATCAGGACCAGTGGGTGTAGAAAGTACTTCTTGAGACTCTCAAAGTCTTATTAGTAGTCTCTATCCCATTGATAGGTAATTCCCTTATTCATTATCATGGTGAAAGGGAGATATTATATGTCCATGTAGGATATAAAATATAGAATGTACGTGAAGTTCCCTTAGCCCAACTTAGTTTTTTAGATTCCTGGGGGGTGACATTGAAATAACAAATCTAGTATTTTCTAGATAGACCTTGTTACCATGGATGCATAACACAAATCATAGGACCATTACTAATGTTAATCTAAAACTGAATTTTAGTATATTCATCATTAGAAAATGTTTTCATGGGTTTTAAAGACTATTTGGAGGTTCCTGATGTGATAACATCACTTTTGGGATTTTACCACTAGGTTATCAAAAAAACATTTGAATATTCGTCAAAGGGATTAAATATATGATGCATGGAGTGTTATTAAGTTTGACCAAAATTATTTAAGAAAAATGGTATGATATTATATTAGAAGATCCCTTGTGGTGCTTTGAAGGAAGTGTCTTCTTCATATTAAGGGAGATTCATTATCAGATTGTACCCTGATTACAAGCCCTTGAGTGAAAGGGATTAGAAACTAGAAGTTGTACAATCAAGAGTTCTATGATCAGAAATAAAAAATCATACTTTTGTATGTGTCTATTAAGTTCTTTGAAATCAATAAATACCCTAATATGCCGATTATTTTTATTTAAAGAGATAATATTGACAATCCATCTTTGGTACTTTATTTCTTGTAAAAAGATTCCTTTGATCAATTTTTCAACTTTCACCTCTATATAGGTTATATGAGATGGATGAATCCACCTAGTAGCCCTCTTTATGCCTCTATGGAAATCAGGTTAACTGAGTTGGTGTATAGTCACACATATATTTACTATGGTCATATATTTGTAATTCCAAGTAAAAATATGTAGTGTCACTTCAGATATTATATGTACATATCTCACTCCTCGATAGGAATGACAAAACTAATTAGTAAAATACACATGTATTCTTTTGTTCATAGATTTACCTGTATGAGATCATCAAGGTGCTGGAGAGTCCTTCCTCAATTGATGGAGGGTAGTTCCTAAGGTTATATTCTTCATTTTCTAACTATTGTTTTATGAGGAATTTTCAGATGAAGTCATCAATCTGGGGGAGTCTCTATCACTACCAAGGTGAGAGAGGCCATGAGAAAAGACATTATCACCCCTTACTATCAGAGTCATTGTGGAGAGATTCTCAAGTTAGTTTTCTGTTATACTTTCACTAGAGATATAAGGGGATTAGAAATATTGGATTACATTTATTTCCTTAAATAGATTTATTGAGAGGACATATATTCTATCAAACATACTCCAGGGCTTCTGAGGGGTGGTCCCCAAGCTACTGCAAGATGCAACCTAAATATCATCATCCACCATTGGGTTTTTCCTCTCCTTTTTTAGAAACCTACCTCATCATCTGTGGCTTCAAATGTCTCTAAGGGGGAACTATTAACATGTATTAGGAATATCATTCCATCGATGGGGTATTTCAAACATCTCGAGAATGTTGAGGGTACTGCCATGTGGTTGTGGACCCAAGGCCTTATGAGTAAGAAATTGTATTTCATATCTTACTAGATAACCATAAACTCAGTGTTACATGTGGAATCCCTAAACTGAGCATTGAGATTGATCTTTCCAATAGGTCATTTCTAATTCTTATCATACCCTTGAATGGTTAGATTTGTGGCAGACAAATACCCTTTACTATACCCCAAACGTCAGTGGGATCATATCAGGATTATGCTGATACCAAAACAACTATAAATCAGAGACCTTTTAATTTCAACATTAATTTGTATTCCCAAACCATATTGGGGTTTGATGTGTCCCTGCATGTTCTCCTCTAGGTCCTGATATGTGAATGAGATTACTACATGACATTCATCCAGAATGATATCCACTCAATACACCTCAAATTTAGTGTCTTCAGTCTTGAACTCCAATAGGATCTAGGTGGATTCATCAAGTGCTTCCCTATGTTTTTTTTTAAAATATAGAGTGTATCCAAGATTGTGAACTTTTCAAGGAAAACCACCAACTATTTCAAAAATTCATAATTTTGTGCTAGAGGTCAATGATTCCCATGGTGGGGATACTCTTTATTATATAGATATAGAGTTAAGGCATTGAGGTAGAAAGTATTGGTACTGGTGTAGTGGTTGAGGGAGAATCTACTTCCAATGACGTGTGTTGTGACAATCTTCATTATTTCCTAGTATGATCAAATAATTACTCCCCCTCTAGGTGGTCATTCAATAAGATTGGGTGCTACCGACTGCTATTGGATTCCGGGATATCTCCATATCTTTTTTGGAATGTTGTAGTCCGTTAAAATGGGTTTTAGTTGCATATATTTCATCAATGGGGTTGTAACTAAAATATTATGTCTGAAAACACATTTTTTCCCTTTGTATCTCTGTTTCCTAAAAAGGCATGCACCTATTCCCTGATTAGGTTCCTAGAATTCCTACATGGAGGCATAATCATCATTGGAAAAATAGTATTCTATGTGGATCATGTTGGTAGGAACAATGATGATATATTCATCAAATGAGGGTTTTAGTTGATGAGGGGGCACTCATTCTTCAGTTGTTATTGGGAATAAATATTTTAGATTTATAGCTTTCATTTTCATAGAATATGACTCTTACTATTCTATTTTGTATTAATTTGAATGATAAAATCCACCTTTAAGATACATATCTTTTGTGAACATCCTATTTTCTAGAACATCAGTGGGTCTCTGTAGATTTCTATCAAGGTGGATGTTCTTAGTCAACTTCTCCTCAATTCATATAGTTGTTGAAATTCTATCCACACTTTGCCAAAAAATTATATTAATCACAATCATCTTTTGACTGGGAACCAATTTTTAAGACCCTTTATCTATAAAGTTCTCCAATGTAACCTGCTAGTAATAAAACATGCTTTAGAGGAAATCATTGAAGATGGAGTAGTCCTAGATGTTATGACTCATCCTTCTATGTAAAGAGAAATATTCAAGATTATTGGTGAAGTTGACCTCATTAGGATTTTTGGGATGTGTTCACTTTAGCTGGTTATTGTCCATGGATTAATGAAAATAACTAGGGACTAGTTCATTTTGGAAGGAGTAAGTACTTTGAATTCATTCCAAAAGTCATGGGTGACCTTTATTTCACTGTGCATCCATATAAGGATAATTTTATTGTTTTTGTTGCTTTGTAGGGGGTTAGGGGGACTGGGATCTACCTCGGTGTTTGGATGGGCACCGATATTGGTATAAGAGTAGCACCAACAATGTTTTATTATTTGATTCTATTCCCCTATGATGAAGAAATGATATGATATTTATGTTGGGTCTACTAATTGGTGTCTTTTATATGTTGTTCCATTTCCACAAAACTCATGGAATCCACTTTGATACATTATGGGGATCAATGGTGTTTGCAGATCATCCTGATGATTTGTGGAAAAAAGTTCTAAAAATTTCTCCTATAAGATATTATTGATGAATGAAAAGGTTAAAATTTTCCATATATTTATAAAGTCATAAACCTTATCATTTTTATATTTCATGCAGTTTTTCAGGACACTTATTATTTTTTCCTCAATATAGAGTTGAACATGTAAATGAAGTAGTGATGAAGGTATTACTATCCCACAATAGATCCTAATGGAAGGTTGATGTAACAAAAAAATAATTTTCCTATAAAATTATATACAAAACAACTCATCTTTTTCCCATCATATAGATATCTAGGGCCTATTATCATATCCCATCTAGATATGAAGTGATTGAGATTTTTTGGTGGTATCCCACATCATCATAGTTAGGAAAGGTAGGATTGCCAAAATTGGGTGGGGAAAAAGTGTCATAACCCCATTCAATACATGGATTTATCTTATTCTACACAAGTTTAAATATCCTTTCCATGGATTACTTTTATGTATCTAGGGACTCAATGACATTGAGAAGTTCTGAAGGTACTATTGTCTAATCCACCTCCAATCTTCTATGAGCAATTAGGGCCTGATAAGGTGTCCATGTTTTCACATATTGATGATTATACATTCATGTAAAAATGGAATGATTATAATATAGAGGGATATGTTATCATCATAATGGAAGGAATTCATGATCATTTTTTACTTCCTAATTTATAGTGAAAAGTTTCTTGGATATGAATCCGTTATGATGTTCAGATGTCACTCTTGTAGGTGGATTGCCTACTCACAAATGTATGGAGGAGAGATATTCACCTCTGTTTAAAGAGGATACCCAGTGGGAATATTTCCCCCGAGTATATATTCACTATTCTTTGTTATACTTTGAATCTCATTCTCATATTTTTCCATTCATTCTTCCTTTAATGGAAGATCAAATATTCCTAATGGTGATTTGGATACAGAAACACATTTCCCTTTATCTCTGGAAATATTACATTGTGGATGTGGTAGTTATATATTTTTAGGTTATATTTTTTGGATCATCCTTTGTTCTCAGCAAATACAACCTCAATGGGTGAATCTATGTTATCCTCTTAGGGTGTGTTTTCTGTATTGTGTGCCTTTGCACTTGTGTCTTGATGCACATTATCTATTGTGTCGATAGTTATGAATCTCAATGATATTTATTAGAAAATGCTAGTTTTCCAATTAATTTTAACTTAATATGTTGATTCTTTACTTCCTTTATTAGGTTTATTTCTGAAATCCTTATATATATTGTCTTCTTTTTACCTATAACCCCAATGAGGATTGAATTTATTTTCTATAAAATCCTCCCATCTTGGCTTATTATATGGAATCATGAGGGAGTTTTCCATCATGGTTTTTGAATGTACCTTGAATAGTATATTTTTGTCTTATGATGGGAGGAAAAAATTTGATGTTGACCATAAGTATTAAACTCCCAACCCGGAGAAGTGTGATTCCCATTATGGAGATGATGATGATGAAAATGACACTATTTCTATGGGATGGTGACAATATGGGGAAATAATTTATTTTGATCGATCCTTTTATGGTGGTTTTATTCAATCAGTCATGGATATGATGATTCCTAGGATGATCATTGAGATATAGAATCCCTCATCCAAGTGGGATAAGGTTGATCTATAACCACATGTGATTTCATTAGGACCCAATTATGGAATGATGAACCTAGTGATGGTGATTCAGATATAAATTCCTCTAACCCTATGGATTGGGGTATATTTTTAACTGCTGTTGATTTGTCCAAAAAACATATTGTGAATTGATGATCTGAGGGGTGGAGGTGGTGGTAGATATTCCCCCAGCCTAGTGGGATGTGTTTCTTCCTGGATGGATACTATAGTAACATCTACTATAACTTGTTTGATTTGGAACAACTTTTCTCATGTTGGAGTTGGGTGCAATGGTAGCCCATGAAGAGAGTCAGTTTCTATGGAATGTAGCAGAGTTGGACACAACTTTGACCTTTAGGTCTGAAATGACTTCCTATTTTTTCTAGGGGCCCATTTCAAAGAATTGTGAGCTATCCTTTTCATATTTTCATGGTGTATTGGCACCAGTTAAGTTGGGAAATCCCTTATAATGACCAAATAGAACGTAAATTATCTAGAACTCATATTCCACGAAAGTCTATGACATTATATGAAACCATGCTTAGGGGTTATGTGATTCATGGGTTTTATTAAAGTGTAACAATCCATAATTTCCCCATCCTTGAATACAGATGCATGATGTGTATTCAAAGATCTATTACAGGAGTGTTTTTATGAAATTCAAGAACATGTATTGTATATTTTCACTATGTTTTTTTGGTTTTGGGTTCTTGGTTGTTGAGATAACATCCACATCGAGTTGACAATAGAGTACCTTGATGGGTTTAAGTTGAACGTTGCATCTAGGATAAGGAAGGATTCTATGATTCAATAATTGATGGGTTTCCCACATATTTTGGCACTGATAAGAAATAAAATCTTTTCCATTCTCATCTAGAATGTCCTAGTCAAAATTGGAAAGAAAAAAATTATGGGGAGGTAGTTTCTGACTAAATCTCTTAATATGTCAAAGACAAGTTCATCTTCCTTAGATTTACATGCCTCCATCCAATTAGACCACAAATGGTACCTATTGGGGTCACCTAATGACCAGTGTCAAGTGTTGTTATATGTTGATGGGTAACTATATATAGTTGACCCTAATGTTTCTATAACCTCTCTTTATGAAGATTTATGAGTTTTGATCACCTCTCAATATATATGTGTTTGGGAAAGGGGTGGATTACATTGTCTACATGTCATATCACTATGGGTATGTTGACTATGATGGATGTCCATAGTAGAGTCCATGAAATCTATCTTTACACTACCATGAGGAGGATTATCACAATAATGATCACATTATACTTTGGTTGAAGAGTTGATGGACCCTTAGAGTATTGATAATGTTTATACAAAAACCTTAAGGACACCAAAATTGAGTATAATAGAGATATGGTCCTTAATATTTATCATGGATAGAATATGCAGACCATATATACTTCTCGAATTAGGAAGGGACAAAAGCATACATTATGATGACTACCAGACCTTTTTGATAATCGTCTGGTGATTTAGGAGTATGAGCTTGTTGTGGAGAATCTATTGAAATATTCAATGATATCCTTCATTATTGGTATGAATATGAGCATGTACTGAGGCTTGTTCCATTCTTACATTGTGAGAATCATTAATAACCTGGATAAGAACTTGATCTTGATCCTTTTGGATATGCCTCATGTATTTGTCTATAATAATATGTGTGTGTCCTAAGTCATGTTCCACTATCACATGGTGTTCCCTAGTTGGAATGTGAATATAATCCCATTCCAAATATTAATTTCTCATCAGAATAAGCAGACATACCATAAGAATGGGAGAAAGGATATGAGCCTCCACTTGTATGGCCTCAAAAAGATTCTAGTGTGGTTGTACATAAGAGTAAGTACGGATATGCTTCTCCAAGATCTACTAGAACATGACTGGTAGATTCACTAATAGGAATATCAGCCTATCCAGAGGATGTTCTTCTCTCACATGATGAGCCCTGGATAGAATGAGAATATTTTACCAATCCCAGACCTTTGAAGTATGAATCTAGACTTTTTTGATATAAATATGATCTTGTACCAAGGAATGCGTTGATCTCACATTGTGGGCCCTGTAAAAAACTCAAATTTGTTTCCAATCCCAGGCCATTGGAACATTCCACTGATCTTTTTTATAGGAATGTGTCTATAGCTTCAGAAATGTTCCACTCTCACTGGATCAACCCTAGTTAAAATAGAAATATGAGCTTGGTATAACTCCTACTTTACTAGAATATTATGTTAATTCTCCCAGATGGGGGAAGAATGTGTTATTTATCCAAGGAAACCACTTGGTCATACTGATAAAAGTGTTATACTGATCTAGATTTAATAAAAATAATATACACCTATCCTTATATGTGTACGTAGGAATGTAAACCTACAAATTTTTTTATCTCCACATAATACTGGGAGAGATATTCGATTGAAGTAGGGATATGAGTCCGATTATTTCCTCCTTCTGCCAATGTAATATGTTAGTAGACATAATGCATGGGGGTAGGAATATGACCACCCCCTTTCTTAATACAGGAATATACCTACATACTTACTCAGTGGGAGTAGGGATATGAGTATGCGGACTAGTTATGGATGGAATATGATGGAAAAGATCATTATAAGGATTGTGTATATGATCCCACTCATAGTTATCTAGAGCCCTACGCACCCGATTTATCTTCATCGATTTACATTCATGGAGATCAGAGGTGGAATTGTGTCTTATGGTACCCTAATCATGCAACTGAAGGGTACCAATCATATGACTTTGGAAAATTTGGTTGACATGAGCCCTCCTCAGAATCCCCTAGACTGAAAGAAATCTATAGTTGACTCCTTGATCATCCTTCAATATAAATGAAATGTGGTGATCTTATCACTCTATGGATAAGAATATTATGCTTTTGTATGTGGAAACGAGTGCCAATGGATTTACTATACCTTTCTTTTGATAGTGTAGACCCTTCAGTTACAACTTTTGAAGAACCTCACAGGCAGCCTCAAGGGACAACATCATACCATATCGATGGTATTTCTAAAACATTGCATTTTCAACTATTTTTTTTGTTTTATCTAGCTGAGGTCATTCTGAGCCCCGTGGGGGTTATAACCACAGCTAATTTTCTAGAATGGTTTCTGGATGAAGAAATTTTCTCAGACCAAGTGTTTATTGCAAGAACAATATGTGCTACCATGGATACAAAAAGTAACAATGTCTCCGATCAGTGCATCAACATAGGCATGGTATTTTATCCATCATATATGTATGGGTAACACAATTTTCCTTTCTAATTCCCAGTCTAACCATTCATCTCATGTGGACATGCCAAAGTGGGGATAGACTTATTTCACGAGAACATTGAAAATATAGGATCAAACCTATGATCCCTGTTATATTATAAACTTTTTTGTAGGATATATAAAGAACATTGTTTGACAATTTGTAAACAAATAACATTTTTATTTGAGAGTTTCAAATCAGGTTCACCATCTATGTTTCAATCGAAAGTGATACATGCTGATGGAGACTATCCATGTGATAAGAACAAAATGGATGGTATGATGAGAACTAGGTAGTATTTATTTTTTATATTGGTAAGTAGATGTCGTAGTAAAATGATTTTATTTTGAGAATCTCAAAATTTATTCATCATAAAGGTGTGTATGGATTGACCCAATGACCTCATGAGTTATTCTTGGTGGGAAAAATAATGGATTATATGTAATTAGTTTCATTTCTTATCTATATGAGAATTATGTGCTAGGAAAACCCATTTAATGTTTATTATAGAGATCGAGACTTAGAAATAAACCCTATGTTTCCTGATTATATTTCAAATCAGGTTCATCATATATCAATTTGAATGGGGAATACACACTAAGGATTCCTATTGGATGATGGATAAGGTTATCATGTCCTAGGAATCTTACATGACCTCGACTAGTTATTTATTTGACCTGATTGGTTTCATTCATGATATGACATGATTATAGTCCAAAAATGTTGAAGGATGTATGGCCATATATATTTATGTTTTAGAAATTTCCAAATACAATTAAATGATCTATTTGACTTGTCTAATGGAAATTACATAATCTAAATGGCATGTATAAAGACAATCAAAGTATCAAAACTAATTTTTCTAGAGGACATCGTAAGACCAACATGAGTTGTTCTGGAGGACATCAAGTGATCTTTATTGAATTTTCCAGAGGAAATAATAAGATCTCTGCTAAAATTACTGGAGGGTATCACCTGATCTCATTTAGCTTGTCTGGAGGACATCACAATATCTCAACTAACATGTTCAAAAGATATTACATGATCTATGTTAGCATGTCCTAATTCTGTCGTGAGACCTAGATAGCATGTTTGAAGGGTGTCACAAAATATGGCTAGTAATCTCGTAGGGTTTCAAAAAACCCATATGAAAAATAATGGTATCGCAAAATATCATGATCAACATGTCTAGAGGTCGTCATAGGACATATTTGATGTGCCTAGGGGGTTTTGTGAGACACAAGTGACATGCATGGAGGGAATAGTGTGACATACTCGATGTGTTAATTAGAATTCATATGATCTACATGGTAGGTCAAGGAGAATTCACTTGACCTGATAGACATATACTAATGATATCACATGATTTGGATGATTCATGTAAAGTGCATGAGGATCATCGTATATGTTCTTCACATAAGTCTCCTATCTTTTATTTCCTTTTCAATTTTTATGCATATGTTCCTGAGATTTTTTTATATTCATATTATTTAGTTATCATGTGATTTAATAGACATGTTGGATGTTCTTTTCATAACCCACTAGAATTCATTATCTTGATCTATGAGTGATCACACAATGTTCCTACGCATGTATCATGATCCACTTGGTCATTCCCCAAATTTTTACCTAGTGGAAGATGTTGGGATCATGAGATTGGATGCTATGAGATTTTCGATCTGATGCGTCGATGCACTGGTTTTTTGATCCATAGATACAATTTTTCATGATGTGTTGGGATATTTATAAACCTTTCCTCCCTAATTATACGGCTCTTTGAATGATGCATATTGCGTAAATTGAGGATAGAGTTGGTGGATGGATTCCATGTCATGTTCTTCATGAAATCCAACCATATTTGTCACATGATTTTATAATACAGAAAGACTATCGTAAAAACACCAAATTTGTTTAATTTTGGGTAATAAATGGGTTCTTTTCTAATAATGTGGATATGGTAATGGGATTTTACAATGTCATGCAGTCATGTCTAGGGACTTTTTCAATATTGAGATGGACATTGAAAGGCCTTCATTTGATATGAGATTATTTATCTAGAGCCTTCTGTGAGCTAAAGGTGAATTTCCAGGGGCATTTAGAAGACCATGTTGGGTTTTCAAGGGTGGCCTTGTGTGATCAATAATGATCTCTTAAGGTGTACAACTCTGATTTCATAATATTAACATATCTTACCCTCACAATAATATCCCATCATTTCCCCTTTTATTTTATTTTTTATTTTATAAGTGTTGGAGATCTCGTGGGTTTTTATGAGTGTTTTCAATGATAGTCTCCCTCCCAATAGGTGTTGTGACATGTAACCAAATAAGGTGATTTTGGGGATGCAATAACATTAACATAGAAAATATTTTATTTTTATTTGGAGCCAGAAGTGATGCACATGACCATCCGTACATGCCTGAGACCCTTTGTGTGATGAGGGTGACATTACAGTGGGCTCTTACACAATAGGGCTGGCATGTCAACAATTATTGCACACTACCTTTCGAACCTGCATGGGAACATCGTGTGAAGTTTTATGACTAAAAACGGATCAAATATTTTAGGTATATTTCCCATTATTTTATAAGGATTTTTGGATGGGATGTTAGAAATCAGTCGATTGAAAAGTCATGTGATCTGGTGGAACTTGTATGGAAACCTTCATATGATAAAAAAATGTCCTGGATTCCTTTTCAAGAATAATTAGTGCTTGTTAAAGGGGCCCCAAGAGATATTTTAGATGGTTATGAAATGAGACGGACCTTTCTCTTGAAATCCTAAATGTCATTAAATCACACATATTTTAGAGATTTATATGATCCATGTTTATCAGTTACCTTTATTTCCTTTTCATTACAGGGTAAATAATACCCACATTCAGGTTTTTCTTCTTTTTTTGATTGTTAGATTCTCATTTGGAAGGAATCAATAATGATGATAATGTCAATACTTTGGGCACCCTTTTCAAAGTTATTACCCTTTGGTATGACTGTTCTAGAGCCACATCCACTTGTAGTATTTAGGAAGGGATATAATTTATTTGAAACTACTTTCTATATCCTTCACAATAATTGCATGAAATTTTCATATAGATCCACGCATTACTAGTGTCATCAACAATGTTTTATCATCATTGTTCCCCAAGGTTAACTAAACCTTGCTCTAATACTGACTATAGTTTCCCAAAATTTGCATGCATCAATATCACACATTAATAGATGATTATTAATTACATAACATAATGATTCGTGCTATAATTGGGAATTCCTAGTACAATTGGAAACATGGATAGATCAACAAATGGGTGATAAGTTAACTACATCATCTCACACTATTTTTTTATAACTATCATGTTTCTTAGACATATCATATATAATAATTTTCTTTATATCATGGGGAAAATAAATATAATAAATGGGGATATCAGATATAATAATGGTATACAAGGGAGATATCAATGTAACATGATCATAAGGGTATGATAACATGCGAATTACATTTGAAAACCACACCTGATATATCATAGATAATAAACATGAGTTATTGAATAAATATTGAAAATTAATAAGACATGAATCGTACACAAATATAAGAACATAATCTATTATATCATAAAATTTACATACAACATATATTTGAATCATACATATAAGAAAATAAAATCATATGTCAAGGCTACCTACAAAGACATTCACAACATGTTAGTATTTGGATAACCACCTGTGTACCTGATTTGAGGTTGGGATAACCTCCCATGTAACCTCTTCTGGGATAGGGATAACATCATGTGTACCATACGTTTTTTTTACTTTAACCTATCATGTACCTTTTTTCATGCTAGAGATGAAATCTGACATACCATTTGACATATAGAACATTAATCTTTACCAAATTCATTGGAGGGAAATGTAATTTCATGCCTGCATATCACAAAATAAAAACAATACACATGTGTTCGAAAGTATCATAAACAGTTATCATATTATAACTAATGAATAAAAAATGGGTTCCATGATCATTTTATCATAGCATAACCTTCAGAAATGAATACATTTTTATAAACATTTAATCTTTTCATCATAGAATAACCAATGGGAAAAAGTATTTGTCAATTTTTTTTAAAATAATCATATACTATACCAAGAAATAATAAATATTGTATCATTGGATCATATTCCAAATATATCATAAGTATAATCAAGTTATTTTTTCAATAATGAATAGATATACCACTAAAAGTAAATTAAAATGTTCTTCAGGGAAATATAAATTTCTCATTTAAAAATCTGATTCAGAATAATTTTTTTACCAAATACTAATAAAATATATTCTTGAAAGAATATTGGAATATTATAAAGGACCATTAAAATCATTTAGTGTTCATGATTTAATAAAATTCTGTTAATTTCAAACACATTAAAAAAATATTCTTTTCACATTTTCAGGAAAACCTTAAAATAACCTGGTTTAGAAAATGATAAGAATATTCTTTTTAATTTTTTTTTTAAAAATTCAAACATGGGTAAAAATTAATTTTAAAATTATATATTAATAATAAAACATTTTTAGGAAATAGGGATATTTAAGAATAAGTATTTCTGATTGAAAAATGAAATAACATCGGTTTTCCTTAAAAATTTAATTTTACTCTCTTGCGATCTTAATGTGAGGAAAATTAAAGGAAAATATTTATTTTCAATAAACAAATATAGGGTAATAAAATTAATATTTTTTAGTGAAATATAAAAATATTTCATCAATATGAACTTAATCATAAACAATCTTGATAAATAGTGGGTTTTTAATATAAAACCCTTACAACTTTAGTAAATTTACAATCAAAACCTCAATAAAGGGAGAACCATAGACGAATAGGAAGATCGAAATAATATTACTTAGAATAATAATTAAATAAATTATTGAGAATAATATACACCACATTAATGATACTGGTGGTGGATATGATATGTGTCTCAGATAAGTAAATGTGAGTTGAAAACCCGTAACTCAAGTTTGTAATTTCATCATACACATTCAAAACTCCTGTATAATAAATATTGGTTTACAATAAATATATTAAAAACCATAATCATATATTTAAAACCATATACTACTTACTTATAACCTTTCATCATCTATTTAATAACAATTATCTAAAATCACTATTCTTAGTGATAAGTGCTTCATTTTTCATGTATGTTTTGGTTTGGTGGGTTTGGTCTATGTACATTGATTATAGTTAATAAAATATATTTAATTTTAAGAATAATATATATATATATAATTAATTAATTATATAATATAAATACTTATATTTAATCCTAAATTCATTGTAAAAAAAGGAAATACACCATTCATGGAGACAGTGGGCCATACAAACACATGAAAACTTTTTTTTATTTTTCAATAGATGCACTAAAAGAAAGGTATATATTAAGTAATAATATAATAATAATACTTATATCATATATATTCAATAAATATATCCATATTATCATCCATTTAAATATAAAATGTTAAAAAGTCATCACGTCGCTTCGTGGAGGTGGTAGCCCAAATGTATGCACGAGCGACACTATCATTTTCCAACAAATTGGAAGGTAAAAAGTTAGATATGATATTATAATTAAATAAGTATAATTAATTCATGAATATATATATATATATATATATATATATATTAAACCCACCATTATAACTATCTTTTATTTGTGGTGGTAGAAAAAAAATTATATTGATCTACGAGGCGGTTGTCCACCATACACCAGATTGACGGCTTAATTTCCCATTTTATGGACCTGATGATTGATATAGGTTATTGAATTAAAAAAATAACATAAATTTATATGATAATTTTTGGTTTTAATATTTTAGTATATTTGAAGGATATTTTATGGAGGTGGAAGGATAAATAAACTGAAAATGCTCGATTAAGAACATTCCATATTCTTCAGAAAAACACTTTACATTTTCACAGAAATAAATATTAAGAGTGGTTTATAATATTAAATGTGTTAGAATAATTGATAAGTAAATTAATTAAGATATTTTGGAAGGGATTTTATGATCCAAAATGATTTTTATATATGAAGAATATAGGATAGGATGTTCCTAACTATAATTGAGGTGACTGGAAGACATGTAATTTTTAATGTTTTACAATAATTTCCATGTATATATATTAGAAAAAAGGAAAAATAATGGAATATTATATATTATTATATGAAATAAGGTATAGATATTTACATAAAATATGAATTAGGCAATTCCATAGGTAATTTTAACCCTTATCATTTTAATTTAACCCCTTATAAACTCGTTTTAACCTGAATCGTGGAAATTATTTTTTACTAATTTGGCTATTAATAGTGACCAAAAATTAAGTTAGACTTAATATATATAGTTAATTATTATAATTAAAAATATGGAATCCATTTTATCAAATTTAATTTATATAAGTAGCAAAATTTAGTTTAAAAATAACCTAGTAGACATGATGAAAAAGTGGTTTTCCAATAGAAAAGTTTTCATATGTATAATTTGTATTTATATAAAAAATAAAAATTAAATAAATTCCAATGAAATTAATTTAATTAATAAGAATATAATTATAATATTTTTTTAGAATATTTTAAAAAAATATTCCAATTATTAAAATCATTAAATCAAAAGGATAACTTAATTAAAATCATCATATTCACTATTCATCGAAAAATTATTCTTTTCAAAACATTATAAAAAAATCACTATAACGAAATTTTATCATGTTGATTTCAAAAATTGTCTTCATTTTATCAAAAATAAATTTTCAAAACATTTAAAAGTTAATTAAATTATTTTTTCCAAAAATAAAATAAAAATTAAGTTTTAGGGAAAAATGTTTTTTTGATGTCTATAAAGAGTTTACTAAAATGTAATTAATTATATATCAATGTGTTTATTTATCTAAAAACATTTTAATGAATTTTTAAAATGTGGTTACTCCTATTTGTACTAACAAATTTTACTTATATTTTATCATAGTCATTAATAATGTTAATAATATATTACAATTTATTAAAACTCTGTGTTGTGTATAACACAAGCTATTAAGGAATTTAATTTTTTTTAAAATCATAAAATCTGGGTGTGTTACATAATAATTATAAAATCACATTATCAATAATAATTATACTACTCCAACCTCTACTCACCTTTCTTCCAAAACATCTATACAACTCTTGTTATCCTCTTCTCTTGAAGGATGTCCTTTATGTATATAGATATCAATATTCTTTCTCTTTTAATTTATCCAAAAAATCCCTCACAGATTTCACAACATCAAACTATTAATTCATGATCATCTATACACCAACCATAATATATGATACTATGATTGATAAAAAATCCAACAAAAAACAGAAGACTGGGTCCAAAACTCTCCCCGTTTTGATTTTTTTACCAGTACTAGCATTAATACACCCCTTATTAGATATTCTAAGCATTTAATGGAATTATATTTTTGATTCCTCATTTTCCTCCCCCTTTAACATCAAAATAAAAAGGTTGCGTGAATCCAAATTTTACCTTAACAATATCTCCCCTTAGGGAATCATTAGATATGCCTTTTATTTCTACTCCCTCATTCTCATAGAACTCCACAAGGGAATCCTTCATCTATAGGCTTACCCACCTTAATCAATAATCTATATCCATCATATTTTCAATGGTTTTTCGAAACAAGTAGTTTTACATAGTTATCACATGACATCAAAGAAAAATATATAGAGAGATCATCCTCCCCCTTTTTCATGTACTTTTTATCAACCCATATGATACCATAGGTTGACATCTGAAGGCCTCCTCAGTATCTCAACAATTTGAAAATACACATCAGAAACTATTTGGCTCCACTTTCCTCCTTTAGATCATTATATCAAATTCTAATAAAAATATTTCTCTTCTTACCACCATTCAAGATCAAATCCATTTTTTCCTTTTATAATTGCATACTATTGATGTATTTTCATTGAGTGAAATTACCACATGGTATAGAGTTATCGAAAAATCCTATAAACCTACTGATTCATAACACCCTGTGTGAAAAAATAATTTAATACATAAAAACTAATATTTTACGTATCACTCATCTAAATTGATAGTTCTATAATCATTACAATATTAATTTAATAAATCATCCTATGACCTCAATCACATTATCACTAAATAGTCAATTAATAATTAATTAAAATAATAAGTCATAAATACCACATGTTAATAAAATTTTATTTACTTGTTAAAAATAACTTTATAGTTCCACTTGGAATTCAAGTTATTTAACTCTTAATATGACTCCTTTATCAGATGAGGTTAGAAAACCTAGAGTGATTGTCACCAACTCACCTTGAATATATATTGCTTTAGAATAATAACAATTATTGTTTCAAATATTTTAGCCGACCTCAAATGTTGAATTCATATAGAAAATGAGGATATCACTTATTGTAAATTCTATTTATTTTCTAATAGATTCTCGGTAGGATGAATATAGTCAGTTAAAACAAAAAATTTAGGGTAAATCATATAAAAGAAAAATAGATGATTTTTTCGTATCTCCTCCAATGTGTATTTTCATAGTAGTCTAATACCAACTAAAATAAGGCCTAAGAAAATTGTGAAATTTTCAATATGACTTGGAACCCCTAGATCATTCCATAATATATTTAACACCTATTCAACTTTATATCTAGATCTTAATCTATTGTTTATTTTTTTCACAACATATGGCTTCTAGAATCATTTTTGAAGATCATAGTGGGTTTATGATGCCACTTTTTGAGTGTAATGACAATCATGAATTTCATTTATTTTGATTATTCTAATTGTATATATTTCAATTTATATTTTTATCTTGTTCCCTTTCGACACATACACACTCAATGGATTATATATTTCACTGAATGTTGTACCACTTAAAAAATATATTTGCAACATTTAAATGTATGAGGATATGAGAACATCTAGAAATTTTTAAATACAAGATTGTTTCCATTCATGATGGACCGGACCATTGGTTTCATATTATCTCAAAATCATCATCATGGTGATACTTTTATTAAACTTATTAAACAACTTTAACATAATATGAATTAATAAAAAAATAAATATATTAGATTTGGTTTTTTTAATTATTAGAAAGGTTGATTAATTCTTATTTGCATGTTCCATCTTCCTAGACAAGTCTAGCCGATCTAGCCATATGATTAAGAACTATGTCAACAAATGATTAATCTTATTTTTGTGTAAAGGTTCCACATGAATCTCTTTATTCATCATACTTTAGGATGAAAACCATGTGTATAAGTTGTCATCATTGATGTACCACCTATATTATGCTCAATATTCATCCTCCACTAGAGGGATATTTATCATTCATTCACTTCCTTCCTCATGGAATGGATATTGAAAGAAAAATCGAATTATTCAGTCTCTTTTCCTTCAAATGGAAATATGAGTCACATCACCCTTTGTAAATTTTGGTGAGTCTTTCATTGAGCATAAATTCTATATAACTATAGCTAGAGTAGGATCTATTTATTTCTTTCAAATTTTTATGTACCTTCCAAGAGGGATTCTATGAGTGTAACCTATAAGGTTCTATGTAAATATGTTAATGAGATCATTGTTTTTCCTCCAAGCTCATATAATCATTTCACAACATAAAAAACATTCTTATATTGAAAAATATTTCCTCATATGTTATATTGGTGGAGGCACCCCTTGTGAGTTCATTTTCATTTGTACTAGTGTAACCTATTTCTTTATATAAAAGGTTAGTAAAAATAATACATATTATTTTAAAATACTCTCAATTAATCATATATTAGTTTATATGTTCAGGTAGCTGGTGTTCTTATTCTAACATTTTGTTTATTTTGGGATTTAGAAATATTATTCATTCCATTTACTGAAATATGATTTTGGAGAGTTTCATGATCCAGTTTAATATGGTTCTCTAAATAGAAATTCCACCTTATCCTTTCCCTTATATGAAATAATATTGTTCATGCTCATCTTGATCATTTAAATCATTTCTTTCTTATAGACACCCATATTCTTAAGATTATATCATTATTTATTTAATTATTTTTTCTCTTATCTATGTATGTCTTGATTGAAATGAATCCTACCTTCAAATCTTCTCCATTACCATCAGCTATGAAATTTCATGGGATATTTTTCAGGAAGGAATTTATTTTCATTTATTTGTGACCCCATCCTTTTTAAATCAAATTCAAATGTTACAAAAATTATTTTCATCCTATTGTCCCTATGAACTGATATTCAATGATTTAATAGTCTACATCATGTTTTATTTCCCATTTATCCACACAAACATGGAGGGAATATATATTTTACTTCTTTGACCATTCATGTTATCTAAATTGATGACCAAACATCATTTAATATACTTTTTCCATATTAATCATCAAATGAACGTGGATCATCATCATCACTAAAGCCTCCAAATAATTTTCTTCCCATTGAGTAATCAATAACAGGGTCCAAAAACATATTTACATTTAATATGGTAACTTCTTCCCCATGTTTCTCAATCCTTTGAATTTTTTTCTTTAATAGTGGAATAAAAAGTTTCAGTCACCATAGATTGTTCTTCAAATATTATCTTGAATTCCATTGGTTATTTAGAGTTCACATCAATAATTTACTGATATTTTAAATCATTATAATATTGATCTATCCCAAATTTAAGCTAATCTACATATTTAGTTGGTTCTTAAAACATATTCCCATCTTTCAATTCTTCAATATTTGGATATCAACTTATTCAAGATCACCATGAAGCTATACT
The DNA here is from genome assembly GCA_963277665.1 of Viscum album. Lineage (NCBI taxonomy): Eukaryota > Viridiplantae > Streptophyta > Magnoliopsida > Santalales > Viscaceae > Viscum > Viscum album. The sequence goes on from OY728138.1 coordinate 299,145,012, forward strand.
TGATGATCAAAACCATTCTGTTCTTTATTGCATTTATTTTTTAGTTCATTACTATCTTAGGATTTCTTATGTTCATTTAGAGATGAATAACACATATCCAGTGGCAATAATTAATCATGATATCCTCATGGTGATTAAAAACCAAGATTAAAAAAAATTCAATGATACCACTTATTACAACAAGAGAAACCCTAGTGGGGGGGGGGGGGGGGTGAATCATGGGGATGGTTGAAATAAAAAGTTTCTTTGGGACTTTTATCTTATATTAAGGCCCTTATTCCCATGTGGGTAGGAGCTATGTTCAGTATATTTTTCTTGTAAGCACAAATATCAAAACCTAAAAAATATCAAAAATTAAAACATACATAGAAAACCCAGTTTTTCTTAGTTTACCATAGATAGATATTCTTAAAGAGTGCACACCAAGAATGTTTTAATAATTCAAAATCCACTAATATTCACTATTTATGTGGATAAAATGTCTCAATGATGATCACTCCATTACAAACACACTTTTATTTTATGATTTATAGTTTAGTTAGTCCTCACTAGAGTTTAACTCCTTCTTCACTTCCCCACACTTCCTGGGCGAAGTATATTCTATAGTTTATAGACTTGTAATTACCTTTAATGGATATAAATTAGGATTTTCTATTCTTATCTATTAGGAGACTAAACATACATCGTAACTCTTTATTTGAATATATGATTTTCTTATTTCTTCTTCTATCTTATTATTCAATGCTAGTTGAGATTATATTTTCAATGAGGAATTTAAGTATTCATTTAAAAAAAATATAATTACAAAAAAATCTATAAAGTAGGATAATTCCATACTAAATTTATCTTGTTTCTTTCTTCATCTTCAAAAAATAGATGTGACACTCAATTTTTTTCTTTTTACACTCCCTCTTTATTTAGAACAGATATAATAAAGATACTCTTCTATACTCCTTGATCTCCTGAGTAGATTTAGAATAAAACACTTGATAATTTGAAAAAATTTCTTTCAAACACTATTCACAACATAAAATCAATGGAGTAAACCTGAGAACACAACCAAAATAGAATAAAATGTCATGTGATCCGAATCAAATAACCTATTTTGTATTTCTAAAACACTTAAACTACTTCAATTAATCCTTAATATGTGTCTAGTTTTTCATAGTTGATTATATGATCTCTCTTTGAATAACCCCTTATGCACATAAATCTCCACCTAAATCCATAGTGAGGACTTCCATATATATTGATTCCACTCAACCCCCAGACATGATTGGTTAGATGAATGCAATTCATTATTGAGTTATTTAGATCCCCTTACCTTGTCACAAAATCCATTAACTTTCAACTTCATTGATTTTTTTAAAGCCCTAAAAATTTCATTAATGTTATAAAAAATGGGAAATTTAAAAGAAATATCATAAGGTATTAGCTCCAAAAAATAATTTTCAATTACTCCTTTCACTATCCTATAAGGATTATGAGATTTGATTTAAAAAAGTAACTTTGATCACATGACTCACATAATGTACAGATGCCATGTGAATATATTCATGAACCCCCTCTATCACCTTACTCACCCAGGAATGGGATCTTATGGTTTCATGAAATCACCAACATACACAACATATCTTCATTTATTCAAATTTAGAGACACAATTTTCTATAAACACATTAATCCTTAAGGTTTTCACATTTCACCAAATTTCAATTCTATTATCCTTTTTGACATATGCTATCACATGATCAAAAATGAAAAAATCAAAAAATTAATATTCTACCTTTATTTTGAGAAAACAAATTGGATAATAATTTTAAATTAAACTTTTCTAAATTCCAAATTTTTAATTTCATATGTATTCATGAAATCTTCCTTTAACTTCTCATATTCAAAATTTTACTCTATGATTCAACCTTTATAACTCCAGCACATTCATTAGTATACCACAATTTCATTGAGTGAGAGTAATTACACACTCTAATAATATATAGAATTCATATTCATCATCCCAATATTGTATTTTCACTTTTATTTCCTTCCAAGATACTTTCATTAATAGAACCAGATCATCAATTATGATACTAGTCCATCATATAATCTTCGTTATTCCAAAAAAATTATACAAATATACTCAACATATCATCCTAATGATAGCTCTCTATTTATAGAGATGTCATGACTTTTCTTTTTTTATTTATCCAAAAAATATTCTTATGGTTTTTAAATCTTCCTACCATGATTTCAACATCTACCAATACTCTAATCATACTATATTATATTACGATTGATGAAAAATACAACACCAATAATTGTTCTGGATCAAACATTCCCCACCCATTGATTTTTTTCAATATTATCATAAATTTCTCATATTTAAAATAATCTAAAATTTTCAATTCTATCAGTTTATAGTAACATATTTTCATCCTCTTTTGATGTCAAAATATAGTGGTCCCTGTGAATCATGATTTTAACATCACATTTCTTTACCATAATAAATCATCAAATCTGTATTTTATTTCATCTACCATTTTACATAAAAACACATAGGGTGTTTATTCATCTATATATATACTTACCCATAATAAATAATCTCCATTAATAATATTTTAAATGGTTTTTAGATAAAAATTTGGGGGGAAATGTTCTCCATCAACTTCATAGAAACATATACAAGGAGATAATTTTTCCCATTTTTCATGCACTTCTTCTCATCCCATATGATAGCATATGTTGAAATATTAAGTCCTCCTAGATGTGTCAACCATTTTTAAATACAGCACCGAAACCATCATGATTCATCTTACACTTTTGACCACATCTATCAAATTCTGATTAGAACATTTCTCTACATACCACAACTCAAGGTCAAAGAAAAATTTCATACATTAATAGATAAATACTACTAATACCTTTTTTGAGAGTGAGGTTACTACTTGGAATTGAATCAAAGAAAAAATCCTCTTAGATTATTGAGTTGGAACATGTTGAAAAAGTAAGTGTTTAAGCCAACAAACACCAATTTTTTCCTTGTCACTCACTTACTTCCATAGATACATGCAGTGTACCTTCAGTTTTTTAAAATAAATATGTGATCTCAATATCCCCAATACAAAAAAAATCAATAAAGAAGAAATTATGAACAATTGTTTGATATATACCTCATTTTAAGATAACTGAAACCACTTGTTAATGATAACTTTATAGTTCCACTTACTATGAATGATCTTTAATTTTTCATATGACTCCTTTGTTAGATAATGATAGATAATCTAGAGTGTTTTTCAACAAATCTCCTAAAATATATCCATATTTGGATTGATAAAAATTATCAATATAAACCATCTAGGTAATAATAAATGTTTAATTAATATTCACAATGGGGATAAAAATTATTAGGAGTACTATTGATTTTCCAACAGCTTGTTGGAGTCCAAAAAATAGTTATATGATACAACATTGAAAGAAAAAATCAAATAAATAAGAAATAAATAAATATTGATACTTCTCCACTAATATATCTTTTCATGGTGGTATAATACCGCTTGAACTGAGTCCAGATAGATATGGTTGAATATTTAATACAACATAAAATTATCAGATCATTCAAATATAGCTTTTACACCATTTCATCATTTGATATGGATCTTCATAAGTTTATCCTACTAATTCAAATCACGTGACTACATTAATCATATTTGAAGGTTAGAGTTGTTACTTGAAAAAAATTATGGTTCCTAATTCCACATGTGAATTTCACATATTCTAATTATCATTATATAATATATCTCTATTTTTATTATTCACTTGTGTCCTTTCAATAGATACATACACCATATATTATATCTTCCACTTAATACTATTCCACTTCAATCATATACTAGAAAACATTAAATGTATAAGAGAGGGGTACCTCTAGAATCTCCCAATATCAGATTGTGGTTAGGTACGATTGATTATTCTATTTCATCAATATTTTTCTCCAAAACATACATTCAATGATTCTTTCAATGATGCCTCTTACAAAACATTATATTTGTACGAATTATTTTAAAATTACCTTTATTAGCATAGGACTCACTATAATTTTCATATAGAATATTCATTATCTATTCTCTTTCAATAATCCTAGTCAATTATATATAATCTGGACTTATTGTTATTCATTCTTTTTGGACATGATAAATCTTCATGTTTTTTATAGGTTCCACATGCTTATTCATCTTCACAACTATAGGGATAATCCCACTTTTATATGTTTTCATCATTGGTAACCACCTATCTTCCTCTCAAGCTTCATCAAATGGTAAAGTAATATTTCCCTTATCTTTTCTTCCTCTAAATGGAATGAATTATGAAACCACAAAGGTAATCGTTATTATTTTTACTTTAATCAACTATACACATCACCTCACACTTTATCACTTAAGGGGAGTCATGTATTGAACATACATTCTTCTTACTCATAACTGATTAGATTCTCCCATCTTCTTCTATACCAGTTTATATACTTTAGAAGAGGGAGACTATGAGTGTAACCTATTAGGTTCTAGGTACACCTTTAATTGAACACCTTATTTTTCCTCTATGATTATAAAAATATTTTTCATCTTAACACAATTATATACTCTATAATCTTTTTCCAAAAAATTTACAAGGGTGGAGATACTTCTTAAGAATTTTTTTATACAACCTACTGTAATCCATTTATATATTTCTATATTTAGAATAAAAAAACATATCTTGTTAAAAATATTCGTCATATCCTCTTTTCTCAGTTAAACTATTGGTAAAGCTAGTGTTATTGTTGTAAAATTAATCCCTTATAACTCTAGACACTTTTTCATGGTGTGTCTCATTCTTCTAAAATATTATCATTTGATGGATACCTTCATATGAATTTATTTACTTTAAATTTTTTAGGAATCTTTGGTTTATTTTTAGATTTATCAATATTATTCCTTCAATTTTATGATTTTTAATTTAGTTCCTTTCATGATCCACTCACAGATTCTTCTCTAGATGGAAAATCTACTTTATTATTTCGATTAGAATTATAGATCTTTTCTTTAATTTCCTTATTATTTCCCCATTTTATTCCAGTTGGAAGCACTTCTTATTCACATAATAAATTGATTAATTTCAATATTTTATCTGTCTCTTATCTATGTCGTGAGTTAGATGATACTTTCTTTTTCCCTCTTCCCCATAATCAACTATTTTTTAATTAGATGGGACATTTTGGTAGGAAAGTTACTTTATTTTTTCTATTGTGACCCTATCCTTTTTAAATCTAATTTATAGGTAACATCAATTATTTATAACACTTTTTCTCTATACTGAGAACTTTAATGATTATATAATTTACTTCCCATATGATTTCTCATTTATACTCTCTTTCATAGGGTGAATTGATATTTTACCAGTCTCATAAAACAATTTCCCTAAATTGATAACCAAACATCATTTTGACTTATTGTTTATTAGAGTTCTTGACATACACAAGAGGATCATATTAATAACTAATGCCAACAAAAATTTTATTTCAATAAAATTAATAATAAAAGAGTTCCATAAATAATTTTCTATTAGATATGGTAATATATTCAACAATTTTATCAATCTTATTTTTTTCACAAGTGGAATATTTATTTTCAATCACATTATCATGTTTATAATCCTTTATCTTGAACTCCACTACTTCATTCAAGTTTTGTTGAATATATTATTGATATGTTAAACCTTCTTGAAGTCATTCTATATATACTTGATGCTCATCCATATATTTAGTTAATTATTTCAAGAATATACCCAGCATTAATGTATTTTAATATTTGATATGTAATTCTTTAAGTGAACCTAAAAGATACACTTGGAGAACAAAAAATCCCTAATGTTCATTCTTCTATTTAAATCTATGTTGGTATTTATATTGGTCTTTCATATTGATCTTTTTTGATAAAAAACCCATATATAATGTTAATAATTGATCAAGATATCCTCAAGTCAGATGAATACCAAGATAAATTTTTTATATGATAACACATTTTGTAAAAAGGGACACCCTAGGGGTGGTGGTTAAGCAATGTGATGGTGAAATTAAACATTACCTGTATTATATTTATATTTCTTTTAGATTCTTGTTTCTATATTAAAATGAAATGTGTTCAATTCGTTATTCATGTAACATAAATCATCGAAACCTAACCAAATATATAGAAAAGTAAATTACAAATGGAACACATATATTTTATTTATTCACCAAAAAGGGAAATATCTATGGAAAAAACACCTATGATGTGTTGATGTACCAAAATACACTAATCATTACTAGTTCTATGGATAAAATAATGAAATTACTATCACCCATTTATATATACAATTCCTTTGAAATTTTTAGGATTTTTAACTCCTCATCCAAGGGGAACTCCCTCTTATTCACTTCCATTCATTTACTCAATGAATGATCGTCCACAGTTTAGAAACCTTCAGGTCTTTTCAATGGATAACGATTACAATAGCCTATCTCTATCCAAAACATGACTCTTAATGCATCATAAATTCTAGTTTTATACTCTATTTCTATTATTTCTATTAATCTCTTCCTAATCTATTATATATGATTTTAACTCCTCAATGAGAGATTTAAGTCATTGTCTTCCACAACACAATCACAATATCACGACTTCTTATGAATGCGACACTCAAATTATTCTTTTTATTCTCACTCTTCCTCTAGAATGGATATTGTTAAGAACGTTTTCTATAATCCTTGATTTATGATAATCTTTATAAAAAACCCCATGATATTTGGACTACTATTCCAAGAAACACTTGTCACAATGTACCCTCGATCACTTAACCCTAGTCCCACAACCACGATTGTGTAACCTGTCATACAATCAAAATTATGTAACATATTAACCTTTTATGAGCCACAAGGCTTACTTAGATTAATATTTCCCATGTTTCTTCTTATTCTTAACTATTTCTATGTTCCCACTTTTCATAACCCCTTCTATATATATCCTTCAACCCAACTCTTCAAAGAGTCCCTTTACATATCTTTAATTCAATAAACCCCAACACATTATTTATTAGATGAATATGATTCCCGATGGAGTTTATGTGCAACCTATTTCCTTCTCCCAAAACCCTATCAACTCATTATTCACTAGTTTTTAGTTAATTCCCTAAAAAATATCCTAATGACATGAATAATGGATTATTTACAGGAAAAAATACAGAAAATTATCTTTAAAAATTTCATTTAACCACTCATTTAACTATCCTAAAATAATTACATGCACTCCTAAACTAATGGTGTTCAATTGTGTGACACACCTGACATACACATTATATGGGACACTATTCTTAATTCTCATCCATATCTCAACATATCCATGCATGAGATTTTGGGGTTGTAAAAAAATCATCATCATGGACAACATATCTTCCACTACACAAATCATGTGACTCATTTTCAAAAAACATGTGATTATATCATGTATAATAAATCCACCTAATTTTGATTTTCTAATAATTTTGGGATTACATGATTACATGAATAAAATTACTTATGTTAAAAGTTGTACCTATCCCAATGTTTTAATCGAAAAAAATCTGGAAAACATTATTAAATGATGCCATATTTAATTCTGATTTCATGATTGTTCAAGCCATCATGAAATCTTCTTTTGACTTATCTACCTCACAATTTTACTCTACATTACTTCATTTTTATCCCGAAAAATCTCTTTGGGATTTTACACATCCTTTGAATGAGAATATTTCCACACTGATATTAATCTATGGTACTCATCTTCATTATCTAGATAATGCATTTTCACTTTTCATTCCCTACTACCTATTACAGAACAAGATAATAAATAATTATATAACTCCAGTATGGGCTCAACCTTCATCTAAAAGATTTATAAAACTATTCTATGTTTCTTATACCAAATTCATACATTGATTTATATAGATATCAAGATGTTTTCTCTTTTCATATCTCTACAAAAATTACCCACAGCCTGTGCAACATCCTTCTAAGACATCTGTTAAGTCAATAAGGTTTTCCTTATGAATTTTTCCATTCCTTCTTGTTTTGAAAATCACAAACAACCTATACTTAAGAAAATATACATATTACTTATATAAGGAAAATTTCATTCTCAAATGAATTTACCCCTACTATGTTTTCGTTGTTCATATCAATATTTTTCATAAGTATAAAAATCGGATTCATATCAACAACCTCAGAAGCATGTAATACTTAGATATGAAGCATTCTGTTTTAGGATCCGAATCTTGGATATGAACTATAATGAAGTTCCACTCTGAATTCTAGATATGAACTGTAATGAATTTCCACTCCGAATTCTGGGTATGAACTATAATGAAGTTCCACTCCGAATTCTGGAAATGAACTCTAATGAAGTTCCACTCCTAATTCTGGATATGAACTGTAATGAAGTTCCAATCCAAATTCTGGATATGAACTGTAAGGAAGTTCCACTCTGAATTTTGGATATGAACTGTAATGATGTTCCACTCTGAATTCTGGATGTGAACTGTAATAAAGTTCCACTCTGAATTCTGGATCTGAACTGTATTGAAGTTCCACTCTGAATTCTGGATTTGAATGGTAATGAATTTCGACTCTGAATTCTGATTATGGACTTATCTACGTTATGACTCCAGGTTCTATGAATTCAGACTCTGAACACTTATGAGTTCTGACTCCTAATTCCCATGAACTCAGACTCCGAACTTTGTATATTCTGGTTCTGAATTTTGATAAAACTAGATTCCAGATTTCTACAGAATTCAGGTTCCGAATTCAAATAAAATAGAATCCGAATATCCTTTTTATTATAGACATTGAATTCATTTTTGGTTAGACTCCAAACTTTTATTTTCGTACATTTCGAACTTCAGTTTTGCTTTTTCATACACTCGTTTCATTATAAAATGATTTCGTGCCTTCAGTTACACATGTTTTTTTATAAAACGATGTCGTCCATTCTGTTTCTAACTAACCATTGGTTGAGTGACATGTGTACAGGTTCCTACAAAATATAAGGAAAATATGACTATTGGAGGAGGGAGCCGACCATTCCAACTGATCCTATAAATAGGAGATCATTTTAAAGAGCTTAACACATTGAACAAGTTGATCAATCTAGAGACCACACGATGTTATGGTGATTTCTAGAGAGAGATGATTTTCATGCCTTGTGCGTACTGAACTAATCGTTCAGATTGCTTCGTACGACTCCAAATGTTGGTGATTACATTTGAGGGCTTCTGGGGATAGGAAGAAAGAGGGGTCAAGTACCTTGAAGTTTGAGGGCTTCCTTGCTGAGGAAGACAGAGGTTCCAACTACCTTGAAGTTGAGGGCTTGCGGGGATAGCAAGATAGAGACTCCGATCTTTGTATCGAGGGCTTACCCGGGTGTGGGTAAGACAAAATTTCTTCAAAGTATAAATCTAGGGACCTTTATCCAAGGATGTTGGATACCCTTCTCTTTGGGTTAAAATATTTATATCTTGTTACTTGTTTTTGTCACAAGTTTTTCCGCTGCATTTTGTATTGTAAGGAAAGTATAACCTTATTATATTTCCTTACACTTTTACTCCGATTAATTTAGATTCTATATGATTTAAGGTAGAATCTCATATTGTAATCTTTGGTTAAGTTTCAATTTCTAGATCCATATTTCCGAAACCAGTTTTTCAGAATCACTTTCCTCTTTTAAACAAGTGTATAGAACTAGAAGTTTGTAACTTCAAATTTTGACCCAATATTTTAATTGGTGTTAGAGGTGTTTTGAATTTTCATAGTTTAATTTTGTTAAACATTGATCTTTCCTTGTTTATGGAAATTTTTTAATGTGTAAAATTCAACCCCTCTTGTATATTGAGAATCTACATTGTTATTTTGATCCTACAACATCACCATGTAACATTTCTATAAACATACAATATGTTACATTTATTTGGAAAAAATACAAAACAAAACATAATTTGGGGTAAAATAGTATAAAATGAAGTCATACATAGATATTTTTTAAGAGCCTAATGATTCATCGAGTATTAAATAGAATCATGAAGTCGTTTACCCTAATGTAGGGGAGGATTTAGAAAATGGTTTCTTGTTCCAGATTACAATGTAATTTTCTATGATGTAGTAGGTTGTGGAGTCTTAGTAAGGAGACTCAATGTTAATGGTTATGTGAGACCGTCTCTTCTATCGTGACAGACTTGATTGATGGATAGAGGATGATCAATATAATATGTTGTTTTAGTGAATATTATTTGTTCAATTAGGGATATATTAGGATGTTATCTATGAGATTTATAGCAATATATTAGTATTTAATTTGGGTTTATCCAATATTTATGATACCCTAAGGAGTCAGTTCTATTGGTCAATAATAGAGTGTCTAATAATGGAGTATGTATCATTGTGCTTGTTTAGCCAGTCAAGAAAGAAAAAAACTATGTTCCTGAGGGGTTGCTGCAACCATTCGATATCCCCAAGTTGAAGTGGGTGGATTCTTTGATGGGATTTTAAATGTTTTTCCATGATCCCAATGAGTATATGATTTCATCTGGGTGGTTGTGGATAAATTAGGAAACTTATATCCTTTAATGGTGATCCAAGATTCAAGTGATGTGGATGTTTTAATGAAGATGTATGTTGATGAGATATTTCATCATGGTGAGGTAATGAGGACCAATATCTCTGATTAAGATATTATATTTACCTCAAGAGTCTAGTTACTTCTTTATAATGGTTTTTTCTCTCATCTATTCATAGAATTAATTTACATCTATAGATGTATGCAAAAATAGAGTATAAAATTTAGAAACTACAGGATATATTGCATGCCTATTTTTTATATTTTAGTGGATTATTATTCAGAACCTACCTTTGGTGGAATTATCTTATAATAATATATATAAATAATCTATTATAATGGATTTATTCATGGAATTTTACATATAGACTTTTATATAATTACTGTGTAAGTTGGAGGTTTGAGAGTCAACCATCCTTAATCTACATGTGGTGTAAAAAATTATAGAAACAATTTAGATGATTTTTGGAACAAATGAATGTGGACTATGACCATAAGACGTGACATGATAATGGGAGGAGGATATATTTTTATTTTAAGGTCATAGACCATGTATTAATAATAGTTTCCCTTATTCATTGACAATAATGGTTTCTCTAGGGGACTAAGATCTATCCTCAATTTATCAATCCTTTTGAGGAGTTAGCACATGTCAGGGAGCAGGTGTATCAGTTGTGACTTCCCATGTAGAGGTAACAAAAATACTATATATTAAATGTGACATAAATTTTATTATATCATCATGATTAATCGCATGTGATTTATTAGGTAGAGGTTGTTAGTGAGGGTTACAGAACTTTTATGGAGCATCTGGTTTATATTTAGGATCATTAAGAGTTAGTATTGTATGGGGGATATATTCCTTTTTGTTAAAACCTTATAGATTTATTAAGGTATAGGTAAATGTACATAAATTTGTGAGTTTTATATATGTTCCCACAAAGAAATTATATCTTTATCCTTTTTTACATTGCTGATAATATATTTTTCATTCTTCTAAATTTTTGGATAATTTTTAATTCTATTTTTATTTGTTTGGGATTATTAATATATTGTATGACAATGTTATTTTTTGATGTATTTATCTTAATTTTATAGGTATCTCTTAAGGGGTGTTGGGTTTTATGGTTGATTCTTTTCCATGACTGGTTGATTCTTCAAGATAAGAAATGATAGAGAGGTATTGGAAGTAAGGGGCCAAAATTTTCATAGAGGCCTTTAAATTATCATTATATGGGTTTTAAGAAGTACAAGGATGAATCTTGATATTTTTTTGGTTTTTAAAGTGTTTTTTTATTTTAAATATTGTTTTAAAATTCATCTAATGATATTAGAAGTTATTATATAATTCTATAAGTAATCTATGATTTCCTTAATAAGTTCTATATTTTTGGGTTTTGATAAAATTTTATCTAAGTCTTGAATCACACCTAAGAGTTACAATTCCCATAAGATTCAATAATTCCATCGTAAGAATCTTTAATTTTAAAATAATTTCATTTTATAATAGTAAAAATGACTCTTCAAGAGTTATATAATTCTATACGAGTCATTTTTGTATTTCCATAATAACTATTGAATTTTATAAATGTAATTTTTTATTTTTTATGGATCATTACATGAGAAAAATATATTTCATTCGGATTCATTAGATTTATGTATGGATCATTTAATTTAAAAAGAGTTTTCATTCTGATTTTTGTAAAGGGACAATAATTCAAGAAGAGTCATTTTTTAATTCCGTAATAGTCAAAAAAATTCATAAGGACCATTTTCGGTGTGATATCATTTTTATAAGATTTATTTGATTTCCATCAGGATCATTGAATTATACAAGAGTCTTTTTTTATTTGCATAATATTTATTGATTTTGTAATAGTCATTTTTTTAATTCATAAACATTATATAATTATATGAGGATTATTTACATTTTCAAAAATATTTCCATAGGATTTATTGAATTATTTTAAGTATCATTTTAATTGTTAAGAGTATGTTGTGATTTAAATTTGTATCATTTACTTCAATATGATTAAATTATTTTCATTAGAGTCATTCCTTATTGAAATTTTACCCATTTTCCAATTTCATCCATAATTATATATTATGATTTAAAATGAAATTTTAAATCATAAAAACTTCTAAAAAGTCGATTTTTTTATAAAAAATAAGTCTATTTTCCCTAAGAGAATGAAATCCATGAATTTGGGGAGTTTGAATATTAATAATGTAAACATTACTAAAGAAAAAAATATAAGGGATGATTAAGGTAGAGTAGATAGTGTTTAATGATACTCATGAAAGAATCACTACATGATGTAGTTTATGATATTTTAAAGATTTAGAAATTCCCACCAATTCAATTCATTAGTTTTCTTGATCATGGATGACAAGATAGCTTCCCATTGAGTTTAACAAGACTCTATATAATAATTTTTCTTTACTATTCATTTGATATGGGGCTGTGTAATTTTTTTCTCTTCCTATACCTATGTAGTGAAACGTGGAAACACAATTCTATGTAACGTATTCAAGAACTCTCCTTTATGATTTGTAAATAATGGGTTTATCATTCCTTTCTTTCATCTAGGTAATAGTGATAATTAAACAATAAAAATGGAAAACTATAATTCTACAATGAGGAGTGAAATAGTATCACCTAGACTATACTATTTATTATTATTCCACGTATTTGACGGATATTGGTTTTGTTCTATTGAGACCTTACTATGAAAACAAAATATGATTTTTCAACAATTTTTTTTACTTAGAACACATTTTATAAAAGAATAATTATTTAATGATGGAAATGAATAAGATATTTGGAATCCTAAAAACAATATATCGACATCAGTGTCTTTAAATAATCCAAGAAAGGAAATACTTTACAGATGATTGCTTGTGTGTTCACTAATGGATGTGTTTTTTTATAATGGTTTTTGTGTTATTTACCGTAAATATGTTTTTCATGTTGGGAATAATATTGTAATGATGGTGGAAGAATCGATACATGGAATGGGGTTGATTATAGTAAAGATTATGAAGGTTATTGGAATGGTATATTAGGGCGGGTTTTGTGATCTATGGATGGTTTTTAAAGGAGTTTTTAATAGATACTTAGTGGTATAGACTATATTGATGTATGATGGGAACAACTAATTTAATTATTTGTAGTGTGATATAATTAAATGAGTGGTGATTGTATATAAAATTATTTATGAATAAAAATCATGAGAAATATTTTGAAATAAACTGGGAGTTGGAGTATAAATATTTTTTCATTAAATATTCTTAACTAATGAAAAAATTAAATTATTATGGTTGTTAAATGGTAAATCTTGATTTTTGTGACAAAATGATTAATGTGTAAATTTATGGTTTTTTGTGTCTATTTTGTGTTTAATGGTGGCGATGGTTAATATGTTTAGTTGGTAGTGATTATAATGGGGGATGATGAAGATGTGGTGATGACGTTTAGTTATTGTGGTACTATTTTTGTGAAACCCCTTAGGGATTTATTGAGGGTTTCGTTATTATATTTGTATTGTATTTTATTATGATTTTATACTCCCAAACCTGATTTGTAATAATTTATCAATGCCATATGTTTTGGGGTACCAAGTGTCTTCCCTCACATCCATAGTAGCGAGGGAATGGATAGATAACTACACCACATACCTAATATATCATTCAAAGGTTATTATGCATGGGTTGTGATGATAAGGAGTCCAATTTGAGATGAATTTTTAATGATGGGATGCTGATATGCTATATGGTGGAAATATTTTATTATGGGAGGATGGAACAAGGTAATTTTCCTTTATATTCATGATACCCCGCTGTGATAAAAAAGGGATTTTCAATTGAGATGTAGATTTTCAGATTATGTGGTATGATGTGGATATGTGATATATGGATGTGGTTGTGATGATACTAAATGGACGGTAGAACCAAAATATTTTTGATGGTGTATGAGAGTGATAAACTAGTGGGAACATTATGTGGGACAATATTTTTCCTATAATCTTTGATATCGTCTTATTATACATGGATGTTTTGTTTATTGAGCATGACATGGTGAGAATAGGGGTTAGTTGACATGGTTTAGGTGTGTGATAGATCTATTGTTTATTCTCCATGACATTGGTATTCTTTTTCAACATTTAATAGGAGCCTCAAAGGAGGTTCATATTGAGTATACCTATATTACCACCCCATATATATGATTTTTTATAGGTTTTCAAGATAGATTTGGTTATTAAGATGGGAAATACTAGATTGGGGATTGTGAATTCTATTGGATTTTATAATTATGAGTTCATCTGGAATTCTATACAAAGACATATATTTTTATAATATTTCATGAGATCTAGTTATTATAGGATATTGGTTTTATTATATATTACTGTGTTGATTGGTGGAGTCATATTATTTTCCTAGTATTTAAAAGGGTAATTCATCCCATTTTAATGATTTATATACTTGCTGCTAGTTGTCAGTCTAGGGAATATTGGAGGTAACCCTTAGGGGCCACTATTTCTATCATAGTAGGATCAGGATGGGTTACCAATGAAATGAACGTAACTTTTTATAAATTAAAGTCCATTTTTTAATGAATGAATTCCTTAGCAACTAATCTATTTATTGAAAAAATGCGATAATTTGGTTATTTTGGACTGTTATTGATATGTAAAATCTAAAATAATGTTAAAAAGAAAAATAATAAATTATATAGTGATTTTATAGTGAAAATTAATATTATTATTTTATGGGTTATGATAAATTACATTAGAAATATAAAATGGAAGTTATAGACTTGAACAATAGGATTATACCCCATGAAGCCCATTTATCAGAAATTAAAAGGGAGATAACATCAATGAGATTTTACCATGACAAATAAAAATGTTAGATTATATAAATAAATCATTAATGAACCCCTTTAAGAAATAAGTTCAAGCTCATTGAGATCATGAACGAAACGATGTATGCCAAACCACCCCAAGAAAATCATAGAATCACACACCAATCTATTATGGAATTTACTGGTGTACTAAAGGGTTATGTATCTAGACCCCAATCATATGATTTTTTATATTTTATATATAAAAAATAATTATAATATCTATTCCTATTTAATATTCACTTTTTGGAATAAATAATAAGCTTGATAAAAATTATATTTTTTTTAATAAAACACTTATTATATTCTTTGACTTATATAGTTTCAATCAAGACATTATTTTTAATGGAATCTATAATTTTAAAAATGAATTGAATTTTAATAAAATATTACTAATAAACAATATTTTTTAAATAAAAATGATATTATAATTTTAGGAAGCCTTTTTTTTATAATTTTCAGAATGAAATTATTATTAAAAAACCATATTTTTCATTAAATGGGTATTTTAATTTGAAAGTGTACATTGTCATATATAAATATCTTTTTTTAAAGTAAATATTATTTTTAAAGTTAACATGTAAAAATTACCCAATTGTGTTTTTTTCATAACTTTCTTAGTTAAATTTTGGGATAAAAATTTAATATGGTAAAAATATATGGTATATATTATGACATCATAACAACTCAAAAAATAAATAATATTTTCCATAAAAGAGATACCCTAAAAAATATATATTTACCCTTAATAAATATTTTTTTCATGTTATTTTATTAATTTAATAAACCCTTAATTAATCCTCTAAATCCTATATTATATTTTAATGCTTAAAAATAAATTCTTTACAAATATTACTCACTTCTACATCAAAAAGTGTATTATGTTAATAATTTTGGTTATAATCATTATAAAATAATTAATAAAACTCTTATTTGGTAGAAACCATGGGAAAACACCATGTTCAGGTTTGTGGGTTTGATTACATTATCATATAGAGTCCAAAAACTATATTTAGATATTAATAAAGAAGAACCCTTTATTTTTCTATATAAACCTACCCAAACTCCCATTCCTCTTCACTAAAAACCCCTGGAACATTAAATTACTATAAATCTCCTTCTCTAAATTCCTCATAAGGTTACACCATGTTTTTTTGAAGCTCCTCCAAATCTTTTAGAAGTTCCATTTCAAGTTAAGAGGTATATCCTTCCCCTATTTATTTAAGATCATCCTTTATGTGTTTAATTTTGGTTACACTTGTTCTTGTTGGGATATATTTTCCCAAATCCGTAATAATTTCTTCATTGTATAGTAGTTATTAGATATCCATTTCACTACATTAATACCTCCAATTAATCATTAAATATCTCTATCATGTTGTCGAACCTATCTTGAAAACATCAACACCAAACATTTGTGTTGTGAATAATCAAACCCATTTATGATCATTGTTATTCACCTAGATATTCATATCATTAGTTTATTTGGGAATTACATATATTTATAATAAATTCATTAATCAGGAGATTAAATGTGATAAAATATGATCCTATGGTAAATGTTCTATGTGACACACTTATGCATGTACATGATATGAATGTGATAGTAGGGATCCAAATTATATTTCCCTCCAATGTATTTGGTAGTGTTTCTATCTCATGATATTCCCTGTATGGTGCATGGGTGATTATCCTAAGATTACTATGTTTTTATTTCTTATAGTTTATACTTGAATTATATTTATGATGTCATGTTTTATGTTGTTTTCACATTAATTAGTTGACTTTAGCTATCATGTTACATCACGCCTCATTGTTTAAGATTATGATTCTCACCCATATTATGTTACCTTGATATTATTCTTCTACATTTACAAATTTATCATATGATATGATTTTTCTATTACCTTATTGGTATTTATAGGTCACCATTTTTTATGTGAATCTCTCAGTTTTCCCATGAACTTTTAAAAGTTCCAAGTAATATAAGGGAATGTTTCAGAGTTTTTAAATAATGATGTTCTAATTTTTTACAAGTTGTTTTTTCATGTGAATAATTTCCCAAAGGCACCAGGACTCATGATCTTTTGGGGTTCTATTAAGTGTTTATTTTCAAAATAAATCGTGAAATAAACTATAATAAAATAATGGTGGCCATCGTAGATATCATATGAAAGTCTAATTATTTTGGGATTTAGATTAGGAAAATCTAGTGAAATACTAAGGGATAATAATAAACATAAGAAATCATACCTGAATTTTGTTAATGTATAGATTAATTGATTTCTAAAAAAATAAATCCTTGTCTAGATAATACAAGTAGATGTTTTTCTGGTATATAATTATGTTGTGGTAATTACCTAAAAAAGGACAGATTATGCTAGACTAGATCATCTCTAGGTGAAAAATAAGTATCCTTGCTACACACCTTATTCTACATCCCCATAGGGTATTCTTAGTGAAATTCACAATATTCTTATAAACCATTATCAAGGGAAAAAATTTCTTATAATATTTTATGTTAACCAATAGATCATAGATAACATTGATTGAAACTTACAAATTCAAAAGTTAATGAAAGTATGTCGATTATGAGTTTTCCCTTAAAGATTCATAGTTTCCATTTTATATGTTTAATAACATAAAAATATTCATTCATAATTTTCCATATATTTTAAGTCAATGGATTGACATAGGGGATACCAAACTAACTATCAATGTTATGGGAAATTCTATGCCTTCCCAAATGAGAAGACCAAACTGATGGGAGTAAGAATCATGATCTTTGTGATAATACATCTTAAATTATCTATTGTTTTTAAAGGAAATTTAAATAAATAGGAATGCCTAGATCAGCCTAATAAAGTCCAAGATACAATTAATAAAATTATATATAAAATGACATTTAATTTTAGTGGATCTAATGATCCCTTAAACCTAAAAAATTTTCAACTCCACTAAAATTATATTATATATCCTTAGACGCATTGATAAAGATATGTTCATGTTGGATTTTAATCATATGGAAGAAGAAGATAATAAATTCTTATTGTTGATCTCAAATATTAATATCAAGGAGGAGATCTAAGTGATGTGTTGGAAATAATTTTTTAAAACGTTTTTAAAAAAATATCATCGTCACACTCTTCAAATTTAAATGGAGAGGGATTTCTGTAGCCTCTGAAAAAATGATGGTTAATCCATCAATGTTTATAGGGAAAAAATCAGAAGACATTCATGATATGCCCCCATATTTACCATTAACTCAAAAATTAAAGTTGACCACATCTTTGGAGCGTTAAAGATGGGTCTACAAATATCCTTATCCATTCAAAACATTGAAAAATAAAAATAAATTGTCTAATGTGCCTTAATATTTGAGATAGAGATTAATTAATCTCAAAGTTTTCATAGGTATAATAAGAAAAAAAGATTTTAATTCTAGAAGCATGATGGATAAATATTATAGTGGAATGAATGTGTAATATACAATATTCTAATGTCATGGGGAGAAAAAAAAAGGAATTTCTTAAGGAGAATGATGAAATTATTTAGGTACAGGAAGGAAGGGAACCTTCCCATCAATTTCTGATGGGATAGACCTATCTATAAGATAGAATAAAATAATGATATGTTCAACCATTATCTTATTATCTATTATATTAACTACAAGGAGAAAGGAAACTGTGTGAATCAATTGCTTAAGTAAATGATTGTTAATTAAAACTGATAACAACAAAATTGAAGGCCTAGAGAGATGGAAAAATATTTTGATATCAAAACCATTGAGGATGATCATGAAAATTAAGTAGAGAGGGGTATTAATTTTTTATTCAATAACATAGAATTTACTTTTTGATTCTTGTTAAATTTAATCTTCTATATCACAGAATTTTAGTTGAACTATTCAATCACCACATCAAAACATGAGATTTGATTTGCCAATAATGATAGAGAATTGTTCAATTGTTGCATCCTAATAATATTAGTCATCATATTTCCAAATATATTGGTTGAATTACCCTAAAAACCTTGTGATACTCCTCTTATATAAATATGATGCTATTATTGGAATGTATTGACATTCCTTGTATATAGAAACATAAATTTCCAAGATATGGAAATAACCCTTCAAATAACAAATCACCCTAAATTTTTATACAATTTAACTAAGGAGGATGGAGATTCTATCGTAAAAAAATACCATGTATATGTATTATTTCCTTATAATCAAGAGTATATAACTCAAAAAAACGAGACAAAAGAAAAGTCTGTCTTTAATGATATGCCCATTGTTCGGGAATTCTCTGATGTGTTTCCTAAAGAATTTTCTAGTCTTTCTCTTAGTCGTGAGATTAATTTATGAATCGTTCTTATACATAGAGATTTACCGATACCGAATAATTCATATATAATAATTTTTTTAAAAATGAGGTGGGAAGGAAAAAATATAATATATTATGAATAAATGGTTTATATGCCAAATTGATTTACCATGGGGTGCCCCAATCATTTTCAAATTAGAATGATGGGTTAATGTGGATTTCCATTGATTATCATGATCTCCAAAAGATCCCAATAAAGAAAAAGTATCCATTCCATATATAAAAGACTTATTTGATCATCTATGTGGATACCTAAAATTCTAAAAGTCAGATCTTTGGTTATTATATTATTAATTAATGTTTAAGAATGACGATATCCCCATGATTTCATTTTTATTCAAGGTATGGCCACTATGAGATTATAGTGATTCCACTTGGACTCACTATTTCTTGATAAATCCCCATTAAATTAATGAATAGTGTCTTTATGGATTAACATGAAAAATTTGTGGTAGTATTTATTGAAGATATTCTTATCTACTTCAAAATAAATAAAGGAAAATGAGTATCATTTAATATTTTTACTAAAAAATTTTAGAAAGAAAATTTATTTGAAAATTACAAAACTTGTCATTTTTTGTTGGGTAATGTAACTTTATTAGGCATGTTATCAATAAAATAAAAATTTTATGTGAATTTATAAAGAGCAGAGGTAATCGAAGGATTGTACAGACCAGTATCTATGACAAAAATTCATAGTTTCCTTAGACTATTTGGGTACTATCATCAATATTTCAGAAAGTTATTAGGATTTTAAATCCCTCTTGAAAAGCTTACACATAAGGGGGTCTACTTTCTCTAAACAGAAGAATATGAATATATATTTAAAGAGGTAAATAAGAGACTAATAATTTATCTTGTGCTCATATTATCCACTTATGAGGAAGTATTTTTGATCTAATGTTATATATCCAAAAAAGTCTTGGCTTTTATACTCATGAAAGATAACAAAGTGATAGCCTGTGCCTCTAACTAATTAAAGATCCATGAGCAGAGATGTTGGAGGTGGTGCACTAGAACCAACATCTATATACTTTATGATAACACATATTCAATGTATTTAATATTAATAAACTTTTTAAAACATCATTAGTGTTCTTATATGTAACATATTATGTGATAATGTCCCAAGAGTAGTAATCACACTAAAAGGTCATAATAGTTCCCCACTATGATGAGAAGCTAGAAGTGCTAAGACACTATTTTTAATATTTGTTCTATATCCAGATGATATCATTGTAGGGATATAAATGATACAGGATATTAGGGGTGGAGACTCAAATGAATATGAGGCACCTTCTAATTGTGTATGCCCTTGGTAACATCATATATAGGATATTATGATAATGAGATCCTCTAGTAGGAAATCAACATCTATATGTGTCTTTGGATGTTCTTATATGGGGACATGTGTATTGATCTTTATACATTAAGATTATTACTAATGACTATTATGAGTCATATAATTTTATGTATTGATGAAAATTATGACAACATATGTTCATGATGAGTTATGATACGTTGGGTGCGGTATGAGTAATATTTTGTTAATGAATAATTAAAGAAAGGTTTTGTCCCTTCAATTCTTTAATGAATGTTGATATCTCATGGCCTTCAATATAAATTATATAGCCTAAATAAATAAATTACCATTGTGTTGTATAGGAATGTTCAATTTCCATGAAGTCAAAGAAGGTGACATAGAGAACATAGGTTGATGGCACTAGCTTGCAGCCTACTTGATTAGAGATATCATAATAAAGAGATTATATTTCATAGTAATCGTCGGTATGAGGTATTATGTAATTGAGACATTAAATTATTTCTCTAAGGGTGCCTTGGAATGTTGGTAGATGCTTACCTTGGACATTAGGCTGCTTCACCTAATGAAACTGAGAAAAAGGCAGAGAGGTCCACACACAAAGTGTATCCAGAATATCAGATAAAATATAATAATAGTATTTATTATTTAAAAAGATGAATAAATATTATTACACCACGTGGTTTAATAAGTATGAATGTTTTATTGATCACATATATTCCACCACCAGTTATTCTAGAGAATATAATGTGATGAGAATATTTAATTAACATTTTTTTTCTATTTAGCGAATATAATATTGATATATTTATTATGAAATAATATAGTGATATTTATTTAATAAAAATATAATAATTATTCAAGGAAATATATATATTTTGGAGGAATGAAGGACTGATTTTAATGATATGATGAGAAATAATAAATCATTAATATTATATGATTAAATTATATTTAGTTAAATTCTCAAGTTCATCACTTGTCAAGAAATAATTATAATATTTGTATTATTTGACATGGGGTTGAATAGTGATTAAATAAATAATAAAGGGAACTTCTAAAATTATTTATTTCTAACCCTAGCATTATATAAGCCAAAATATATAATTTTTTGGAGAAAAAATTTATTTGTTTTGGCTTTTTATAATGGATTTTGGCGATCACATATTGACATAGAGAGATCCCTTCTACAAGAACCCTCCCAAGAATGGATAGAGATCTCCCTCCACCTCTTAGTCTCCAGTCAATAGAAATCATTGAGAACACATTGGAAGCAGTTCTTGAGGCAATCCAAGGTGGATGACATAAGAGATATAATCTGCTGTGCTAGAACCTAGATATTCTTATGATGTTGTCTGTATATTTTTTGAACATGTGTGGATCACCGCTGGAGGTAATCTACTTTGATTACTCCAAGGTAGTGACTATATAATGTGAATCTGTTTTCAGATCCATCAATGAAGAAATAATTAAATCAATGAAATTCTTTAATTATTTATGTTAATTATAAATAATATGTGGTCATCCTCTCTCTGGTTCCAGTGTTTTATCCCTTGTCTATTTTCATTTATTATATTCTATATATCACAAAATTTATCGTTGTGTAAATATCACATTAACCATTGATTATGAAAAAAAGAAAAGTTTCACATGCTCCCTGGCATGATTCCACTATGCCTAGAACCATTAAATGTTATCAGAGTGGTCAAATATGTATTTATAACTATACAAAACTATTTGATTGATTTATGAATTTTCTAGTTAGTTTTCTATTTATGTTTAATATTTATTTTATTACAAATTGTGAGAGATCTTTCTTCCTCATTTATTCTCATAGATCAATCAAAATGATTAATTTCAAGAGTTAAATAAATTAGAAAATATCATCTGAAGGTTCTAAGGATTCATTCAGGAAGAATAGAAGTTCACACCACATAACCAGGGTTACATTCTATATACTTGTGTTTAATGCATCATGAATTAATTCAAAAACTGATCAAAACCATGTACATTGATGATACATGGGGTATTTGTCCCATAAATTGTGTATTGAATTGGCCTATAAGGTGCATGGTCCACTGGAGTACAATTTTTGTAACTCATGTACATGTTTTTTAGTCCCATTGTGTCACATACATGCACATGTATTACAATTCATGTCCTATTTAACTGGTGGTCTTGTAACTCGGAGACCACCCATTGTGTATTCACTTATTCACACCATGTACTCCAATTTTCTGAGGCACAACTTTCAAACTGAGTCATTGGATTCGTTCCTTAGATACACGGTGAGAGATATAAATTGCATGTAGTACACTTTTACATGTTGTGATGTTATAAAAAAGTACACATATTTAAACAGTATTTATTATATTGTGCAAAAAATAGTGACATGTTCTTGTATGTGGTTATTATGTTGATAGGACACTCCATGTAATATGTTTTAATATATATATATATATAAATGTTTAATTAATATGTTCATAATTTTTAGATCTTCATATCATGTATGAGTTGTATTACAGTTGTTACTGTATATGTATTAAAGCATGACATGTTATAGAAAAATCAGGTAATTTGAGTAATCATTATGTTTATACTATACATAATGAAATTTCATCATAAGTCATTAATGCTATATGCCATAAAGAATAAACTATATATGAGTGTAATATATGTTGGGTAGATTCAGATGAATATTCACCATGTTTAATCCAAGGTAAAATATATTTATAAAGTTAATTTTAAATAAATTTAATTAATTTGTTTTGTAATTTTGATGGATTGGAATCTTAAGAAAAATCAGATGATAATAATGATAAAAAAATTTTATTAAGGAAGATAATTTATTGATTTGAGAATGATTTATCTTAAATAATAACAATTAAGAATTTAATGACTGTTTTATTTAATTCTTAATTTTTTTCATGCATATGGATGATCTTGAGAATAGACCATGCCTTTTTATGTGATTGGTTTCATTTAATTTACTGTAAAATTAAATTATTGGACATAAGGATTTATCTCCTCTTATTAAGTAAAGGTCTACATACCCATGGTTTATTTTATGTAAACCACTTATTTCCCTAACTTATGTGTTAGAAAAATCATATATAAAGGGCAGATATCCCATTATAATGGAGAAAATTTAAGTTTCCAGCCTAGGTAAAACCAATCCTTGATAGATACTAAGGTGGAAAAGTGAAATTTTTTAACACAAACCGTAATTACATCAATGTGTTTTTACCCTAGGTCAATGGTTAGTTTATCAACCACTAGATAAACTAACTATTTCTATATAATTATGAATATAACTATTTATTATTTCATTTCATTTGGGTTCTATGGTCATTTCATTATGTATGTATTTTTCACGATCACATGAATTAATGAAAATAATGATCAGGTAAGATAGTACTAAAATAAATTGGCTTATGCATAAATATTATCTAGGACATGGTTAATCACATAAGTAAATACACTTAATATTAAAAAGATTATTATAAGTACAATAATTGTTAATTTAAATATAAAGGATTAAATCCCTCAATAATATATATTAATCTTGCATAAACTTCCACTACATCAGTTAATATCAACCCATAGTTCAATGTTCATAACCACCCAAATTTGGGGAACTATAAATTATCTTGAAAATATAATTTGATGTTTTGGGTTCACATAACTTAGTTCATATCAGGGGTTTACCTCCAAATTAGGACTATGTGTAACTGACATGTAATGGTTGGGTAAATCCGTTTTAAGGATTTCATGATTAGGGAGTCTAATAAACATATCAAGGATTTGTGAGTTAATGTAGTTGTATTTTTTAATTCCTACCTAAAACCATTCAAGTTTCTTGAATAACCAAATTTTGTGTAATGGGATGGGGAATATAAATCCTTGCTAGTAGAATGTCTAAGAAACTTGATATTTTAATGCCAAAGGTGAGGGATATTGAGTTTCTATAAAATATTGGGATACAAATAAATTTAATATTTATTTATTTGTCTAAATTTTATTAGTTAAAGTACTAAAATTATTCCCATAATATTTGTAGAAAAAATATTAAAATGAAATAAAATATATCGTTTCGATCCATACATGATAAGGATAAACTTCTCACCCACATAAATTTCCATGAATGGTCATGGTGATTATGAATTATCTGTCACCATAAAAGGAAAATGTATGTTCTAAAAGAACCTATTCATGTTGCGCCTAGTGATAAGGCAAGTGATGAATAGTTATCACTCATTGATAAACATTTTAATGAATCCATATATGTTCAATTTTTCATGCTATTATCCATGTCTAATGAGATTTTGAAGCAGCATGAGGAAATGGATGCATATATAATGTTGTCTCACCATCAAGATCTATATCAAGAGAAGGCATGACAAGAGAGGTATGATATATTGAATGAATTTTTTTAAAATATGCATAGAGTGTATATTCCAGTAGGTCCTCATATAGTCATTCTTATTGCGTAAATTTAATGCTCAGAGATATTAGGGATTAAATTCCTAGATTAGTTCTGTACATATCTCATACTTTCATCACTACCCCTGAACTAATCCTATTTTATTACAAATAACAATATGAGATATAATGTAAGAGTCTTTCATAACTTCTTATATTTATTTTCCAATTGTATAATGTCTTAGGGTGTGATAAAACCATTTCACTTATGGTGGGAATGAAAAATAAGAACAAGGAAAAGGGGTCTTAGACTCATAACAAGACTATAGATCCCAAGCCATATCCTACCCAGAAAAGGAAGATCCCATGGTATTGATAGGAAATAGAGGTAGTCGGTTTTTCATTTGGGATTCCAGGCTATTGGAAGTGTAACTACTCTTAAATGAAAATGGAAGGTAAATTTTCATTCAATATAAAGTTTAATCGTTCAATATCTACACATTGGTTATTAGATACATCTTCTTGTGCTCACAACTATTCCCAATTTAGGAACCATGTATATTTTGAAATATTGCGAGAGGATACGTGGATATGGTAGCTACTAATAGTGTGTGGTTGGATGTTATATCTATTGGTGACTAACACCTTTTATTTTCAATGTTAATTATTTTGGTTATCAAATATTTGAATTATGTACCTACATATACCAATAACAAATTTTTTGTATCATGTCTAGATGGAGATGTGTTTATTTTCACATTTGGAAATAAAAGTTATTTCTTTTATCAGGAAAACATATGTTATGGTATGTAACATTTTAAATAATGGTATTTATGTATTAAATTGTGAATTTTATTTAATTGAAATTGATAAATAAATCTTATTCATATGACTCAAATAACACCCACCAATGGAATCACCATATTAGTTATGTAAATAATTTTTTTTGGTAAAGATATAATTTTTTTTCATTTATTCTTTTCAAAGCTAAAAGAACTTGAAATATTTATTGATCATTTTCAATGAAAAATGACCATAATTCTATTTTATGTACAGGGTAAATGGGAAACAATGATTCTAGGATTGGTACACATTGATGTGTGTGGACTATTTCAAATTGATGCTAGTGTGGATATTCATACTTCATAACTTTTACTGATAACTTGAGTAGATATGGATATAACTAATTGATGATATATACGTCCACATCCATGAGAAATTAAAATAATTTGAGAATGATGTAGAGAATCAACTCTAGAAGGAAGATAAATAATTTTAAATCAGATCAAGGTTCTGAGTATCTTTACTAAGAGTTCCTTGAATATCTAAATGAGTTTTGGATTCAATGTTATCTCACTCCACCTTACACAATACAATGTAATGATATTAGTGAAAGGAGGGGCCATACCTTTTTAGATATTATAAGGTCTACGATGAGTCATGAAGATCTTCTATTATCATTTTGTGGATATGAATTATATACTACATCATAAAAATTATACTGTGTACCAAATAATGTAGAAAATGGAATTCCCTTCGAGTTATGGATTTGAAAGAATCTCATTTTGTTGCATACAAATGTATGCAATTGTTTGGTGTATGTCAGTGTCTTATCATGGAACTAAAAAGCACCCCAGGGCACAAATTTTATCTTTATAGGGTACCACATGAAAAATGGGAAACTAATTATACAACCCCTCAGACAAGAAAGTCACTATTTCCAGACAATCCATATTTCATGAGATGGAGAACATCCTCAATAAGTATAGTGGGAGAAAAATTGATTTCGATGAAGTTGATGATTAGGATATTCTAGAGTTGATACAAGATCTACTTCCATAGGTCTATGTAGATGAAGTAGTTCATGAAACACAAGTACTACATTGGAGTGTAAGAGATATAAGATAACATGAGAGATACAATTTTCTATCTACCAAGGATGTTTCCACATTATTGGATGAAAATGATAAAATTATCCCCCACAAGGAGGAATTAAAATCTCAGAAGCTTAAATATGTAAACAATTCTTGAATTATGAAATGGATTCTAGGTATTAGAATAACATATGTGTTTTGGTGGATACAACAGTTGTTGGAAATCCCATTAGATTAAAATGATTATAGAAGAGGAAACTAGAAATGGAAGGTAAAATAAAAACCTATAAAACAAGACTAGTGGTTAGAAGTGTTTAAAAACATCAAGTAATTGACTAAGATAAAAACTATTCACTAGTTTCCACATTTAAATCCATCAAAATTATAATTTCTATCACAACATACGTTGACTAAGAGATTTTTTAGATAGTTGTAAAAACTACATTTATTTATGTGAACCTTCAGAGAGATGCCTATATGACACCACCAGAACGGTTTGTGACTCTAGGTGATTTGAAAATAATATTCAAGTTACAAAGATAGATTTATGGATTAAAGAAACCATCCATGTCATGGAAAATTTGATTCTATAATGTTACAAATGAATTTTCATTCCATATTAATTAATATGTACCTTGTGATTATAAGTGGTTTAGTAGGAATGCATTCATTATCCTAGTTGTATATTTTGATGAAATATTACTTATCAAAAATAACATACCAGTATTACAATATATTATGGACTCATTAAAAAAGTATTTCTCCATGAAAGACATAGGTGAAGTAGTCTATATTCAAGGGATCATTATCATTATTGATAGATCCAAGATACTAATTGGACAAAGTTAATGGACATATTTTTTTTCAGAAACTAAGTAGATTTTTTATGGGACTATCCAAGAAAGGATTGGTTCCAGTTCCACATGGTTATGTCTTTTTAAGACAATGTGTAAACAAACACAATAGGAGGATGTGAAAATTACTAACATCCCATATGGATTAGTGATCAAATCAATCATGTATGCCATATTGTGTACGAGACATGTTGTTTCCAATGCGTTGATTACGTAGGTAGATATCAAGATGATATGGGAGAACAACATTAGTATACTATTAAGCCTATCCTTAATTATATGAGAAAGACTATGTATATGTTCTTAATGTATAGATGAGAATAAAATCTATTCATCATGGGATATAGTGATTCATGTTTTCAGACAGATCAAAATGATCTGAAGTCATAGTCAGGATATGATTTCTACCTCAATGGGGGATTTTTGAGTTGGAAGAGTTAAAAAAAGCTATTTGTTGCTCTTTATATAATAGATTCTGAGTATATTGAATATCTTGATGTAGTCAAGGATTCCATTTGTATTATTAATTTTTTCTAGTATCTTGATGTGTTACATATTAGTAAAGATCATGTCACATTTTATTGTGATAATACTATGTGGGTGGATTTTAAAAACATTTGTGGTCACACCAACAGAAAAATCATATAATCTATATATCACCTATTATGATATTTTTTTCAAAGGTTTGAAGGTACATTTAGAAGAGTAACCATGTAAGAGATCATGTTGGAGCACTTGACTAAAGTCATATCTCAACAAAATCATGAGTATCATGCGACAACTAGAAAACTAAATGTCGTTAGTAGTAGTCTATAGTGAAAGTGGTATTCTGTAGGAGTTGGTTCCCAATAACCAACTTCAATGTCCATTATGATTACCCTTATTCAGTGTTTTTAATATTAATAAACTTATTATCACATAATAATTGTTATTCTGTGTAACACAATATGTGATAATGTCCAATGAGTAGCTATCACACTAGATGATCATAAGGGTTCCTTGCACGGATGAGAACCCGTAAGTGCTAAGACACTATTCTTAAATATATGTTATATAGCTGGATTATATCACTTTAGGGACACAAATGATATAGGTTATTTTGGGTGGAGACTCATATTACATTGAGGCACCTTATCATGGGGTATAACCTTGAGAATATCTACTGTAGGATATTATGAGAATGAGACCCATCAGTAGGAAATCAACATTTATAGGTGTCAGTGGATTTTACATTATGAAAATGTGTGTATTGAACCATAGACTTTATGATTATTATTAATATGTATTACGAGTCATTTAATTTGATGTACTGTTAAAAAATGTGATGAACAATATTTTTGGCATGGTAGGATACGTTGGGTGCGTCATGAGTAATATTGAATTAATGTATATCGTGAGAAATAAGTTTCCCCTTCTATTAGTTAATGAATGTTTATTTCTAAAGATATTTTTTAGAAATTATAAATCATAAATAAATCTATTTCCATAGTGTTATGTAGGCAAGGTCAATTTCCATGAAGTCAAAGAATGAGACCTCAAGAACATAGGTTGATGGAACCGGCATCAAACCTGCTTGATTAGAGATATCATGGTAAAAGGATTATATTACATAGTAAGAATATGTATGAGGTATTATTTCATTGAGGAATTAAATTATATATATATATGGGTACCTTGGAGTGTTTCTAGATGATAACCTTGGACATTAGACTGCTTCACCTAATGTCACTAAGAAAGAGGCCTAGATGGTCTTACACGAAGTGCATCCATAATCCCAGATAAATTATAATTATAATATTTATTATTTAACAAGTTAAATAAAATTTATTCCCACACATAATTTAATAATTACTCATGTTTTCTTGATTACATATATTCCACTACTGGTTATTTGAGAGATAATGTGAGCAGAATACTTTAAAAATATTTATTTTCAATTTAGCGAAAATAATATTTTTTTATTGGTCAATAATGCAATGATATTTATTTAATAAATAAATATTCATATTTAAAGAATGATAAATACTATGGAGGAAGAAGGATATAGTTTAATTCTTTAGTGATAAATAATAAATATTGAATATTATTTGAATAAATAATATTTAATTTAATTAGCAAGTTCATCACTTTCTGATAAATAATAATAATAATAATAATATTATTATTATTTAATATGGGATTCCATATGGATTAAATAAATAATAAAGGGAACATGTGCAATTATTTATTTCTATCCCAGGTTATATATATACCAAATTATATTATTTTATCTAGAGACAATTCATATGTTTTGGTTATGATAAATGGATTTGGAGAATCCTCTCAAGACCTAGAGAGCCTCCATATCCAAGAAAGATTTAATGAATGGAGTGTGATATTCCTCAACCTACAACTCTCATGTCTATAGCGATCAAGTAGAATTATTTGGAAGTGGTTCTCAAGGAAATAAATGACAGACAACACAAATGATAGGATCATTCATGATAACACCTGGTTATTCCTACAATGAAGTTATGAGATTTTTGGAACACATGTGGTTCACTGCTAGCAGGCATCTCCTTTGGTTCCTACAAATAAATGTATGTACAACATAGATATATTTTCATATCCACAAACAATGAAATAATTCCATCAAGTTAATTATTTAATTAATTAAATTAATTATAAATAGTATGTGATTATCCACTATCTGATTCTAAGGTTCTATCCCCTATTTTTTTCATTGATTCAATTCCATATATCACAAGGTTTGTCATTGGGTAAATATTTGATTGATTAATAACCATGAAAAAAATAAATGTTGGGCATGGACAACCGCACACCTCCGCTATTCCTGTAACATTCATGAATTTCACAATTCATGATATAGATTTGGTAGCAGCGGTATTCCCATGAATATCTTGTGACATTATCTCTATGGGGAAAATTGTAACATATATATGGATCATAAATCTCATCTATATATTCAATAAAAAATAGATTCATATAAACCACCAAATGTGGTAAGATATTATCAAGGACTATGACTGTTCAATCCATTACTATATTGGGATAGTAAAAAAATTGGAAGATGATCCTAGTAGAAATGATCTCACAACACAATCCAAGATGTGGATTGAAAGCGACTGAATAATCTTGTATATGAAAACGATGTACATAAGAATAATAAAAAGATCTTTTTAATACATTTATTGAATAAATTCTCAACCATCCATTCCTAAGAGTATCAAGGTGGCCCAGAAAGATGATGACTTTATATAGAAGTACATAGTGAATATTTTGGAGTTCAATATTTTTGAATATGGATGTATAAGGTTTGGAACCTGGATATGTGTCCCATAAATCAATAAAAAAAGAGGAATCTTCTATATTATATTCATAGCTCATACGTTTTGATTTATCCATGAATATTTATGATATATATATATATATTTGACAAAATTCATCAAGTGGGATATCCTTAAGTGAGTTATTATGGAGTTTCTATATTTATCTTTGTATGCTAAAAAATTGAGTATTAAAGATAGATGTATATGGGTATAATGCCGGAATTTCCTATACGAGTATGGAAATCAGAAAGGATAATCATGGATTTGATCATAGGATTCAACAAGAAACCAAAAGGCAATTACACCATTTAGGTGGTATTAAATCTCCTTAACATGTAAGTTAGTTTCATTTCTATCATGTAATATTTATATCTTGAAAAACTCACTTTGATATACATATATTCAGTCCTAAGACTATATGGAGTTATACTCCTTATTGTATATGGTCATGATCTGAGTATTACAACAAGGTTTTTATAGAATCCATCAGTAAGCATTGGATATATAACTGATCTTTAACATTGTTTACTACCCTTAGATGGATGATCATTATGAAAGAACTATTGAAACTCCAGAGGATATGTTGAGATCATGTTCAATAGATTTCCAAAGATATTGGTAACAACACCTCCCCCTAGTGGAGATTACATAATATAATAGTTTCTATTGTGGAACTCAAATATATACTTATAAATCTATATATGGGAATGTTTTTTAGACTCCAACATGATGGGATAATGTTGGAGAGAATAAGATGGTTGGAATTTATTTTATACAAGAGATGATAGATAAGGATAAACCTATATAGGATAATATGAAATACCAAAATACATACAAGAAAATATATGAAGAAAATCATTTAAGAGACCAAGATTTTGAGGTCAGAGATAAAGTGTTCCTTCATATATCAGTTTGGATGAATGTAATGAGGTTTGGGAAGAGTGGAAAGCTTATCCCGAGATATATTTCCTCACTTTATTATCCTTGATCACATTTGGGATCTACCTTATTGACTAGATATCACACGTTAACTATATCAAGTATAAATTGTATTCCATGTATCTTTCTTGAGAAGTGTATACCAGACCACTCAAATGTACTAAATCTAGAGGCAGTAATATTGAAGAATTAAATTTCATAAGAGGAGAATCCATTTATGATATTATATTTTAGAGATAAAGATCTACATAAAAAGACAAATCACTTGTTCAAAGAGTTATAGAAGAAAAAAAGTATGGGGAATTGATAGGGGAATACAATGAATTGATGAAAGAGAAGAACCCTAATCTTTTATAGAGTATGAAATGAAAATTTAAATGGATAAAATCCTTAAAGGGTTGAATTTAATGAAAAAATATTTTCTAAATGATATTCATTTTTGAATGAAAAAAATTCATTATCAACTAATATAATTTTAGAAAACACATGCATTAATTTGTTTATTTTGGACGATCACATTGTCATAAAAATTTATAAGACCATAAAGATTTATAAAAATTGAAAATATAAAAATTGTATAGATACAATGATAAAATAATATTAATTATTATGATAAAGTCCATTTGATATAGAAAAAGTAAGAGAGGGCCTTGAACATTCAGATAATACCATATGTGTAACACCCCATGATTTCGTAGTACATAATTTCTGTAAAGTAATGCAATAACTTGCACTACACGCAACACTGAGTTCAAGCGCATCATGACTTACCAAAATATTCGTTAAAAAGAGATTATGAATAGTATTAACTAAATTTTTAACATTATGTAATCCTTATAATTTTAGAATCCATATTATGAGTTTTTTAGACATAATGTAGTAACATATTCATTTTTTTCAGATTAAAATTTTTTTTTAAAAAAAATGCAATTTTACAGTATTTTTTATGGTGAACATTTTTTAAATCTAATATTTGAATCTTTTATATATTCAATTTGAAAAAATAAACTTCTTATTGGGACATAAGAATTTATTTTCAATAAATATTTTGTGTTTTTCTGATAACTTTCATATTTGGGTGAATAGTGAAAAATACTATATTTTAACTGAAAACAAATTTTTTAATAAAAATAATTTATAGTGATAAATTATACTTTTTAATGTTTTGGAAGTATAATTAGATTATATTTTTACACATTAATTCAATTTTGGTCATTAGAATTAATTTCACTTTGAAATTGGACATAAACAAGTGTCAAACTTTTGATTGTTATTATTTCTTAAAAATACACCTTTTGGGTTTGACAGTGGGAATTAATTTTAAATTAATAAATGAAACTTCTATGTTATGAATTTGGTAAAATAGACTTCATTATTTAATTCATAATATCAAAACTAGATTAAGGTGATTTTTTGGTATTTTTCTGAAAACGTTTAATTTCTGATGAATAGTGAAAACACTGAGTTATAGTTTAAAACCGAATTTTTATTTAAAAAATTATCAAATTTTTTTTTAAATTTATTTTATGTAAAAATAGATATATAATACCTATAAAAGATCAATATAATTCATTGGAGTCAGTTTATAATAATTTTAGATATATAATAATTTTATTGAACATTTCACTCTCTTTTACCCACCTCCTAAGAGAATTTTTAAATTCACATAAAACTTAATTTTACCACTTTTGTGAGTTGAATTTCAAAAATCTGAGAGAGATGGTTAATATCAAGGAGTAAAATTTGGTTCAATAAGATAAAAATAATATTTGGTGAATAGTAACTGTTTACTTTTATTTACCACGGTTTAATGTAAATAAGGTAATTAAGGGTAAAATAATAATATTATTACCTTAACACATGTCCTAATTCTGTTTGATAAGTGTAATTCGACCAAAAACAACCTTAGGAATAAACAATGACCCTTTAGGTCCACTTGGATTAGATTAAGACATTTATTATTATTTTATTTAAAGAAGAGTTAAAAGAGTTAAAATCAAAGTTTAATCACTAAACTATTTTTAATATTCGGTTATACATAAGATAAAATCGACTAAAAATATTAATTAGAAATATTAGAAGATTTTATACATAATGGTATTTTATATATAATTTTTAGAGATTAAATAATTAAATTTGTTAATGACACAATTATGATAAAGTAATTACCTTTTTAATGAAAGAATCTAACAGATGGTATTATAAATATTAAAATAAATATAATTTCAAATATTTAATAGCATACACTAATTTTATTGGTGAATTTGACATGTTAGGATTGATTCAATGTATTTTTTTGAATTAATCATGTTGTTATTATTTTACCAAAAAAACAAATACCAAATAGTGTCAAAATTGACATAAAATAGTTTTTTTAAAAAATATTATATTATTGATTGTTATAATGGTCCTAAAAATCTATGGTTTGGAAAAAAGACTTAAATAATAATATATATGATATTAATGAACAAATTGGGGTCTGATTGGCTGTATATAGTAATTTTATTAACCAGATAGTGTAAGAATACAGGCATACACGGTAAAAGTTAAATTATTTTACTTAGAGTTAAATCTAAATTAGAAGGTCAAAATGGTAATCTAAACTTGTCTAAAACCTATTGGTTGATAGGATTTCTACCCATACCCACCTTATTCTCGATATAAGTCACTTTGGAGACATTATAAACTGAATATGAATTTATTATAAAATAATATTTTATGTTTTTCCAAAGGTGCCCCTCACCCCTCTTATAAAAGGGAACTTCCCCTTCTCTCAGAATCACACCTCCAAATCAATTTTTCTCAAACAAACCCTGTCCAAATATCCTCCCAACTTCCCTCAATTCATCCTAGAGGCCTTAATTTGATCAGAAATCCATCCTATGGATCCCTTTTGATCAAATCAAAATTAAGAACCGAAGAAGAGGTAATGATTTCACCACCCTCTTTCAAGTTCCTTTCTTCTTCCAGTTCATCTTTCTTTTTTATTTCCATTCTATAATAATAAATCTAGTATCTTATGTACAATATGATGTCATTATAAATATTTCACAACTATATTAATTATTCTATTCATATTATTAATGATAATGTCACCATGCTTGCGTACGTACGAGTTACCGTCTCCACGCCGTGGTGTAATTCGTTATTCAAAACTTTGTTATTTGGATGGATATAATGTTGAGTAATATGTATATAATTAATTAAAATAACATGATAATGTCTCTATAAAATTAATATATCATCCAATTCCACACCTTTAAGGAAATGATATTGGCGCTCGTGCATACGTACAGACTACCGTCTCCACGATGCGATGAGATTCATTTCCACATTCACCATTCATCGACGATTATAAAAATATATATTACTAATATGTTTGTAATATATGAAATAATAATTATACTGGAGATATATATATATATATATAAAAATAAATATATATATATGTAATTACATATATTTTATTCACTTATTTGCGTTCAATACGTTATGAAAATGGAAATACCGTTTATGCGTACGTACGGACTGCCGTCTCCATAAATGGTGCTTTCAATTTCATATATATATGTATATTATAAATATTTATATTCTAAATATATATGATAAATAAATCATGTTTTATATTCTGGAAGTATTTAAATCATGACCTAAGTGATACTATCAAGAGTAAAAAATTACAACACGTACGATAAAGAAATCCATTATTACACGAAATCTTAATTTAACATGGAAATTATTATTAAATTGGTAGTATAAAGTCATAAATGAATAATTCATGATATCATAAATATTAATATGGTTCTGGTATAATTTAATAAAATACTACAGTCTTTATACGTAAGGTTAAATGTACCCTCGACAAAAGGAATGTGTAAGGTAAGGAGTTTTCATCTCACTTCTTATTCACGTGAGATTCATGCCATATTTCCACTATTACCTATTTTGTGGTTTATGTACTACCCAGAATTGTATTATTTGTGTAATAAAATTTAATTTATGTGTATTTACATATTTATTGTATGATACCTTTTTCATGGGGTGTATGTTTCATAAGTTATCAAATTGGTAAGGGTTAATTTCACAATATCTTTATTATCTGAGGTTGTTTTTACGTAAGTATCTAATCAGACATAGTTATTATCCATGTTGATGTTTCAAGAAAGAGTTTTCAAAAGTATTATTTAAGGCACCTTTTTACCAAAACATCATTTCAAATGTTTTAAATATTTATTCTTCTAAATATTTCTCATTAATGTCCATGACTTCAAAATGGTTTTTAAGGATTTATTTATATGGACATGAATGTATTTAAAATGATAATTCCTTTCAAAAGTTTCAAATTGGTATGGGAAACCTTGATTCAATAATTTATTTAAATGTCTTCCTTCCTAAATTTTGTGACTTTTAAATGTTTTCATGAAAAAAGGATATTTCTCTCAGAGAGTTTTACAAATCATTTTCATGTATTTCGACATCCTTTGATGGATTTTAAACTTGTTTAAAGATGATTTATTATGATACAAATCTTCCATATTATATTGAAGGTTTTGTTATATGATTGACTATGGATGTGTTTTTTATACCATTCATGGTTTAGGGATAAATTATTGAGATTTCGCATGCTAGTTTTAATACGAATGTTTATGTTATGTTTAAACCTTTTCATATGGGGAATGAATTGGACTTTGTAAGTGACGGGTGGAGCCCGCTATTGCTCCTCGATGCATCGGTAGGTCTCATGAGACAAACTAGTGTCTTGGAACAAGGCCATGACAAAATCTTATTTTTAGTCTTGGCTCAAGGCCTTGACTATGTGGTTTCGATAGTCTGGAATTATGCATTCTATCGTTATAAAAGTGGTTAGTGATATTGCATTTGATTATTCGACTAGTATAATATCCATGTGAATAGGTAAATGGAATTACTTCATTTTATATTTTCCATATTATGTTGTAGTTAAAGTTTTAAAGGCTTTTGTTTTAGTTATACATTTCCTTAAATGTGTTTGCTTATTTATGAAAGTTTCCGCTGTATTGTTATCCTTACTGAGCATCTGAGTTCACCCATTTCCATGTTTTATTTTTCCCACAATTCCATGAAGTGTATTTTGATTGATATGAATGGTTAAGACAAGGAAATAATGGCATTCATAAAGGATTATTTATATTGTTTTGTATGTTATAATTTGTAATGTAACAATCATGTATGTAATCTATTTTCCAAGACTTCTAAACCGATCGGTCTTTCGGGACTTGATTCCTTGTAATTATGAAAATGTATTAAAATAATAAACCGACTCTGGGTAACTGGGTTCGGGACTTAACAGTTGGTATTATAGGAAGTTTAGTAAAAACCTTGGAAACTAGATTTATATAAACTCTGATTAGAGCACATAGCCCTGAGATAGACTTTGAGGATTAGTATTGAAGAATATCCTAGAATATTGGTATTGTAGCGATTTTGTTAGTTTCCCAAGAAATATATCCATTTCTGGATACGAGCGGGTAGAGGCAGCTCTGGAACAGATGTACCTAGGGGTAAATCTCAATAACACTACTTTGAACTAGACTCCAACAGGAACTGGTGGACGACAACTGGCCTTGCTGCACTCTTGGTTACGACACTCCCGGGGGATATGCTTAGGAGAATTCTCATTTTCCTTACAAATCATTATGATGAGTTTATGAGTATATACTTACTCAATAAAAATAACTTTTTGATTATGGATTATATCCACAAACTGTTCAATTTACATTAGGTATTTTAGAAGTTTGGAATTATTCATTGCAATTCATAAACTGACCTAGTTTATGC
This sequence comes from Viscum album, assembly GCA_963277665.1. NCBI lineage: Eukaryota > Viridiplantae > Streptophyta > Magnoliopsida > Santalales > Viscaceae > Viscum > Viscum album. The sequence continues at coordinate 299,183,509 of OY728138.1, forward strand.
TATTGTATAGAAATAGCACCCAATAGAAGGAATGCGAACTCCAGAAATACGTATGATCCATAAAGTAAGAAGGATCATATCGTTCATGGTATTAAGCCAACATTTATAAGAGAAATAATCTCCCATGTATTCTCACCATATGAAAAAATAATATCATGTTTCAATGAGATATGTAATGAATTTTTTGAGTCATATGGCTTTGAAGGAAAAAAAAGAAGAACAAGATGGAAGAGAGAAAGATTGATAAAGGTAAGAGGGAAAAGAATAATTTTCCCATATGTGATAACTGTGGGAAGAAACACCCTAAAACATGCGTGAAGGGAATGGGAGTTTGTTATAAGTTTGGAGAAAAAGAACACCATGTATGTGACTGCAAGGGTAAGAAAAAGGTTTCAAATGTGCAATGCTTCATCTTCAAGGAGTTGGGACACTAAGCGAACCAATTTCCAAATCATCAGAGTATACCCTAAATGATGCTATTGGATAATAATTAAGTTATGATACTACCATAAATGGGGAGGAATGATTAGAGTTCTTATGTTGTTATTAGAGAATTATTTATTTGAGTGTTGTATCAACAATGTACTGGTTATAATAATTTTGGTGTATATAAGGATTGTACTGCAGTACTATTTCATTAAGGACTTGAGATTGTGTGGAACCAAGAAATGTGACTCAATAGTAGGTTAAGGTTTTGTAAAATATATGGTTGGGAGAAAGATAAACCATAATATGGTTATGATACCGAGGTAGTGATTTTGGAATAATAAATGATTGATTTGGATAAATTATATTGGATATTCTTGACTACCTTGAAACTGATTAATTATTTTTATATTCAATCATTGTTTGAGTTTAAAACATTTTTGTATAGAAGGATTATAACCAATATTCTTTTAATGAATAAGGGATCATGAATTTAATCAATAAGGTTTTATGGTAATTCAGGATGTTTTAGTGTTTTAAAAAAATACATGATGAAGGTGTTCACATGTTATTACGTGGCGAAAGGATCTTAATTGTGTTTACCTTACTAATAAATTTTGGACAATGAGTTTGGACAGAAGTATTTTGGATAATTCTAGTTTGAGATTTTTTTTATTGCAATAAAAGGACAACCAAGAGGTCTGGCAGCCACCCGTCGCATCCGTCCAGGCCATGAGACTTGAACCCGCAACCAATGGGTGATAAGGGTGTATCACCTACCACTGTCCCCCATGATGTCCTGGATTGAATAATGTAGTCTTTTTTTAAAAATATATGGTAGATGAATTGTAAATTCTTTTTTTGAACCCTATACGTATAGGATAAATAGAATATTATTTTTAAGTTCTACTATCTTTTAGAGTGAAAGATGAGTTTTTGGTAGAAATTAGTTAAAGGATGGGACTCTACTTCTCAAGTTTATATTTTTATTCTTCTCTTATTATATGGAGAAATTTATTCTTATACTTTAGTGAAGGGATCTTAAGACCAAAAATGTGTTATCCTAATACCATATGTTTTGTTGAACCGATGGTATATTAAATCATTATCGATTGATGAATTCAAAGCCCTCAATTTTAGACTTATTTTTCATTGATGACATCAGTCACTAACTACAAATATTTACGTTTTCCCTCCATTATATGTCTCTAATTTCCACAAATGTTCTCTTAAATGAGATCATAATTTGGTGGTGACCCTTTCATTTCCTTTTTCCTCTTATTTAGACTAAATTTTATTAATCCAATTTCCGATATGGGTTTTCCCACAAAGGTATTTTATATTTTCAACATTTTATTTTCAAAGAACTATTTTAAATTACGAGCATGCAATTTATTTAAGGAGGGAAGAATGTAACACCCCAAGATTTCATAGTAAGTAATTTCTTTAAAGTAATGTAATAACTTGCACTACACGCAACACTGAGTTCAAGCGCATCACGACTTACCAAACTAGCCGTTCAAATGCGGTTATGAATAGTATTAACTGAATTTTGATCATTATATAATCCTTATCATTTTAGAATCCATATTATTATTTTCTTAGACATAATGTAAGAACAAATTCAATTTTTTTCTGATGAAAGAATTATTTTTAAAAAATTCTATTTTACCAACTTTTAATGGTGAATTTTTTTTAAATATAATATTTGAAGATTTTATATATTCAATTTGACAAAATAAACTTCTTATCATGACATAAGAATTTATTTTCAATAATTTTTTTGTGTTTTTCTGATAACTTTCATATTTGGGTGAATAGTAAAAAATACATCATTTTAACTGAAAATAACTTTTTTAATCAAAATAATTTATAGTGTTGAATTATAAATTTTAATGTTTTGGAAGTATAATTAGATTATATTTTTAACCTTTAATTCAAATATTGTCATTGGAATTAATTTCACTTTGATATTGGACATAAACAAGTGTCAAACATTTGATAGTTATTATTTCTTAAAAATACAACTTTTGGTTTTGACAATGGGAATTAATTTTAAATTAATAAATGAAACTTATATGGTTTTAATTTGGTAAAATAGACTTCATTATTGAATTCATAATATCAAAATTAGATTAAAGTGAATTTTTGGTATTTTTCTGAAAACTTTTAATTTTTCATGAATAGTGAAAATATTGAGTTATAGTTTAAAACCAAATTATTATTTAATTTAAATTTAATTTAGGTCAAAATAGATACATACTACCTATATATGTTCAATTTAATTAATTGGAGTTAGTTTATAATAATTTTATATATATAAAAATTTCATTTAACTTTTCACCGTCTTTTACCCACCTCCTAGGAGGATTTGTAAATTCACATAAAACATACTTTTACTGCTTCTGTGAGTTGAAATTTGAACATCCAAGAGACATGGTTAATATCACAGATTAAAACATGGTTCAATAAGATAAAAATAATTTTTGTTGAATAGTAACTTTCTACTTTTATTTACGATAGTTAAAAGTTAATAGGAACATTAAGGGTAAAAATGATATTATTATTACCCTAAAACATGTCCTAATTCTGTTGGATAAGTTTAATTAAACCAAAAACAACCATAGGAATAAAATATGACCCTTTATTTCCACTTGGATTTGATTAAGACATTTATTATTATTTTATTTAAAGAATAGTTAAAAGAGTGAAAATCAATGTTTAATAAATAAACCCTTTTTAATATAGGGTTATACATAAGATAAATTCGAATATAAATATTCATTAGAAAGATAAAAATATTTCTTATATAATGGTATTTATTTATAATTTTTAGAGATTAAGTAATTAAATTTTTTAATGACACAATAATGATGCAGTAATTACCTTATTAACGAAAGAATCAAATAAATGTTATTATAATATTAAAATAAATATAATTTCAAATTTTTTATAACATAAACGAATTTTCTAGGTGAATATAACATTTTATGATTTATTAAATGTATTTTTTTGAAGTAATCATGCTGTTATTTTTTGAACAAAAAACAAATACCAAATACTGTCAAAATTGACATAAATTTTTTTTAACAAAAATATTATACAATTAATTGATATAATGGTCCTAAAAATATAAGGATTGGCCAAAATAATTATATAATAATATATATGATATTAATTAACCAATTGAGGTTCTATTGGAAGTATATAGTAATTTTATTAACCATATAGTGTAAGAATAGAAGAAGACACAGTAAAAGATAAATTATTTAACTTAGAGTTAAATCTAAATGATAAGGTTAAATGGTAACCTGAACTTGACTAAAACATATTGGATGATTTGATTTTGACAAATACCCACCTTATCCTCGAAATAAGTCACTTAGGAGCCTTTATAAACTGAATAATAATTTATTATAAAATAATATTTTATGTTTTTCCAAAAGTGCCCCTCACCCCTCTTAAAAAAGGGCACTTCCCCTTCTCTCAAAATCACACCTCCAAAGTCATTTTTCTGGGCCAACCCATGTACAAATATCCTCCCAAATTCCCTCACATCAATTTAGAGGCCTTATATTGATCATAAAGCCAACCTATGGAGCCCTTTTGATCAAATCAAAATGAAGAACCCGAAGAAAAGGTAATGATTTCACCACCCTCTTTAAAGTTCCTTTTTTTCTCTCTCTTATTCTTTATTTGTTATTTCCATTCTAAAATAATAACTCCAGTATCTTCTATATAGTATGATATTATTATAAATATTTCACAACTATATTCATTATTCTATCCATATTATTATTGATAATGTCACCATGCGTGCGTACGTACGGGTTACCGTCTCCACGATGTGGTGTAATTTGTTATTCAACACTATGTTATTTGGACGGATATAGTGATGAGTAATATGTATATAAGTAATGAAAATGACATTATAATGTCACTATAAAATTAATATACCATCCAATTCCACACCTTTAAGGAAATGATATTGCCGCTCGTGCGTACGTACGAATTACCATCTCTAAGACGCGATGGGATTCAATTCTACATTCACCATTCATCGACGATTATAAAAATATATATTACTTATATGTTTGTAATGTATGACATAATAATTCTACTATAGATAAATATATATATATATAAATATATATATGTACTTACATATATTTTATTCACTTAGTTCCGTTCAATACATTATGAAAACGGAAACAGCGTTTATGCGTACGTACGAACTACCGTCTCCATAAACGGTGTTTTCCATTTCATATATATGTCTATTATACATATTTATATTGTAAATATATAGTATATAAAAATAATATTTTATATTCTAGAAGTATTTAAATCATGATCTATGTTATACAATCAATAGTAACAAGTTAAAACATGTACGATAAAGAAAATGATTATTTCACGAAATGTGAATTTAACATGGAAATTATTATTAAATGGGTAGTATAAATTCATAAATTAATGATGTATAATATCATAAATATTAATATGGTTCTGTTATAATTTAATAACATACTACAGTCTTCATACAAGAGGTTAAACATACCCTCGACTAAAGGAAAGTGCAAGGTAAGGGGTTTTCATCTCACTCCTTATTCCCGTGAGATTCGTGACATATTGCCACTATTACATTTTGTGTGGTGTATGTACTACCCATAATTGTATTCTTTGTGTAATACAGTTTAATTTATGTGTATTTACATATTTATTGTATGATACCTTTTTCATGGGGTGTATATTTCGTAAGTTACCAAATTGATAAGGGTTAATTTCACAATCTCTTTATTATCCGAGGTTATTTTTACGTAAGTATCTAATGGGAAATATTTATTATCCAAGTCCATGTTTCATGATTTAGTTTTCAAAGGGATTATTTTAAGGCACCTTTTTACAAAAACATCATTTCAAATGTTTTAAATATTGATTCTTCTAAATCTTTCTCATTAATGTCCATGTATTCAAAATTGTTTATAAGGATTTATTTATATGGACATGAATGTTTTTAAAATGATAATTACTTTCAAAAGTTTCAAATTGGTAAGGGAAACTTCAATTAAAAAATGAGTTTAAATGTCTTCCGTTCTAAATTTTGTGACTTTTAAATGTTTTCATGAAAAAAGGATATTTCTCTCAAGGGTTTTAGAAATCATTCTCATGTATGTCAACATCCATTGATGGATTTTAAAATTGTTTGAAGATGATCTATTATGATAAAAATATTCTATATTGTATCAAAGGTTTTGTGATATGTTTGACTATGGATGTGTTATTTTTATACCATTCAGGGTTTAGGGATAAAGTATTGAAATTTTGTTTACTATTTTTAATACGAATGATTATGTTTTGTTTAATCATTTTCATATGAGGAATGAATTGGAATTAGTAACTGACAGGTGGATCCCGCTATTGCTCTTCAATGCATCAGTAGGTCTCATGAGGCAAACTAGTGTCTTGGAACAAGGCCTTAAAAAATATTATTTCTAGACTTGGCACAAGGCCTTGACTATATGGTTATGATAGTCTGGCATTATGCATTACCTCAAAATGAATGTGGTTAGTGATATTGCATGCGATTATTCGACTAGTAGAATATCCATGTGAATAAGTAAATGGAATTACAAAATTTTATTTTTTCCATATTATTCTAAAGTTCAAGTTTAAAAGGATTTTGTTTTAGTCACACATTGACATAAATGTTTATGCTTATTTATAAAAGTTTCCGCTGTATTGTTATCCTTACTAAGCATCTCAACTCACCCCTTTCTATGTTTTAATTTTCCCAAGATTCCAAGAAGTGTATTGTGATTGATATGCAGGGTTAATCCCAAGGAATAATAGTGTTCGTAAAGGATTATTTATGTTGTTTTTTATGGTATAATTTGTAATGTAACATTCATGTATGTAACCTATTTTCCAATACTGCTAAACTGATTGGTCCTTTAGGACTTGATTCCCTATAATCATGCCAATGTATTAAAACAATGCACCGAATCTGGATAACTGGGGTCGGGGAATTACAATATGGAGCCCATTTATCAATTATTTCAAGGGAGATAGAGTCATTAGGATTTTACCTTGACCAAGACCATACTATGATAAAGGAACTAAAGGATGACCAAAACTATTTTTAGGAGAATTTTAATATCGTCACGATCACGGACCAAACCATGTATGCCGAATCATTGTAAAGAATATTATTATCACACACCTTAATCTTAGAGATTTTATTGGTGTTATAAAGGGTAATGAATCAACACCCTAAAACTATGAACGTTTTAGTTTTCTTTATAATAAAATAATGATCAAATTTATTACTTTATAATATTACCCTTTTTGATTATATAAAGAGTTTGTTAAAAAATATATTTTGTTACGATGAAACAAATTTTGTTTTGGAAATATAGAGATTCAAACCTGAAAATTTTTATAATGAAATTAATAATTTAGGAAATAAATGATTTTTTTAATAAATCATTTTTAATATTTAATATTTAATAATTATAAATATGAATATAATTTTATGATTTCAAAAATAATTTTAATAAGTGAATGAAAGTTGATATTGTTAAAAGAAAAAACATTTTCCAATAAATGTGTATTTTTATTTAAAATTTTACATTATCATATTTATATAATTATTTTTCAAAATAAATATTATTTTTAGAACCAACACATTTAAACTATCAAATGTTTTTTTCATAACTTTTTTACAGTTGAATTTTCGAGTAAAAAATAAATTTTATGTAAATATGTGGTATATGTGATGAATTCATAACAACTCAAAGGTAATGTAGTATATAGAATAAAAGGGATCCATCAGAAACTATATATTTATTAATTAACCTAATGTTTTTTAATTTATTTCTTTAATTTTATTAACCCTTAATGAATTCTCTAAAACCAATATTATAATTAAAGTATTATGGTCAATTCTTTATAATAATGTCTTTATTCTAGATCACCAAGGGTATTATTATAATGATTTCAGTTCTCATAATTATAAAAAAAATGAAAACTAGTCAAATTTGGAATAAACCATGGGATAAATTGAGGGAATTTTTTAGGGTATAATAACATTGTTTTATAAAATCCAAAACCTATGTTTGGTAATTAATAAAGAACTTTCCTCTCTTTCATTATAAAAAACCCACACAACCTCCCATTACTCTTCAATAAAAACCATGAGAGAAAAATATTAGTCGGAATTTCCATATATATATATATATATCCCTCCCAAGGTGTTATCATTATATGAAGAAGATCCCCCCATGCATTTAGAAGCACCCCCTCAATTTAACATTTCCTCTACTTCTCCTATTTTTTCAAGAACCTCTTTTATTCTGTCGCTTTTGTTTTGATCTTTATATATGAACCACCTTATGAATTATAATTAAATAGAGACCCATTTAAATATTATTAACACCACCCATAAATATTTTAGTATCCATGTTATGTTGTCGAAATTATATTGTGATTTTCCATGACAAACATTTGTGTTGTGAATAATATTCCCCATTTCCACTCAAGGATATTCACCAAGATTTACCTATACTTCATTGATTTGGGTATTCTATATATTTAACCCAAAATCATTAATCATGGGATTAAATTTGATGAAATATGATCCTATTTTGAATGAATTATGTGGAACATTTTTCCATGTACAAGATATGAATGTGATGGGTGGGACCAGACATATTATACATTGGGTAATGTTTTTATCCCATGAGATTCCAAGTATGATACCATAGTGATTAATATAAGAACACTATATTACGATTTTTCAATGTTTATCCTTTTTAACAATGTTTATAATGTCATGTTTTATGCAGTTTCCGCATTTGTATATTGCCTTTATGTTATCATGTTACATCATACCTCGTTGTTCATGATTATGATTCACATCCCTATTATATTATACTGATATGCATCTTGGCTCATATTTATTGATTTAACTTATTATATTATTATTTATTCCCTTAATTGGAATCATAAATCAACCCTTTTTTATGTATGTTTTAATTTTATGCCATATACTTTTTGAAGACCGATGGAATGTAAGGGCATGTTTCTGAATTTTTAATTAATGATGTTGTATTTTTTTGAATGTTGTTATTTCATGTTCCAAATTTCACAAATACCCAAGTCCCATGATATTCTGGTATTATATTAAGTGTAACTTTATGAAATAAATAATTAAATATGGTTAAATAAAATATGGGTTATCATACCCAGTGGTGATGAGTCTGGACATATGGCATACAAGGAGGAATGCATAAGGTGTGTGGTTACTCGGTTTGGTCACGATGGAAGTGAACAAGGTCTGAGATGATATGTTAGTTTCCACTAAAACAATAATGATACAAAATTTCCAAGAGATCATTGTGTACCACTCAGTATAGGGATTGTTGGGGGGGGGGGGTTGTAGGGCACATCCTTAATATGAAATGAAATTGTATCATGAATCTATAGGGAATATAATACTCCTAATAGTTTACTTATAAATTTTGGATTCTAATAAAACCTCTCTTAAATTTATTGGAAATGTATGTTGACCATGTATTTTGTTTAATTATAAGTTATCATTCTATTTTGGGGAAATTAATGGCATGTAGATGAATATAAAATAGGAATTCAACATGTGATTGTAGTCATGTCTACTCAATAATATTTTCTTAGCATCATTTATAATACATATATGATATAAATTGTGAAAAAAATATCTATGTCATTAATGGAATCATAACCTCTTAAATTGGTTGGAATCTAGCTCTAAAAAACCCAAAATTAGCCAATAATCTAGAATAGTACATTTCCCTTACTAATTTGAGGATTGATTTTGTCTAGTTTGGCCAATTTCGGTATTAATGGATTGATTCAATAACTATTTTTTAGCTAAATCACCATCACGAGTGCACTATTCCTTAATCATTTATGCGACTCTTGCATTTGGAGAAGGTATTCACTACTGAACATAGAGAGGAAATATGTCAAATGTATTTGTTGGATGACTCTTGGAACCAACTTGCAACCCTACTCTATATATCTTCCCCTATACAATATCAAATAGTATCTTCCCCCATATATATTAGGTTGGTCATCTCAATGGACTCCTTATCTTGGGGACGTAGCCATTTGATCTGATAAAATACTCAAACAAAGTTATGGTGGACATATCAATGAAAATAAAAGGGTATTTCCACACAAAATCCCTTTTAAAATCCCTTATTTTTTTCAATGGATAATAGTTCAGTCTATATCATCCAATATAGATGTGAGAGGGTGGAATTTTTAACACACCTCTCCAAAATAATATATCTATTGATCATGTGTATATACCAATAGATAATTCCAATGTATCTAGGCATCAATTGGACCATGTTAGTATCAGTACAATATATACTAATTAGATCAGGTATGACCTTTTTATTACAGAGGGAAGATGATTATAAAATACATACTTTCTCATAAAGTCCTATAACACTATGTTAACTCCAAAACATTGGGAAACTCAAGAATTACCCACTATATCCTACCTCTATATATCGCAAATATACCCCAATGGTGAAAACCCCAATTAAAGATCCACCATTGTTGATGATTTATAATGGACCTCTAATAGATGGATAAATAGTTATACTTTTTTTTGTTACAATACACGAGGTTCTTCATATAGAAACAATAGAATATTCCATATAATATATCCATCTTATAAAGGATCCATATTTATAAATTTAATAACATATGATATTTTGGATTATGTGCTTTATAAATTCTGAGTAATTTATTATGATGACTAGAAAAGGTTTGGACCAAGATATGGAATGATCATGTATCCCATTATCCCAAACCTATTAGGGTAAATCCATTTAATGATGAATATATCCTCATGTTTCCCCCACAAACATTGAAAGAAATATGTATTTTGGATAGACAACTAGATGTTTAGAATAATAAATTTTGTTGTCAATTACAATCTATCGTTCAGTTAAAGATCATATAGCCATTATTGATTCCATTTATGTAAGAAAATAAACAATATTGTCTATAGGATTATCTAACATATGAGAAGGAAATGAATGAAAAAACTTTATGTAAGATATTAATAAAGTGATTAATTTCAAATAATAATTAAGAGAAGGGTGGATCACATATTTTTTATGATTCATAAGTATCCAATATTAATTTTAGGTGATCGAATGATATTTTCGAGATTTTTTTGGGGTTACCTCTGAGAAGATGTTATGCATGAGTTTTATGCGGTGAGGTTTATGTAAAGGTTGAATGATCTATTTCATATGCAAAGAGATCAATTCATAGAGGATTATAACATTATCACAAAGTAATTATGGTAGTCCATAAAACCCCATATATATAGGCAAGAGATACTTTTCTACATCCACATTATTAGGTCTATGAAAATGTTATATAGGAAATATTCCATTCCATATTACTTGATTTTCTTTCTCTCATTAGATACAAATCATATGGGGGTATTTTTTGATTCCTAAAAAAGTACAATCAATACTTTTTGAATAATACTTCATTTAAAATGGTGGAAATATAGGACTTATAGAATGTATAAATTCCTTACTGCATAACAATAATTAATTCCTTTGTTTTATGTGATTAGGTTGGATCCATTATGGATGTGTTAAATTTAGCCAACTATATCATCATTTTAATTAAACATGTGGCGATCCTTTATGAATTCATGGAATTAATGTGATTTTTTAATCATTTTGGGATTTTAGGTGGTGGTTTCCTTTTGAACATGAAGTCCTTTATAGTTACTACATTTTTATGAACATTAATAATGACCTCCTTTTCAAATTCCAGAGTCTTATATGTTGGGTTAATCATTTTTGATGATGATTAAAAAAATTATGTGAATATAATTTTTTATGTGATTGATGTTACACATATACAAAGATAGGTGGTTTCTAAATCATCCTATAAATATCCCCAAAAATATATTTTGAGAAATTAGTTGATTTCCATAAGTAAAAAATTTCAATAAACAACATAGTTTGTTAGAGAATACTACTTTAGAATGTCATTGGATAGTAATTCCATCTGGAAGATAGTATTTTTACATCTAATGAATGGGGTACTCCATATAATTTATTTATTAACATGCATTGCCTATCTAATATTTTTATGGGATGGTACCCATAGTGCCTTTAGGAGGACCCCATTGGATTACCCCGCATGGTTTATTCATGGTGGGATACTTGTATAAATTTTATACTCTCTCATGATTTTAACTTCTTTAAAATTTTTAGACTCCATTCATTCATGTAATAATTATTATTTACATATATTTATAGGATTCATGAAATATTGTATGACTTCTCTTGTGTGGTATAGCCTCATATAAAATTTGAACCAGGGTAACCCATTTATAAAAGGTTCCAATTATGGGTATCTCAGCCTCTACATTAGCTAAAAATATATCACTAACATCCTTATATCTATGTCATATCCTTGAGAATACTTCTCCACTAAGGCCTCCACCATTGAATCCTAAACTACATAACTAGGTCACCATTTATGTATGTGTTCCTCCCTTATATTTTCTATTCCTTTTATAATGATATTCTATAACATTTTAGAATACGAACTATAGTAACCATCTCTAACTAGTAGGATTTTTGGGAAATTATCAATGATATATTTCCATGAAAAGTTTGGTACCTATATTTATAAATCTTGATAAATATTTACTGACCCAAAACACTCATCTTAACTACTCTTGGATGACCCACTTGGTTCAAACGAATCTTGTAATATACCGTGTTCCCTCTAAAAGAGCCATTAAAAATAGGCCAATAATGTGTTTTAATCCCCACTAATATCCACTTACATATCAATTATATTGAAATAGACTATTATGATTTTTTGTTAGTATAATATAAAAGAATTTCTAGCTATATTTCACTTATTATTCATTTCTGAATGACTTTATATTTTTTGAAACATAAACTAATAAAAAAACATAAGCTATTTATAACAATGTTATTGGATGAATAACATAAAAATGAATTTCCATGGTCATGTTTATATGACATTAAAATGAATTTCCTTGGTCCAAAATGAAAAACCATTAAAGTAAGATCATTTCTCTAGAAATGAGGACCTTAAATGATACATCATTGGTCCATGATTGATTACATTTAAACAAATCTTCATTGATCAAAGATTAAAATCATTAAAAATATTATTTTGGCATCTTAGATGCATTAAATGAAAAATAAATTCATTAGTCTAATATGAACAAACCTAAAATTAACTTCAGAAATATTATATTCTTGAATTTAAAAGTTAATTTACTGTTCTTGAATACATGAACATAAAATGTACTTCCCTGGTATTAGGTGATTGAACTTTGAAAGAAACTTCATTGGTTCAAGAGTATTGAACAAAAAAATAACAAATTTTCTTGAATGAAAACCATAAAATATCTTTCACTTCTCATGGTTTCACAACCATAAAAGGCAGCATGATGGATCTTATCACTATAACTAAGAATTTACAATGTGAATCATTAAATAGAGATGAATTATATTGGTTTTTATTCCCTTCACTAGGATATGTAGTTATTCCTTATCTCAAGAATTATACCAATTATTCATCACCTATTTCCACATAATATGTTGAAAACTTCACGATTTCCCAAGTGTATAGTTTTATATAATAGAATAAAATTATAATGAGTTGAAGAATAGAAAACCTCTTATACATACAGATGGAGAAACATTGATACATATAAATGCTCACATAGGTTTATGATAAAAATATATCTCTTTCAAAAAAGGTTTCTATTATTGTTACTTGGGAGGATTTGATGAGTAAATATTTACTCTATAATAGAGTCATAGACTAGGAAATATGATCGTTCAAGGACTGAGTCAACCCCACAACTTCTTTATTTGGATATACAATTTCAAGTGTCGTTAGCTCATCATAATAATTGTTAGAAATATATATCATGAAAAAAATAGTGGATGTGAAAACACTGGAAAACATCATTGAACTATGTTTCATACTCCCTAATTGTCTAATAAGATTACTAAATATAGGTGAAACTCTATACCTTTTCCATCATCATTATCTGATGATAAAACAATAGAGTATATAAGGTCCAAGATAATTTCTCAAAAAAATTATTGGGTAGTTTAATGTATACTTAATAAATCCATCATAATATATTATGTACATTAATTGTGAACATGAACCACTTTATTATTTATATCTCTAAATACTCAAATAATTCAAAAAACCACTCAATATTCATTAACAAATATTTTATTCATTATAATCTCATGTACGTCTAAAAGTAAGAGGATTATTATGATAAAATTATTGATCTATATAACAAGCTAGATATAGTACAATATTATCTTTTATTTGCATGAATCATATAGTTAGAATAACTATATTAAATATATCTTCTTCAACTATAGGATTTTCTTTAATGAATATTTTTTGGAATTCCCCTTTAAAGATTCACTGGAACACTTCTTGGAGTCATGACTCAATAAAATACATTTATGAAATGAAATTTTGTCTAAAAAATTAAAATATTTATAAAAAATAAAAAAATAATTTTATTAAATAAAGAATATCGCATAATAACCATAAATGAGAACATTAAGTCAATAGAGGAAAAGTTAAAACAAATGTAATATATAGTTTTCTTACAGCATGGTTTTCTTATATGATCTTTCAGACCCCGTGTCTAACTAGGATGAACTAAGTGACTCTCCAAGTGTATTTCATGAACAATTATTACAAACTATTTCATATTCACCCAAACCAAGCATCCCTATAATGTCCATAAATTTTCATTCCAAAGATATGGATTTCAAAAAAATGGGTGACTATCAAGTCTGAAAAACCACAAAATATAAAAATAATAATACAAGAACTTAAAATATAAAATATTTATTCCAAAAAAAACCCATGGTAATTTAAGGATAATTCAAAAAATATTTTGTTAGAAATTTCTATAAAAACTACCCCTTAATCTACAAAATCCAAATCTTCTCTATAACTCACCTATAAAAACATTATACTAAACCAAGAATTTATAGATTTTGTTAAAAAATAATCTAATATACACAATCTTGATATTTGAGTTAATCAATCTTAGGGATTAATGCACATTCCCTATAACTATAGTATGAAAAAAATCTTCTATGACCATCAATTATTGATTTTCAGAATGATTTCAACCAATTTATAAATAAAATTAATGGATATTTCCACATAAAAATCTTATATCAGTATTCCATATTTCGAAGATAACATGCATGTTAAATAAGGACTTTTTATATCAATGGGCATAATATATAAAATAAATAATATATTATAAAAACACATGGAATATATGTATGTAAAAAATTATATAATTGTCTTCACAAATATGAAGCATATCTAAAATTCGAAATGCAACCAAAACAGGGAATAGAGGTAATGAGATACTAAAGGGAATATGTATATATGAAATAAAAAAATAAAAAGAAAAAAATAAATTATTACAAATATTCATGTGGAAGATGATATTCCTTAGCTATTAATCTCTTTTAAGACTGAAATAAGTATCAATCATCCACTATAACAAATTTTCACCTTTAATTCACTTATATTAAAGGAGAACAAGTCTTCATACACATGAAGTGTGTATGTAGGGATTAATAAAATATGACCTATAAGATACCACCAAATATTGTATACAAATATTTATATATCAAACCATAAAATGATAATTAAGAATATATATAATAATTTAATTGTTTAATTGTATGTAATGATAAGAATTGATAAAGACATTCTTATATTTCGTTAAAATTAGATATATGCTACTATTAATTTAATCAAAATAACCCCAGAACATGTATAATATCATATCCGAAAATAAATCACATGGGATATAATTTTATCATCACACTCCATGGTAATCTACTGAAGGTCCTAGGGAAATAACATTAGATCATATTAACTAAACAAATAATCATTTATACAAACTATTTTAACTATTTTTCCATTGCAAACTAGTATAATAGATACTAGTCAAATTGGTATCCTAAAATGGTGAAGAAGCCTAAAATAAAACTATCGTTAGTGGAATGATAAACTTGTGTATCCAATATATTAACAAAACTAAACTTAGGGGCATGGTGATGAAAATTTTTATCATAGCCTTACAATGTACGTCTCATTAGAATTCCATTTATGTACACAAGGTTTTAAAATAACATTTCCAGAATAAAAATATGAATAAAAATTTCAATATAACATTTAATTATAATAAACCACACCTCCAAATATCATTAAAAGAGGCGACCCCCTTCACATGAATATTCAATTTTACTCATAACAAAATATCACATTTAAAATAACAAAAAACACGTGTCATTATAATTATAAATTTACTCAGAAAAACCATATTTTAATCATAAAAAACATATCACTTTGATCTGAAATAAATAATATAATATTTATTTAATCATTATATAATTCATAAAAAAAGTCCAGGAAAAAAGTCAATATTGATTATACAAATATTCCACTTGGAATTTCATTAATAACATAATGTGTAAAATATAAAAAAAAATGTTTTTGGTATTTACATGAAAATAAATTTCCATATAAACAAATGATCAATATGAATGTTAAAACCATTATTACAATAATATCATATATAATAACTATTGTTTACTTGTAAATGAACTCCTCATTTAAAATCCCTTGAAAAAATAAAACAACAGAGGAGTATAGAACCACCTACTGATAATCAAAGTAATAAATCAAGAACAGTGTTATTAAACTAATTGAGAGTAGGTCAATCCCTTAGAATAAGAAGAAAAATCACAAATTGAAGAAACCCCCAATAAATTTTCATCCAATATAAATCCTAAGACTGCATGAAAAACAAGGTTATGAATATTGATGATGAAGAAGAGAAAAAAAGAGTGCAGTTGATATAGAGGTGTATACCTAGAGTATCCAACCCAACATGATGAAGATTCATCAGGGATAAAAATAAGTAAGGGAGATCCAAATAATATAGGAACCTATAATACTCCTAAAGACATGGGGGTGAAATTGGATAATGTTTTATAAAAAATGGATTTATAAAAAATTAATTTTTTAAAGGGACACATGGTTAAAAATATCATTTTAAAACCTTGCAATGATACTTGAAATCATCATTGACTGTTATGACCCATATAAATGGTTTGGGAGACCATGAAACCTTGTAATAACTCTAAAAACATGAAATTTTATATCTAAATTAAAATTAATGAAATATAATCATTAATATATGAAATAACTTCTAGACAGCCACATTATGGTTGTCACAATAAAGTTATGAAATATATCTTTAAAAAATATAATATCTATATAACACAAATGATAAATAATAATATTATTACATTTATAACATTATAATGAACATAATAAAATTAATAATATTTTTAATAGTATTATAATAATATTATTAATGAATATATATATATATATATACATAGGTATTATCGAAGAAAATCATATATAAACTACAAATTTATTAATATATATATAGATATAAATATATAATGCATTATATTTATATATCCATTTTTTAAATACATTTTTAAATATCTATTAAATAATATATATATATATATATAATTATATAAATAATTTTTTTTAATTTTTATCATGGATAATGAAATTCATAGAACCTAACTTATTGAAAAGGAAAAAAATATTACAAATGTATGAGGTTCTAAAAAATGAAATTAAAAAAAAAATAAATCACCTAAAAGGTTACCATAAAATATAGAAGGTCTCCCAAAAAAATTATAACACAATTATTCAATCAAAATTCATATCTTAAATTGAATTATTATTATCATTGATGAATAAATCAAACATATACACGTGGAGTTTATTGAATCAACATTTTCATTAGGTATTTATTTAAAAATTTTGGATTATTTTTTCTGGATTTTAAAAGATTCATCGTTACTAGTGAATCCCCTATAGAGGAAAACATTTTATTTATTCTTGTGGATCCCCACTGATAACACCTGAGAGTGACTTGGGAACCACATAGTAACATTTCTAAGAGTAATAAATTAGTCCCATAATATACTAGATTTATTCTCTTTAACAAAAATGAATCCATCAAGATAAATATTGTGATTAATTCATTTATAAATGTGTCATTGGGAATAAATTGGCATCAAATAATTACATTAATTTTGAGACTGAACCATATATAAGTAGTCCACTACACTAGTGATAAATAATAAAGGATGATGTGAGATAAGGGGAACTCAAATCCAAGTATATATAATGGAATCCATATCTCCCCATGTAATGAATATTACAAATAAGGATTTTCTATAGAAGATTAGTTTGTCATAATAGCAATTATATCACCATAGTATGATACATTCATCAAGGATTCAATAATAGGAGTATGTTAAAAATATATATTAGTTTATATTTATTTACAATGATTATTTTTCCCGATCTATAATAGTTTCTGAAATTATTTTTTATAGTTCCTCAGAACGTTACTGAACTCCTCTAGATGAGTTAACATGAATTCCATAATTGGATAAACCTTTGATCATACTATAATCAACTAAAATTTTTGTTCTCACCACACCACCATCATCTATAACAACAATAGTTCCATATTTAATAACCATTTAATGAACAATTATAGTCTTAAAATCATCATTCTTTTTCCTTATAAGAGTCTACTATGATCCCTAACGATAAAATTTCACTATTTAAATATTTCCACGCAACATGTATCAAAATCAATTATTTTATTTGAACGTTATCTATTTGAGAAATAAAATTCATCTTATGATTAAATTTATCCTTATATCCTACCTGGTTTAGAGCTTGAGTATTATCCTCAACTAAATCCATGGATTTAATTTCAAACTGAGAATCCCTATCACCATATTGTGCATCAATAAATTTTTTTACCAAATAAATTTTATTAGCTTTCAGATTTAGTCCACACTTATATTTTTTTTATGATTAATCCAAAGAATGAGTATAAGGATCACAAGTAGACACTTACCCATAGTTGTCTCCACTAGAAAAGTTTTGGTCAATATATTTCAATCCTTTCTGAAATGTTGGATCAAAATCAAACTAAAATTGAGATTTATCGAATCAAATCCCATACACCATTTCAATACCATTTTTTAGAACAATGATTAAGGATCAACAAGATGATACCAGTGGACGATGTTGTTGAAATGTGGTACAAAAGGGTGGAGTTTTCTCATAATAACCATCCTTCTAAAAGTAAAAATAAATCATTCAAATTATACAAAACTCAACATAAACACAATATAATAACAAGATTAATTGAAAATATTTTATTATATATATTCCATTAACATTTTAGAAATAATATTTTAGGGGGTTAAGAAACCTATTACAATAAAAAATCAAACATCCAGTCAATGTACATTTTTCAAGGAATATTTGTTCTAAAGATGATGAACATAATTATTCAAAACAAATTTCCATAATCATAAGATGACTTCATTATTGTTCGTAATCATCCATAAACCCCCAAAAATAATTTGGAAACATAGGATGATTAAAAAAATCAAATTAAATGGGTATTAAAATATTTAAAACCTATTATAAAACTAAAAAACCAACAAAACCTACAAAAGATTCACTATTATGAAAAAAACATTGAACTCATGAAAACCTATAATCACTCATAAAATCAACACATTAACAAAATAAATTTTATAATAAATAATAAAGAAAATAAATTAATTTCAAATTTTAATTGCAGATTAATATTCATAATTACTCTTAAAATCACCCTTTGAGGGGAATAACCTTTTTTTATCTCTAAAATATTTGTTTCCAAAGAATAAACCATTATCCAATTCATTTGAGATATATTTTGGGGCGACACATCATCATATAAAATTTAAAATTACCAAAAATTTAATAAAACACATAGTTAAATAGATGTTATCATAAAACTAATAAAAACATACTTTTAAACCTAAAATAATAATTACTTTCTATTATCGCATAAAAATAGTAGGGAAAACCTTTTACAATTTTAATAACATTTATTTGAAAGGTTAAACTTTAGAAAATAATGAGAATATAAATTAATTTGGAAAACCATGAAATAATAAAGAGGAATATTTTCAAATAAGAATCAATAGGAAAATGGAAAAAGTTTATTATAGGAAATTAATTTAAAAAGATACTCCTTCCATACTTTGGTAAATAATGATTCATTCAAAAATAATGAAAATATATTTTTTATTATTTTGTAAATTAATTCAATTCCAATAGGGATTTTCCATTATCAATAATATAATTATAGATAATTAAATATCTAATTAATAATAATGGATATGAATATATAGGATAAAATTAGAATGAAAAACATCAAAACATTGTAGTAGAAATTTTAATATAAAAACCGCATACATTAAGTCCCGACTAGCCCCATATGTCTACTACCCACCTAAATAATAAAATTATATTAATTGATTACATTATTAATAATTTTTATTATATTATTTTCCTTATAGTTATTCCTATTTTTTCTTTTTTTTTTCTTTTTTCATTCAATTAAAAATTTGGTATTATTTATGGTCTCTATCTTGTGATAATTACATTGACAATGCCCAAAAATACTTCTATATAATGTTAATGGTCTAAAATAATTTTAAATTGATTCAATTATATCCATCTGTTTTTATGTATTGTGTTTTTATCTTTTCAAAATCAAGGTAGTTCAATAGGTTATGAAATGGTCACCTTTTAGATAATCTTCCTTGAAATTATTGTTTTTGACGATTTAAAAGGACTATGATTGCTTACCATAATTTTCATTATTATAATGAATAACTTAAAAGTTTAAAAATAATATTTTTTATAATATTTTAATATATATTATTCATTTAATAATAAAATAAAATTTTAAGAATATACATGGAAGACGATAATTTTTTAAAACATCATCATTCACTTCACTAGCATAAAGAAACTGTGGAGAGAAATATTTTAAGAAGAGTTCAAGAGAGGAGTAAACCCAATAAATATTTTAATTATTTGTAAAATATTATATAACAACAAGGACAATATTTTAGGATTACAAATAAGGATTAATTTTATAATTAAAAACATTAACAGGATAATTTAAATAAAATCTATCATTTTTAAAAAACCTATGTTTTGATATAGTAACAACTTATGATGAAGAGTTAGATGAGTTTTAATGGATCATATTTTATCATTTATAGATTATTAATATTCTTATACCATGGAAAATTCTCTTGAAATTAAAATAAGAGATGTTTTAACATATTTTTAAGACAATGGATTATAAATATAAAGGAGAAAGAGTTAAGAAACTCTTACATTACTCTTGAAAAAAATTACATTATTTTTAGTCAAAATACATTAAATAGATGAATTTTGGTAAGGAAATTACCATATGAATGTGTAAAGGAAATGATAAAGATTTATTTTGTTTAAATATAGGTGATCTTGATATTTTTTTGGACAGGATAAAATGAGTCCCCTTTTATAAGAAATATTCTTTGGTGTTTCCCAAAATATATTGCACTTAAGTTCCATGAATGTAATTTTAAAATTTAATTTTTTCAAATTAAAAATAGAGTAATTTTTAAACAATTATCTAAAATAATTGAATCAATATAATATTTAATTATTTTTATTCAAGTTAAAAGAATTTATTTGACATAAAATACCCTTTAAAGTCATTTTTGGGATAATCTCATTATTTTAATTTAATAATATCAAAATTACAATGGAATTAATATTTAAGAATTTAAATAATGTATTAAATATAAATTTATCAATATAAATCATGAAATACCATAATTCATCCAAATCATGGGATTTTAAATATTTTTTAATCCATTTAATTTGATATCTCTCTTACTTGAAAAAGTGCTGCATCAACTCTCCACCAAATTAATAGAAAATTATTACGTTATTTAATATTAAAAATAAATTACTATCATAAATATATTTTATTATTAATAAATATACTCATATAATACTATTTTTAAAATTATGTATTTTACTATATACTATAGTACCAATTTTAATATAAGAATATTTAATTTTCTTTCCCTATATCAGAATTGGTTAAGAATTTGGAAAATTATCATATTATATCAATTTTAAATCCCTAAATATAAATCCACATCATTTATTAGCCATTATATTCATCCTTAGATTTAGTCATATCATTAAACTCTATTAAATAGTATCATATAGAAACAACTTTGACTTTTTTAATGTTGTAGAAGCACTACGCCATCATAGATAATTATATTTCATGTTTACCTTGACATGAAAATTAATTTATGTTAATTTTAAACTTATTAAATTATTTTTTCAGTATATAATCATGTAAGTGAAATTGAACACTTTTTATAATTTTCAAATTTAAATTTATATAATTAGAATTTCATAAAATAAACGGTATTCATAAAAAATATATATTTCAACCATTCACCAAATGACAACATTATTAAACCAATAAAATATTAAACCTAATATAGAAAAAAATTGCTAACATAAAAATTATATACAATTGTATCAAATTCAATATAAAAAATTTGTAAATTTAATTTTTTACTAAAACTATATAGTATATGGGAAAATATTTATTTAAAATAAAAACTACATATTTTTAAATAGAAAAATAATATTCTTATTCCATAAAAAAAATTATTTGTAATATTATCATAATGATAAATATAAATTTTAATATATAGAATTAAAATGAACATAAAATATATTAATTTAAAAAATATGAACCTTTTCACATTTTTTCCCCTTGATGGAATTATGTCATACCAATTCTTACTCATGGATAACAAGGTAAGGATACTTATCCTTAATAGATAATTTTAGTTCTTATGTTTCTTTTTTAATCATATAATTATTTTATATAACTATAACCATAAAACGCACCTTATTTCTGTACACTTTCTATCATTGATTTAGATTCTTAACCACTTTTTCCTCCCAATAATTGTTTTTTAACACCCAAAGATGTTATGGCATGTCTCCTTTTTAAATTTAACTTCTTCTACAGATTACGTTTCACACAACACTGAGCTTAAACGAACCGTGATATACTATTAATATTACTATTTTAAATCATAATTATCCCCTTATTGTAAAATGGGTGTTTATGAATAGGAATAGATAACCTCTAAAAATATATTATTGAATTCATTAGTTACCAAATAATTATTAATAAATATAAAAACTAATTTTATATAAATGAAATGTTTTTATAAAAAACTATTATTATACTCTAAAGGTGTTTTATCCTACTAAATTAAATTATTTACTATCAGTGAATGATATTAATTAAATTTATATATTATATATTCTTTATAATGATTAAAATTCATCATTTTTGTTTTATAGAAACGATAAATACAATTTTTTTCATAAAAGGTGTATTTTTAAAAGGTAGTTTTCCACTATTTGATGGAACACATCTTTTGAAACTAAATTTTGGCAATTTTATAAATAATATTTGATAAAATAAACTTATTTTTTATAATTTTAATGAAATAATTATAATTTGGTGAATTTTTGATATTTTATTGAGAATATTGAATTTCTAGTGAATAATGGAATATACTGCATTATAATTGAAAACTGATTTTTCATTCAAATAATTTTTATTGCTAAATTATATTTCAAATTTATTTTATAGAAAAATTATATAAATTATATATATATTGATCTAATTAAAGTAATTTTATAATTAATTTGTATATAAATACATTTAAATCTTTTGGACATTTTCACTTTAAAAATTTCATTCACACCCTGTGTACGCGATTACTTTTAAATTTATTCTATCCACTTATGTGTTTTGAAAATTTAAAAAATGATTACATATTTAAAATAATAATGTAAAACGTTATTATATATTATAGTTTTTTTTCATACTTTGAACAATAAACATATTAGTTTTTGTTACCATGGTTAAGGGTTAATATGGTAATTAAAGATAAAAATAATATTATAAATATTTAAAAATGTCACTAACACTTTACCCAATGTTATAATATGACTATTTTTTGACCATAATAATTAATTTAGTGTTTATGTGACTATTATTGTAAATTTTTATTAGAATATAACCATTAGAATTTTTTATTCAATGAAAAGTTAAACACTTCATACTTTTGTATTTAAAAAGTTATATATTTAAATATGTGTTTAACTAGAGGATAAATTAGAATATAAATAATAGTTTTAAATCTAAAATGTTTATCTTCAACAAATAAATTTATTTTTAAATTTTAGTGGAGAATTAATTATTCAATTTTTATTTAAAAACTATTTAATTTTTAGATATATTAAATAAATGATATTAAACTTATCAAAATAGATATAACTTGAGATAAGTATTATCATACATTAATATTATATAATACCATATCATATTTGGGATATATTTAGTTTTTTTGAAGATATATTGTGGTTATGATATTTTCTAAAATCCATTTAATGTATAGTGTAGAAATTGACATTAATGATATTTTAAAATAAATAATATTTAATTAATTGATATAATACTTATAAAAAGATAAAATTCACAAAAATAAATTTTACAAGGGTTAAAATGTAATCAATTATTCCTTTGTAGTTATTTTTTATTTTATTATATTAGTATAGACCCTCAAATAGTAAAAATTCATGTTGTTACGGTAAGAGTGAAAGGGATTAAAATAGGGTTAAAACTAAAAGGCAAGGGTATAACCATAACCTAAACTTATAAAAATTTTACAGGACTAAGATTACTCGACCCTTATAAACTTAATATTTAATTGGGGATTTTTAATGAATAATTATCCCAATAAATAACATATATTCTATTTTAAAAAAAGATAGTTATAAAATGTCACTCTCTTTGTATTTAATATTTTTATATATCCACATAAGGGAAAAAATCAAGATATAAACCGACCTAAATGTATATTTTAATCATAATGAATTATTTTTTGTTATATAACTTTATTTTTAATTTTTACAAATAATATATTTAACATAAATGATTTTACAATGCTAAAATAATATTAATTTAATTTATAGAAAAACTAATATATATGATTTTAAAGAGATTTAATTTTGATATTTTTTTTGATGATTTAATGTTTTTAATGAATTTGATAGATATATTTCATATATTAGGGAGTTTTTAATGAATTATATTCAAATTAACATTTTTTCTTGATGTATATGATGAAAAATTAAATGAATAGTAACAAATTGGACCATAATGATATTTTTTTAATTAATATTTTTTTAAATAATTTTTAAATCACAAAAATGTTAAATAATTATAAATGTGATAATATATGGTCTAATTTTTTTTCACATATTTATTTATTGTCCATTTTGAATTATTTTCCTCTAGAATAACCATATTATATTTAAATATTATTTGAATTTCCAAAACTACCCCTCACCTCTGTTTTAAAAGGGCGCCTCCTTCCTCTTTTCTTAAATTTTTTTTTTCAATTATAGCTCAAACATTTCTGCCAAATTTCCCATAGAAAAATAATTAGTTAAATTTAAGAGGTTTTGGTACTTTCAAAAGATCAAACCTAGATACCTTAGGAAGAGAATAAAGGTAGTTCGATGAAGAATAAGAAATCGTCTTAATCGACTCTTTCAAGTTTATTTTAAATTCTAGTTAATATTTAGGTTTTTATACATCATAAATTTATAAATATAGAATAATATATATGATAATACATTATTATTATTTTTGGAAAACCATATTCAAAATTTTATCACTCTTACAAAAAACAATTAAGCACTGTTTGTGCGTATGTATGACTTATCATCTCCGCGTCATGGGGTAATTTGTTTTTCATAACCAATTTACATGGATTGGATTAATAAAGGAAATAATGGATATATACGATAATTATGATGTGATATTTATTCTATAAAATAAATATACCATATACTTTCTTACCATTTTACCTATTAAGGGAATGATATTTCCCAATATACGTACGTACGACCTACCATCTCCATGACATGATGTGTTTCATTTTCAATGTTCACCATTCAATAATCATTATAAGAAAGTATATAATGAATTAATATGATATATATGACCTTGATATCATTTGGGAGATTATAGAACTATATCCTATGCACAAGAACCATGAATTACACAACAAAACATCCAATGGGAAATGAAGTTTCTAACACATGAAACATGGGTAATAACCAAATGTTAATAAAAAATGGGTGATATGATGATATATGAGGATCATATATGATATCATAAATCGGGTTATATTTATTTTATTAATTAATAAAATGATTTAAACCATTTTATTGTACATTAATCATTTTATAATAAAGGAATGCGCAAGGTAAGTTTATTAGATCTCACTTTTATTTCTTTGGGACATATGATATATTAAGAACTTATTTATTTGGTATGATTTATGTACTTTACTATTCATTTGTGATCATAAATGATTGAAAATATCATGAAATATCCACATTTCTTATATCACGGATATGATTATTGTCTAAGTCATATACCCTTTTTACATATAGAGTTTACTTTGAATGTTCGTTGAATAGTTAGGAAATAATTCTAAATCTATATCTTTTAATCAATAGAGATTTTTTTGATAAATATTAGTTATTTGAAATTAAATATATCACATAAATAATTGAGGAATACTAAGGACTCATAAAATGTGTGGGTCCATGTTATAGACATCCCCTCGATGCTTCGACGGGTCTCATGAGACAGATCAGTTAGAGATAAACACTTCACGATTGTTTTCAAATAAAATTAGATGGGTTTCGAACCAATGACTTAAATCATCTTGTAAATTTTTTTGATAGTAGTTGTTCATGTACCATATAAATGAAGTCCAATAATTAATCATTTTCTTCATTCAAAAGTTAGTTATTTTTACCCAGAGGACTTTCACTAAAACAAAATCTATGGACACTTTTAATTATTAGTTTACTAATTCAACAGAATTTTTTTCAGTTATTCACCATTCCATATTTATTATTATTATTGATTCAAGTTAACATCCGTGTATGTCAGCATTACTATGATTTTTTTTCACCCATTTATTAGGTTCTATTTTTTCCATGGATTCTATGAAATTTATTATGATTGATATACATTGTTCATATTAGAGAATAATTTTTTTCACAATGAAAATAATTATTGTATTTTTTGTATAAAATGTAATTTTAATTTCATGTATGTTTCTTGTTTACTAATATTATTAACCAGTTTTTTCTTTTGGGATGTGATTTCTTCTGTATTATGCTATGGTAATAATGTAAGGCATCGACTATATGATACTAGGGCATGGGTCTTTAATGTTTCTATTAGAGAAAGTTTTGTAGAAACTATGGGAACATGATTTATGAAATCAAGGATCAGAATAAATAACCCTATGGATGGGTTTGATGATAATTCTATGTATAGTATATCATCCTATAGATTTTTTAATACCATGTATAACCAATGTTAATGCTATTGAACCATATATTGAGAAGAATATGTCCTGATTTAGACATCCTGCAAATGATTTATCACTACTATATAACTATGATCTGTGTTACTCACATTTTTATTTGGGTTCGGTTCTAGGTTTAGAATCAACACTGTTATACAAGTATTGGTTGTACTGTTGGTGATGAATAGTCTAAAAAAGAAAAAAATAAATAAACGAGGTATTGAGTAATTAAATGATGAAGTGTAGGTAATGGTTTAAGAATAAAGTATAGTTATTAATTTTATTAAGTCTTCAGATTAATGAATTATTTCATTAATGGTTCTCTAGTTATAAGAATCATTAAATATATAATAATTTTATGAAAATTCTTATTATTTAAGGATTTGAAAAAATGTGATGAATAACACGCGCATGTAAGAGAAGTGATTCTATTGTCAATTGATATTTTAGAAAATAAAATATTTGGGAAAGATAACCCTAGATATGTTCTTGATTTTGAGATGGTAATAAAGAGTGGTTTATAGGATAATATTGTTTTGAATTTAAGGATTATTTTCAACAACATGATATATTATTTTTGGAAGCATGATTGTTTTTAATTAAGTTTCAATGGTGATCATGGTACTCATATATTTGGTTTTTGATAATAAGAGTTACATTATTTTTTTGGGAAAATATTATGTTACGTTGATTTTTGAAATTTATTGACCTTCTTTCTAAGTATTTTTACTCTAAATTTAGACAAACATATTTTTAATGAGACTTAAGGTAACTAATTATGGAATAGATTAAGTTAAACTTTGAATAATATTATTTGCGATGAATGTATGATTTATCATATTAGAAAACCCGTGACAACTATTATGGTATTGATAAATATTTATATGAATAAGGAATTAAATTAGGACCTTTTGATTAAATTTAAATGATTTCAGTATGAAAAACTCATTGTCATCATTCATTTCCTGTTGTGCGAGATGAAGTGAAAATATATCTTAGAATAACGAAAGGTTGAGATTATACTTTTGACATGGAAAATATCAATTATGTTTACTTTATTAAGTTCTTATCAAGAAATTATAATAATACCTCGACTCCAGGAAAAAGATTTTGCAACAAAATACTTTTTTTTTACATTTATTACTAACAAATTAATGGCCTTTTAACAAATAAAAATATGTTTGATTTTGTGATGGTTACCTATCTAATTACCCTGTTATATATTACTCTCCATAATAACATGATAGTTATATTTCTCTTCTATTTCCATCTATACACTTCCCAAAAATTTCATCTTATTTATAATCCTAATTTTATGGTAACTATTTTAATATCCTTTTATTCTTAATAAGAGGATGGTTACTTGACTCTCTTTCCGATATGGGTTTTCCACTAATAAATTTTCAAGTAAAAAATTTGTTTTTGTAGTGGAATTTCAAATTACTAGGATGAAATTTATTTAAGTATGGTAGAATGTAACAAAATAGAATTTTATAGTAGATCTCTTTTAAAATTTAACTTCTTTGATAGCTTACATTTAATGAAAATCTAAGCATAAATGAACCACAATATATTATTAATATTATTATTTAAAATGAAAATTATCTTCTACAATTATTTTTTTTGATATGAAAAGGACTATATAACAAATTAAAATATATCATTTAACTCATAGGTTTCTAAATAATTAGAAATAAAAATAAAATCCAATTTAATATAATAGAAATAATTTTATAAAAAACTATTATTATGCACCAAATGTATTTTATAATATCAAATTAAATTAATTACTATCAGGTAATAATATTAGAAAAATTATATATGATATATTCAATATAATGTTTAAAATTCATCCTATATGTTTTCTATTCTTGATAAACCCAATTTTTATTCATAAAGCAGTATTTTTCTAAAGGATGGTTTTCCACCATTTGATGATACACTTAAAAAAATAATTTTTCACACATTAATAAAGTTTATTTGAAAAAAATGAATAATTTTTAAAATCCCAATTTTAAAATTATCAAAGGGTGATTTTTTTTTATTTTTCTGAAAAGATTGATTTTCTGATGAATAGTGAAAAATACTACATTTTAACAAAAAAATGACTTTTCATCTAAATAAATTATAATGTTAAATTATATTTTAATTTGATTTTAAAGTAAAATTAGATCAATTATATATCTTATAATCTAATTAATTTCATTATAATCTTGTTTATTTTGAATTTGTATATAAAAACATTTCATTATTTGAACATTTTCAACCCTTCTTTCACGCCATATCTACATGATTAATTTTAAAGTAATTTTATCCAATTATGTGATTGAAACATTTAATAATGGATTAAATTTTTGGAATAATAATTTCCAAATTTATTAAATAGATTTATTTTATTTTTGGATAATATGAATAGTAAACTTAGTAATTTTTATTACAATGGTAAAGGGTAAATATATTAATAAAGGGTAAAAATAATATTTTTAATATTAGATAATGATACTAAAACCTGACATAATTTTATTATAATAGTAATGTATTTTTCCTAATCAATAAATAATCTGTTATTTGACCATGTATGACATTTGGATGATAATATAACCTTTATAATATTTTATTCAAATAAATGTTAAACATTCCATACATTTTTTAAAAAAGTTAAATATTTTAATATTTGGCTACATATGGGATATATTATACAATAAATTTTATTTTAAAATATAAAATAATTATATTAATCATGGAATATTTTTTTAATTTTTTTTGGAATGAATAATTTCCTTAAATATTTATATAATGAAGATGACTTAATTGTTCAATTAATGGAAATATTGAATAAATGATATCAAATATATTTAAATGAATATAATTTTGTATAGCTAATATCATTATTTTTTATATATTACCTTGACATAATGAGGATCTATTAATTTTTTTTCAAATATATCTTGTTTTCATGACATTTTCAAAAAATCAAGTAATGAATAGTGTCAAAATTGATATTAATGGTATTTTAAAATTAATAATATTTTATTAAATGATATAATTTTTTTAAATATAAAATTAATATAAATTATTTATATATGTTTGAAAATGTAATCCATGATTCATTTAATATTTTGTTTCATTTTATAGTAAAAATAGAGACACTAAAAGTGTAAAAATATATGTTGTCGCGGTAAGAGTGAAAGGCGTTAAAAAGGGTTTAAACCAAATGATAATGGTATAACCATGACCTAAATTTCTACAAAAATTATTTTATAATGATTATTATCCCCTTATCACCTTAATATTGAATTTTATTTATTTAACAGAAAGTATTCCATGAAAATAACTTATATTTTATTTAAATCAATGATAGTTACAAAATGTCACTATATTTGTATTTAATTTTTTCATTTGTGTACAAATAGGTAAAAAATCAAGATATGAAAAAATGTCTATTTTGATATTAATGAATTTTTTTTTCATTATATAACATTTAGTTAAATTTTGAAAATTATATAACTACCTTAAATTCTTCAACAATACTAAAACAATATTTATTTAACTAACAGGGAAATAAATAAATTAATTTTAAAAGTTTCAATTTTGATATATATGTGATGATTTAATGTTTATAATGAATTTTATAGATCAATATGATATATATGTTATTATCTAAATAATTATATTCTAGTTCCCACTTTTTATCGATTTTTTCGAAGTAAAATTAAATGAATAGTATGAAATTTGACAATATGATATTTTATTAAATTATTTTAATTTATTTATGAAAAATCACAAATTTGATAAAATTTTGTCTAAAAACTCTTCACATATCCATATATAGTCCATTATGAACTATTTACCTCTATAATATCCTTATTATATTTTAATATTTAGGGAATTTCCAAAAGTGCCCCTCAACTCAATTATTAAAGGGAACCTCCTTCCACATTTCTTCACAACACTTTTTGTGTTCTATATAAACCATGTTCTACCAATTTATCATATAAAATTACTTATATAAGGTCTAGAGGTTCTAGTCATTCTAAAATATCAAACCTTGATCCCCTGGTAAGATATTAAAAGAGCTCGGCTAAAGAAGAGGTAATCATCTTTATCGACACTTTCAAGTTTATTTTTTCTTTTACTTAATATTAATGTGTTTTTACTTTATAACATAATAAATACAATATCATTTATATTCTGAGATTTTATTATGATTATTCTAATACCATATTCATCCTTTTATCCATCCTAAAAAAATGAAAGCACTACTCGTGCATATGTACGACTTACCATCTCCACGTCGTAGTGCAATTTTTTTCTTCACCACTTTACTTGGATGGGTATAATAATGAAAATAATGGATATAAATGATAATTATGATATGATATTGATTCTATAAAATAAATAATTTATCCACTTCCAAACTATTTCACTCATTAAGGGAATAATACTATCGCTCTTGTGTATGCACGACCTACCACCTCCACGACATGACACTAATCGTTTTTCATGTTCACAATTCAAGAATGATTATAATAATTAATATATTGAATTAATGTGATATCTAGGATATTAATACCATTTTGGATTTGGAGGAAGTATATCCTATGCACAAGAATAATGATATTCGTTAAAAACCAAGCATGAGAAAATGAAGTAGTTAACACATAAAAGAAGGGTAATAAAAATGTATATTTAACAAATAAGTGATAAGATGATATAAGAGGTTCATATATGATATAATAAATATATATATGGGTTTGATATAAATTATTATCTTTTTTAAACCATCACAATGTATGTAAAAGCATATTCCACAAAAGTAAAACACAAACTAATGGTTTGTTTTCTCAAATTTTTATGGGATATATGATATATTCATTAATTATTTATTTTATGTGTCATATATAAAACCCCTTTTATTTATGATCATCAATAAATAAATATTTCATTAAATATGAATATAAATTTTATCATGGATATTATTATTTTCTATGTCATCTGGTATTTTTACATATGGTGTTTACTTTGATAATTTTTTGAATAATTGGGAAATAATGTTAAATATGTATCTTTTACTCAATAATGATTTATTTTGGCATGGTTTATTTATTCGTGAAATAAATAGTTCATTTCAATATGTTAGAAATTATTTGGAATTGAATACATGGGTGGGGCTTAGTTATAGATTGCACATTGATGCGTCGATTAGTCTCATGAGACAAATCAGTTGAAAAAAAACACTTCATTTGTTTCCAAGAAGAATCATATGGGTTTATACCCATGACATAAAATATATTGTGAATAGTCATGACGGTAGTGGTTTATGCTATAGATACATGAAATACAATTATTAAGCATTTCCCCTATTCAAAATTCAGTTATTTCTATCCAAAAGATTTCACTCTGGAAAATTCTGTGGATTCTTATCATTATCAGTTTATGGATTAAGTTACATGTGTTATTCAGTTATTTACATTTACATTTTTATTATTCTAATTTATTCATGTTGAATTCTTCGGTACATCTATCTTTTTGATAAATAAATCTCACACCATTAATATTTTTTATTTTTCCCTAGGATACAAATAAGGTTATTATGAATGATATACAATATTAATCATGGAGAATAATGGTTTTATCAATGAAAATAATTCATTTATTTTAGGTTTAAAGTTTAATATTAATTTCAATTTTGTATCTAATTTAACAAGAAAACTAAAATATATTTTCATTTGGGATATATTTCTTTATATATTATGTTAATGTCAAAAAGTATTGCATCAGATAAGGGCTACTGGGGTTGAGGTCGTTAATGTTTTCCTAATGTTTCAGTAAATTAGGGATCAATATATGAGATGCATTAGTATGTATTTCCTTAATATGTAAACATGAAATATAATGTGTACTGAAGAAAAAATTGTAGTTATTTCTACTCAATAAGATATAATATCCACTTTTTCTAGGATTTGATATAGAAAAATAAATAATTGGCTGAAATTATCTTTTTTTACCAAACAAATGACACATTTTCAATTTTAAATTTTATGAAAAACATGTTCTCTTACATGAAACTAAATGTATTTGCTTTTATTATATGCATAAATATTTTTCCTACCTTATGGTATATTCAAATGATGTATAATTAATTTCACTTTTTCAACAAATTAATTCACAAATATATGACCCTAAACATTATTTTCCTCTTTTTAACCACAATATGAAGTACTTCATGAAATATTTATATAATATTATTCAAAATTTAATATCATTATACAAGAATGAAAATTATTATTTTAATGAAATTTACATTATTAAATGTGTTGATCCCAACCACAATGATAATCCATTTATCATGGTCAATGTTTATTTTTTAATGCTTGAGTTGTTTTCTCACATTTCCCATCAGTTTGAGGATGAAAATTTATACAAAATATTAATGAAGTACCTAGAGATTTATGAATTCCTTTCCATAAATTAAATGAAATAGTAACTCCTTAAAATTTATCTAAATCCGTAAGATAGTGTCTTAAAATATTATCTTAATACATATTATATTTAATATGGATAAATGAGAATATTTAGTCAAATGGTAAATAGTAACCCATATTGCATTATTACTTGGATATGTATTTAGTAATCGCATGGATCTATATTCAGATTTACATTATGGAACTAACAAATGTTGAATCATTCATTTATATAGATATTTTTCAGTTTTATCCTATTGATAATTTAAACATTTCATGGAAAATCAGTAATACGTTTCTTCATACCTTCCCACCAAAAATATTCTTGAAAATATGTATACGTCTTTGTGATTCCTAGATGAATAGGGTTTCCCATGAGGCACACAAGATTATTCCTTTTCCAACATATATTTATCTCGTTCAAATATCCTCTTTCAAATTTATATAATACCCTTTTTATGAATATCAAACATATGTAACATTCCTTACATTCTTAAATTTTTTTTGTCTTTAAATCCATGGTTTTTTTTTCTGAGCACAATTTTTTATTTCTAATAAGGATCATTATACTATTACTTAAGAAAAAATATAAGAGTTTTCTTAACACAAAATTTCTAATAAAATTTTCATTAAATAATTAACCAATGGATTGTGATCCAATCTTAACGTGGTTAATGGTGCTTTATCCTTTGAACCTAAAGCATCTTCTACCTTTTTTTATTTACCTAAATGATAATGAATTTTGAAATCATAATCCTTTGTCAATTCAAACAAACTCCTTTCAACCAAGTTCAACTCTTTTTGAATGTATATATACTTCAATATTTTACAACTTGTGTGTATATCACATTTCTACCAATTGAAATGATTCAAAAAAATATAAATAAAAAATAGTACTACATTCATAAGGTTATTCATTTTATAATTTTTCTCATGAGGTTTAAACTATCATTATGCATAAACAATTACAGAATCATTCTATATCAAAACACAACCACGGTCCATTGATGAAGCATCACTAAAAATTATAAAAATCACAATTTTTTAATGGAAAATATAATACTGGAGTGTTAAACAATTTTTTTAAAATTTATAAAAACATTAATCATATTCTTCTATCCAAATTAATTTAAAATACTTTTTAGTTAACTCTGTTAATGAGCTATATACCAGAATAATTTATTCAATAACCCATTAATATTAACCCACTAATCAATGAAAAATATGAATCAATGTGATATTATTTTTTCTTCTTCATTATTCTACCACTTAGTTTTTATTGGATCTACTAATAATCCTTAATTAGCTATAATATTCCCATGGAATATAATTTATTTTAATCTATATTAACATTTCCTAAAAGTTTCACAAAAATTAATTTAACTTAATATATTATGAATAAGAAAAAAACATATTTCATAATTTTTATAACATTTATAATATACTAGAATATCATCAAAGAACACTATAATTTATTTTCTTGATATTGCATGAAAACTCTCGTTATTTAATCCATAAATACTAAATAAAGTTTTTATAAACTAATGGAAAATAAAAAAACTCATTATTCTAATACCTCATTTGAAACATTTTCCTCAAAATATATTCTCCATTTACCTTTAACTGATGATATCCAGACCCATGGTCAATATTCAAAAAGTTCTGATCCCCCTAGAGTTGAAAAAAAATTCATCAATAAAAATTAATTGATAATTATTCTTAATCATAATATTATAGAGTGCACCATAATCAATGAATATCATTAAGTTACAATATTTATTTTATAAAAATAAAGAGTTTAACCCTAAGGTTATGTTCTAGTATAAATGAAACCCTTATCGAAGAATTATTTTGATTTATTTTTTAATTATAATTACTCTACTTGATCCATATGAAAAGGGTGTTTTGAATTTATCTTTTCATTATAAAAAATTTCAATAATTAATTTTTCCTTCTGTTCAACAATTAAAAAGGGAAAATCATCAATAAATACATCCTAATATTTATTTACAACTAAAACATATTTATGTTGAAAAAATGAATAAATTTTTATAATATGAGAAATATAACATTCACCTCAATGTTTTCTATATCTCTTATATTCTTGATTTGTTATCACATACATGAAAACATTCTTAAATACAAAATAAAATTACTTTTGAAAATAAAATATAACTTCCTTTGAATTATAATATATCAGAGAATTGTAATATAAAATGAAATACATACCAAAAATATGATCAAACTCTTTTATTGTTAAGAAAACAATATTTTTATGAAACATAATGCCACATGTAATTATAGTAACATTTCTATACATCCTTGTTGGTTTAATAACACTACCATGAGTTTCTACCAAATTTTCAATATCCATTAAATGAGAAGATATTTCTATATCACTATTAATATTTCTATAATTAAATGAGTTTATAGATCATGTGTCAAATAATACATTAATATAATTTGAGTAAACAAATTTGTTACCTATCACTACTTTATTTGATTGAATAAAATCTTCCACATTAGTGTAAAATGACTTTTCCACACATTTCTACCTATTATCCTAAATATTTACACTTATGATAGTTATCTTAAGATTCATATTTTTATAATGGACCATCTTATTAAAATTAAAACATTTAATTACCTTCAAACTGTTATTAGAATTATTATTGACAATTTATTTTTAATCAAAAGACATATTTCTAATTTTACTACATTAATAACACTACCTAGATCTCATAATACACTCCCCAATAACCCTTTTACCAATTTAATGTCATGAGGAATATTGAATTATCATTCAAAAATATTTTTTATTGTTTGTTTCACCACTACTTAAAACTGTGATAACTTATTATCATATAAATTATAAGATCCAAAAGTATAAAAAATCTCATTATCAACCTTATCACAACAGCAGAAAATTTTCTAATAAATTTCAAATTTAAATGTATCAAAAACCCTCATAAACATAGTTTTAAAACTATATAAAATCTATAAATTTAACATTCATGTTCCAGAATAAAATTTGTTGCATACTTTGCGAATCATCTAATGTTTAAATCACAAGAATAAATATATTTGTCCTCAATATACTTAAAATATAGATATTTTTATTCCATTCTATTTCAATTAACATTAAAAAAATTATTTTCAAGAAAAATATCATTAAATGGATTCCACTATATGGTATCAATCAAATTATTCTATATGAATTTTCTTACCAAATACCACCACTAATCAATTACACATAAACGATAGTATATTTCAAGAGTTAACTTATAATTCATTCAATAACCCATGACTTGAAATATATTCTCTAATGAAGTAATATATACTTCTTCTATCATAAGGTCATATTTACCACCAAATGTTAATGGATGGTGTCACAAGAAATGCTCCACAATTATTATATTATATTATATTGAGTTTATTCTCTCCCTTAAATTTCTATGAAAAATAATATATTGTATTAGTTGAGTTAGAAAAACCAAAAACTGAATATCTAAACTCCAAACTATTTAGGATTCTTATTTTGAAGGATATTGTCCACTTTTTTACTTTTGACATAATTTTCCTAATTAACTCTATAGATAACAATTCTAAAATAGTCATAGATTATCTTAATATTTATGGAAACCATTAGATTAATAAAAATCTATCTAATCATAACATAATAATAAAATAATGTTTTATCCCCATCAAAAAACTTTATAATCCCCAAATTATTTTTCCTTTATTTCTTGACCAATATCATAACCCACTATATATATCTAATCCCTACCATGATATCAACCATAACACCCCAAACATAAAAAATATGTAATTACATGATTTATAAAAGATATTTCATTACATATATTTCAATTAAATTTAAGGTTTGTATTTATATAAGACATGGAATTCCATTATAATAAAAAAACCATAGTTCCACTCTATGAATTGTTTTCCATAACTGAAGTTCTTAATATGATACACATTCTTTATTCAAAACAAATCTATATAAAAAGATCATGGATACATTATTGTTCCAAATAATAAATAAACTATTTAATCCATTTAAAAAAATTATACGTGGAAATAATTATTATTAAGGTGTATAAAAATAATTGAAAATCACTAGTACATTGAACACACAAGAAAAGCAATGAAAGGTTTCACATTTAAATAACAATATTTTAGCTAATTAAACTCTATAATCACTCATAAACACAAATTTTGATTCAAATAATTTCATAAGAAATAAAAAAAAATCAGTAGGTTACATGGAAAATAATATTCATAATCACTCTTATAATCATTATTAAAACCACCATTATAATGAAATAACGTTCTCAGTTATCCTCAATATTCTTTCTATAGATTATTAATCATTAACAAATGATATAAATGGTTAATTTTACCCAACGATTGTTATATATAATTACCATGATCCATAACCAGAATAAAACATAAAAGGCCTTAAATTTATTTATTAAACCGATTAAATGACTTTTTAACCCATAAGAATAAGTATTTTTAGTTAACCCATAAAAATAATAGAATTTTTTTTACACTTATAATAAAATTTATTCAAAATTAAAAAAATCTAAAAATAATGAGAATAGTAATTACTTTTGAAACTGATGAAAACAAAAATTGGATAATTTATCAATAATAATGAATAACATTATGAGAAAATCATATTATATATAATGAATTTAAAAAGATACAATGTTCATACTATTTTAATGAATGACTTGTGTATGAAATTTGAAAAGAGATTTATTTTATTATTTCATAGAAAATTCAACGATAATAGTGAATTATTTTAATAAATTATATAAATATATATAATATAATTCATAATAAGAAATAAATAATAGAAACATGGAGGAAATTATTTTTAAAGGAAAAAATTAAATCGGTTAAAGTAAGAGTTTAATAGTAATAAACTCTTACCTCGAGTCCAAAATTTCATTGTACATCTTATACCATCCTGAAAAATAAAATTATGTTAATTATTTAATTTATTTAAAAAAATTAATTTCTATTAATTTATTCTTGTAAGATTTAATTCATTTATTTTCTTGTTTCATTCGTTTATCAAATTGGAATTTTTTATACTGTTCCTTTTATGATATTTCAGTTCATTAATTAAAAAACCATTATAGGAGAATGGTACTGGTTATTGATTCTTTGTCTATGAGTTACATCAGATCTATATGTTTCTTGGTATTATGAATATATAATTCCTAAATCAAGGGAGTTCAATAATATATGATTTGGTTATTAATCAAATGATATTCCTTTAAAAGATTGTTTGAGACAGTTAAAATGACTATGATTGTGCAGCTTTAATTTCATTATTATGATTAATAGCTTAAAATTAAGAATTCATAAAATTAAATTAATTTAATTTTAATATTAAATTCAATAATAAAATAATATTTTTAGTGTACACATGGAATATATATGTTTATGAAAACATCATCATTCAATTAGGTAGTGTAAAACCACTAGAGTGTGTGATGTTTTGAAAAGAGTTTAAATGAAGGGAAAATCTAATATACATTTTTGTTTATAGAAATCATTATATTATAATTAAGATACTATTTTAGGGTTACCTTTAATGGTAATATATATTTTTAAAAATAGTAATAGGATAAAAGAAATGGAAAATGTAACTGGTCAAAAAC
Source organism: Viscum album (assembly GCA_963277665.1). Taxonomy (NCBI): domain Eukaryota; kingdom Viridiplantae; phylum Streptophyta; class Magnoliopsida; order Santalales; family Viscaceae; genus Viscum; species Viscum album. The sequence goes on from OY728138.1 coordinate 299,222,686, forward strand.
CACTTTTTTGATATCGTAACAACTTATGAAATAGTTTTTTTAAGGGTTAATGGACAATATATAATAATATAGGTAACATAGCTACACCAAAATAATATGTTGTTTAGGACTAAAATTCCACTAACCTTATGTATATCCCATTGACAGTAATGGTTGGCAATAAATACCGAGGGTGTAAAATATGTTGGGAGATGATTTACCCTCACACACAATACAAAAATTAAAACAAATACCTCAATAACCTAAATAAAAATGACTAATGATTTAAATAAATCAAATATAAGGTTATATAATAAATGAAATAAGAAATTTCATAAAGTTAATCAATGTACCATATTTTTATAGAAACTGAAATTTTCAGAAACACTCAAAAGCACTCATGTGACCCCACCACTTTCTCCACCCCTTAAACATCCCCAACCACTCTCTATTATTGACCATGACTATAGAATAAATTTTATCTATTAGATAAGTAGATATATGTATATGACATATATCATTATAAAAAACCTCTACATGCACACCATGGTTCATATGAAGGCAGTAAGAATACAACCCAGTAGGAAATCCCCAAGACATCCCATACATTCCACTAAGACCAGAAAAAGTTATCTCAAAATAATAAATATAAATATAACACAAGATAAAATATAGAACATGAAAATAAGGTATAAGTGTAACTGAATTAAAAGTAATAAAAACATAATGTTTATTCTATTCATTAACATTATTTCTACCGGATTCACGTCATACCCGGGAAGACAAAATGGCCAAACAGATAGTAACCAACTATCTATTATTATGAAGGGTTTCACATCAAGCCTGATAACCTTGGATGGTCTCAAATTAGTTTATCATCAGATCTATAAACACCCAAAAACAATTGTATATATGATTTATGGACCTGCTTTCCGAAGGTAGGTACTGGTTGGATGACGATTTGGCCAACAAAACTTAAGGATTCCATTGGTCGAGAGGATGGGGGTCAGGCTCATCACACCCTTTTGGATGGAATTATTTTCTACTATATGACTCTATTATAGATTTAATAAATGTTTATATGTTCATTAATCCTTAGTTCTTTTCCATGAATGTGTCTGTGGGTTGAAATTTGGTTGCAAGATTAACCGTATATACACATGGGTCAGGAATTACTAAGGAAATTCCAATTTAAGTCGTATGATGAGACGCACTAGAGATTATCTTTATCCAAGGGAAACAGAATCTATTTCACTATCAGGATAGAACACATAAGATGGTGTTCCTACATATATTAATTAGATGAATCAGAATAAAGGTAGGTTGGTTCTTCTAAACTAGACACATCACCTTTTATGATCGTGTAATGAGGATCCATCCGTGTAGTTTAATGTCATACAGTAAGGACATCTATGTGATAGATTCCTGGTCAAGATTTCATGTGTCACTTACATCTAAGCATCCTAGGATGCTCAATATAGGCATGGTGTCCTAGGAGGATATGGACCTATCAGGGATATTTTCAGGTGAACAATATAGTGATTTGGGAGTTGGGTTTGGACCTTAGTGGGGCTTGATATGTATTCTAGTTGGTTGGTAATCATATCCCTTGTATTTTAGTTTATGTTGGGTCTTATATCATATATTAGGCCCTTTATGAGGAGACATGATTGGGGAATACACATTAGAGAATCCCATTTGAGAGGACATGGTTGGGGCTTACACCATAGAGGAGGCCTTTATGTAGGAGTCATGTCAAGGATTTTTATTGAAGAGTATTACCTAGAGTAAAAGGGGAATTATTATATGGAATGAATTTTAGAAAGAATTTACTTTGAACATAGTCTTTATTTAGGCATACTAGGCATCTTGGTAAGAGTAGGAATCATTTCTCTCGTAGTTAAATTTTGGATGGTGTGGATGTTGCCATCATCTTTAACCTCTAGGCCAACATGATCCATGCTCAGTGTGAGAAACAAGAGGAATAATAGATCCGAAAAACTACACACTTTAATTTGTTATCATATGGACAAGGAGAATGATAGTAAAAGAGGTCACGACAACTAGCCCAAAGGGAGAGAGGGGGTGAGGGCTTTGGATGTGCCGACTCTCACCCGTGTTAATATCTAGGATAGTCATATATTTTGATATAATTGGACACTTCCTAGGTCATGTAGGATAGGATAAATTCACACCCACTCCCCCACCCCCCAACCCGTAAAAAGGTTAGGGACTTATGTCAGTGGGAGTTCCCGAAAATGGTTTTAGGGAAAGGAGAGGAGTAGTGTTCCTCATCAAATGGGAAGGAATGCATGATCCCTTTGACTTATCATTGGCCCTTGTCAAATGGAAATGAATGTGATTAACCATAATACATAGAAAGGGGAGGTACATGGGATCATACCATGGTTTTACCACAAATTACCCTGGTAATATAGAATTAAGAACACTCTAGGGGCCTATAATGTTGCAGGGATTACCCACATATCTCCACTCACCAAAAGTATTTAGAACCAGAATGGCATGTAGATGCATACAATTGTTAGATCATATAATTCCAATGTCTTTGGAAGAATATTTTTCCTGATTCCTTTGGACTGGTTTGTAGAGGATCCATGGATGGAGTGATGTGTATAAAAGTACATGATCAGAATGTGAAGGTGGGATGCTCGAAGGTACCCCATTCTGTGTACTTTTTCTTTATATGGGATGAGGGTACCTCTGCATAGCATACTGTTATGTGGGTATAGAGGACATCCAAAAACTGAAGTGGTACACAGATCATGGTGTGGTCGATGTACTATAGTGGTGTGTGGCCTGAGGTTTCGTCTGCACACCATTGTGGTATGCGGTGCTGGAGTCCATCAATGTGGCAGAACACAATGCAGGGTAGGGTTTCATCTGCATAGCGATGTTCTAAGAGGTATGAAAGATTAAAGAAGTGGAATTTTTCCTAATGTTTGTAGGAATTTCCTCAGTGAAGGGTGTATGGTCCTCAGTTATCCAATTAGGTTCTTGAGTTGCCTATATTATTTTTCTTCCATCTTTTTATGGTTCGTAATAGGTTTATACCTGCTCAATACTGTTCGTGGTTCCTTACTTCATCAATAAATTTCCTTAGAAGTCTTATGTCTGTAAACACCAAGATATACAAAAAATATGATCCTTTTTAGGCTCCCGTCGGGGACCTTTTATAGTGTTCTGAGGAGGATATATCTTTGTGTCCCATGACACCTATTGCCGAAGCCCATGGGGAAATCACCCGGCTGCACCTTGTCTACAAACTATGTTTTTGGGTACAGTGTGACATTCCCACTGGCATAAATCTACTCCCTTACCCTCTAGATGATGCAATTCATGGGGTTCCGCTTCCCTCTCCTCATCTATGAACTGAATTTTTAGGGATGGTGTGTAGAGGTGTTCGTCTCCCTCAAATTATCTCCAATGACAGGGTTTGTGGGGTCGTGATTCGTGGGTGGAATTTCTTCACCTCCATTCATCCAATGTCATACTTCATGGGGGACCGATGTCGTAATTCATTTATTATATGAACTGCCTAGTTTATTGGACAATGCCTCATGGGACAAAATTTCTCGAGATGTCTACGTACCATTTAGTTAGTGGAAAATACCTTCGGCAAACCATTCCCAAAAATTAGTATGCAGACCACTTCATTATATTTCAAAATTCGATTTTATTAATCATTATATATAATTTTCAATAAAACCTGCATCTTATTCCTTCATCAAATTTGTGGGAGTATTTTCCTTCCCTTTTTAGAGTTTTTTGAAACCTATAAATACCCTCCATTATAATGGGATATGATCGGGACAAAGGGGATGATTTTTCTGATGTAGAAAAAGGTCCGGATCTGAATAAGTTTGTGGTAGAAAGGTGGACCTGATGGGGGACTACACATTAATATTGGGGGGACTAGGTCATTTTTCATTTTTTTGATTTCTCAGTGATAATTTCTCCAAAATTTCTTATAAATTTATTTATCTCTGTGTACCGACTCCATTGTAGAATCCTTCAACCACGAACCATGCTTCACCATCTATAAAATAAAAACTCTTCACATTTTCCTTTTTTTAAGAACTAAAAATTTAAATCTGTGAACATAACAATAATTTTAGAACATAAAATTTTATGTCTTCACTTCAGATGACCATGTAGCATGGATTGTAATTCAGATCTCGTAGTTCACAAACTGTTCGTGTAACACCCCAGGTAAATAAAGAATATGACATTTATATATTTATCCATATTTGTGAATGAAATGTTAATATTAATTTAAAGGGAACCCTATGGTCGATGGCGTACCCAATATGCAACAATGAGTTTCTTTAAAATCTTACGTTGCACTCTAATGAGAAAATAATATTATTTTAATTCATAGTTAACACAAATCCGTTGTATTGGCAGGAATGAATATAAATAACTAAAATATGAATATTTATGTTTGTTAAATGTTTTTACATTTATCCAATAAAAGATAAAGGCTTAAAATAATAAAGGAATTCAATCTTAAGCATAATTACTCTAATATTCACTAAAAGGTCGATTTATTGCCTTTTGATGGCAAACCCTCTTTAAAAATAGTTGTGGTCACTCTTATACATTCTCTTGGACAAAATAAAATCTTTTTTAGAATCGGGACATCAAAATTTACTCTGTGTAACTTTTTTGTATTTTTCTGATAAAGTTCAATTTTTAATGAATAGTGACAAATATTGTATTTTAATTGAAAACCCCTTTTTAATATAATTTATTTATATGATTAGATTATCTTTTTAATTGGTTTTAAAGTGAAATTAGAATATAATTTTACCTTTTAATACAATAGTGGTCATTGGAATTATTTTCACTTTAAAATTGGGCTTTAACTAGTGTCAATCTTTTGATATATATTGTTTCATAAAAACATTCTATTTGTTCTGACAGCGGGAATTAATTATTAAATTAATTAATGTAACTTATATGTTTTTAATTTTTTAAAATAGAAATCATTTTTGAATTCGGAATATCAAATATAACTTAGGGTGAATTTTTGGTATTTTTCTGAAAAACTTCAATTTTGATGAATAGTGAAACCACTAAGTGGTAGTTAAAGAAACTGATTTTTAGTTTAAATGAAACTTTACCACTTCTGTGATTTGATTTTCAAAAATCTGACATACATGTTTGTCATTAAGAAGTAAAATGTGGTTCAATGAGATTAAAATAATTTTTTTGCTGAATAGTAACTTTTATGTTTTATTAATCACGATTAGAGGTAATTTGTGTAATTTAAGGTAAAGATAATGTCATAATAATATTAAATGACCTTGAAACATACGCTACCCTTATTGGATGAATCATGTCCGACCAAGACAATCCATGGGTCAACATGGGGACCCCATGGGCCCACTTTGGTTGGAAAATGACATTAATAACTTTTTATTTAAAGTTAAAATTAAAATGTCACAAACATGTGTTGTTTTACTAAAACAATTTTTACATGAGGTTATACAAGTCATATTTTTTACTATAAATATTCATTGGAAATATATAAATATTTCCTATATTATTATAAATTTTTTTATAATTTTTAGACATTAAATAAGTTAAAGTATTTATGACACCATGATGATGCAGCGATTACCACATTATTTAACGATTTAAATAAAATGAAAATATAATGTAAAATCTAATACCTACACTTGTAAAAAACCTATTGGATGGGTGGATTTAGAACTATTATCACCTTATCCTATAAATATATAATTTTGGGACCTTTAAAATCTGAAAATCATTTTATAATAAATTCAATGTTTATAACTTTCCAAGAGTGCCCCTTCTCTCCACTTATAAAAGGCCCCCACTTCTACCACCTTACCCACACATCTCAACCCTTTGGCTCAGCCAAACCCTACCCATTTAACTCTCCACATCCCTCTATTACTCCTTGAAGCCTCACATTGGGCAGACGTCTTTCCATGGAAGCCTTTGAGCTCAAATCAAAAAGAGTTGCCCGAGTTTAAGGTAATGTCTTCACTTGTGTTCTTTTGTTTTAATTTGCTTCTAAAACCCTCTAAACTCTTCTTATTCCTTTTTTTTTGTAACAAAAAAAGTATCTTCAATATACTAGGATGTTGTTATGTGAAGTATTCTAGCTACACTTACACACACCTTCGTCTAATGGATAAATAACATATTGAATCTGTGGATGGAGAATTTCTGCCACAAGAAACGACGATTGTTCAATCTTCTCTTAACACCTTTCATGGTGGCCATTATTATGTCACTATATTTTATATATGATATAAAATATGTTTATTTTTTCCTTTAGCTTATGTATTTCTCATTTATGGCATACCTTTATGATTTCTATTATGGGTAAACACAATATCTTCATTTTAGGAAGTGCGAACTACCGCCCCCTCAAAGTGATTTGATCCGTTAATGCCATATGTGGGACGTATAAGGGATGTAATTAATGGTATTAAATATGATATAATACTGGAATTATAATATACCTTTATATCATTATTATTTCATTCCATTGAATACAAAAAAAAATGAAATGCAAGTAGCATTCATGCGTACGTACGGCTTACCGTCTCCATGAATGGTACATTTCATTTCATATATCCAAATGTTATGTACTATTATAAGTACATATATATAATGGATATATATGTAATATATGACATATAAATTATGGATATCATTCTGGAATTATAATATATATATCTCTCAGTTATTTTAATTCCATTAATATGACAAAAAATTAAAGTAGCATTCATGCATACGTACGGCCTACCGTCTCCATGAACGGTGCATTTCATTTTTTATCTCCAAATTTTATGGAATATTATAAAATTAATATATACTTGATATATATTATATTTAAATTATTGATAATATTCTGGAGATGATGTACCTATAACTTAATGGAAAATTCTTTCCAACAAGCTCAATTTTTACTCATGTACCGAACATCGACAAAAACGTTTGATATGAACTCACATTATTAAACCATTATTATAAAATTTTAATATGTGATATGAACTGAATATTAATATTTAAAAAAGTTTCTTAAGCAACTATAAATTGAACAATGTTTATTATTCAGGAATATTAAGAAACAAACAAGACAAGTCGGACTTGAGGTAAGGGATCCTACCCCTCTCTTTCTTTTTTAAGTACACTCTTTTATGTCATTCCTTTTAAGCTCATATTTATTATGATTGGGATGCTATTTTATATTACTCTTACTATAATTTTTATGTTCATATGATGATAGACCCTATTTTCTCTCATCAATCCATTTTGGAAGTTTTGAGTGGCGCCGTTAGGCTGCCAAATTTTCGTAAGAGATCCAACCTCTCTCTTTCTTTTTAAGTACTCTCCTTTATGTCACTTCTTCTAATATCCTCTTTGTTATGTTGGGGGATGTTATTTTATATTCATCTTTCTGTAAATTTTATTTTAATATGATTAGAGACCCTATTTTATCTCATCAATCCATTTTTTGAAGTTTTAAGTGGCGTCGTTAGACTGCCGAGTTTTTGTAAGGGATTTTTCATCTCACTTTTATTCCCATGAGATTTATGCTACATTTGCCACAATTTACTTTTAGTGGTGTTTGTACTACCCATTATTATAGTCTTTGTGTAATATAATTTTATTTATGGGTATTTCATATTCATTTTATGACCCTTCTTCAATGGGGTGTACATTTCAAAAGTTACCCAAATCAGTAAGGGGACCTTTCACCATCCACTTCTTTAAAGAGACTTATTTTTTTATGTCTTTTAAATTACATCTTATTATGTTAAGATATGTTCTTATATATACTTATTGCTTTAAATTTAATTTACAAGTGATGAGATACCCTTTTTATCTCTCATCAACTAATTTTCTTAATTTTGAATTGACGCCGTTAGGCTGTCGAATTTTTGAAAGGGATATTCTTATCCCAATTTTGATTCTTTGGGATAAACATATACTCCTTGAATATTTCGTTATATGAATATTTGTGAATAACCTCTGATTTTTTTACACTTAATATTTACTTATATTTTGTGTATTCGTTTGTCACACATAATTATGTAATTGATTTATCCTTAATCCAAGGATACCGTCTTTGTTGGGGACTTCATCTCAAACTTCATTCATTGAGGCATGTTTTGTTCTAATACAAGATTTTATTTTATATGCTGTATAAACAACTTTTAATTTTCATTTAATTAAAATGGAATCTTTTTCTATGAAGCGTTTTACTAAATGACAAAAAGGAATGTTTATTTCAACGTATGCGGTGACAACGACCTTTTCCGCCACCGTAAGTACTATTTGGTCTTTGGCTTCCTCAACAAGCCGTAATGTTTTTAAAATGAAATAAATACCATATAATCATTTATGTATTTTGGTATTGAAAATGGTTTTTGTAATGGATTTGTTATGTCAATATATTTAAGTGATATATTGTGATCAAAATGTGAAAATGTTTTCTTTCCATTATATATGTTTTATGTATTATGATTTTATAATGGTACTTGGACATTTGATGGGTGGTTATGTGATAAACCATATAAGGGGTGGTGTCGTGAATATCAGGATGGGTGGTTGCGTTATAACGTCCAATGCATTGGGTATGGAAGTTGGCCATATGGCTATTCCATTATATGATATGTGTGGAAGTCGACCGTATGGTTATTCCATTTAAGTATGTTTATGTCCCAAGTTACCTTTATATGTTATGTATATGGGTTTTATGGTAATAATTTGGTTACAAAAGTGTAAGTAATGTTCTTTTATTCATTGAAGAGTTTATACTACTTCATAAAAGTGAAAAGTATTACTTTGATAAATAATTTATGGTTTAATTATTGTTTTGAAAAACTAACCATTTTCTTTCTTTGTGTATCCCTTTCTGAGCTTTTTATGATCATCCCAAGTGTTTTTTTGAAATATTTTTCATAGCACATAAAGTTTAATAGTGTCAAGGATGGGATCAAGGAAATTTCAGGCTGTCTAAAACATGGAACTAGACATGTTTCTTTTTAAGAGTTTTTATTTTATGGAGACTTAGTATAAGTGTCTACTTTGTAATCTTTTGAGATGTAATAGTTATGTCCTAATTCTCTAAAACACTAAACCTGAAAAGACCCTCAATGTGAATTATTCATTTAATTCAATATTAAGTAAGGTTTAAGGCTGGGGCCTTATAGTTGGTGTTAGAGGTCGGTTTAGATAACTTTAGAGGTTAGGGTATTCTCTAAGCAGAAGTGACATTACCATAATGTTTAGGATTTCAGAAAGAGTCCTAGTTTTAGATAAAGTGAATGAGTAAGTATATCTTATTGTTTATCTTCCTCATTAGTACATTATTGTTTTGTTGATATACTCACACTGACATTTCTGGCTTTAGTAAATGGATGGATCTAACAAGCACCAAAGTGCCAATTGGAATGAAGGAAACTATGGTGGTTCTCTGATGAAGAGACTGGATGAAATGGGGGATTCAATGAGGAAACTCGTAGTTGATCTAAACCAACTATCAAGGATTCATGATCAACTACTTGAACCTTGGTATGTTCTATAATGAATCATGTACGAGATGACCAACTCGATGTGGAAGTTCAGGTAATAATTATAAAGGTAACCATTAGGATTTTTATGATCCTTACTTTTGAGGTAATTATGGGTTACTATATGTTATGATGGAATATGAATGACATGAGATAAACATGAGGTTAAATTATGTTATGGTTATTTTTGAATATTTTATCATTTTTGGGGAATGTTATACGAATTATATAGTTTTGGAAAAAGGACAACACACAGACCATGTGACAAGTCATCGCGTCAGACAAAGCTGTGGGAATCGAACCCACAACCAAAGATTGACTGGTATTTATCGCCTACCACTAGAATACGTGAAGTCCCTGGTTAGTTTGACTAATTATTTTTAGTTAGATTATTTTAGGAATCAAGAGTAAGTTTATTTTGGGTTATCTATGGAAATGATTAACCTATCATGGAGGATATGTGATTAGGTTAATTACTTTTCAATATGACACATTAAGAGAAACTAATTTTATTTGGAGACAAATGTTAATTTTTACCTTGGAAGACTATGTGATTAAATCCTCCAAATATTTGGTTTTCAATCTTAATTTGGTTTACTTTGAATAATTTTATGGAAAAATTGTTTATTGAAGGGTCTTTGTTGAAATTTGGGAATTTTTTGACAAATTTTGGAGATTAAGAATAGATTTTTTTTATTAAGGATTATCCTTTTTGGGTATTATCTGATCTCTTAATAACCTTTTTGGTTTTAGTTTTTGTTAATGTCTAAAGACATGGGAAGTATATAGTTCTCTTTTATAGATTAGGTGATTCTCTATAAGTTGATTTAGCTCTCTTAATGTAAACAAGTCATCCTAAATACTCATCTTTTGGAGAAAATATGAGTTCGTGTACGAAATCTAGTAAAAGTTGAAAGTCAACATGACAAGTAAGTATGTTTCCTTATGTTTTAGTTAAGCTCAAAAATAAATCCCTCAATGAAAAGTAAATTAAAAAAAAATTTGTCCGTTAACTTTTCCTATTGGGGAATCCAATACTGTTTATCCCATCACAATTTTGTGATTTTATGGTGGTTAACTTTCTCCTAAACATGTTTTCTATCACTCTCCCTAAGAACATGGCCCATTGTTTTTTTCTTCCATATCCATGTTTCAATACATGGAATCGTAGTATGGGTTAACTCGTGTGACCTTTGTTCTTCCGTATCTTTCTTTTAATGTTATAGTTTAATTTACTCCTTTTCCAATGTGGGGCTTTCAATGATGTTTCCAAGAGCAATTTTAAAATTGAGAGGACACAATTCCCAAAAGGGGGGAAGGATGTAACACCCCAGGTAAATAAATAATTTTACATTTATATATTTATCCATATTTGTGAATAATATGTTAATATTAATTTAAAGGTAACGCTATGGTCGATGGCATACCCAATATGCAACAACGAGTTTCTTTGAAATCATACGTTGCACTCTAATAAGAAAATAATGTTATTTTAAATCGTAGTTAACACATATCCGTTGTATTGGAAAGAATGAATATATATAACCAAATATGATTATTTATGTTTGTTAAATGTTTTTACATTTATCCAATAAAAGATAAAGGCTTAAAATAAGAAAGGAATTCAATCTTAAGCATAATTACTCTAATATTCACTTAAAGGTCGATTTATCGCCTTTTAATGGAGAACCCTCTTTAAAGATAGTTTTGGTCACTTTTTTACATTCTATTGGACCAAATAAAATTTATATTTAGAATCAGGACATCAAAATTTAATTTGTGTAACTTTTTGGTATTTTTCTGATAAAGTTCAATTTTTAATGAATAGTGAAAAATATTGTATTTTAATTCAAAACCTATTTTTAAACTAATTTATTTATATGATTATATTATATTTTGAATTGTTTTTAAATTGAAATTAGAATATATTTTTACCATTTAATCCAATAGTTGTCATTGTAATTAATTTCACTTTGAAATTAGACTTGAACTACTCTCAATCTTTTGATATATATTGTTTCATAAAAACACGCTATTTGTTCTGACAGCTTGAATTAATTATTAAATTAATTAATTTAACTTATATGTTTTGAATTTTTTAAAATAAAATCAATTTTTAATTCGGAATATCAAATATATCTTAGAGTGAATTTTTGGTATTTTTCCAAAAAACTTCAATTTTTGATGAATAGTGAAACCACTAAGTGGTAGTTAAAGAAACTGATTTTTCATTTAAATGAAACTTTACCACTTCTATGATTTGATTTTCAAAAATTAGAAATACATGGTTTTCATTAGGAAGTAAAATGTGTTTCAATGAGATTAAAATAATTTTTTGGTGAATAGTAACTTTTATGTTTTATTAATCGTGATTAGAGGTAATTAGTGTAATTTAAGGTAAAGATAATGTCAGAATAATATTAAATTACCTTGACACATGTCCTACCCTTATTGGATAAATCTTGGCCGACCAATACAATCCATGGGTCAACTTGGGGACCCCATGGAGCCACTTTGGTTGGAAAATGACATTAATAACTTTTTCTTTAAAGTTAGAATTAAATTGTCAGAAACATGTGTTGTTTTACTAAAACAAATTTTACATGGGGTTATAGAAGTCATATTTTTTACTATAAATATTCATTAGAAAGATAAAAATATTTCCTACATCATGATATTTTTTATAGTTTTTAGACATTAAATAAGTTAAAGTATTTTTGACACCATGATGATGCAGCGATTACCTCATTATTTAACAATTTAAATAAAATGAAAAGATAATGTAAAATATCAGACATACACTTGTAAAAAACCTATTGGATGGGTGGATTTATAACTCTTATCACCTTATCCTAGAAATATTTAATTTTGGGACCTTTAAAATCCGAAAATCATTTTATAATAAAGTACAAGTTTATAACTTTCTAAGAGTGCCCCTCCTCTCCTGTTATAAAAGGCCCCCACCCCCACCACCTTACCCACACATATGAAGCCTTTTCCTCGGCCCAAACCAGCCCATATTTTCTCTCCACATCCCTCTGTTACTCCTAGAAGCCTCACAATGGGCATAAGTCTTTCCAAGGATTCCTTTGAGATCAAATCAAAAAGAGTTACCTGATTTTAAGGTAATGTCTTCACTTGTGTTCTTTTGTTTTATTTTGCTTCTCCAACCCTATAAACTCTTTTTATTACTTTAGTTTTTAACAAAACCAGTATCTTAAATATACTAGGATGTTGTTATGTGAATAATTCGATCTACACTTACACACACCTTCGTCTAATGGTAAAAGAACATACTGTTTCTGTGGATGGAGAATTTCTGCCTCACGAAACGATGATTGTTCAATCTTCTCTTAACACCTTTCATGGTGGCCATTATGATTTCACTATATTTTATATATGATATATAATATTTTTATGTTTTCCTTAATATTATTTATTTTTCATTTATGCCATACCTTTATGATTAAATTTATGGGTAAACGCGATATCTTCATTTTAGGAAGTGTGGACTACCACCCCCTCAAAGTGATTTGATTCGTTAATGCCATATGTGGGACGTATAAAGGATGGAATTAACGGTATTACATATGATATCATACTGTAATTATAATATACCTTTATATCAATATTATTTCATTCCACTGAATACAAAAAAAAAGAAATGAAAGTAGCGTTCATGCGTACGTACGGCTTACCGTCTCCATGAATGGTACATTTCATTTCTTATCTCCAAATGTTACAAACTATTATAATTACATATATATAATAGATATATATGTAATATATTACATCTAAATGATGTATATGATTCTGGAATTAATATATATATATATATCTCATTTAGTTTTAATTCCATTAATATGACAAAGAAATGAAAGTAGCGTTCATGCGTACGTACGACCTACCGTCTCCATGAACGGTGCATTTCATTTTTTTATCTCAAAATGTTATGGAATATTATAAAATGAATATTTACTGGATATATATTATATTTAAATCATTTATAATATTCTGGAGATGATGTACCTATAACTTCATGGAAAATTCTTTTTCAACAAGTTCAATTTTGATTCATGTACTGAACATCGACAAAAACGTTTGATGTGAACTCACATTATTAACCCATTATTATAAAATTTTAATATGTGATATGAAATGAATAATAATATTTAAAAAAGGTTCTTAAGAAATTATAAATTGACCAAAGTTTATTATTTAGGAATATAATGAAACGAACGAGACAAGTCGGACTTGAGGTAAGTGATCCTACCCCTCTCTTTCTTTTTAAGTACACTCTTTTATGTCATTCCTTTTAAGCTCATATTTATTATGATTGGGATGTTATTTTATATTACTATTACTTTAATTTTTATGTTCATATGATGAGAGAACCTATTTTCTCTCATTAATCTATTTTTGAAGTTTTGAGTGGCGCCGTTAGGCTGCGGAATTTTCGCAAGAGATCCAACCTCTCTCTTTCTATTTAAGTACTCTCCTTTATGTAACTTCTTCTAATCTTCTATTTTATGTTGGGGGATGTTCTTTTATATTTTTCTTGATGTAAATTTTATTTTAATATGATGAGAGACCCTATTTGATCTCAACAATACATTTTTGGATGTTTTAAGTGGCGCCGTTAGGCTGCCGAGTTTTCGTAAGGGATTTTTCATCTCACGTTTATTCCCGTGAGATTTATGCTAAATTTTCCACCATTTACTTTGAGTGATGTATGTAATGCCCATTATTATACTCTTTGTGTAATATAATTTCATTTATGGGTATTTCATATTCATTGTATGACCCTTCTTCAATGGGGTGTACGTTTCGAAAGTTAGCCAAATCGGTAAGGGGACCTTTCACCCTCCACATCGTTAAAAAGACTTCTTTTTTTTATGTCCTTTAAATTACATCTTATTATGTTGAGATATGTTCTTATATATATCTTTATTGCTATAAATTTAATGTACAAGTGATGAGATACCCTTTTTATCTCTCATCCACTAATTTTCTGAATTTTTAATTGACGTCATTAGGCTGTCGAATTTTTGAAAGGGATCTTCTTAACCCAATTTTGATTCTTTGGGATAAACTTGTACTCCATGAATATGTAGTCATATGAATATATTTGAATAAACTCTGATTGTTTTACACTTAATATCCACTTATTTTCGGTGTATTCATTTGTCACACATAATTATGTAATTGATTTATCCTTAATCCAAGGATACCGTCTTTGTAAGGGACTTCGTCTCAATCACCTTTCACTGCGGCATGTTTTGTTCTAATACAAGAATTTATTTTATATGCTATATAAAACACCTTTGAATTTTCTTTTCATTCAAAGGGAATATTTTTCTATGAAGCGTTTTACTAAATGACAAAAAGGAATGTTTATTTTAACGTACGCGGTGACAACGACCTTTTCTGCAGCCGCGAGTACTATTTGGTCTTTGGATTCCTCAACAAGCCATAATGTTTTTAAAATGAAATAAATACCATATAATCTTTTATGTATTTAGGTATTAAATATGGTTTTTATAATGGATTTGTTATGTCAATATATTTAAGTGATATATTGTGATCAAAATGTAGAAATGTTTTTATTCCATTATATATGTTTTATGTATTATGATTTTATAATGGTACTTGGACATTTGATGGGTGGTTATGTGATAAACAGTATGATGGGTGGTTCTGTGAATACCAGGATGGGTGGTTACGTAATAACCTCCAATTCATTGGGTATGGAACTCGTCCGTATGGCTATTCCATTAAGTGATATGTGTGGAAGTCGACCGTATGGTTTTTCCATTTAAGTATGTTTATGTCCCAAGTTACCTTTATATGTTATGTATATGGGCTTTATGGTAATAATTTGGTTACAAAGGGAAAGTAATGATATTTTATTCATTGAAGAGTTTATACTACTTCATAAAGGTGAAAAGTATTACTTTGATAAAGAATTCAGGGTTCACTTATTGTTTTAAAAAACTAACAGTTTTCCTTCTTTGTGTATCCATTGCTGAGATTTTTATGCTCATCCCAAGTTGTTTTTTGAAATCTTTTTCACAGGACATAAAGTTGAATAGGGTCAAGGATGAGATCAAGGAAATGTCAGGCTGTCTAAAACATGGAACTAGACATGTTTCTTTTTAATAGTTTTTATTTTATGGAAACTTAGTAGAAGTGTTTACTTTGTAATCTTTTGAGATGTAATAGTTATGTCCTAATTCTATAAAACACTAAACCTAAAAAGATCCTCAATGTGAATTATTCATTTAATTCAATATTAAGTAAGGATTAAGGCTAGGGCCTTATAGTTGGTATCAGAGGTCGGTTTAGATAACTATAGAGGTTAGGGTATTCCCTAAGCAGAAGTGACATTACCATAATGTTTAGGATTTCAGAAAGAGTCCTAGTTTTTGATAAAGTGAATGAGTAAGTATATCTTATTGTTTATCTTCCTCATTAGTACATTATTTTTTTTGATATACTCACACTGACATTTCTGGATTTAGTAAATGGATGGATCTAACAGGAACCAAAGTGCCAATGGGTATGAAGGAAACTATGGTGGTTCTCTGATGAAGAGACTGGATGAAATGGGGGATTCAATGAGGAAACTCGTAGTTGATCTAAACCAACTATCAAGGATTCATGATCAACCACTTGAACCTTGGTATGTTCTGTAATGCATCATGTACGAGATGACCAACTCGATGTGGAAGTTCAGGTAATAATTATAAAGGTAACCATTAGGGTTTTTATGATCCTTACTTTTGAGGTAATTATGGGTTACTATATGTTATGATGGAATATGAATGACATGAGATAAACTTGAGGTTAAATTATGTTATGGTTATTTTTAAATATTTTATCATTTTTGGGGAATGTTATAAGAATTATATAGATTTGGAAAAAGGACAACACACAGACCGTGTGACAACTCGTCGCGTCAGACAAAGCTGTGGGAATCGAACCCACAAAGAATGTTTGACTGGTATTTATCGCCTCCCACTGGACTACATGAAGTCCCTGGTTAGTTTGACTAATTATTTTTCGTTAGATGATTTTAGGAATCAAGAGTAAGTTTATTTTGGGTTATCTATGGAAATGATTAACCTATCATGGATGATATGTGATTAGGTTAATTACTTTTCAATATGAGACATTAAGATAAACTAATTTTATTTGGAGGAAAATTTTAATTTTTACCTTGGAAGACTATGTGATTAAATCCTCCAAATATTTGGGTTTCAATCTTAATTTGGTTTACTTTGAATAATTTTATGGAAAAATTGTTTATTGAATGGTCTTTTTTGAACTTTGGGAATTGTTTGACAAATTCTGGAGATTAAGAATAGATTTTTTTATAAAGGATTATCCTTTTTGGGTATTATTTGATCTTATAATAACCTTTTTGGTTTTAGTTTTGGTTACTGTCTAAAGACATGGGAAGTATGTAGTTCTCTTTTATAGATTAGGTGATTCTCTATAAGTTGATTATAGCTCTCTTAATGTAAACAAGTCATCCTAAATACTCATCTTTTGGAGAAAATATGAGTTCGTGTACGAAATCTAGTAAAAGTTGAAAGTCAACATGACAAGTAAGTATGTTTCCTTATGTTTTAGTTAAGCTCAAAAATAAATCCCTCAATGAAATGTAAAATAAAAAAATGTTGTCCGTTAACTTTTCCTACTAGGGAATCCAATACCGTTTAACCCATCACAAGTTTGTGATTTTATGGTGGTTAACTTTATACTAAAAATGTTTTCTATCACTCTCCCTAAGATCATGACCCATTGTTTTTTTCTTCCATATCCATGATTCAATACATGGAATCATTGTATGGGTTAACTCGGGTGACCTTTGTTCTTCCGTATCTTTCTTTTAATGTTATAGTTTAATTTACTCCTTTTCCGATGTGGGGCTTTCAATGAAGTTTCCAAGCCCAATTTTAAAATTGTGAGGACACCATTCCTAAAAGGGGGGAAGGATGTAACACCCCAGGTAAATAAAGAATATGACATTTATATATTTATCCATATTTTTGAATAATATGTTAATATTAATTTAAAGGAAACGCTATGGTCGATGGCGTACCCAATATGCAACAACGAGTTTGTTTGAAATGTAATAGTTATGTCCTAATTCTCTAAAAATCTAAACCTTAAAATATCCTCAATGTGAATTATTCATTTAATTCAATATTAAGTAAGGTTTAAGGCTGGGGCCTTGTAGTTCGGTTCACCAGCCATCGCTTCACATGCCAGCATCTTACAGAGTGTTCTGTGAACTGTCAGTTCGAGGGGAATAAATTCTATGAACGATTTCCAGTGATCAGTACACATACCGTCGGTTCATATATTCTTCTTTAGTCCTTTGTCAATTTTTGGTATTTTTCCCAATGATTTCATTGGACTAACCTCTTGAATGGTATTTTAATGTATAAAGGGGATGGATCTTACAATAACCTTAATACAAGTGACCATAAGTTGTGAATCTATTGTTGAGAATTATGAAGACAAACTTCATTCCTACATCATTCCTCAATAAGGAATCCTTAGAGATCTACTCTCACCAGAGGATATGGATTATCCACTATCCTTCATATTGCCTCTTTACAACATTCACATTAAAGATGACATTCCCTTGCAACCAGTTGATAGGAGAGGATTCACCATTTAACAAGAGACTTCCCGAGAGTAAGACTGAATGAAAAATATTTTCATCTTATAAATCACCACTAAATTGATCTAAGAAGAGCTATTTGTTCTCAATGGCTTTATGTGGATGCATAGCACTCACTCTGATTTGGAGGGTGATTTTCTGATGAGTGGGCCAAGTCTTTCCAGGTTCATTAGAAATTCTTGTAAGCCTCTACACCACTTGAAGCTATCAATCTACAATAAGTGATGTCGGCCTCCTAATTTTCCATATATTTGCAAGGTGAAATGGTTTTTGAGCTTCTTAGAACTGGTTTTTGTGAACTAACACCATTCAATTTTCCCATAGTTAGGTTGGTATTAGCTGATGGGAAGTCTACCAAATTAGTGGACTTCCCATTATTGGTGAAATTTATGATGAGTTTCTTCTTATAACCAATGCATTGGAAAATTAACAACTATTATCTCTATTGGCATTGGATTTATTTGTCCAAGAATAGGGAATTCATGGTCATCCTTTTCATGGTATCCTGTTGATTTCATTTGAATATTGGATTGGATTGTTCATGAAGGTGAGAGGGCTAAATCTGAAAGTCCACTGCAACCAAACTCACCCAACTCAATTGTCTTGGAAAATTCTAAGCTCATAATGTGCTACCCTCGAGGCGGGTCAGTACACCACATGGGGATACGAGATCCAGTCAGACGTATCACCAATGCTCATTATAGAAAGTTACTTTTCCATGTTCATGAGTGGATGACTCTTCCCTCTCATGATGAATATAGTAGTGATAGTGATTTTACTCAAATAAGGGAATCCACATTGTTTGAGGAGAAACTCATCAACATATCCACCCCTACCCTTGCCCATATTTTCTAATCTATTGTGGAAAATACACGGAGGGAGGATTCCACATCATCTCAATGGGCTATTTCAATTTTTTATGGTCATATAGAAGATAATTTTTTTCTTCTATGAGAATATTAATACCATAATGGTTCCTCATTATCACTTCAACCCTTCCCTTCTTAGTATCGTCGTCGTTCACCCCCAATCTCGGAGTGTGGATGTAGTGGTCAAACTATTGAGTGATGTTACTCAGATTTCTTTTAAACTATACACTGTTCCTCATGGAATTATAATATATATTGGGAAGGGTTATTTAGATGCATGGTCATACATTATGGAACATCAGTAAGGAATATTATCCACTCATATAGGAATGATAACCATTTCTGAAGCATAAGAACCCTATCAGTTAACCAAGAAATTCATATGTTTTCAATGAGTCACACTCCCTCGGTTACCTTGGTTATGAGGGAATCTCACCCAGAAATCTCTCATCAACAATGGTTGATGATGATGCAACAGGACTCTAGAATGCATGTATTTATTCTACCCTTAATGGCCTACCCATATTTATTATTGGACTATTCCCAACAGTGGGTGAAACACTATCATAACAGGGTGCTAGCCGGACTAATATGATGGGTGGAAACTCCCCTAATTTCTTTCAATACCATTTCAACTCTAAAAACCACACCATATTCCTCAATTATGGTTGTCAGAAGACGTTCTGTTTATCTCCGCATCCATTAGGATGAGACTTCATCTACTCAACCTATCCTTGTGGAAAATTATTCATACCCTATACCATCTGCTGATATTTTTCATTTCCCTACTGAAGTTTGTATGATTGGAAGAATTCCATGTGATACTGAAGTTGTGGCCACCCCCACACCTAATTGCCGAGACTAAACCATCTAGAAAAAGGTAACCTACTTTTAGTTGGGAGACTAACATCAGGGTGATTCTGTTTTCTACGATGGGGATTTTTTATTATATTCCTATTACAGGGGAGGGAGGAATCCAAAACTCTAATGCTAGAAAAGGTATCGAGTCATGTGAGGACAAGCATGGCATCAAATCGGTACTCTTCCCACAAAAACTCCCATGTAAGATTTTTATATTGTGGGAGAGACCTATTGAACACTATTCATCAAATGGGGTTCAGGTGGATTTTACTACTCACAACTGCATCTCATAGATTACCAAACTTTTATGGAACAAGAGGATTTATCCTCCTGTGAATACAACCTCCCTCAATTCAATGCTCTGCATCACCAAAAAAAAACCTTTCAGGACCACACAAAAGTACTGCATCACTAAACAGTTGAAGTGGAAAACTCTATTGACCAGGTGACTTCCAAAACAGATGAGCTATGATAGTTTGAAGCTGGTGTGACCAAGATAAAGGCATAACTAAAATCATCATGTTCTAATTTTGAATCCAGTAAACAAAAGGGGTAGTATGTTAGTGCTGTTTTGATTCAAGTGTATCCTTTGGTTGAAGATGAAGCTACAAAAAGTAATGATTTAAAACAGGATCTTGATGGTCCATGTCACTGAATTATTGATCTATTTGAAATATCCAGTTAAGATTCATTGTAATATTTTATATTTTCATGTGTAATTATTCTACTTTATCCTTGGGGAGAGGTCCCAAGTTGTGGTTTTCATCCATACATTTACTTCATTGAATGAAAATATTTTTCACTATGTTTCTTATCCTGAATCAATTTCATAAATTTCAATCAATCATGATCAACTGTAATAGAATCCATAATCTCAGTTGGATATTAACTTGAGTCATAATCTGGGATAAAAATAATTATCAAATAATGCACTAATTTTTTATTGAGGGTCTCAACGAGTATAATTTTACTTTTTCTAGGGTTACATGAAAATCCCTACAAACATTTTTCCTTTTTTATTTTTTACCCTAGCTTTTGCCTAGAATTTTGTTATGGGATCTACGGGTATAACTTAACTATTTATTAGTCTTCCCTTTGCAGTTTTTTAGACCTAAAGAGATTTTTTTTCTCTTCTAGTTTTATTTATTTATTCATATTTTGTCTAAACCATATGTAGTATAGGTTTCAACAGTGACTAATCGACATTTGGACTAAGATTCCCTATGTGGATTTTCATCCTGGTGTGTCCCATGACCCTTTTGTATTGGAATTTTATAGTCTTTAATGATGTTCTATCATTACTAGTGTTTTATGTCAAACAACTTTGACCATGATTTTCAAGGTGAGGGTCCCAATTTATGACACAAGAACCTAGAATTTACTAATAAAAATTCATACATGGATACGGGATTTTTCATAACCCAGATTTCATGATTTATGGATGCGGTACATGATATGGGAAATAAAAGACATGGTGTGTACAGAAGTTGGAAAGGACTTTCATGAGGAATGTTTTTCCTTTAGATGATAGGACATTTTTTGGGAAACATTTGTATATCCATTGTGTTATTGTGCGTGTAGTCAAACAATGGTGTCTGTGGGACACTGTCCATCCATTTCTGATGATAATGAAATTTGTTTAGAATTTCGGATTTGTTTTTCTATGGAGGGCCACAGTGGGTGTCTTGTTAAGGAAATGATGTCAAAAAGTAATTGGGATATTTGTATCATATTTGGATGATAAAAATATCTCACATGAGTTTGACTTGTGTAAATGAGGGCTAGTGCATGGTATAGTTTAACATCATACATCCTGGAAATTTGATATCTACTTTTATGAAATCATTTTACTCTAACAATTGGAGGGTAAATGATTCATCTTTTTCACATTATTTTGAATAGAAATGTATTTTATCTTCATGAACTGTAAAGGGGAAATAGGTAAATCGTAATCCAGGGGTTTTTCGAATTCAGAGATTGAGGTGGATCATAAATGTCATAATGGCATACAGAGGTTGGAAAAAGCCTCTCCAAAGGATAAATTTACCCTCAGTTGACATTCCCACTTGGGGGGAACATATGCTGACCCACCAATTCATTGTGTAATTAGTCATGAAAAGGTGTCTGTAGGACACTGGCCATCCATTCATGATTTTCATGGAGGATTATGGGGATTCATAACTTTTTGAACACATAATATGGTTTGTGAAGGGGAGAGGGGGAATAAACCTAAAATGGTGAATATTAGAATAAGTGGAGGCATTTTGTACGTTCCATGGTTTTTTTACTTACGTTGGTCTAACCCTTTCATAGGAAAGGACGAGATAATTATATTTCATTACCAGACATGAAATATGATATTCAGATGACACTACATATCCTTATAATGATAGGAATCAAGATGTATGTTGTTATTTTAAGGATCATCCCTATGTGGATCTGATTCATGCATATGGATGGGAAATTAATATTTTTAGAAGAGCATTACATTGAGATTTGTCCCATGGTTGACCTTCCAGCACAAATTCATTTCATGCATATGATCATGGGTGGGAGACATTCTCTGGTGCATTGAGGCCTAATGACAATCATTTATTTACGAAGTAATCATGCATTTTTAATGTTATGTGATTAGTAAAATGATATATAAGCCTCATGTATCAGAAGTATAGTTGGGTTGGTATGTTCTAAAATGTCAATGACATGAGTAGGAAAGAAAGTGTAATCCATGGATTTAAGGGTTCTTGGATCTGGAAGAATGACATGGGGCTCAGAAGCCGTTCAACGAATGGAAGTATAGAAATACTATCATAAGGAATAATATTCCTTTGGTAAACATGACATTTTTTGTGGGAAACACATGTAGAGTTATCGGGGACATTGTGTGCATAGTGAAAAAAACTGCCCAAATGACACTGACCCTCTATTTCTGAAGGCTGTGGATGATTATGAATATCTCAGATCCATCTGAGCATAGAGTTTGATACATGGTACGAGTGTTCCTAGATAAATTAGAAACATTCGATCCTTGATTTACCCATAGAATTGGTAACTCCCTTATATAGATCTGAATCATACATAGGGTGATCCATTTTGATTCCCTCAATGGAGATGGGCCCAGTTTTGGAGTTCTTGGCACCTAAGGATTGGACACCCATTCTAGTTCTGATCCATAGGTAGGGAGGAGGAATTTTTTCTATATTTATGATACTTTTTAGTTTAACACCATAGGGTTCAGACCTTGGGCTCCACATTATGGGGGAAACCA
This sequence comes from Viscum album, assembly GCA_963277665.1. NCBI lineage: Eukaryota > Viridiplantae > Streptophyta > Magnoliopsida > Santalales > Viscaceae > Viscum > Viscum album. Next base: position 299,245,936 of record OY728138.1, read on the forward strand.
TAATGTTCCTTTTATGGTCATGTATCTAGGACTAAATTGTGGATTGATGTACTATAATTTCATGATTAACTCCTTATCAAGGCCCTTAATCCAACATGAGTTATGCTCGTTTTGAGAAAAAAGGGATGAAAAGGATTTTACATCGCATCCTGAGGATGACATGATAAATAGAAGGGGTAATTTTATACTCATGAGTGATGGTATTCATTTTATCATCACACAATGAGAACTGTTTATTGACTACTTTATTATTTTTCACTCTGGATGCTACATTATACAGTTTAACATCAAGTGATTAGGAAGACTTGCATAAATTTTAATGTCATGTGGAATAGACGTAGTTGTACATACGTGAATGAATGAACCCACAGTTATTCTCGAGAAGGTCCTAAAAATAGTACTTGTCTGGGAGTCCCTTTCTTGGACATAGCTTTGAAGTAGAAGAGGGGAAACTTCTAGGGTTCTATGGTGGGTTTTAGGTCATCAATTCCGGGTGTCACTGTGTATCCCCTAAATCGGGATTCAAAACTCATATGATACTTTATTGAACCACCTATAAAAATTTGGACCATTCACAGGGGGAATGAATTTTATCTTCTATGTATTATTATTGCTGTACCAGGACAAATTTCTAGGAATCTCCATGTATCATGTGAGGGTAGGAATCAGGCCTATTATAGTCTTTGGGCATGACATAGTAGGTGGATGATGATGAAGGAAATGTATTATCGGGTGAGAATATTGATGGGCTATGTAGTTTAATGTCACTATGTGAGGAAACGGTTGACTTGTCATGAATGATATAGAATTTGTGGGTCCACATTGTTTTGAGTCATGCAGGAAGGATGTTGGTGACACAGTTTAGCGTCATATTGTGAGGAATAATTAGCATAGGAATCATGGAAATGTATGGGATAATCAATTAGGGATATTCTAGCATGTCCCAGATGTTGGGGGGGGGGGAGAAAGTGTAAACCAAGATCCCAAGGACCCCCAAATTAAGAGGAATGATGGGGTCCTGGAAGCCATTAGTCATACAGAAGTAGAAAAAAACAATCATGAGGATGTATTTTCCCTTGGTTGATATGCAATTTTTATGGGAAAAATATGTTGATCTATCACGGTAGTGTGTGTATAGTCAAACAAAGGTTTCTATAGTACACCAACAATCCATTTCCGACGGTAGTGTAATTTTATGGGGATACAAGAATTCTTGGGTTATTAGGATTTATGGATGAAAATGATGTACCTGGGTACATGGGGAATGTACAAATTGTTATTAGCATGTGGGATAGAATGCTCATTTTTCAAACCGTTTTCATAGAAAATAAGGTTTCAAATCTCATTCCCATCTTGGCATTCATGTGTGGGACTTAGGGGAATTTTTGTTCCCTATTTTGCACAGTTAGACTCTATGTACGTGGAACCCAGGTGTTACTATGTATCATTTGAGAGTACTAATCAAGGAATGAGTAGTCATTAGAAGGAAACATCTTTCATCGGTTTAATCCATATGTTTGGAAGATGGTATTTTTGTAATAGGTGACTGGACTAGGATGTAGGATCCGAGCATCACTACGTATTCTGAAAGGACATGAATTTGGAAAGTAGCGAGTTTGTATGACTATAAGGAATACCCTGATGAGACTACAAGGCCAAATTGGGTAGTAACTAGTTTGAGAAACAAGGGTCGAAAGAGAGTTACTCTACCACATTGGGGGATCACAAAGAAGGACAGTGGAATTTGCCTTCAATACTTTGATGCAGTCAGACCTAAGTATGAAGATCCCAGTGCTGGTTATGTATCCTATATGGGAAAAATGAACCAATTTGTTTCTCTATGATGAAACTCGATGTATAGATTTGAGCCTTTCCCAAGAAAAGGAGAAATTATTTTGGGAGGCGGTTAGACTGGGAATGTAACACCCAAATGTTTTTTATGAAATATTTTCCTTAAATAAATTTTATTCCTTAGTAGATTAATTTGCATGAAATCATGAGTTTAAAAGAACTGTGAGATGTCCTTATTAAGAAATTACCATTATATCCTAGTCGTTAGGTTAACGAGAATAATTATTACTACATTATGAAAATGCATTGTGAATTCATTTGCTATCAATTATTTATGAAAAATATAAATCAATCAGATATTTTTATTTTTCTGTGAATTATTTTTGGTAATAAAATTAATGAGATATATATATATATTTTTGTGTGTTATATATGTAATAAATTATTTTTCATATTCATCCAATGGATATTTTAGTCATATGGTATGAATAAAACCCTATTTGATGTATAAAACTATATTTGTTTAAATAGTTAATTTTACACCATTGAATGGCGAACAACATTTCAAATAATATTTTAACTCATTGTTAATTTATAAATAACCACATAAACATGGAATAATGAATTGGGATTTAAAAATTTACCATGGATGTTTTCTTGATATTTTTCTTATAACATTCATGTTTTGATAAATAGTAAAAATACGATAAATGTTAACTAAAAATAACTTTTTTCCATTGAAATAATTTAAATGGATAAATTGTATTATTGAATTGTTTCAAAGAATATATAAAATATATTTTTACCATTTAATATAATTTAGGTCATTGAAATTATTTTTACATTAAATTTATATTTAAAAACATTTCAATCTTATGAAATATTTTATCTTTTAAAACCTATTTTCTCATTTCAACAACAGGATTTAATATAAATTAATTAATAAAACTTATACATTTGTAATTAAGAAAAATTGATTCCATATTTTAAATCATTAGGTCCAAATTATTTAAATATATTTATTTTATTTTCGGCCAATATGAATAATAACTTTGATACTTTTTCTTAACATGGTAAAAGGGTAAATCATGTAATTAAGGGGAAATTGATAATATTAAATTAAACTAACACTTGTATTAATATAATTGGATGATTATAATTTTCCCTTAAACATACTTGGGTATAAATGGTATCTATTATAACCCACTTTGGTGAGATTAGGACATTTAATTTATTTTATTTAAAGAAAAGTCAGATATGTATCACTCAAACATTAATAATTAAATTATCTTTAATATAAAATTATAAAGAAGATAAATTAGATTTTAAATACTCATTTTAAATATAAAATGTTTTCCTTTTTCAGGATAGTGTATTTTCAATTTTTAGGAATTAAATAATTACCTTAAAGACTCATACTTTGATGCAGAAAACATTAATTAATTGAGGAGTAATCAATAAAACAGTTTTTATTGAAATATTAATAACCATATAAAGGTCCAAGAAATTTACTAAACCATATTTTATGATTATATATTGACCATAGGTATCCAAGGTTCAACTTATTTACCATTCAGAGTCTTATTGAAGAGATTATAAAACATATATTATTTTATTTAATGTGAAGATAAATTTGTCACAATCACGCTTTAAAAGAGTATATAATTTTTAATGATGTGTTTTTCAGAATGTAAATTTGACTAAAAGTGTTATTATTAAATATAATGGATTTATCTTCATCATATAATTTTATTATAAATATTTCTTCAAAAGATAATAATATTAAATTACTACACAAAATTGAGGTAGTATATTTTTTTTTATTGAAGTGATAAAATAAATGTTATTAAAAATATTTTAATAAATATCAATTGGGATAATTATTAGATAAAATTAAATTTATATATTACCTTGACTTCATAGGGATATAATAAAATATTTTTATCTAGGTTCACTTCTTATTTTTTCATTTTAAAGAATCCATAAAATGAATAGTGTCAAAATTAACACTATTGATATTTTGTCAAAATAAGGTTTTCTTAAATTATTTAAAAATAATATAACATTTTTAAAAATTAATAATAATTAATATATGTTATAAAATATTCAAATTTATTAATTTATGGTATAATTTACTTAAATAAGATAATATATCACCCTAATAATATTAAAATATTTAGTACCCTAGTTAAAAATTAAATAGAATAGCTTAGCGTTGATTAAAATTATAATTCTTAAATTGACATAAAAACTTGTCTAAAATTTAATGTTTTAGAATATTAAAACCCTATATCATATAATATTTGATATTGGGACATTTTTGAGGCTTTTATGTGGGGTTTTATTTTATGATAAGTTAATATTTTTGAAGATTCCAAAAGTGTCCCTCACCATAATTAAAAAAGGTCACTTCTTCCCTCAACAATTCAATTTACTTTAAGCCTTCAAGATCAACCATACCATTCCCATATACCTTATAAACTTCTCGAGAAACATTCTAGCAGTCCTTGTCTTCTTTAAAGATCAACTCTAGTGCTCTATGTGGAGATTTAGAGGACGCACATCAACGAAGAGGTAATATATTTTATTGATTCATTCAAACTTATTTATTCTTCTACTTCCACCACATGATTTGTTCCATTATAAAGTAAAAACTACACTAGTTATTATCTAAATATATTATTATAATTATGAAACAATAATAGTCCACCTTATATCCATCCTATGAAAAATGAAATAACCACGCATGCGTACATACGACTTACCATCTCCACACTGTGGTTTAATACATTTTTCACGACCACCATACATGGATGGTTATAATTGTTGAAATAGTGGGTTCCCTAGACCCAACTATGTAGTAATTTTGTTTTTAGTATCATGTGTACAGTTAGATATGCATGATGATTTCTTACCATTATAGTGCATACTTTTCTGCATCCACTATAATAGTGGTAATGTCCAAAGGTTAGATTTCCTATCGAGAGGTTATAGCAGATCCCAAGCTATAATTAGAACCTCAAGATAAAATGACACTGACCTTAAATATATGTTCTATAGTCTAGATACATCTTACTGACTGGACACAGTAGATGTCTTACTATCAGATGCTGGGGGCTCATAAGCATTAAGACTTCTTCTCATGAAGTTCGCACTTGGTGATCTCTAGTAGTGAGATCATGAGGACAGACTCCCCAATAGGAACACCACATGTTTTGGGTGTCATTGGTTGTTCCTATCTACGGACATGTGTATTGGTCCCCTGACTTGAGACCATTACCACTGTATATCATTTAATTACGTACTTTGATGTAAGGCAAAAACCATGGCAGTAATGTCGTGGCGAGGTAGTTTGTGTGGGGTGCGTCATTAGTGGTATGACGTTGGTTGAATGGTCAAGAAATGATTTGTCACTTCCAAGTTCAGGAAGTTATGTATCTCAGGCCTGGTTGATCAGGATGGTTCTGCCTTCATAAGTCATTGTCCAAAGCAGTAGAAAGGCAAATCCATCCGGATAGATCAAAAAATAATAAAGCAAGATAAGGACGATGACATAAGAGTGTGTCTTGCTTTATGAGATATCAAATGAAAAAGAGACTATAGTACACAATTAGTGTTCGTATGATGGTAGTCGTTGCTATGACTATCCTTATCTATTTAGGGGCTATGACGGGTTGCTAGACCCCACTCTTGGTCTGTGAATTTTATTCACTTCTATCGAGATAAGGTCCTAGAGGATCACACACAACAGGGTATTCAAGAATCCGCACCTATTCAGTTGACTAGGTATATGAACAAAGTGGGCCCCGCCAAGGGGGTCCGAGCATTGTCCAAGTTGTCGATCACCAGATGAATTAAATAAATTCATTAATATCCAAGTTATGAATAGTTGGGATTGAATTTATTTAATATATTTATGAGTTCAGTAAATATGAGAAAATATTAATTGAATGAATATTATTATAATTTTCAAGGTTCACTTAATATTAAGTGGGACATCAAGTCGAGTTAAAAGGCTCAGATTTTTATCATGTAATATATTATATATATTAAACGTATGTGATAAAACTAATAAATAATATTGACACAGTTTTAAGTTGTCAGACTTATTTATTTAGAGAACGTTGATATTAACAGGGGCCGGGGAACCCTACCGGGTATTTATCAACATCTCTATAAATAAGGGAGGATGCTCTCTCTCTTTGGTGTGCACAGCACTATTCATTCGTTTATGGAATGAAATTTGAGAGCCTCTCTCTCCTCCCGCTTCCTAGAGAGAGATGCTAAAGATCCACGAGATCAGATCAAGTATCTCCTCACGCATCGCATGATCGACGATGCGGTGATCGTCGGGACGTCGAAGACATCGTTGAATCGCTGCGCTTCCACCCGGAGTTCGACGATCGGCGTTCCTCTGGATTTTTGAGGCACGCGTGGACGATCTAAAGGGATCCAGCTATAGATCCTTCGTGCAACGATCACCGTCGACAAGTAGTGGTCGACAACGGCTTCAGTTATGAAATGAGTATGTTTTCGTTTTATTTTTGTGCTCCTAACAATCTACGCAAGATCCTTGGACCTATCCAGGACTCGGATCATCGGTGACGACAAGTACCGTCATTGCGCCGATGAAAATTTTAAATATCCCCAGCCCACCTGCTTTTAGTGCGGGCCCCAGAAACCCAACAGTCATATCAAAGGGAGTTTCGTAAATTTTTTGATCCAAATAAAATCATTTTGCATAAGATTAAGTAGAGGGTTCGACAACGGTCCCAACGGTTCAAACCGCACTTCGATCCGATCTCGAACGGCCAAGATACGGTCAATTTAATTTTTTGGATTGGATCGAATATGCAACTTGATCTCTGGTACTAATTTTATTTCATCCACTGGAACCGATCAAGTTGAAATTGGTTCAATTGATGTAATTAAAATTGTGAAAATTATAATTTGTCAAATTAAATATTTTCACAATAATTATATTATTTTAATAATAATAATAATTTTATTATTAGAATAATGTGATAATAATAAATTATTATTTTGTTATAATAATTTTTTTATTATTTAATTTAAAAGGCTATCTTTAGCCTTAATAATTAAATGGGTGGAATAATGACTTAAAATTAAGTCTTAAATTTATTTTAAAAAAAAATGGTGGAAGAATACTTCAAAAGAAATCTTGTTTAAAAAAATTTAGAAAAAAAGGAGCAGCTGGCTGTGTGGAAAACAAAAAAAAAACAAGAAAACAAAATCCGGGGGGGGGGGGGGGGCTGTTGCATGGAAGCAGCAAAAAAAAAAGGGCGGAGGGTGTCCCGCAGGGCGCAGGCAGCGCCGTGCTGTAGCAGTGCACAGCCAGGGGCCGCCGGCAGCCCTCTCCTCCCCGCACCGCCTGCAGTAGACCCCTACGCCGGTGCCTCCCCTTTAGGCCGTCTACCTGGCTTTCTTTTGGTCCGCCGGAGCCTGGCCCAAACATAACTCGCTGCTTCCTCCCCGCATGGCGCGCAACAGACTGCCGACCACCCCTGCTTCCACGGCACACCGCCCCAGCCTCCTATACCTCCCGTCCGCCTTGCTCGGCCATGCACTAGTGAGCCGCACAGCGCTGCACGGGTGCTTCTCTGGCACAACAGGTCCTCCACCGGTCGCGCTGTAGTGTGCCACACCTGGCCTCCCTCAGCCGCTGAAACCATATCTGGTCGCCTGCCTGCACCCCTGCAAAGGCCTCCTACCAGCCAGCCGGTGGCCTCCATCCGCAGTGCCCCCTCCACAGTAGGCTACTGGCGCATGCAGACAACCGAGGTACCAAGCCCTGACCTCCCCCCAGCTCGCGTCGTGGACGCCTCCTCTCCTTCCCAGGCTCGCATAGGCCTCCTCCGGAGCTTGCGCCTATTCCGGCCAGACCCGCGTAGAGCAGGAGGCGCACCTTGAGCCTGATCCTCCTCCGGCGGATCCGCATGGCGCACCCACGCCGCTGCCTAGCCTTCACGAGCAGACCGTGGTCTTTTCCTGACCGTGTGCTGCTAGTTGGACCACCCCGCACAGCCGGTTCCCTAGCGCTAAGCCCCGCGTTCTACCGAGGGAGGTGCCACCTCCGGCAGCGGTAGACCAAGCTCGCTAGGCCACCGCCCGGCCCTCCTAGCGGGCAGGTAACGCCTGACCCGGGTTTCGTTAAAATAATTAATATAATTAAATAATTTAGTTAATTAAATTAATTAATATGTTAATTGTAGTGAAATAAATTTAATAACTGAGTAGAATTAATTTAATTTTAAGTATTAAAATTAAATTAATTAAAGGACCATTAATTAATTAATTAAATTAATTTAATTTAGTAATTCATTTAATTTAATTATATATCCATCGTACTTATTTATGCATTTTAATTTTTATCGCGCTTTATTTTTACCAGTCGTCTGGTCTTGAGCATAAAACCTTGCATGTTGGCATTTAATTTTATTTAATTAAATATTTAATCTACATGTGATGATTTTAATTAATTAAAGACGGTCTGCGCATCGTCTATTTTCGGTTAAAATTTATAAGGGCCTCCGCACCCAATAATTATATGATTTTCTTTTTACCCGAGTCCCCCTCGCCTGCGCGCGAGTATCTTTTCACTTCGGACGAAGACGATGAGCGACGTCGACCCTTCCAAGATTATGCATAGCACGTTGATAAAGAAGTTGCATGCAAGACGACACGTGGACTACGACATGATGAGGTGGTAATCCAAGATGTGACGTGGACTTCACCAAGATGTGGCGATGCTCCAGATGAGAAGCAGACATATAGAACGGGGAAACTGCATCAAGAGTCAAGTATACAACTCAGGTATGATGCGCCTTAGGTCATTTAGATGCTCAAGAATAGTTGGGTAGTAGTTTTTCCTTTATGCATTTATTTATTATTTTATGCATTTTTAGAACAGCAGGAAAAATACATAAAATGATAAATAATAAAATTCATAAAGAAGCAACATTTGATTTCTATTAAAGTTCAATTGTGAGCGCGACAACATAGATGATCAAGATTAATATAAATGGATTACATTCATCGAGTAAAAAACATAAAACCCTCAAAGAAAATATAAAGTCACAAACAGCCTTCTATCATTCAATTTTGAACAAACCCCGGTGTTCGAGGTGCCAGTTCATGCCTTAGCTGAGGGTGGCTCTTACTATCGGGGAGTTATTATTTGTGTGGTGGGTCGACTTAACTAAAATTGCAGCAAGGATATATCCTTATCTAGTTTGTTTTAATTTTTGAGGCAAGCGTTGAGTAAATCAGTAAATGATTTTTGAAGCTGGGACTTCACTCAACAGATCAAGGAACCGCGAGCTAATGTGTTTGGCCAGCCAAAAGCCTACCTTGGACCCTCTGAGTAGTGGCGTCGCCCTAGCTTTTAGACTATGAGGGAGGTTCAGGTATCCTTGCCACTAGAATACTCAAGAGTATTCCGATTCTAGTACAGAGGGTTCCTAGAATTCAAAAAATTAGTGGGAGACATTTAATGATTAAATAATCAATAATGTCATATTAGGTAATCACATAAAAGTACAATTTTATAAAGAATATTTGTAGATAATGGAAAGAAATACCACAATAGAACTATGATAAATATTAGACAAAGTTAATGTCTAAACTAAATATAGGCGCTTGCGCACATTACTACTATAATGGAAATTCAAGGTGCTTCTGTCCCAACCTGTTAAGACACCTCAGGAAGCGATGGTGTAAAACTGCTTACAAGAGACTCATGAATCAAGCATATGATTGTCCTGGCATAATGATATCATCAACGTCTGATGTTAGTTGTGGTCGCCACATCAAGACTAAGATGATGGTCACATGTAGTCTCATCTCCAAGATCCTTTCAAGGAGAAAGTGAAGAAAGAATTGAATGTGATGGACGCACTCGGTATGGGTAAAGTGAAAGGCGGTTCCCAATTGTTCATGCCATCCCATTTATTATACCTTTTACAACCAATTACTCTAGTTTCGTTTAAGGATACAAATGAACCGTATAGAGTAAGCACTTCATTTCTGTTAAGGAAACATTTTCCATGTAATAAGAATATTTGAGATAACACCATATTTTATTCTTATGGCGAATACATTGAATGAAAAGTGAAAAGGCCTATGGAAACGTACTCCAAAGGAACCTTCGTCATGTCCTTCAAAGTAAAGTGGTTGGTTATTTAACAAAAGGTTATTTACATCACATAATGAAATAAATTCATGGAAGTTTAATAACTGAAATACAAGAAGCAAGTTCCTACTCCTTGTTTAGTTAATATTCATCAAATAAAAGTATTGTTTTCTCTCATACTTCTTGGGTATTGAATTACAATATTAGTTTCACATATTTTTATTGAGATAAAATAACCAAGAAAGTAGAGAAACATTACTAGAAGTAAAGTGTCTTCTCCAAGCAGCTGAGAAAGGGTGAATCCTAAGTCAGTGGGGAGAAACACATAACTTCTAATTGCCAAGTGATTGATTCAAATTGAAAAAGTTGTGGAGTGTAACCAAAAACATTTATCTAATGTGCCCATTGGGACATGATGAGACATTATTCCATGTTTTGGAATCAATGTTGTTTGATGTGACATACTCAACAAATAGTTCACTACTATTTCAATCAATGACAATACATGATGAATATAAAATATAGGACCTATACAGTTGTGGAAATATGATTCTTTGTCAAGTAAAAAATAAGAGTGGACATCAACGATATACCCAGTATGGTATTTAGGATCAGCACAGCTAAACACCTAAGGTATTATTAACACCCTTATGTTAGACAAAGAATCCTTTTGAAATAAAGATACACCACAAAGCTTCCGAGGTTAGTTTAACATGAGAGTGTGAACTATTCCAAAGAAATTTAGAGGTAAAGATACTTTATAAGATTATTTTAAGTCATTAAGGAATGTACCAATGAAGTATATGTTTTGGTCGGAAGATATGAGTTGCTTCAGATTCGCAGGACAAAGAATATCTTGAACAAATAATCATCGATCATGATAATGTAGCGTGGAGAAATTCCTAAACGCATGTTACCTTATCTACATCACCGTATTGATGTTCATAAGGAGGATCGATGATGAGTCTTACATATTAACATTGATCAATAAATATGTAGCGTGGATCAATTCCTAAACGCATATGTTACACATCAAAGTTATGATGTAAGTTGTATCAATGTTGCAACTTGCATAAACATCCATCATATTTTAAAATGTGATATGGAAATAACGGCTTAATCCCATAACCAATATGCCAACTATTATGAAAAATGGATATCATACGAGTCATAGAATGAAGGAAAATCCATTATTTTATAAGACGTGTTTAGATGCTAAGTGTTTGTTAGGATTTAAACAAACATGCATCAAGTTAAACACGTTGTGCATAAAAGGTAATTATCATAATAGTTGCTTAAGATATTACCTAAATCCCTAAGATAGAAAAGATGTAGTCAAGTATTAAGACTACATTTCTATACAAGGGTGCACATCTCTATTATAGATAGTGGGATCTTAATTTACTTATACTTAGTCAATGCTTGAGATGCACAAATGGTTGGCATAGGGAACATGTTCCACAAGTACGTGTGGAATAGGAATGTTCCAGAGACACATACTGTTTAGGAAGAATAAAACCATGGTCATGGTTTTATAGCCACCACGGTTGGTGATATATTATTCATTAAGAATAATAAATCCTATAAGTAAGCAGTATATGGCAACAAGCTAATATTGACAAGATCAACTAAAATTCAATAATAGATTCCATGTATCAAATTTCAATGGGGGTTATAAATTGAATACTGCATTGGGTATTCAAATGAAATGATACATGGATGGTACAAGTATGGTGACAATAAGGCTCGATTGGTTATACCAAGTCGGTACGCCAAAATCTATTATAATTTTACTTATCATAGCTAAAAATCTATAATCATGGTATTAGTCATTAGATGTCAAGATCATCTTTAATGGAAGGTGTCTATACGATGCAACCAGAAAGAGATGATGACATCCAATGATACCAATAAGGGTTGCAAGTTACTGAAATCCAATTCTGGATTAAAGTAAGAAACATGATCTTAGAGAATTTATTATAAATGAATCTTTTCCTTGTGTCTACCAAAGGTTAGTGGGAGTGCCAATGTTTTCCAAGTGAAATATGTTCGGAAACATATGGAAAACAGATATTGATCTTACAGTTAGATAAGATTGGGTTAAAAGTAATTCTCCAATGATTGACTTCAAGTAGCAACCTAAGTTCTAGGGAATAGGATCCACTGAGGTATATCCAAAGGTTTCCTGGTCCTAGTCAATCGAACATATAGTGACATTGTTTTTAAAAATACAATTTGGAACAATTCATGTTCAGAATTGCTGCGTGTGTCACATGGCATAATCTCTCTAGGTTAACATGTTCGTAGAATGTGTAGAGATTAAAGTTGTGAATTGATACCATATTCTTTAGCGTTGGATCAATCACATATTTCATATTATGTACAATAACTGATACTACCTGGATATAATTTATTATAGCCAGATATCAATTAATTCCAGGAGCACTGCAAGTTTTGCAGTCAGAAATTTCATCTTGTACTTCTGTAAGTACAAATGATGTGTACCTGGAATATGGAGAGAATGGTATACTAGTTATGGTGGGACACAAACTAGTAATCCTTAGATCGAGTTGATCTAGTATCACAGTTAGGAAAAGGATAAGAGTGAGTCAAGATCATAAAAGATTGTGGTAGCCACACCTACAAATACTGAGTACATTGCAGCTTCTAAAGCAACTAAGAAGCGGTTATAAATTGCAACGAGTTGTTCCAATTCTTGGATTAACTCCTAGTGAGAAAAGTATTATCATAATGAGAATTATGATATTCTTACTAGACATGTTTTCAAGTTATGAAAATTGACAAAAGTAATATACTCGGGGATAACCTGTCTTGAAAAGTTTTACTAAAGTCGATGAGGTTGCATTTAGCAGATATGCCACGCAGTGAAAACGTGGAAGGCTCAGCAATTAAATCCATTACTCAACAGAAGCATGGTATTTATCATGTGAGTAGCTAAGAAGTTCAGATAGCATGTTGGATCTAGTTCAAGTGGGACTGTTGAAATAATGGGTTCCCTAGACCCAACTATGTAGTACTTTTGTTTACCGTATCATGTGTACAGTTAGATATGCATGATTATTTCTTACCATTATAGTGCAGAGTTTTCTGCATCCACTATAATAGTGTTAATGTCCAAAGTTTAGTTTTCGTATCGAGAGGTTATAGCAGATCCCAGGCTATAATGAGAACCTCAGGATACAATGACATTGACCTTAAATATATGTTCTATAGTCTAGATACATCTTACCGACTGGACACAGTATATGTCTGACTATCAGGTGCTGGGGGATCATAAGAATTGAGACTTCTTATCATGAAGTTCGCACTTGGTGATCTATAGTAGTGAGATCATGAGGACAGACCCACCAATAGGAACACCACATGTTTTGGGTGTCATTGGTTGTTCCTATCTACAGACATGTGTATTGGTCTCCTGACTTGGGACCTTTACCAATGTATATCATTTAATTATATACTTTGATGCAAGGCAAAAACCATGGAAGTAATGTCGTGGAGAGGTAGTTTGTGGTGTGTGCGTCATTAGTGGTATGATGTTGGTTGAATGGTCAAGAAAGGATTTGTCGCTTCTATGTTTAGGAAGTTATGTATCTCAGGCCTAGTTGATCAAGATGGTGCTGCCTTCATTAGTCATTGGCCAAAGCAGTAGAAAGGCGAATCCATCCGGATAGATCAACAAATAATAATTCAAGGTAAGGATGATAACACAAGAGTGCATCCTGCTTTATGAGATATCAAATGACAAAGAGACTACAGTACACAATCAGTGTTCATAAGATTGTAGTCGTTGCTATGACTTTCCTTATCTCTTTAGGGTCCATGACGGGTTGCTAAACCCCGCTCTTGGTCTGTGAATTTTATTAGCTGTTATCGAGATAAGAGCATAGAGGGTCACACACAATAGCGTATTCAAGAATCTGCACCTATTCAGTTGAATAGGTATATGGACATAATGGGCCCCGCCACGGGGGTCCGAGCGTTGTCCAAGTTGTCGATCACCAAATGAATTAAATAAATTCATTAATATTCATGTTATGAATATTTGGGATTGAATTTATTTAATATATTTTCAAGTTCAGTAAATACGCGAAAATATTAATCGAACAAATATTATTTTAATATTCAAGTTTCGTTTAATATTAAGCGGGACATCGAGACGAGTTAAAAGGCTCAGATTTTTATCACGTAATATATTTTATATATTACAAGTATGTGATAAAATTAATAAATAATATTGACACAGTTTTAAGTAGTCATAATTATTTATTTAAAGAACGTTGATATTAACGGGGGTCGGGGAACCCTACCGGGTATTTATCAACATCTCTATAAATAAGATTGGAGGATCTCTCTCTTTGGTGTGGACATCACTATTCATTCGTTTATGGAATGAAATTTGAGATCCTCTCTCTCCTCCTGCTTCCTAGAGAGAGATGCTTAAGATCCAAGAGCTCAGATCAAGTATCTCCTCATGCATCGCAAGATCAACGATGCGGTGATCGTCGGGATGTCAAAGATATCGTTGAATCACCGTGGTAGCACCCGCAGTTCGACGATCAGCGTTCTCGCAGATTTTTTAGGTGCGTGTGGACGATCTAGAGGGATCCTGCTATGGATCCTTCGTGAAACGATCACCGTCAACAAGTACCAGTCGACAAGGGTTTCAGATATGCAATGGGTATGTTTTCGTTTTATTTTTGTGCTCTTTACAATCTACAAGTGATCCTTGGACCTCTCCGGAGCTCTGATCGTCGGCGACGACAAGTACCGTCGTTGCACCGATGAACATTTTAAATATCCCCGGCCCACTGGCTTCCACTGTGGGCCCTAGAAACCAATCAATAATGATTTAATATATATATATATATATATTATTATTATTATAAAATGATATTTATTAGAAAATACTATACAACATCCACTTCAATATCATTGAACAATTCTGGGAACAATATCGTCGCTCATGCGTACGTACAACTTATTGTTTCCACGATGGGATTTGATTCATTCTACATAATATTAATTAAATAATGATTAAATAAATGAATTGAATGAATCAAAACGATATATATTATACAAATACCATGCTGGAAAGTATATAACTACCACCTAAAAAGAGGAACAAAAAATTATCAGAAAAAACATTCATAAGAACATAAAAGTATTTAATACCCAAATAATGAATAAAAATGAAATGTTTCTACAAAAAAAATAAAAATATGATAATAAATAATTTCCTAAAAATGATTTTTATTTTATAATAAATCAGTAACATTATTTAAATCATTATAAAGGAGTTTTAGATACATTTTATGCATATGATACCTAAGGTGTGGGATAATTTAACAATATAATTTTTATCTGATATTTTTTACATATATTTATTTACTAGGCTATATTTATCATCCACATCCAGGTTTTATAAATATGAATTATTATTTATATCCCTCTAATTTTTTTAAGTCAATATTTACCCATTGGTGACTTTTTATTAAACGGTATGAATGGAATATTTTGTTGTTTTCGGTACGAAGTATTTTTTTGTATTTTTGGAAAAACTATGGGGATAATGATTTTATAACTTATAAGACTTGAATTGACTCTTTAACATTCATAATTCCTTAATTCATTGAAGATTACACAACATTATTACAATGTTATTTTCATATAAAATTATTTCTTCTAATATTGTGTGGCATTTGGAAGAAATATAATGTTTTTTAAGAAGAAAGGATATTTTCCTCAGAAATTAATTTTAAGTGTTTTCTCAAAATTATTTTACATCTATGATGACACTCTTTAAATAGGGTTATAATTAAAACCCAATTATTACTATGATTTTATTGTGTTTATGATGGAATTTTATTTAGGAATCCATTTTTTTATATAAATTATAGTGGAATGATGTTTATGAAACCCATATTATTTAATGGGTTATACTATGGTGAATGTTTTTTTGTTTTTGAGGAACACTTTAGAATGGTTTCATTATGAGATGGGGGGACCTATATATCCCTTCATTTCAATGGGTAATGTTTTATATCTCATGGGATATACATTACTGGAATGAAAAGTAAATGTAGTTCACTAATACATACCTTGAATGAGGAGTAAACTCATTTCAATAATGGACTTTATCCACTATGATTATCTCGAAAACGATCCATGAATAATATGAAATGATTTTATATTCTTATGTGTATATGATATTTAATTTCATGTCTTTTGTTATGGCTATTGGGATTACATTTCACTTTTATGATTTATCCCATGACATGATATTATGGTCTTTTATATGTAGGATAATATTTTCAAATGTTATGTTTTAATGATTATGATATGATTGATATTTCCCTTGTTTACCCATACAGAGCATTTGAGCTCACCCTTTCATATTTTTCTTTTCCCCAGGTTATGAAGATGGTTATTATGTATGTTATGTAAAAAATTATTCTAGTTATGATGAAATAAGAGGGAGACAATGTGGAAGTTTTATGAACCAAATGTTTATGTTTCCAAATTTATAAAGACACTAATCCTATAAAGACCTAGCGTATTTTTTATGTTCTGCAATAAATATTCATTAATGTTATAGTAATATCTATATGTAAATTATTGGTTGTAATAGTTGGTATTTGAGAAAAGTTATAGTTAACCATTGGAAAAAAAGATAGAACTCTAGTGAGAACCCTAAAGATATGTCTAAGTATAGGATAAAATCCTATTGTTTTAGATATTTTAATGAGAAACCTTTGATAAAACATAATGTGACTTAAATTGATATTTGATTCTTGAATTATGTAGTTTTCCCATTATTATTACTGTTACTGGCATTATGCTTCTTGGTTTTAGTTATTGGATGGAACCCAAAAGAACCACATTAATGATGAATGAGAAATGGAATGGAATGATTATCCACCTAAGAAACCAAATGTTATGGAATATGGAAAAAAATATTTTAGTCATGCTCAGACTACATTCTTAGGGTATGAATCATGTCAAAATACTAAACTAGCAAAGACGATAGCTATATTCTATTTAATCCTCTTTGAGGAAACATCCACATTAATTCAGTGGGTCTTCTAATCCATTAGTGTCTGAACAATATATCAGTACCACTAAAAAAATATTTTTAGTTTTGAAATGTTCTAAAAATGGTAAATTCATCTTTTCTATATATATTTTTTGATAGTTGAATCTGATCAATGGTAGAATCTTATCAAGAATGTTAGGCAAGGATATGAAATTGACTCTATGGAATGGGATGAGTTCAAGAACTTATTTTTCTATAAGTAATTTCTATATATTATTAGAAAAAATATGGAGAATAATTTCCATGAACAAAAGAAAAAGAATTATGAATATTCTGGTACGTATAAATAAAATTTTTCAAGACTTGAAAGTTACACTTGTAGAATTGTTATCCAACCTGAGAGTAAAATTGAACGGTTTTTAGTAGATTAAAACGAACACACCAAAGTGAAATATCAATAACAGACTTCAAAAGCTATGAGGAAATTCTTTAATGTTCTCCCAAGGTTGAGATAGAGTTTGGAGTAACCCATCAATCACATGGGTTTTATAAGAAGAGAAAAATGCAATTCAAAAGAAAATCTAAAGACCACACTAAAAAGAATATGAGTTTTCCCTTATGCTCAATATGTGAAAAGAATCATGAAGGGAGTTGTATTAAAGTCACCAGTAAATGTATTATGTGTGGAAAATAAGATCACGGGGAAGTTGAATGCTGATGTGATGGAAAAAAGATATCTACTGATGTGAACAAAGAACATAGTACATAGAATGAACCTCATATACTTCAATGCTACATGTGAAAGGAATGGGGTCATTATTCCAATCAATTCCATAATCCAAGGGTTATTGATGATGATCGATGCCAAAAAACTCTAAATAAAAATGGAAAATGAATGTCACACACAATCACTATCGGTGATATAGATTGTTATAATGAAGTGGTGAAAGGTACACTTTCTATCTATTCTAAAGTATAAAATGTTTTATTTGATTCTGGATCCGCCCAATATTTTATTTCGGAAAAATTTTCTAATCGTATCACCGTATTACCTCAACAATTATATATTGAGATAGTTGTGACAACTCTTAATGGAATAACGATCTCAACAAATGTTTATAATTATTACCTTTTTAAAGTTTGTGGGAAAGTTCTTCCAGCAAATCTTTTGATCATTACTATAGTATAATTTGATGTGATTCTTCACATCGATTTTATTTCTGTATATGGATTTCATATCAATATCGAAGTAAGGGATGTAAAATTTTATATTCTAGATCAATATATGATCATCTATCAATGAAAGGATGAATATAACCATCTAATTGAAATTTATTCAATCTTGTGGGTCCTTATTCCTATAAATGAAGTCTATTTATCTCGAATGGTTGGGGAGAAAATCACGATTAAGAATACACCCATTGTACAAGAGTTTGATGATGTCTTTATGGAGGAATGGATAGGTCTTCCACCAAATTGTGATGTTGATTTTTCAATAGGACTCATACCGGGTGCTATTCATATTTCAAAGACACCATATAGAATAGCCGCAATTGAGTTATAGGAATTGTAGAAGCAACTCCATGACAATCTTGATAATATATTCATATGTCCTAGTGCATCACCTTTGGGAAAACATGTTCAAATTATTAAGAATAAATATGGATCAATGAGACTCCACATTGATTATCGAGAATATAATAATATCACCATAAAGAACAAATATCTTCTTCCCCGCATTTATGACGTATTTTAACAACTTTGTGGAGCTCAATATGTTTCCAATATTTATCTTTATTTATGATATCATCAATTAAGGGTAAAAAAGGAGGATACACCAAAGATGGAATTCCATACAATGTATGGACATTGTGAATTTATAGTGATTCTTTTGGTCTTACTAATTACCCCGCAATATTCATGGATATAATAAATATAGTATTTAGAGACTATCTTGAATAGATTGTTGTAGAATTTATAGATGATATTTTTGTCTATTAAAAGAAAAAGGAATAACATGAAGATCACTTGAGAACTATACTAAAGGCCCTGATAAAGGATAGTATTTGTGTGAAATCTTCCATGTGTGAATTATGGACTCAAAAAGTATCATTTTTTGGGTCACAGAATCTCAAGAAAAGGATATCTATGGATCCATCCAAAACCGAAGTAATTGAACATTGGATGAGAAAAAAATGGTAACTGAGATACAAACATTTCATGGTTTTGCTGGATATTATCGACGTTTTATGAAATATTTTTCTTAATTATCTAATCCTATCACTATGTAGACTTGGAATAGATTTAATTGTTTTGGACGGATAAATGTTAATATAATTTTAATGATCTATAAATAAGGTTATCTTGTTCACCTTAAATCAGACTGCCATGAAGTGGAGAAAGGTTTGTGATCTATAGTGATTCATCTAAGAATGGGTTGGGTTTTGTTCTCATAAAAATGATATGGTGATATCTTATGCCTCACTGCGGTTGAATATTCATGAGAAAAAGTACCCAACTCATGATTTAGAGTTAGCTTCGGTAATCATATCATTAAATACATGGAGAAATTTTCATTATGGTGAAAGGTGTAATATTTATTCTGATCATAAAATTTTATATAATATTTTCACACGAAATAAGATTAATATGTGCCAAATAATATGGCTAGAGATGATTAAATATTATGAATAGTCGATACATTACTACCCTGGAAAAATGAACAAGATGGTAGATGATTTGAGTCGATAAGACCATGAAATCCTATACATTATTAGGATCACAAAAGATCCAATATTTATGGATTTCTAAAGGATGGATCATGAAATTTTATATGAAGGGGAGAAATATTATCTTTCTAAAATGAATGCTCAACCATATATATAAGCAAAGATTTAGGATGGACGGACGAAATATGTAGAGCTTTAAAAGAAGGTGAGAAATGTTCCTAAATTTAGCCATGATTGTGATGAAATAAGAAGTTTTAGAAATAGGGTATGTATCCCCCCATATAAGAATTAAAGAATGAGCTATTGGATGAGGCTCCTAGTTCATCATTATTTATTCCCCATGGAAGCACAAAGATGTACATGGACCTAATATAGTATTTCTAGTGGTATTACATGAAATGAGATGTCTCCACATATGTCCCACTATGCTTGAATTGTTAGAAAGTTAAGGATGAGAGATAGAAGACTAAGAGGATGCTACAACCATTGACCATACCATAATGGAATGGGAAACAATAACTATGTACATTATTGTAGGACATCCCAAAACATCTAAAGGCCACAATTATAGATGGGTTATAGTTGATTACCTTACAAAGTCGGCACAAGTCCTTAATATTAGAGATGATTTATATCTTGATCATATTTCCATGATATATATAAATGAAGTGGTAAGATTCCATGGAGTACCACAATCTATTATATCTTATTAGAATTCAAAGTTTATCTAAAAGTTCTAGAGAAGTCTTCATCATACTCTGGATACAGAGTTATGTTTCATAACTAGTTATCATCGTATGATAGATTTCCAGTCATAGAGGACAATTCAAATTCTGAAATACATGTTGAGATATTTCTATTTGGATTTCACAGGTGGTTGGGATCAACACCTACATTTAGTGGAATGTTTTTACAACAATAGCTTTCAATCCTGTACTCAGATATCATTTTATGAATTCATATATAGAATTAATTGTAGAACTCTAACTTTCTGGCATTTAGTTTTGTAATGAAAGAAATTTGGACCCAATCTTGTTGATAAAATGGTAGAAAAGTTCATATCTGTTCAATAACACATAAGAAGAGGTAAGAGTTGACAAAAAATCTATGACGAAAACTGAAGAAAAGACCAAGTGTATGAAGTGGGTGATATGGTGTTTCTACTAATATCTCCCTGTAAGAGAGTAATAAGAATTGGAAAGAAGGGAATGTTGAGCCCTAAGTATATCGGTCCTCCTCAAATTCTAGATCAAGTTGGGAAGGTAGCTTACCCATTAGAACTTCCATCAAATCTATCTTAAGATCATGATGTGTTCCATGTATCTCCCCGGACAAATTACATACCTGATCCTTCCCATGTACTAAGATTAAATGTTGTATAGTTGGATCATGATCTTTATTATAAATAATAACCGATAGATATTATGTATTATAGTGAAAATGTTCTAAAAAACAAGACCACATTCTTTGTTAATGTTTTATGTATGAACCATTAATTTTAATAAGATACATGGGAACATGCAGATATGATGAGGGAGAGCTATCCACATATGTTTGTTTCTATGTGATAAATTTCGAGGGATAAATTCAGTTTAAGGGGTGAAGAATGTAACAATGAAATGTTTTTTATGAAATATATTCTTTAAATAATTTTTATTCTTCATTAACTTCCTTTTTTGGAAATCATGTTTTTAAATGAATCGTGAGACGCCCATATTATAAAATTACTATAACAGCCTAGCTGTTAGGTTTCCATGAATAATTATAACTAACTTTTAAAAATGCATTATGAATTCATTGTCTATCAATTATTTATAAGAAATATTAATCAATTAGATATTTGTGTTTTTGACTGAATTACATTTCATAATGAAATTAATAAGATATATATGTGTTATATACTTAATAAAATATTTTTTATATTAATCCAAATTATATTTCAGTCATAGGGTATGAATAAAACCTTATTATGAGGTATATAAACCTATTTTCTAAAAGGTTAATTTCACACATTTGAATAGAGAACCCCTTTTAAAATAAGATTATGACACATTAATAATTTCTATATGACAACATAAATATTTAATTTTTAAGTGTGATATAAAATCTTACTTTTTTTAATTTCTTATATTTTTCTAATAACTGTCATTCTTTGATTAATAGTAAAAATATGCTAAATTTTATTTGAAAATAAATTTTTACGTTGAAAAAATTAATATGGTAAAATTATATTATTGAATGGTTTCAAAGTATAAATATATTATATTATTACCATTTAATATAACTTAGGTCATTAGAATTAATTTTACTTAAAATTCTAGATGTAAAAACATTTCAAACTCTTGCAATATTTTAACTTCTAAAATCAATTTCCTCATTTCAAAAATGGGGTTGATTTTAAATTAATTACGAAAACTTTTGTTTTTTGAAATTTGAAATATTTTTCCATATTTAGAATCATTATTTCAAAATTATGTAAATATCTTTATTTTTTTGGGCAATATGAATAGTAACTTCAGTAAATTTTGTTAACATGGTAAAATGTTAAATCAGGTAACTAAGGGTAAAAATAATATTATAAAATTTGTCTAATACTAGCCTTAATATAAATTTATGAATATAATTTCCCCTATATCATAATTTGTTAGAAATGTTATCCATCAGAACCCACTTGGACAAGATTAGGACATTTAATTTATTTTTTTAATTAAAAGTGAAATATGTCTCACTCAAATATTAATAATTAAATTATTTGTAATATAAGGTTTTACATAAGATAAATTATATTATTAATACTCATTTTAAATATAATATGTTTTTTATCATTAAAATATATTTTTAATTTTTAGGGAAAAAATTACCTTAAAGACTTATACTTGGATGATGATAAAATTAATTAACTAATGAGAAAACAATAAAACAATTTTTATAAAAATATTAACAACCATCAAAAGTCCCAGACACTTAACTATACCATTTTGGTCAATTATATATCAACCATAAGAATACAAGGTTCGACTTAATGTCCATTTTGAGGCTTAATTCATAAATTATGACACTTATATTATTTTATTAATGAAAGATCAAATAAATGTTATTAATTTTTTTTAATAAATATAATTTAATATAATTATTATTTATAATAAATTTTATTGATTACCCCGACCCATTATGGATATGATAACATAATTTCATCTAGGTTCTATTCTTATTTTTATATTTTTTAAAATCCATCAAATAAATAGTGTCAAAATTGACACTATTGATATTTGGTCAAAATAAGGTTTTCTTAAATTATTTAAAAACCATAAAAAATTTTAAAAAAATATATTATAATTATGATATGTTAAATATATTGTAAATTATTAATTTATGGTCTCATTTAAAACAAAAAAGTTTATAATTTACCCTTTAAATTTTGAAATATTTTTTACCCTAGTCTAATATTAAATAGAATAACTAAGTGTTAATTGAAATGATAATGAATAAATTTACATAAAAATTTTTAAAAAATTTATTGGTTGATTATATTAAAACTATATATCTTCTTATATTATAAATTGATATTTGTTTTCTTTTTATGTGGGGTTTTATTTTATTACAAATTAATATTTTTGAGGGTTCCAAAAGTGCCCCTCGCCTCAATTATAAAAGGAAAATTCCTCTCTCAACTCTTCACTTCAGTTTTATACATAAATATAGGCCATACCATAAATATTTCCCTTATTAACTTCACTATTAACATCATAGAGGTCTTGGTTTTATTTAAATATCAACTCTAGTGCTCTAAGTGGTGATTTTGAGGAGGCGCGTCATAGAATAGGTGATAACTTTTATCGATTCTTTAAATAATTTTTCTTCTCATACTTCCACCACATGATATGTTTCATTATAAAGTAATGACACCAATATTACTTATATACTGAAAGGTTATTATTATTATTAAATAACTATGTTCCACTTTCATACCATCTAATAAATAATATAATCACCAGGCATGCATACGTATGACATACCATCTCCACGTTGTGGTTTAATATGTTTATCACCACCATCTTACATGGATGGGTTTAGTGATGGTATTAATAAATATATATATTTTAGTATTATAAAATTATATTTATTCTTAAATATTATACAACATCCCCTTCTATACCATTCAAAAATTATGGGAATGATATCATCGCTCGTTCGTACATACGACTTACCGTCTCCACATTGTGATATAATTCATTATACATAATACTAATTAATGAATGATTATATAAATGAATTAAATGAATCAATATGATATATATTATACTAATACCATTATTTAAATGATATAACTATAACCTAAAAATAGTAACAAGAACTTATCTGACAACATATGAATAAGAACATAAAAGTAGTTAATACTCAAATAATATGTAACAATAAAATGATACTAAGAAATGGAAAAAAATTATCATAAAATATTTCATAATAAATATTATGATTTTGGAATTTATCAGTAAAATTATTTAAACACTTTTATAGGAGGTTCGGATACATAAAAAACATATCGGGCCTAAGGTAAGGGATAATCTCAAAATATCATTTCTATCTAAGATTGTTTATACGTAAGTATTTTCTAGGGTGTATTTATCATCCGCATCCATGTTTCATAAATATGTAATATTATTTCTATCCCTATAAAAAAAATTTATTCAATTTTACCCATTGGTGAATTTTTATTAAACAGTAGGAATAGATTGTTTTCCATTTTTATTATGAGGTATTTTTTTACTTTTCCATAAAATGTACGAGGAGAATGTTTTTTATCTTTTATGAAAAGAATGGACTTCTAAGATCTAGTAATTCAACATTTTCTTAAACCATACCCTACAATATTATATGGTTATTTTCACTTAAAAGTATTTCTTCTAAAATTGTGTGGCATTTTTAATAAGGAAAATGTTTTTAAAGAAAAAATGATATTTTCTTCGGGAATTAATTTCATGTGTTTCATCAAAATTAATTTCTATATAGGTTGAAACTCTTTATGTAGGTTTATATTTATAACTCTGTTATTATGATGATTGTATTTTTTTATGATGTAATTTTATTTAGGAAATCCATTTTCCTGATATCAATTATGATAAAATGATGTTTAAGAAACCAATATTATTTCATGGGTTATGTAATGGTAAATGTTTTTATGTTTTTGTAAAACACATAAGAATGTATTCATTATGAGGTGGGTGGTACATATATATCCTTCCAATTCTTTGGGTGAAGATTTATTTGTCATGAGAGAGACATGAATAGAATGAAAAGTAAATCTGGTTTAGTAATACATTGGTAGAATAAGGAGTGAACTCGGTTCAGTAATAGAATTTTTCCGCTATAATGGTTGCGGCAATAAACCATAACTTATATGAATTGTTTTTCTATGCATATGTGTGTATGAAACAAAAATTACATGTATTTTGTTATTACTGTTGAGATTATATTTCACTTTTATGATTTATCCCATGACCTAATCTTATGATCTTTTATATTCAGGATAACATTTTCATAATTTATGTTCTTATGATTATTATATGATTGATATTTCCCTCATTTAACATTACTGAGAATTTGAGATCACCATTTCATATTTTATTTTCCCCAGGTCATGAGGAAGGTAATTAAGTTTGATATGTCAAAAAGGAGTCATGTTATGAAGAAATAAGCTGAAGAGAATGTGGATGTTTTATAAACCAGTTGTTTATGTTCCCCAGTTTCTAAAGACAGTAAACCTATATGGTCCTGGAGTTATTTTCATTATGTTATGTAATAAATATTATTCAATTTTAAAGTAATATCTATATTTAATGTATGGTCTGTTATAAAGAAGAATAATCCAGGCATCACTACGTATCATGCGAGGGAAGGAATCAAGCCACATGTAATTTTAGAAAATCCCTATGCTGGTCAGATCCATACACAGAGTGGGGGAATTTTACATTTTTCTTTGTTTTATAGTAGCTGGTCTGTGATGTAAGATTAGGGAATCACTATGTATCCCATAGGGGTAGGAATCATGAAAAACATAGTTCTAGAGCTTGATCCCTTTATTAGTTTGTCTCATGAACAAGGAGGGGCAATTTTGAAATTTTTTTTAAAGGGAATGTAGAATACCTTTATCCTATGTTCATTCTGGGGGATATATTTACCACCATTCATAAGCCCACGTGAGATGTGTTTGGTGTGAGAAACAAGTAATATCTAGGGTCTCCTCTCATGATACACAGGCATTTGAGAGTACAATAGAGGCTTTTTGTTACTATGTGGTGGCCATACCAACATCCAAGATCAAGGCATCTCTGCGTATCCCATCGGTAGATGGTAATCAAGATGTATTTATTTCTAAGGCAATATATTCCTTTTACCAGTCTAAAATATACACAAGGAAGGTGGGGAATTAATTTTTATATAGTGGTTAGATAAGGATGAAAGATCTTGGTGTCACTATGTATCCAATTGACATATGGGAATCAAGCTGTATGTAGTTATGTAGAACAACATAGTAAGTGACCGATGCCCATGGAAATGTCCCCCTGGGAGAGAACCTTGTTGGGTCCATGCATTTTAACATCGTGAAGCATGTATGAAAATGATAAGGAGTTTAACGTTGTGTAGAATGGATGAAAATTATAAACAGTTTAACACCAGGCACTATGGATGAAGTTATTAATTAGTTTAACATCATACCATATAGATGAAGATGCAGAGAAGTTTAACATCATGCAACATGGATGATGATTCTGAGCAGTTTGACATCTTGTATCATGGATGGAGATACTGATAATTTTGACATCGCGCCACAGGGACAAAGATTCTGAATAGTTTAACATCATGCCACATGGATGAAGATGACAAATAGGTTAGTTTCATGAAACATAGACTAATTTATCATGTAGTTTTACATCATAAAATCGGGATTTCTTATGTGCTTTTAGATACATGACATATTTCTTCAGAAACCTCACATTGGTGGGAGTTGTGGTGAGTTTTCCATCCATTGAAATTAGGGAACATTATCTATTAGAGTAAACATTGTGCGTGACATATGTTTCTTCCCTTTTCATATCTAAAATTTGAGATTTCTTCTTGAGTATCATTGGGGTTCTGAGGACCAACACCATTTTCCATCTAGGAAATACTAGAGGTGAACATTTTTATTGAAGCCTCATGAAATCTTATTTTGGTATACATCTAAATGGGGATTTTTTTCACTATTTTGTCGTCCAACCGCTCTAGCTCATCAAATAATTTTTGGGATTTCTCATTTGATAGTATTTGATCATAGACAGTGACGGGGAGTGATGGAAGTTGAATTTTGATGGACAAAACAACCTCCATCCCATATACTAATGATTATGGGGTTTCATGAGTGGTGGTGAGAGTTGTGGTTCGGTAAGATGAAAGAGAATGGAGGTGCCTATCCTACCACGATTTCTTATCCTTTCCCATCATCTTTTAGAGAATGTTGGATTTGGTCTTGTTAAAATCCTATATCATTCCATTGGTAGATGCATGGTAGAGAGATGAATGGTTGGCCTTGATTCCCAAATATTATAACAGTCTATCCAATTAAACAAAGAAAAAATAGTTGCCATTTTCTATACGTATTGTGTGAGGGGCTCCAAACCTGGTGATGATATTGGATTTCACAAAGCTGACAATGAGGTTTTATTAGCGAGAGGTTATGGTCCCGCAATGTCTATTCCCCATATGGTGAATGGATATGAGTATATAGCAGTGTGAAGAAACTCTAGGGGTTTATGGATGTAATTGGCATTGACTTGATAGGAATTACACTTTTTGGTGAAATCAGTACAATCTTGTATCATGGATGACCAATATTACCAAGTCATCTAATTGGATGAGAGAGTTTGGATGCTCATTAGAGTTCCCCATAACTTCTAACAAGCACATATTTATTGATGAAGATGTTATTTTATCCATAAATTCATCTAAGAAGGACTCCATCAAGGCCTCTCTTGTAGAGAACCATTCACTAATTTGTACATTCATATATCATGAAGTTAATTTCTCATCTCTGTATTTGATCCCTTTCATTCCTAATTGGTGGGAGTTCTCCCTATTGATGATAGTCTAAAATAGGGGTCCTCAAGATGGAATTATGAGTATATGACTTGAGGTGGGACTGATTTCATTGATTTCTTCTTTCTCATCCTAAATATAAGGTAAAACAATCATGCGATGTGAAGTAATGATTACTATTTCATTACGATAGAGAACGACTAGAGTTGTTTCTGCATTTTCTAATGCCCCGTTCTGCACATTTATAAGACTAAGGAACAAAATCTAGTCTTGGCTATAATGGGAAT
Organism: Viscum album; assembly: GCA_963277665.1. Classification (NCBI taxonomy): domain Eukaryota; kingdom Viridiplantae; phylum Streptophyta; class Magnoliopsida; order Santalales; family Viscaceae; genus Viscum; species Viscum album. Next base: position 299,274,022 of record OY728138.1, read on the forward strand.
TCTACCATCAATCTCAAACATGGTTCATCAAAGGGATCAGCTCTTCTTTCTTGAGAGCATATTCTCCATTGACATTCTTGATTACAAGTTCTGAGTATCCTTTCACTTTTAGGTTTTCTTCTTATGCATGGAGTGATAGAAACAATCCTTCACTAAGGGCCTTATATCATCCCACCTTTTTATCACATAAACTTTCATTACATTATACAAAACCGAGGATCTTTAAGGTTTAGTGTCTTCGAAACCAGGAACTTATTACATGAGAAAAAAAAATTCTTCTTAAACACTCGAAAGGATTCTTAATTTGTTCATCCTATGTTCATTACAACATCTCATAACATGGGATAATACATCAATGGAAAGGGTGAGAAAAAGTTCCAGTAAGGGAAACAAGGGAAACATTTTACTTGAGAACATGAGATACATCAAAAGTCATGAAAAATAACTTTAAGGCATGAGAAATAGATCATGAGGCATATCAAAATAAAAATAACATGTTTCATAACTTGAAGATGTGGCTATAATATTTAACATAGATAATCATTTCCGTTTCACCACGGTCCATCCCCAGGGTGTAATTAATAATTAAAAAGGTTATTCACCAAGGTATCAGTCAAAATTGCTATCTCTAGAGAATAGTCATTACCCAATGCATTAGAGCGCTATCAGGGTGCACCCTTAAATTTTACTTTTTTATCATGTGATCCATGTATATATTTATAAAAAATTTCATAAATAACCCATATAGCATAAAAGAAATGGGTTTCATTTCATAATCATAACGTTTTAAAAACTACTTTAAAGACATGATCTTTATGTCACTTTATACCCACATAAAAGGAAAGCGGGTCTCATGTATGTAAATACCAGAATTTAAAAAAGAAAATTTTGGTTTATTTGTGAATACGACTTTAAAATAAAGAGCTTTGAGTATTCACTTAATAAAATAAAATAATTTGAGAAAAAGATAGAGACATTTTGAGATGGAAATTCGGCAGCAGAATGGCTATGTTGTAGGGTTTTAGAAAACATTGAAAAGAGAGGGGACATGGGTCACCCACTCATAAATGATCTATAAAATAGTATAGGGACAAAATATAATGGATATAAAAACATGGTAATACAATTTTAAAGTCATACCATATGAAATAAAAAACATTGAAGGAAGACAAAAATGAGATTTCTCTTATGAAAATTCGGCAGCCTAATGACGTCTTTTAAAACATCAAAAAACTGAATTGAAAAGATCAAATAGTGTATATCATCATATAAACATAAAATATCAGTATGATAGATATATATATCATACCCCAACCTTAAAAAAGGAACTTGAAAGACTTGGCATGAAAATCGATCTTGAAAACGAGAAGGGTGAAAGAACCTCTTAAAAATTCGGGAGCCTAACAGCGCCACTTAAAACGTCAAAAAAATGAATTGATGAGATCAAATAGGGTCTCTAATAATATGAACACAAAAGATCAGTATTATAGATATAGAGATTATACCCCATCATAAAAAGGAACTTGAATGACTTGTCATGAAAATAGAACTTGAAAATGAGACGGGTGAAAGAATCAGTTACAATACTTTCGGCAGCCTAACGGCGCGACTTAAACATTAATAAAATGAAATGATGAGAGTAAGAGGGGATCTATCATAATATGAACATGAAAAGAGAAGTAAAATGAATATAAAATAACATCCTCCAACATACGAACATGGAGCATAAAAGAAATGACTTAAAAGAGAGTATTCGAAAAGAAAGAGATAGGTTGGATCCCTTACCTTAAAACATATCTCTTAAAACTCAAGGGTTGGGACCTTGAGGGCTTAGGGGAACCTTGGGATGACTACATGGAAGTTAAGGAGACCAGAACATCATGAGGATTATTTTGGAGTCGAAAGGATGAGAGAATGACTTGGTATTTATAGGGAAAGTGAGGGGACAAGGCATTAATGGCCAAGGGACACCTCATTGGTGGTATTGGCAAAACCATGGGCTTGCCCATGGTATTTGCCCATGGTATTGGCCACATGGGACACCTCATACCTTATATTACTATTCGTAAGTCGACATTATTGATTACATACTTAATACATCATTTAATGATGTCATTAAACACCCATAACTTTAAAACTGTATTTTCACTATTCATCGAAAATTCAACTTTCTTAGAAAAATCCAAAAATTTCACCATGAAAAAATATCGATGCTCTAATTTCAAAAATGAAATCCATTTTTTGAAAATAATTTTCTAAATATTTTTAATTTAATTTTGTAAATAAATATACTATTCACCGAAAATTCATTTTTTTCAGAAAAATCCCCAAACATTACCTTAACATAATATTGTTGGTCTGAGTTCAAAAATGAAATCCATTTTATAAAAATAATTTTCTAAATATTTTTATTTTAAAATTTAATTGAAAAACACTATTATCCTGAAAAAACTAATACTTGAATAATAATTTCTAAAATAGTTATTTACCTATTTTATTAAATCATATTACATAATCAAGGTGCCTATATTATATTAATACTTTCTTTAAGTAAGATTATTAATCCATTTGGTAACATTAGTAATCCTAAGCATAAAATCACTATTCATAATTTACTATTCATAAAAAATTATGTTGATCTAATTAGACTCTAAATTTCGTACAGAACATAATTGTAGAAGACCATTTTTTGAAAATCATTACACATAATTAATTATCTTAGGTTTAGATAAAAAATTTTAAAATATCGTTTTTTTAAAATTCATCAAAAATATGCATACTATATTTATCCGGACATTTAAAAATTCAAAAACGTCACCATAAGAAGAGGAAACAACATTATTTATAACAAAAGGATTACAAAACATAGGAATGGTCTCCTTACATAGCCCCTTATAACTCCAGCATAGGACCTAAGTGTAAGGTGTGCTAAGGTGAGAGAATCTGAGGGTGGCTCGGCCAACATCGCACGAGTAGTAATTTCTATCAGTTTTAACTTCTCGCGAAGGCGATTCCATTCTAGCTTTACATGATGAAGTTCGGCTTGGGTTTGGTCCAGAGAAAAGTCCAGTGGTGCTACCTCCTTCTCAAGTTCTATTAGACGATATTCGATCGGCCCAAGACTACTGGATGAGGTCATTGAATCTTCTTTCTATATTAATTAACCAAGATCACTTGTATTTAAAGAAAATAATCAAAACGTATAGTTTCCAGTGGTCATATTAACGAACGATCGTATAAATGTCGAAACCCAACGGTGTCATTTTAATTATACTCATGTTATGAAATGATACTGTTTTGTTGAGTATAAAATAACACACAAAAATAGGAAACAATATTTATTCAAAATTTCAGGTCATTACAATCTTTCCCCCTTAAAAAATTGTATCCTCATAATTTTTAAAATTGGTATTGGGAATTTCATTGAAAGTCCCACATCGGAAAAAGATTCAGTAACAATATTAATTTAAAAGAAATAAAGGGAAGTAAAATGGTCACCCGGGTAAACCAATACTAGGATTCCATGTAGGAAAACATGGATATGGAATAAAAAAAGGGTCATGTTCTGAGGGAGAGTGATAGAAAATATGATTAGGAGAAAGTTATCCATAATAAAATCACAAACTTCTGATGTGTGTAAAAGGTCTTTGATTACCCAGTAGGAAACTTAAACCAACAACATTTTTGTTTTACGTTCCTTTTAATAATTTTGAGGAATTCATTTACTACATAGAATAAAAGCAAAAGGAAATATATTTACCTTCATGTATAGTTTCATCCCTTAATATGTTTCTACCAAAACTAATCTTTTCTCCAAACGATGAGTATTCAAAAACACTTGGTCTCATCAAAACACAAGAATCGTCTTCTAGAGAATCACATAATCCCCCAACGATTAACTATCTATTTCTTCTATTATCCCAAAAATATAAAGGGTAAGATAAAACAACTCCTCAAAAAGAAAGAATCCCATAGTAAGGGAAACTTCGTTAAATTTTCAAAATTCCACGGTACTACCAAATGTTAATCATAGACCATTCCATAAATAATTTTCCATAAAATTCTTCAAAATAAACCAAACTAAGATTGAAACCTAAATATAAGAAGGATTTGAAAAAATAGTCTTCCAAGATAAACTGTATCTTTCATATCCAAACAACATCAACCACTCCTAACATCTTATAACAAAATTAGCTAACCTAAACATATTTTCCCCAATATAGGTTAATCATTTCCATAAGTAACCTATATTACCATAAGTTCACCTTAAATTCATCGACCCTTCAATATATAAGTCAAACTTTACTCCTCAAAGAAAATACCGTAGTAATCTATTTACCTCGATCAAATAGCGTTCCCAAAATAGTGAACGTCTTCCAAAATAATAATCATCTTTTAATCCCCTAATCATCTATGTCAAATTAATATGGAAATCGTCACATTTCCTCTCACATTGGTTGTTGGTACATGTTCTTCCATTTCCCGCCATTAACTAAGAAATGAAAGTACAATTAGGGGCTTAAATACTTATCCAATAATCATGAAAAATAACTTAATTCATAGAAGGATAACTTGTAGAAGAAAATTATACCCTAACTTGTGATCCCCTAGGTTCCAAACTAGGTTATCCGTGATCATATATTCTTATGTGAATCTTTATTTTATTTTATCTTTTTTTCCTTTAATAATGGTTCATACTAAACTTATGAATTTACCAAAGAATATCCTTCGGGAGTGTCGTAACCAAGAGTGCAGAAAGGCCTGTTGTCGTGTACCAGTTCCCATTCGAGTCTAGCTCAAAGATGTGTTTTCGGGTTTTACCCCTATGTACATTTGTGCCAGAGCCACGTCTACCTGCTCGTATCCAGACAAGGATGTATTTGTTTGGAAACCCCTAACTCAATACTCACGAAAATATCAGGAAGATTTCCTATATTTAAACTTTTCTATAGGATTCTTCCTAAATTTATCATATCATAATTTCCACAAATAACTAAACCATCCTTTGATACCAACTATAGCATCCTACCTTTTTATCACATAAACTTTCATTACATTATACAAAACCGAGGATCTTTAAGGTTTAGTGTCTTGGAAACCAGGAACTTATTACATGAGAAAAAAACATTCTTCTTAAAAACATGAAAGGATTCTTCATTTGTTCATCGTAAGTTCATTACAACATCTCATAACCTGGGAGGATACATCAAAGGAAAGGGTGCGAAAAAGAATCAGTAAGGGAAACAAGGGAAACATTTTACATGAGAACTTGAGATACATCAAATGTCATGAAAAATAACATTAAGGCATGAGAAAGAGATCATGAGGCATTTGATAATAAAAATAACGTGTTTCATAACATGAATATATGGCTAAAAATTTAACATAGACAATATTTTCCATTTTACCAAGGTCCATCCCCAAGGTGTCATTAAAAATTACCATGGTTATTCACCAAGGTATCAGTCAAAATGGTCATCTCTAGAGATTAAGTCTTTACCCAATGCATTGGAGCGCTATGAGGGTGAACCCTTACATTTTATTTTTTTATCATGTGATACACGTATATAATCATAAAAAATTTCACAAATAACACATATAGCATAAAATAAATGGGTTTCATTTCATAATCATAACGTTTTGAAAACAGCTTTAAAGTCATGATCTTTATGTCACTTTAAACCAACAGAAAAGGAAAGAGGGTCTCATTTATGTAAATACAAGAATTTAAAATAGAAAATTTTGGTATATATGTGAATACCCCTTTATAATAAATATCTTTGACTATTAACTTAATAATGTAAAAGTATTTGAGAAAAAGAGAGAGACATTTTGAGACGAATATTCGGCAGTATAACAGCTATGTTGTAGGGTTTTAGAAAACATTGAAAAGAGAGGGGACATGGGTAAAACACTAATAAATGATCTATAAAATAGTATAGGGACAAAATATAATGGATATAAGAACATTTTAATTCAATTTTAAAGACATAACATATGAAATGAAAAACATTGAAGGAATAGAAATATGAGATTTCTCTTATGAAAATTCGGCAGCCTAACGACATCTTTTAAAAAATAAAAAAAAATACATTGACGAGATCAAATAGGGTCTCTCATCATACAAACATAAAATATCTGTATTATAGATATATATATCATTCCTCAACATTAAAAAAAGTAACTTTAAATACTTGGCATGAAAATAGATCTTGAAAATGAGAAGGGTGAAAGAACCCCTTAAAAATTCGGCAGCCTAACGGTGCCACTTAAAACATCAAAAAAATGAATTGACAAGATCAAATAGGGTCTCCCATAATATGAAAATAAAAGATAAGTATGATAGATATAGATATCACACCCCAAAAAAAATTGAACTTGAAATACTTGACAAGAAAATAGAACTTGAAAATGAGAAGGGTGAAAGAATCCGTTACAAAACTTTCGGCATCTGAACAACGCCACTTAAACATTCATAAAACAAAATGATGAGAGTAAGAGGGAAACTATCATCATATGAACATGAAAAGGATAGTAAGAAGAATATAGAAGAAAATCCTCTAACATAAGAACATGGAGCATAAAAGAAATGACTTAAAAGATAGTATTTGAAAAGAAGAGAGAGAGAGGTTCAATCCCTTACCTTAAAACGTATCTCTTAAAACTCAACGGTTGGGACCATGAGTTCTTGGGGGCACCTTGGGAGGACTCCTTGGAAATTAAGGAGACTAGAACTTCGTTGAGAATGATTTTTGAGTTGAAAGGATGAGAGAATGTCTTGGTATTTATAGGGAAAGTGAGGGGACAAGGCATTAATGGCCAAGAGACACCTCATTGGTGGTATTGGCAGAACCATGGGTTTTCCCATTGTATTTTCCCATGGTATTTGCCACATGGGACACCTCATACCTTATATTACTATTCATAAGTCGACCATATTGATTACATACTTAATACATCATTTAATGATGTCATTTAACACCCGTAACTTAAAAACTGTATTTTCACTATTCATCGAAAATTCAACTTTCACAGAAAAATCCAAAAATTTCACCTTAACCAAATATCGATGATCTAATTTTAAAAATGAACTCCATTTTATAAAAATAATTTTCTAAATAATTTTTATTTAATTTTTTAAATAAATACAGTATTCACTGAAAATTCATTCTTTTCAGAAAAATCCCAAAAAATTACCTTATCATAATATCGATGCTCTGTGTTCAAAAATGAAATCAATTTTATAAAAATTATTTTCTAAATATTTTTAAATTAATTTTTAATTGAAAAACACTATTCATCTAAAAAACTAATACTTGAATAATAATTTCTGAAATAGTTATTTACCTATTTTATTGAATCACATTACATAATCATGGTGCCTAGATTATATTAATACTTTCTTTAAGTGAGACTACTAATCCATTTGGTCACATTACTAATCCTAAGCCTAAAATCACTATTCATTATGTATTATTCATAAAAAATTATGTTGATCTTATTAGACCCTAAATTTCGTACTGAACATAATTGTAGAAGACCGTATTTTGAAAATCTGTACACATAATTAATTATCTTAGGTTTACATAAACATTTTTAAAATATCTTTTTTCTAAAATTTATGAAAAATATGCATACTATATTTATCCAGACATTTTAAAATTAAAAAAATTTCACCATAAGAAGAGAACACAATTTTATTTATAACAAAGGATTACACAACGTAGCTATGGTCTCCTTACATAGGCCCTTATAACCCTAGCATAGGACCTAAGTGTAAGGTGTGCTAAGGTGAGAGAATCTGATGGTGGCTTGGACAACATCGCACAAGTAGTAATATCTATCAGTATGAACTTTTCACAAAGGCAATTCCGTTATACCTTCACACGATAAAGTTTGGCTTGGGTTTGGTTTAGAGAAAACCCCAGTGGTGCTACCACCTTCCCCAGTTCTGTTAGATGGTCTTCGATCGGCCCATGACTACTGGATGAGGCCATTGAATCTTTTTTCTAGATTAATTAACAAAGTTCACTTTTATTTAGAGACAATAATCGAAACGTTTAGTTTCCAGTGGTAATATTGACCAACGAACATATAACAGTCGAAGCCCAACGATCTCATTTTAATTATACTAATGTTATCAAATGAAACAGTTTTTCTGAGTATAAAATAATACAAAAAATTAGGAAAAAAGATTTATTAAAAATTTCGGGTAGTTACAGGCCTAGTATTTTGATTTATTATTTGTGTATCCTTTTGAATGTAAGATGGAATAATTTAGGACATACTTTTCATAATACATTAGTATGACTCCCAGACCCAATTTATTGAGTATGAGGTCTTCCATTATTCTCCCTAATGGGATTCTAGACATGCCATCACAACAAATCTCCTATAACCAGGGATCCTCTTGAATAGAGAACTCTATTTCATCAGGTAATTCGAAATCTAATGGAGTCACTTCTATAAAGGGGGTCACTTCCAAGAATTCTGCTAATTCCTGACTGTTGATAGCCTTCTTGGGTATGAGCTGTATATAGATTTCCTATAAAATGACTTCCCACTATAACTAAAATACAGTAAACATTTGATGTATGAGAATATACTTGATCATGTTACTAAGAGAGACTAAGTGGACCTCATGTTGCTTTAGATAATACCTCGACGGTTAAACTGCAAAGATAAATTCCATCCATCTCTTCTTAATTTTTGAATCTCAGGTCTCAACATCAACCATGGTTTATCTATGATAATAGAGACTATCATCACTACTGAAATCATTATTCTATATGAGGAGAGAACCTAGGGATCACTCTATGGTGGTTACATACAGAATGAGTGGTCTTCCTTTGACATGCAGCATTAGAACTGGTGGAATTAAGAGATATTTCTTGGTATTGTTGAATGGTTCCTAACAATCATCATTCCATTGATATGTAACCCCTTTCTTCATTAACTTGGTGAATAGAAAACCATTGCCTACAATTTTGGAAATGAAGTGCTAAATTTAGACCATATGTCATTGGAGTCCACTATACTCATTGGTATTTTCAAGAGGTGACATTCCAAGGATATCCCTTGTCTTCATAGGGTTTAATTCTATCCCACTATGGAATAGAATGATGAAAATATAATTTCCCTATGGTGATGGTGAAAGTACATTTCAGGGGGTTCATTTTAAAACAATATTGTCATAATTTGATGAAAACAATTTCAAGATCTGATAGGTGGGATAAGAACTATCTTGACATAGCCACCATATTATCGACATAAAATTTGATGAAATTTCATAATAAGCATTCGAAGAAGTGACTCGTAGCGCACTAATATGTGGTGCCGGAATTTTTCAAACCAAAAGTCATTACCTTGAAGCAATACACTCTATTGGGGCCCTAATGGTGATGGATTCATAATCTTGTTGGGTCATTTGGATATAGTTATACATTAAATACCCATAACTAAATTTGATAAATTCATATTTGAATGTTTCATCAATCAATAATGCATTGATCGGGACTGGGAAATCATCTTTTGGGAAGTGCTGGTTGAGGTCTCTAAAATCGATACATACCCTAATCAACCCATTATAATTTTTAATAGGGAATTTATTTTTCATTTGTATGGGATATTAATCCTCTTGAATTAAGTTATCTTAGATGAGATTGTCATATAATGCCTCTATATTGGTGGTATGTGTGGGGTGATTCCTTCTGGATGCTTTCTTATAACTACGATGGTCCTCTGGTGGACCTAGGTGGTGAGTGGACACCTCAGGATTAATGAATGACATTTCTATATACTTCCAGGTTAAAATATATCAATTATGTTTTTTTGTAGGTGGTTTATATCTCATTCTCCTAACAATACATAGCCATACTAGTCAGAGTGGGATGAGGATCCCCTTTTCTTCTTAGGTTTATTTCCCCGAGTTCATCAGTGGTTGTAGAGACAACTTCCTCGAAATAAGGAGGGGAATCCCTAATATCTTCTTCATTTTTTCTTCCTCAACCCTCATATCCTCCACTTATTCTTCCAATGGGGAGACAATTATTGAGATGAGATATTCAAAATTGGGAATGGAATCAAAATTCTAGTATTTGGAGGCTAAAACAACTTATTATTTCTTGACTGATTATGGGGAATTTTTTAGAGGTAAAGGAGTGAGGGAAGGAGGAGTGCTGTATATTTATTTTAGTTGAGATACATCCTCTGATTCCTTAGTGATCAAATTTGGAATTGTACGGAGCCTTGACGATGGGTTGGGGGAATTTTTTTTGGAGCATCCATAGTCGTCATGAGGACCAATGCACACTTCAACACTATCATGCTTAGTATCCATTAATGAGATCATTGATATGGCTAAGTCTGTGTATGAATTTAGAATCATTCACTCCACCGGATTGATAGGTAGTTCATATTCTAATATGAGCTTTCCAAGAGGTTTTTTAGGGGCTCTTTCCAGTCAATTTCATTCATCGACCCAATCAATGCCATTACCTGAATATTGTTTCCCTTTCTTCTAATAGGATCCTGCATCGATGTAGTGAGATTCACAATATTCAAATAAATATTTACTGGTGATAATTGTCTCATTCATCCCATCGATACTTTATTTGATCCATTGATGGTATGATGTGGGAATTGCTGCATGTTGATGCAGCAATGGACTTCCTAGAAAGACATTGAAGGATATATTTTACAGACCACCAGAAATTTTATGATAGCCGCAAGGTCTCCGAGCCATGTTTTGAACTTTATTTTGACCAACCTATTTGGAAATCTTTTATCATACCCCAATAAGGTTGTGGTGGAGGGTGTTTGACTATCTTCATCACATCCTAGCTGGTAAAGTGTCCTCAATGGGATACGATTAATTTTGGAGCCATTATCAATAATGAATTTTTGAATATTGACACTAATTATAATACCAGACACATATAGGTGATTGATGTTCCCTTTCATAATGGTATCAGGATCTTGATTCATGAAGGAAATGACCACTTGGAATTCTGTTGGACTATTCTCCACTAGATAGACTTCAGCAGTAGTTACTTCAATTTCAAATTCCTGGGGACTCAACAAAGCTTCTATGAGTGCCTCCCTATGATCCATGGATAGGTCTATTGTGTCAAGGAGTGAAATCATGGATGGTTCTGAGTTTAGATATTTAAGGATATCATATTTATAGTCTAATAGTTGGTGTTTCCCAGAATTGAGTTTCTCTTTCATAGGTGATTTAGGGAATAGAGAATTTGTTATAGATGGTTCAACCACATTAAAAGATGTTGGTGGTGCTTCTGTACTTTGTGGACTTGGCCGAGCATGTCTGCCTGCATTTCGCGGGAGGTTAAAAATTTATTCCTCTTTTGACAAGTACTCCTACATGATCGAGCAAGATTTCATTTTGATGGTGGTAGAGAATATTTCATGTTCTCGGTGCATCTGCTGAAGGGATCTTTTGTGAGTCTCTATAACCATGACAGTTTGAGAAGGAGTGCGGCTAGGGATTTGGTTTCCGTCATGACTGTATCATCCAAGGTAACCTAAGATTGTATGGCCTCATCCTCTGGTTCACTGATTGGGTGGGGGAAACTCAGGTTCTAACCATATTAATCATAAGATAAGATATACACTATGTGTATGACATTGATAGATCCAAATATATTTTATTCATATGATAACATCTTTTTATAATTGTCTTCTTTCGATGTTTCGATTTCACAGGGTGGTGCACTTTGATTTAGATCCATTGGCATGAAATCTGAGTGTGTCAAATCCAGCTTTGTCCTTGGTTCAGTCTCATATTCTTTCATATTTTCCCTACCTTCTCATCACTTAATGGATTGTGGTATTGAGGATATTTTTCATGTCGCATCAGGAGCTATTGGAGGCACAATTGGTTTCTTCAACTGCACTTGGAGCTTGTCATGAGCTTGGATGACCCTGTTTTAAGTTGTCTAACTATCTAACATCATATCCTTCTTTCTAATGTCCTTTCTCTACTCCCCTTATTCATTTCTGTTAGTGGTAGAAACATACACTACTTGTGATGGCAGTGGTCGCAACGTAACTTTTGAAAATTCTATCATTCTTTACAGGAGATCATTGAAGACTAAACACTCCTTAAGGGTGTGTCCTCGTATCTGGTGAGATGGATTTTATCATGGATGGCCATCAAGAACTACTACACCAACCCTCTTCAACTCTAGTAGTAGATGAAAGTTACTATTCATGGAATCTATGATGTAACCACATACTAGATCATCTTGAAATGAGTAAACTTTATTTCTTCATTATTTGAAAATTATTCCCCCCTTTGATCATCTTATCAAGGTGGGGGTGACTGCTGGAATCCATAGGGTCCAACATGGTTTATTCTGGGTTTTAGATCTTGAGCTAGTGAAAGGGGTGGCTTAAGCAGAACATAATCCACTTCATCCCTACCATTTTTTCTAGGGGAGATGGGGCTTCCTGGGACTTAATATTAGTTCATTTCATGTAATCTTCTATCCTATGTGAAATGGAAGAGAATTTTCAAAAATCCACTTGTATATTTCATAGGAATAAGTGGTCTTCATAGCTCATCTTAGTGATTATAGATGCACATGTAAAAAATCTCATCTTGGGGTGAGTGGATGGTTCAAGGAGTAATCCATACCTTTCTATCTAGAAATAAAGTCTAAAACTATCTCATTCTCTTATTGTTTGTAGTTCATGAGATCACTAACTATTTTCTTAGGAAAAGTCAAACTGAAATGTAAGAGAAAAAACTAACGAAAGTCTTCCTAGGTTCTGATTTAATTAGATGGTATACTGGTATTCCACACAATAGATGATCATTACAGAGTTTTCATGAATCATTTGAGTTTCACTACTTATTTCTCTGGGTACCCATCATGGAGACACAATAATAAGGGTTGTTCATTTTATGCTTCTCTGGGTCCCTTGATCCATTGAACATTGTGAATACGGGATTCCCAAAATTTGGAGGATCCAAGCTGTTTCTCACCATGTTGGGGTAAGGATTCCATTCTGATTTTATCCGAGTACACGGAAACTCCATTTTCATGATTAATTTTTTCAAAAAATAAATGGAAATTATGAGACCTTTATGTATGTCTTGTTAAACACAAGGACGAGAAGGTGTAGTAGGGGGGATTATTTGATTTATTTCACTATGGGAATAAGAGGAAGATACATTGCTAGGTGAATCCTTTGTGGATTCGTATGAATATGTTCAAGTTTCTTCCCAAATGAGGGGAAATCTTGATATCTTGTCAGGATTGGGTTTAGGTAGACTGATGATCATGTTACTTCCTTGAATGATTCTTCCATTTTTTCTTTGTTCATTGGGATGAAAACATGAGGTAGGGGTACATCTGATGGATGTATGTTTTTACGCTCCACCTGAGGAACATACTCAGTAGGGATGATTTCCCATATTATCTTAGTGTTTCTTCACATTATCACTTTTATTTCTTCCATTAATTAGGAGAATATCTCCTCAAGAATAGGGGAATCAACTTTATGGGGATGAGGTGGTGGGTCATATATCATTATCAAATTATTATCCTTATTATATATTCACATGGGAGGTAAAAGAAGATTAACTAAGGGGAATCCCAAATTTAGGACAACTCTTTTGTTTTGAGGGTGCACTCCTCCGAGATTCATATGGTTCGTATCCAGGATGGAACCATCGTCTCCAGCTTCCTCATGATTTGTATCATATTTAGCGTGGTATGTGGGCATGATGTTCATAAAGTTCATTGATTAATACCTCATTGGGTTGGTATACTTGGTGATGAATGGTAGGATTACTTCTTCAATCCCTTGTTTGATCTTCACTGGCCATTCTAGGATACACTTCGGGTTTCTTGGAAAAGAGTGACTTGATGAAATCCCAAATATGACCTTACAGTACTCCTCCATTTCAAGGGTTGTGATTCATAGGATGGGATGGAACAAGTTAACACTCTATCCATTTTTCTCCCTAGAAGGGAGAAGACAGATGTCTGTAGGGTGGGAATTTGAGTAAAAAAAGCACATATCCCTACAGGTTGGGGGTGCTCCCATTCTTCTATTGGAATGCCTCGCCATATATTTTCTAGTATTATAGTTTAATTTCATGTTAAAAATTCCCCTTTCCATGTGGGCTAGGATGGTCCTGTATTATGGAGGTTGCTGTTACTATTGTCGCCTTCTTGATCTGACGCATTCCCATGTGAGTGTCTGTCAGATATGGTGCTAGGTCTGAATGTAAATTACTTTCTTGTGAGGAAAAGATTAGTGCACATTTAATGGATTCTCTTAGTTTGTAAGCCTTTAAGAAGTTTTTAGTATATTGGTTTATTAGCTTCTCGATGGCCTACTCTCTTCAATCCTGACACTTCTAAGACATACTCAAGGATGGTTCTTCTTAAGCATTTTACCTTTCTTGAGAAGAGACATGATTTCACTATAGTTTGGGGATGATGACTTTGCAGGATGTCACTTCTAGTCTATTCCACTATATGGGACGTGTGGTGGTGTGTAGAATTCCATGTTCTCCACATACCCGAATATGAACAACAAACAAGGTGTTGTTGATAATGTCGCGCAACATGTGTAGAACATGGAGGCAATCCAACTCAAGGTATTTGTTTCACCTTTCAGATTGTAGACTCCATACTGACGGAAGGGATCTAAGTCAACTTTATGGAAAATATCTCCCAAGAAATTAACATAGTCATCACACCCATCCTTAGGAAAAATATTATGTTTAACTGGACGAGAGATTCCCAGATATTGAGTCGAATGTTATAAATACATTTATCGAACAACTATCTTTATATATTGTCATGATAAGTGGACATGGACCAATAAATCATGGGTATTTCATCCCTATCAAGTTTTCTTCTCACAACCAACATATCCTATTTTTGTTCTTCTAGGGACTCTCTCGCTTTATCCACCTAGTTTGATTACTTCTTAATGATTTCGTTCCATGTAGCAGGGCTGGTATGAGTCTTGTTACCTTCCTAATAGTATAGCGGTGTCTTAAAACATAACTGTGACCTCAAGACATCCTCTGGTTGAGGAAGGATATACCATGTTAGGGAGAGAGTATCCATCATGTCATACACCATTTTTTCAAGTGCCTCGGTATATGGGGGATTTCTCACATTTGACCCTACGATGGGAGGACCTTCTCACCGACATGAATTTCGACTATGGGGAGGACCTTCATCGTCAGTGTTGTGATGACGACGACTACCATCGCAACATAGTTTCTGACTCTAGAGAAACATTTTGTAGTCTATACCCTGGGAATGAACTTTAGGGAAGACTATAGTAAGGGGAGGACCGTCTGGCATCTTGGTATCATTGAGGGGAGAGCCTTCATAATGACTATTATCATGGAAAGGACTGACATCATATCTCTAGATATAGGGAGAGTATCAGTAGTGTACTTTCAAGGAAGGACCTTTAGGACATACAACAATGTGGTGAGGGTCTTATATTTGCATGATTTAATTATAGGGAGGGACTTCATAGGGACTACCGTCATGGTGAGGACTACAATCAAAACTTGAAATCTGACTATAGGGAGAAACATATCTGCTGCATATACCATAGGGTATACCATTAGGGTGGAAGATAGTAAGGGGAGGACCATATTTTTTTTTGATCTTCTAGTCAAGGGGAGGGCTACCATGACACAAATCCGGAGATAATCTATCATGATCAATCATTTCTGTCCCATGGAGTACGCCCCCATGGGTGCTTGGGGGAGGATCTTCAGTGTTTCTTATAGCGACATTGTGAGTTGGAACTTCCAACTGCGACTGTCACTTCCATAATTTGGTAATGGATCATAGATATCTTGAGCCTTTAGGGATATATGTCTTATGGCGTCAAGTACTCTAGCATCCAACAGAGTAGAATAATGGGTGTTCTCTTCATTTCATAGTTGACTTTAGCATGATTTTTTTTGCACTCTCTTGTAGGTAACTGGGGAAACCTGTTATTGGTAATGGAATTCATATAAGAGTCACTATTCGGTTGGTTCCCATGATTCCACAAGGATATGCTGATAGACATCATGAATTCCAGAAGGGATATATTCCTGCCCTGATGTGGCCACAACCTGGGACTGATGTCTCCTAGTTGGTAAAGGAATTTTTTCAGGATCAAAATTTCATTGTATAGAAATTTTTTTCATCGACTCTCCTGGACTAGATTAGGGATATGTGTCTGCTCCTAGGTGACTATATGATTTTATGGGTGAATCACCCCACCAGACGAGACCTTGTTGTGGGCATGCCTTGTCCCTTTTATTTCTGATGTATTAATGTATTGATACGTGGAAGATATAGACAAGATCGACATCTTCTCCTCAATTATATCAGAGATGTGTTGAGATACATCATTAGTTGAAATGGATACAATTGACCATTTTTATGTTGGACAAGGAGTTAGTGCCTTCTCTAGTCCTCGATTGGTTTCCTGTGGGTACTAGAAGTTCTACTTTGTTGGGATAGAAGAATGATTATACCTATAATAGTATTCTACATTTACCACTATATTTGGCTAATGGTATTTGTATGCATCTATAATATTTTGACACTACTCATATTTTATTGCCACCGTAATTGACCTGTGGTCTTCATATGCATCGATATTGTTATATGACTACCCATGGTTTGCCTCCCTATTTGAATAGAGTTATTGGGGTGAATAAGTAGGGATTTGTGACTACATATAGCAGGGTGCCATCCTATTTGGATGATGGGATTCTTACATATTGGTAGAGATTTTAATCTGCAAAAAAATTTCAACTCTGTGTGTGAGGCAGTACAGATGGACATTGGTTGAAATTTGTATTGTATAGTGTTGTGAAACCATGTATCTATGGTGGGATTCATAAGATTGAGTGGGAATAAATGTTCTTTCATAGGTTCGCTATATTTTTTTTGAGGGATTGAGAAGAGGATAAAAGGTTGTATGTCATCCCGTTGTATGTCACCGTGTTTGTGCAGAAGATCTCCTCCTTAGGAAATAGGGTGATAACTTTATCTTGATTGTATGTTTTCCTCTTTTAGAGGGCATCCCGAGTGGCCCATGTCTAGGGGACTTCAGCAGGTTCCCTCGGTATGAGATCCTCTTCAGTTTGAGGATATTGGGATGTACATAATTGGTGGTGGCATCATCTGGTAGGAGTCCCCAAGAGGGGTTCCTTTTTTAGTTGGGATGAATTAATCAGCATCGACTTCATCTTCCTCTCTAAGATAAGGGAGGTACTCATTGTTGCGCTCTAGGGACAACCTCCAAAATCAGATAGAGATAGGCAGTGGGGTCGTCATGTACTGGGATGGTGGTCATGGCTGATGAGGCAGATTATGAGATTTCAGCGATTGTAGGGCAATCCTTGCAGCCTCCACCACGAGGAGCGTACTATTTTGGTGGAACTCTTTGATCAACATGTTTGAATACCTACATTGAAGATATTGGGTAGGTGACATAATCATATTCGTTAGAGATCCAGTCACCTATGCAGATGTTGACGTGCATTTTTGAGAGATTTGTTGAGATGAAATTTGAATCAAAGAAATCTCTTCAGAGTGACCTCTTTATATATATTTCATATAAAGAAAAAACATACCTTAAAAGTATCATATCATGATCACATGCGTTATTCAAAATCATGCTTGTCCCAATTCCTTATTGAATAAAAGGAGATTGAGGTGTGATAATACGATCACCTTGGTTAAGGATTCACTTCAGGTTCACCATATTTTTTTTGACAAAATTCATGTCATAACAGGGAAGAAAAAATGGCTCGACGGATAGTAACCAACTTCCTTTTATTATAAAGGGTTTCATCTCGTGTACGATGTCCTCGTATGGTCTCCAATGGTTTTATTCATGGAGCTAGAAACACCCAAAGAACAATGTATACATGATCTGTGGACCTTCTTTCCAACAGCAGGTCCTCATTGGATGATGATTAGGCCAACAATACTTAAGGACTCCATTGGTCGAGGGGATTGGAGTTCGGGCTCAGAACACCTTTTTGGGGGGGATTATTTCCAACTCTTGGACTCTCTTATAGATTTGAGAAATATTTATATGTTCATAAATCCATGGATCTTTCCCTTTATGTGTCTGTGGGTTACCCCTAGGTTGTAAGGTTAATGATATATATTCATGTGTCTGGAATTACTGAGGAACATATAGTTTAACCCGTATGATGAGGCCCTATGGATTTTATCATCATCTAGGAGGAATAAGATGTTTCACTACTAATATAAAATCCATAAAATGGGATTCCTACATATTCTTGTGAGATAAATCATAAACCATGTTGTTTGGTGCTCTTTAACTGGACACATCACCTTTTAAGGTGATGTGACGAGGACCCATCCATGCATTTTAACATCATACAATATGTAAATCTTGGTGAAAGATGCATTGTCAAAATTTTATATAAGACTTAAAACAAAGTAGACCTGGATGCTCATGAGGGGAATGGTCTCCTGGGTGGATATATCCCTACAGGGGATATGGCCTAGTGAATACTAGGGTGAATTGGGTGTTGGGTTTGGACCTCATGGAGGATTCATATATATTCTAGTTAATTGGGAATAAAAGCCCCCATATTTCAGTTAATGTTGGGTCTTATATTGTTTAGGAGGACCTTTTATGAGGGGACATGATTGGGGATTACACATTAGATCCTCCCAATTGAGAGTAAATAGTTAGGGATAACACCAAATATGATGCCTTTCTTGAATGATTTATGTCAGGGATTATTCTTGAAGAGGTTGACCTAGCGAGTCACGGGGAATTCTTATAGGTATTATCTTTTGAGGATTATTTTCCATGAACTCGATCCTCAGGTGTGTGTTTTATGTAGCCTAGTTAGATATGGAATCATAGTTCTCATAGTTCTATTATGGATGGTGTGGATGTTGGGATCATCATTAACCTCTAAGCCAACATGATTCATGCATAGTTTCAGAAATAAGAGGAATCCGTAGATCTGAAAATCCACACACATTCCCTTCTTCCAAAATGGTAAAGGAGGATGTTGGTGGATGCGGCCATGACTGATAGCCCAAAGGGAGAGATGGATGGATTTGAATATTCCAACTCCCACCCGTGTTGATATCATGGATAGCCAGATCTGGTGATCTATACAGACACATCATGGGTCGAGGCAGAAAGAAGAATGATCTCCCACCTCTAGAAAGACGATTAGGGACTTACGTTAGTGGGAGTGACCAAAACGTGGTTTTGGGAAAAGAGATAAGTAGTGTTCCTTATCAAAGTGAAAGGAATTTGTGATACCTTTAACTTATCAGTGGACCTCGTTCAAGGGAAACCCACGTGATTACACTTAATACAATGAACAAGGATGTATATGTGATCTTGTTATGGTTAGAGCCTAGGTTACCACATTAATGTAGACATAGAAACAATCTACGGAACCATACCATTGGGGGGATTACCCACTTGTCTCCACTTACCATGAGTATATAATCTCTGATGGTCGAGAAGATGTGACCAATGTTCTATTCATACGGGCCTGATGGATATAGAAGAGTACATAGAATGATGAATTTAGGCTGGTTTGTGGAGGATCCATGGGGTGCATGGAGGGTATGTAATAATATGATTTGAACTAAACGGTGGGATTCCCAATTGAACCCCATTCAACATAATATTTCTTCATGTGGAATGGGGATCCCTATGCATTGCATAATACTATGTAGGTCGATGGGCCGTCCATTTACCGAAGTGGTACACAGACCTAGGTATTGTAATTGTACTATACTGGTATACGACCTATGGTTTTGTCATTACCCCATGGTGGTATGTAGTGCTGGAGTCCATCTGTATGGAAGAACGCCAAATGGGGTTGGGTTTTGTCTGTATAGTGGTGTGATATGTAGTAAACTAGATTGAAGATTTGGAACTGGTCATGTAGTTCATAGAATGTTCATCCATGAAGGGAGTATGGTTCATGGTTCACCAATTAGGATTTCAGTTTTCCCATATTATTATGTTTTTTATGATTTGTGGAATCTTTATACAAGTTGGAAACCATTCGAGGTTCCGTACTTCATAGATCATTTTCCTTCGATGTCTTCCACTCATAAAATCCATTCTCTCTAATATGATCATTTTTCAACTCCCATGGGGGTACTTTTATAGAGTGCTGAGGTGTTTTTATCTATGGGTCAGAAGATAAATATTTTAAAAGCCCATTGGGTTGTCCCCCGACCTCATCTCCCTTATGATATGAGTTTTCTAGGATGGTGTGCAGTTCATGAAGGTAAAAATCACCCCCTCGATCTATAGAATGACGTAGTTCGTATTGACTAAGTTTGAACCAATAAGGTCCCAGTATAAATCATTATTACATAGCACCCATTCCCATTCAATTTATAAATATTGATAATATTTTTTTGAAAGAAAAAAACCCAATTTATTCATTTTATCAAACATGATGTGGGAGTTTCCTACAACACTTATTTTTAAAACCAAAATCTATCATAGATTTATAAACCAAATTAATTTCAAATATTTTACATCAAATGAATGATCATATAACCTTTAGAAACCAACTAATTTTAGTATCTAGTAAGAGTAGAGTTTGAGAGAATCAACCTACATCCAATGTTCTCATCATGAAAAATCATACCCTAATCACATATATCAATGATATTACCACATTATGATGATGAATACCCAAGAAATATAATTTTAAAACCCCATAAAATAGATATCTATGAATTTTATCCTCATTTTATGTATCCTATTAAGAAAAAATGATAATATCAAAAAATAAAATAAGAAACAAAAGTTTAACCTTGAATTCCTAGGTCCAACACTTCATCCTTTTAAGATATTGAGATTAATAGTAAAAAGAATAATATAAATCACCCAAAGGATATCTAATTTTTGATATCCCTAGCCATGATGTGAATAATGATGGTTTTAAAGAAATAATCAGGTTAAAAATTGAATCTTTTGTACCCTTTAATGACACACATGGTTCAGCCAAACAGTTTACCTAACCATGTTCCTACCATAAAATTGTTAATATATGAAAACATAGGTTGGATATTTTTTCTATTTTGGTTCATAAACCAGGGACCAACTCGACATATCACCACAGTCCAAATAATTTCTAATTCATAGGATTTAGAAATTCTTAACACAAACTATGCACCACCCGTGAACCTATCCAATGGATCACATTTAATCTTGAACTATTACCTATACAGTCTACATAATTTTTCATAATCGTGTACATGATAAACCACATCTAAAATGTCTAAAAACATTACAGAACAACCCGTAATGATTCCAAATGTCTTTTTAACATGAAAAATACTAAATAACTAAGTAAAATATCTCAAATTAGAGTAGGGGATGGGTGTAACATTATCTATAAAAATGGTATTTACTTCCTTTAAAATATTTAGGTCTATAGTGTTTAGAATGATATATATCAATTTCTATAATATAAATATATCTCATTAAAAAGTTTATTCCTGAATCTATAAGGGACCCTAGATAGAAAGTCCATGGTCCATTGATAAAAATACATTCTTTAAACATATGTATTGAAACCACATGATATGATCCAAGTCGTACATATTATTATTTTACATCATTTACATAATAATTTTTTTTGACATATAATAAAAACCAAATATACATAATTATATGTATAGTTACTTTTAAAAATAGCTCATTTTGAAAGCTATTTTAAAATACGTGTGAATATTTCTCCAAAATCAAACCATACTAGACCCCATTCAATAATTCTCATAATATATACTCATCTTTCATACTTGGGGAATAGAAATATAAGAAAGGGGTGTGCTAAAATGAGTTTTAGGGGAAAATATATCAATATTTCTTCAAGGTTTAAATCATAAGAATATAGGAAAACATGATCGTGGTAGAAATATATTATTTAAATGAATATAGAATAACAATATTTTTTTATAGGTCCGGATAATGGATCGTGGAATATCAAATGAACCAACATGTACCATGGAATTAGAGTGTGAGTTGATAATTAAGACATGGAATAAGGGAATGATATCATATATCAATGGAATCATAAATATTTAAAATAACATAACTAATCATAACAAAAGCATAGGACAAGGCTCACTATCATGAACATATGTCAAAGTGTGTTAGGATAACTACCTGTGCACCTTACACGGTATCTCATGAGATATTAACATCACACAATGAAGTAGAAGACTATATAATCTGAGATAACAAATAAAATTATAACATGTATATGAATATATGATACACATATGAAAAATACTGTACCTAAAGAAGAATCATTTTTAATGTCATGAGAAGAAATTTGGTTTTGAAATCTCATCTCAAAGAATAACTGAAGGCTATATTATAAGGATTATGAAAGTATGATGGAATTATATTATTTTGGATGTTAATTTTTTAATAAAAAAGAAATGTTCATTAACATGGAGTTTTAATGTTAAAAAACATTGTGATAAGGTTTGGAAAATAATAAATAAAAATGAATCACATTGTTAATGATTTATAAATTCATAATGGATATTTTAAGAAAAAATAGATTTTTATTTCCATTTATAAATGAATTGCACTATAAGGATTCCCCTTAAAATAAATAAAATTCATACAAAAATGGGTTAAAACATTTGATATTTTTGGTACTTGACATAATGTAATAAATATGGAAGTTCCCTTAAACTGGGTTCACTTAAAGGAGTGAATTTGGAAGAATAATTAAAATATATTTTATCCAAAAAAAGGAAAGTTATAGTAAAATAGGTATATATATGGTTATATATATAATAAAAAAACAAATTAGAATAAAATAGAGGATTTTAGAGGAAAATATAGAGAATAGGAAACCCAAAATTAATGACATTTAACCAAAAGAACCCTTTTTTAATTTTAAAAGAACATTGCGGATACCCACATTGTTAAAAAGGATATAAAATGTATTTTGAAATGTGTTAAGTAGAAATATGAGGACCATAGGTTATATTAGATATTTGGGTTCTAAAATGGAAAATAATAAAATTAGAGGGATGAGAATATTTTGACATAGAGGAGAAAAATCTATACGAAAGGATGAGTATTAATCCTAACTATATCATAGCCTTTAGAAAGAAACCAGCTGAATACAATTTTTTTAATAATTAATTCATCCAAACAAAAAATATGAGTTTCCATGTAGAACATGGAAATTCCAAAATGAGTGATCATAGAAAACAATAATCATGAAAGATATCAAAATTCTCATATGGAAAGACTATTGAGTCAACAAAACAATTATGACTTAGTTTTATTCAAAATTGAAAAACCATAAAGGTAGAACAATAGAATGATTTTTAATTGAAAAAAACCTGGTAATGTTATGTGAAATAAGTTTTTTCTTATAAACATTAATTAATTAGATTCTATAGATTTATATTAACTATAATAATATTAAGTTATTTTCTAGTCAAAGTGGAAATAATTTTATTCTTATTAAATTTATTTACCTAAATTATATGTTTTTAAAGAATAAAAATTAATATTTTAGTATTTTATATTACAAAAAAAAATTATTATTTTAAATTAGAATATCAACGTTATATTATGGTGAGTTTCATGATTGTTTTAAGACATAATTATTTTTCAGTGAACGGTGGAAAAAATCGATTTTTGTAAAATTTTCATTTCTTTTAAAATACCCATTATTCATTGAATTAGAGATGAACGTGTCATAATTATTATTTAAATATTTATAATCTAATTAATTACATTTTATTTATAATTATTCTTATTTTTTTTATAATTTTATTTTTGAGTTTTTAAAAGTATTTTTTTCTATAAATTGTTTTAATTGTGTTTTATTTTTTAATACTAAATTAATTTATAGAACATAAAGAAATGGAATCATGATAAATTAATTAAATATTTATAAATTCAAGGTCCATAATTTGTAAATAATACTCTTTTATTTTCAGTGATAATGACTAGTAACCATAATAAATGTTTCTTACAACAATAAAGGTAAAATGGGTTAATTAGGGATAAAACTAATGTGGTAAGGCTTCAAATTCATTAAAATAATTCATTAAAATAATTTTATGAGTATATTTCATCCATAATAATATAAAATAATAAAATATTATGGTTTTTCACATTTATATTTGATTTCAACAGTTACAATATTTAAGTGAAATATGAAGTCCAACATGTCAATATCTTGTGTTGAATACAAATATTACATTGTGATAGGGATGAAAATGAATTTTTGTCTAGTTATAAATGTTTCTTGGAAATATGAATAATTTTTTTCATAATGTTAATTAATTTTTATCATTTAGTGTTGAAATATTTTCTTTAAGTGTTTATTCAATGGTGACTTAGTGCTTGTCACAAAATCGAAAAATCAACTAAATGATGTTAGAAAGTCTTAAATTTATAATGATTGGGCGATTTATAGTTTCCCATCAATTGTAAATATTTATATAACATATTAGGGATATGTGAAAGAATTATTTTTGAATTAATTTGTTATCTTGATGACATTATGGTCTTTGTGAATGAATAGTTATTGAAATGACTATAATGATATTTTATAATAATATTTTATTAAATGGTTTTAAATTCATAAATATAATTTATTCAGGAAAGTGAATGTGATATGTTTAAAAATATAAATCATGGTCTATTTGTGGTTTAAATTTCTGTTTATTGTAAGTTTTCACCCCTAAATTATAAAAAAACATTGTTACTATAGTTATCATCAAAATGGTGAAAAGGGGTTAAAACAAATAAATAAGGGTAAATACATCTCCTAAACATATAAATATTTAATTACATGAGATTATTGAAAATTTATTATTATATTTTAATTATTTAAAATTTTACAATTTAAAAAATTTAAATTAATTTATATTAATTTAATACTTTATGAAATTCCAAGAGTTCCCCTCCCCTCACTTATAAAAAGGTACCTCCAATCCACTATTCTCCAAAACATTATAATCATTATATCTCAACATTAACCTAAAAAACACCTTACTAAAAAACATCCCCATGTAAATGAGGTACTTTAATGAAGGTGCATATCTTTTTTTTGAACGAAGTAGAGTACTCAAGAGGGGGAGATTTGAGCATCTAAAATTTTTTTTATTAAAGATTGGTTCTTTGAAAATTTCCTCCATTTAAAAAAAAATCAAGTCATTTTGTAGTGAATTTATAAGAGTCCTGAATGTCCAATTAATTTTTCAATAGATTTATTAGTTCCCAGCTATACTAATCTAAATATTCATATAAATTTTTAATCATTCCTACAAGATTAAAAATATTATAAACCCTTAATAAAACAAATATCATAGTTTGAATTTTTTTGAATGAAAATTTTAATAAAACTTATTAAAGGAAAATTACAATAGACATAGTGGAATTTTAAAAAATAGATTTTGTGTCCATCCCTGACTTAGTCCTCTCCACTTTGTGATCACCTGCCACCAAGCTATTTAAATTAACAAACAAGTTTGATCTACACCCTGGATCAGGGTCACAATAGCACACAAGGCTATCTAGGTCACCATTGAACTCTACCACAATCATCCATGGACAAAACAACAATCATGTTACATTATACCTCTTCCACAATGATTCATAGTTCCGAGAATCATGTGTTCTAGTTTTAAGAATCACTACATCCTTGTGGTTTCCATTAGATTAATTCGTGGAACTAGAAATATCTAATAGTTCCTTATCCAAAATGGTCCTTATTTCCAAAGGTAGTCATTAGTTCAGTTTGAACATTATGATACTCAAGAAAGTGCATTGGTCGAGAGGATGAGAGTTCGAACTCTTCACGCCCTTTTGGGGGGGATTATTGTCTACTCTCAGTATCTCTTTTTAAATTTTTGATATTTTCATGAATCCTTATTAATTCACCAGGAATAACATAAGTTCCCCATGGAATTTTCAATCACTTAATAACATGTGTAAAATTTAAAATCATCAGTATGTATTCAATGTTCTTCATTAATGGAGATATCTGTAGTATTTGAGATTCTCCATCAATGGAATCATCTCATATACTATTTATAAATTTTATTAATAATTTTTATGATGATACTGGTTTTTAATCTACTTTGAGGGGCACTCTGGAATTTATTATCATCTAGGGAGACAAAGGTTTGGTTTGATGTTGATATTGCACCCATAAAATGGGTTACCTACGTATCCTTGTGAAAGAAATCAGAACCCTCGTAGTTTGGTCATGCTTAATGGGAAACAGAATTCCAAAGTCATTTGATTAATACCTAGACATAAAATTTAGTGTTATGTGGTATCGACATCTATGCAAAAGGTTCTTAGTCTATGTTTGGTGTGGGACTTATGCCGAGGCAACCTAAGGATCTTGGAAAGAATATGGTTTTCCAAGTAAGATTAGACCCTATTGGGAATATGGCCCATGGATAATCTTGTTGATTTAAAATTTTGGGTTTGAACCACCCGGAGGCTTCCTACATATCCCATGTGGATGGGAAGAAAATCCCACATAGTTAGATGAGTCTCATTGGAGAGTATATTCTTTTGAGAGATATGATGTTTGACTTAATTCATGAAAATGATTCCTTGATTACATAGTTGTTTAATTTGGAGATTATTCCTAAGAAGGATGGCTAAATTAAGTGATTTAGGGTTGGATTCATGAAGAGAATATCCAGTGATCTCGGACCCTGAAAGAGCTTCCTACATATCTTGTTTTGAACAGGAATCATTGTTCCCATATTTCCTTCTCCATGGGTGTTTGTGAAAAAGTTGTAGTCATCATGAATATCAATCCCCATGTGAGTCATTCATGGTGTGAAAAACCATAGGATGTGAATGATTCAATAATGAAACACACATATCCTCCTCTGCTAGTGGAGGATGGTGTGCCTATGGTGGTTAGGATAGACGAGGTCGAGGTGACCCGTGAAGAGGGTGTAGCCATGATCCCTCCCTTTATTCACTTCACATTGGACAAGGTTCTAAATGAATGGAATAATGGATAAAGGTTAGGGGATTACACCAGAATGGATGCCCTAAAATTGATCCCAGTAGGGGAGGGAGACTTCTCCTTTGTTCAAAAGAAAGAAATGTAGGTGTGAACCGTACCTTCCCTACAATAAATTTGAGGTTCCATATCTTTGAGAAGGGAGAGGTTTGAACCCAAAACCTTATTCTCAAAACTGTAAACTTCCCAACAGTTTTAATGTGAGAAAGGTCCATGTGACTGTAGATATACAAACCTAGAATCATTCCATGAATCCTAAACCCATTATAAAAAAAATGTGGGAAACCTATGACTATGGAAATACAAACCGAAATAAAAGACACACTAATGTGCCATTCCATAAAGTATGATAAGTCAGAAGGTTTTAGTGGAGGTCTCAACAGAATCATTTTCAAACAAGGGAACCATTGAAGAATAATCCTTACCATTGTTGGCTTTGAAGAGGGTTTTATGTATAGTCGAATGAAGAGAGTAAGTGAATCGAAGAGGGGAACCAAAGTAGGTAAGGGTGCACAAGTATGGGCGCACAAGTATGGGCGCACAAGTAGGATTGGGTGACATGATATCCACATAAGAGATGAAAAACTTGTATAGTAATACTTGGGCAAGGCCTGGCTCAAGTCCTTAGGAGTATTCACAAGTGATCCCAGAAGTTGGACGCTCAAGTTCTTGTAAAAGGAATAGGTGGTGCAAAAGTATTTCTGATTTAGGAAGGTTGGGCGCTTTAGGCACTCAAGTGTTATTGTTTTCATACAACAAAAGGACTTATGTCCAATAGAACTCCTTTAAATCCTCTCATCAAGGTATTTAAGAACTACCTGGACAATTTTGGAAGACTAGGGTGAAGTACTAGGGTGACTAGAGCAGCAACTGGGCTTCAGGGTAATTTTTCCATAAAAATTAATGTCTCAAGGGTCTATTTATAGGCAAATAAGTGATCTTGGATGAAATGAAATAGGGCACACAAGTGACCTATGTGCCAGAATGTGGCCCACTAGTACCTTGCATGACGATAGTGTTTTGGAAAGACTTGGCCTCCTCTTTGGGGACTTAGTGAAAATAAAAACTCAATTCTCTTATATCATGATGGTGTGAAGGTGTTTGCGTGCATGTACCTTGTTCTCTACTTTAAAGACTTAACAAAATTATTTTTCTATACCGTAGGGGCTGTTCCCCCACACCCTTTCTTGGAATTAATGTTGGTTTACAGTCCCAGCCCATCGAGCCAGTCCCTTAGCAACCATCACTGACCCCCATAAAAAATACAGAGTCACACCATAATCTTTCTGAGCCCTATTGAGTACATATTGCGGAGAATTTCAGGGAACACATTTCATGGTGTCTACAAAGGCCCCCTCCCCCCCCACACAGAATTTGATTCATTAAGAATGAAAATAATCTTGTTCTATGTTAAAATTAGGGATCATTGATGCCTTCAAACATCATTTGTTTATATTCGAAGCTACAAAAAGGTTGTAAGGATGCTCTAATTTCTTCATAAGAAATGGGGACTAGTGAGCATTGTTTGATTTTTTACTAGGGTCATATAGAAAAACACAATAAACATTGTTTCTTTTGACTTTTAATTTCTCAATATTACCTAAATCATACAAAATGTATGTTTGGTCAGATAAGACTCAACTTTTGTTCAGAGTGACCCTTTTGGGTTCCCAATCTCTTGAGCACCATGTCTCTTATTATTGGATGTTTTATAGTCATGCATGTTGGACTGTAAAGGGTTAATGTTTAAGGTCGAAATATCTTTGACCATAAATTTGAAATTATATCCCAAACAAGACTCAATGTCTATGAATTTCTTTAGTATTCATGAAATATTTCCAAGAGTAATCTTGGGCCATGATTTTTATGGTCACAAAATTTAAAACATGTATCAACATAAGGGGTGTCTCCTCCAAGAATGAAGTTACCATTATTTAACAAACTCATGATGGGAGTTGTGTTATACATGTCCAAATAGGGCATATGCTACATAGCCAAATATTGGCATCTTTTGGCTGACAGTCCTATTATATAGAAAACCTATGCAAGGCCACCTATGGGAACATACTGCATAGTCAAGAAAATGATCCCTTAGAGATTTAATACTTCGGTGTCGATAGATAGGGGAAAATATGATTTGGGTGACTCAAGACCATAGTGGGTGGTTTTTCCAAGGAAATTAATTTTAAGAATAAAAGGGCTATTTTATGCCAACATATGTAATGAATTGGAAAACACTTCAATAAAAAAAATTTGTATGAAGAATTGTTAAAATATATTAGAAAGGGGAATTTCTGATATAAAACTGTGCAGTTTTAAGTAATCCAGTGAAGACATTGTACTGTGTAGTTTTAAGTCGTGCAGTGAGGGCATTGTGCTCTGCTAATTTATGTCATGCAGTGAGGTCATTGTGCTCTGTAGTTTTAAGTCTTGCATTGAGGACATTGTATTGCGATGTTTTAGGTCATGTAGTAAGGACATTGTGTTATGTATATTTAAGTCATGCAGGGAGGATATTGTGCTGTGTAGTTTTAAGTCATGTAGTGAGGACATTTTATTGATTCAATTTAAGTTCATTATATTTGACCAAAGTTATGAAACTTGACCAATTTTTTGATAAGTTGTTTGGAAACATATTACCATATTCTTGTATAGAAGGGAAAATTGTAAACAATGATTTGGGAATTTCTAGATCTGAATAATGATATGTTAAAAGGGCTAAAGGTATTAGAAAATGTCTTTTCCAAAAACAACGTAACCATTATTTGAAAAACCAGTTATTGGGGTTGTGTTATGTACGTAAAACTTGGGCTTATGCTGCTAGCAAAATAGTGGGATCTTTTGACTGACAGATCTGTTATGTATGCAATTTATGCAAGGCCACCTAAGGGCACATACTGCATAGTCATGCAAAAGAGATCTCACATGTTTTAACTTTTACTATTGCTAAAAGACAAATATGGTTTATGGAGATTCATATTTTCTAATGCACGAAGTTTAGTTTAGGGAGAAATGTACCTGAATATGAAGAGGGTATTTACAACCATGATTTACAATGAATGGGAGGAATATGACTTCTACAAAGGAATGGCCCACACATAAGAGGTGTGGTGTCTATAGTTTTAGTTCACACAAATATGATCAGAAATGGAAATAATATATGATATATGGCCAAGTGATTCCAAGGTTATTTCATATTTAAATGAACACATGGAGAGGGAAACGTGTAATACATAGTATAGAAGATTTTAAGATTGAGAGAATGATAATGAGAAAAATATATCTGAATGATTGTTTTAAAATATTTATTCTTGTATATTTTCATCAATGTTTGAAGGGGAAAAAGATTCTATAACTAAGAACGAAATTACCATCATTTGAAAACCCATTATGGTGGTTGTATTATGTAGGGCCGAATAAGGAATATGATGTATGGCCAAATAGTGGAATCGTTTGACTAACATGTCCATTATGTAGGAAACTTATGCAAGGCCACCTAAGGGAACATGTTTAATAGTCAGGAAAAAGAGTTTTCATGTATTAGAAACTATGACACCATAAACCGTATGAAAATTATGATGATTTGGAAATATTCAATATTAATAGTGTGAAATATAGAAAGATTTTATGATAAATGAACATAAAAAATATTTGAATCAATATTGGCCAAGAGTTTGACATCCTTTAAATATATCTGACTCATATTTAAAATGGAGACTTTCTATGTTTCTCTTTGAATTTACATTCTACTATGCAGTTTTAAGTCATGTAGTGAGGACATTATACAATATAGTTTTTAGTCATACAGTGAGGAAATTGATAGCCCCATAAGAAAATGAGACACCTTATTTATATAAATAATCATTTTACCCAATTCATAATCCTACATTAGAAATGCTTAGTGTAAGAAACAAAGAGCAGTAAGGGTTTCTTGTATAACACAATGGTGACACAAGTGGGGAATATTGGAGTTTAATTTCCATGCAGTTTAACATGATGCGATAAGGATGAAGATGAACTGATGTGAAAAAATGAAATATTGTAACTGGACTAAGGAATAAAACCCATGTGTCAGTATGTGTCTTACTGGGGGAAAGAATCAAGCCATATTTAGTTTTTAAAAAATTCCATATGCAGGTTTGATTCTTATAGAAAAAATAAAGGGCGGTTTTTATATCATAGTTGGGCCCAAGATTGGAGATCTAGTCATCTCTACATTTCTCATATATATTCGAATCAAGTCATACATAGTTCTTTAAACATTCGTTTACCACGCCAACAGAGTTTGACATGGGAGACGGGGGGCCTTACTACATTCTATAAGAATGATTAAATTTATGAAACAAGTTGGTATGAAAATAAAATCATGTATCTTAAAAGGGCACTATGTATATATCAAGTTCATATAAAGAAGATAAAAAAGGGAAATTAAATATTTTGTGGTTGTAGCAGGGCCCAATATTGGAGATCCATGCATCTCTACATATCTCTAATAGATGAGAATCAAACCACACATAGTTCTTGATACATGTTCTATATGAAAATCTGACTCAAATAAAGGGAAGAGAGAGATTATCATGCAACTAATGAGTAGAATTGATGTCCATGATTCTTTATTATAAAATATAATAACATTATATAGAAAATACATTAGTGGTACAGTTTCATGTCATATAATGAGAAAAAATGGTGTCATGCAATTTAATGTCATGCGACAAGGACAAGGATACTATGCATTTTAACATCTTTCAATATGAATTCTTATGGCTGTTATGTAGTTTAATGTCTTTCAACAAGGACTTTGTATTGTGTACTCTTAAGTCATCCAGTAAGGGCATAGGAGATGTGACGTGTTCAGTCTTGCAGTGAGGATGTTTTGTGAAACTACACAAAGTATTTCATCAAAAATATACATTGGTTGGAGTTGTAATAATATCTCCATCCATTGAGATTAAGTAATAAGATATATTTGAGTAGACCTTATGTATGGAATAAGGAACTTCCCATATTGGATCAAGCATTGTAGGTTTATTTCTTGGTATCATTGGAGTACTAAGGTCCAATACCGATTCTCTTTGAATAAATGAATGGAGGCGAACATTCTTGTTAAAGGCTTGCACTATTCTGTTCAGATATACATCTAAATGATGAAAGGTATGGAATATTTTTTTGTCTAATCATTCCAACTAATTAAGCTGTTTCTAATACCTCTCATTAATAGACAAATGATCACATATTTTAACTCTGAGTGAAGGAAATTGCATTTCAATTGGAAAAACTACTTCTGTTCTATATACCAATGAATGAGGAGTTGCATGGGTGGAAATACAAGTAATATTCTGATAATACCATAGATCATGGAAATGTTTTTCTGGCCAATATTTCGTATCTCTATTCACTAGATTCTATAGTATATTTGATAAGGGATTAATTAATGCCTCTACCTGTCCATTGGTCACTGCATGATTGTAAGATGAATGGTTAGACCTGATATTTTGATCTTTATATAACATCCTTACCTCAATTAGAAAAAAATTGGTTCCATTTTCCATCAATATATTATGAGGTACACGAAATTTGGTGATAATGTTCTTTTTAAAAAACTAGCTATTTGTTCTGCTATGACTTCTTTGATATTTATTGCCTCAACCCATTTGGAGAAGAAGTCATTAGCAGTAAGGATATTCTTGATCTCCTTAGCTGTAGTTGGAGTAAAATGTACTACTATATCCATTTCCCATGTGGAAAATGGCCAAGAGTACTTAGCTATATGTAGCAACTCCGAGGGTTGATGAATGAAGTTTTCATGAATATGGGAGGGATGAGATTTCATAGTGAAATATATGAAATCCTACTTATTTGAACGCCAAAAGTATCCAAACCTTTGAATTTGATCATAAAGCCTATGCCCCAACTATTGAGCACCACAATCTCTTGAATTTACTTATTTTATGATAGTTGTTGTTTCTTGTCCATCAAAACATCTGAAAAGGATTCCATCAAAGATGTAGTTGTAGAGGATATTTTGGTGATCTGGACTATCGTAAAGTGTAATATTGGCCTCTTGCTATCGGATCTTTTATTTTTCATCCATATCCAGTGGAAGTACTACAATTTAAAAATATACCATGAAGGGTGTTCTCCATCCCGTGGTATAACCATATGGATCAAAATAGGTCTAATATCAATAATTTCCTCTATTTTGGTTTTAAAAAAAGGTTATACCATACGAAGATGAGCTATGCTAATGAATAACTCATCCGAATTTGGATCTTCTAGGTCTGTAGCTATATTATTCAGTGCATCATATTGGGAATTTTATTATCACAGGGCATAAGACAATTTCTGATCTGAGGGAAATTCCACCATTTACCCTCTGATGTAATCACAAAGAGGGATTGACTCTTCTTTTATGATAGAATATTTCCCATTGATAAATATGATTACCAATTTGGAATCACCTTTTACTTTTATGTGACTAAATTTAAGCTGATGTTCCAATTCCAAGCCTATAATGGGGGTTTGATATGATGCTTTATTTTTGGTACCACCTTCTGATAACAGGAATGAATAAAGAAATACTACCTTTTCTAGGGTAATAAGAATCATTAGTAACACAACTCTGTTTAGTATAAATTTCTCCATTCTCTTTCCTCTTGGACTTATAGAGGCACCATCAAAGTACATTTCCGATGTTTTGTGATTATCTTGAATAGAGAAGATCTCTTCATAATGAAATTCTGTATTCAATGATGTATCTTACAGAGATGGATATTCAGCAAGTCTAGAGCTTGGCCTTTCATTTACTTATAGGGCAAAAAGTGGAAATCAAACTACTTTAAAATAACTTCCCACCATGCCAGATGTCCTATAAGCACTGGATGACTGAGGATAAATTTGAGCAGGTTATTGTGAGATAACAATTAGATGTCATGATGTTGCAGTAGTGCCTCAATTCATGAACCACAAATATTAATTCCAAGCATCACTATTCAATACATTAATATTGAGTTTCTACATCAAGCATAGTCCAACTAAGAAATAAAAGGCTATTCTCATTCCCATAATTGTTCTTTTGAGCATGGAAGGAACCCATTGATCACTTTAATGCTATCACATAGATAATAAGTGGACTTCCTTCAAAATGTGGAATTAATACTAGTGGACTCATGATATATTTTTTTAGGGTATCAAATTCTTCTTGACATTATTATGTCCATTGATAGATGACTCACTTCTTTATTAATATGGTGAATGGAAAACACTTTTCTGCCAAATTGGAAATAAAACATCGAATATAGTCCAAGTTTCATTGTAGTCCTCTTAATTCTTTCAAATTTTGAGGAGGTGACATGCCAAGGATTGATTTTTTTTTCTCAAGATCAACTTTGATACCATGATGATATAAAATTAATCCAACGAACATTCTTGAGGTTACCCAGAAATCACATTTCAAGGGTTTATCTTTAAACTGTGTTTCCTAAGTTTATTGAATGTGATATCTAGATCAGCCAAGATATTGGAACATTTTCTGGATTTTACCACCAAATCATGCACATAACATTCAACAAATTTCCTTAAGAAGATTTTGAATATATGGTGCAGGCACGTTGGTATGTTTCACCTACATTCATTATCCCAAAGGGCATTACCCAATATAAAAATACATGTTGAGGGGATCAGAAGGCTGTAGATTATTCATCTTCTAGAGCCATAAGGATTTGATTATACCTAAAGTATCCATCCATGATGGAAAGATCTTCATTTCTAGATGTTGCATCAATTAAAAGATTTGTAATCAGAACTGGAAAATAATATTATAGACAATTCCACATAATATATTTGAAATTAATGAAAACTCGGATTTTCCCATTTTTCTTTTTCACTAGGACACTGTTTTCTAGCCATTTGGGATATTTAACCTCCTAGAAAATGTTATCCTTTATAAGCTTATCAACATCAGATTCAATTTTAGAAGCATGAGTTGGTTGTGTTCTTCTTGCTACCTGTTTGAATCTGTGATGTTTTTTAGAAAACCTAAATAATGAGTGGCTACATAAGGATTCAGACCTATAATTTCTATATAATTCCAAGAAAATATATCTATATGTTTCTTTAAAAATTAATTATGCACCTTATTCTCATTATAATTCATGGCTATACTAATTAGAGTGGGGCATGGATCTTCTTATGTACCCAGATTTATTTCTATGACCTTATCTATAGTTGTAGAGACACCTTCCTCAAATGGTGGAGGAGCATCCTCAAGATCTTCCTTTTATTCATTATAATGTGTTTTTTCTTCTATTTATACTGGCATAGTAGATGATGAAACAAAAAATTTTGAGTTAGGAGAGGAGTCAATATTTGATCATCCTGATGAAGAGGCCACCATTTCTAACCTTACTAAATATGAAGGGACTTTCTAGGGTAATAAAGAGGAGATGATGGATTGATAATCAACATCTTTTTATTTCATTTTAATTGCTAAAACTTATTCTATTCTGATTTATTAAGTAGATAGTTTATCTAGTTCTGTAGATAAAATGAAAACATCTCCATTTATGCTTCCATCACAACATGGTGAATCAACAGTTTCTCCTATTCTTCCAGTCTCGATTGCCACAATTTACATTAAGGATGTTATTATACAAGTGCATGGTTTTGTTTTTTCCATTTCAATTTGATTGATGGGTAGCACAGAATATGTACTCAAATGTATGAATGGGTTTTTTAGGACATTTTCCAGTCCATTCAGAGCATTAACATTGGTTATCGCCTTTTTCAGGGACCTTGTTCCCTTTGTATGATAAAACTCTGCCTCAATATATTGAGATTAACATGTTTTGAATAGAGCCTTGTCACCATAAAATATCCCAATTTGACCATTGAAACATTACTTAAGACATTGGTTTTATGATGAAGGTATGGTTGCATGTTGATGTACCCAAGACCTTCCAAATAGAATGTTTACGGTTGTGTCCTGATGAACAACCATGAAATATAAATTAGACAAAATATCTAAAAATTGAGTTCCGAGTGTAATATCTTTTAGAGGTTATTTTTCATTCTTTTTATATCCATAAAACATTAATGTGGAAGGAGATAAGTCAGATTCAGCTAGGCCCAATCGATGAAGTGTGTGGACGAGAATGAGGTTGAATTTAGATCCATTATCAATAAAATCTCTTCGGATGTATTTATCATTGACCATTATAGATAGATACAAGGGTATAATATTTCCATGTACAACATCATCTTCATCTTCATTCATAAATTATATAACAGCATGAAATTCTAAAGGATCATTCTCTATACACTAAACATCAGCAACATCTACTTCAGTTTCAAACTCTTGATCACTTAACTAATCCAATATAAGTGCTTCTGAAAAATATTTTGACAGACTTAAGGAATCCAAAATATAAAACATGGCTGGTAAATTGGTCCAATTGTTACTTGTAATCATAATTTTGATCTAGAATTCTGTGTTTCCCCACATGGAAATGCATTTTTACACGTGTCTTGGAAGTTGAATCTTCTGATGTTGATGTAACCGATGTCGGAGGAGAAACTAAAAATTCACATGGATTTGGTATATTAGACGTACTAGGTATCTCTACCTACTTAGAGGAAGATGGTTTGACATATAATTGGTTCACCAAAATAATCATGTTAGAAAAGAACATATCTTCTATGGAAGAAACTCCTTGTTCTTATTGAGCCCGTAGAAGGGATCTTCCATGAGTTTCTTCGGCATATATGGTTAGAGAAGGGGTAGAGTTAAAATGGTGGTTTCTATAATTCCCACATCTTTCCAGTATCCTCAACCTTCTATTCTTTCTTTAGTTCCCAAGATAAGTACATGGAACCCTAGATCATTTTAATTAGAATAACCACTATCATAAGGATCTGTTAAGTGGATGATGTTGACAGAACCAAAGATGAATTCTTCATCTTAAGAATATTAGTTCCGATAGGTTAGTTCTGGTTTTACCATTGGATGGAGAGATGTCTATGATTTTGAAACAGATGGTATGAAATCTTTTGAGGTCAATGATAGTTTTGGCCATGACACGAGCTCTCCTTCTTCTGACTGCTCTTTGTCCCTATGATCACTTCACTTGCTTGATGGTATACCTTTGAATGATGGTTGTTTTACTATGGAAGAAGTGGTGAAAGACACAATTGGTTGTTTCATGTTAGGTGAATAATTTCCCCCATCATCTTGTCATCATACTTCAACACATTTTTTCTTTTAACTTTCTTTCATTCATCTTCTTCCTCTTGATCAATAGCAGAAAAACATGCTATTTGAGCAGGAAAACTTTTCAATTTCACTTTTCCAAAGACTGTGTTTTTTTTGTAGGAGGTCCTTGAAAATAAAACACTCTTGAATGGGATTCCCCAACATCTGGTGAAAGGGATAATAATTGTAGCACCCCATGCTTCGATGACACGTTTCTTTTTGAATAATACAGTATCGTGTGATGTACACAACACTGATTTCAAGTTCACCACAACCTATCAAACTAGCACTTTAAAAAGTGGATATGAAAATTAATAACCAAATTTTTAATTTTATATATATCCCATAAAATTTTAACATTATTTTTTTTTGTGTTTCTTAGACTAATATAAGGACAAATTCAATTATTCAGATAAAAGAAGTATTTTTTCAAAAATGCAGTTTTCACCTTTTAATGGTAAACCCTTAAAAAATATAATATTTGAGACATTTATATATTAAATTTGATGAAATTAAATTCTTATATATAATTTTCATATAAAAATTTAGTTTGGATAAATTTTTGGTGTTTTTTTTGATAAGTTTCATATTTTGATTAATAGTGGATGATATTAAATTTTAATTGAGAATAACTTTTTATTTCAAATAATTTATAGTGTTAAATTATAAATTTGAATGTTTTTGAAGTATAATTACATTATATTTTTATCATTTAAAACAATTTTGTTAATTTTAATTAATTTAACTTTTAAATTGGACATAAACACATATCAATATTTTAATAGATTTTACTACTCAAAAACCTAATTTCTCGTTTTGATAATAGGAATTAATTTTACATTAATTAATGAAAATTGTATGTTATTAATTTTTCAAAATAGATATCATTTTCTGATTCATAATATCAAAATTATTATACGATGAATATTTGGTCTTTTTTTGAAAACATTCAATTTTTTGATGAATAGTGTAAAACATCACGTTATAGTTTTAAACCGACTTTTTATTTTAATAGTTATTTATTTTATTTAAATTTATTTTAAATCAAAATAGATACATAAAACTTATATAATTTTATTGTCATTAATTTGATTCATATTATATTAAGTTTAGATATACATAATTTTATTGAACATTATATCGACTCTTACTTACCTTATAGGCATAACTGAAAATTTGCATAAAACATTATTTTACATATTCTATGAATTGAATTCAAAAAATTCTATAGAAACAATTGACATTAGATTGTAAAATGTGGTTTAATAATATGAAAATGATTTTTTTGGGAATAGTGACTTTTAATTTTATTTACCACACTTAAAAGTAAATAGGGTAATTTAATGTAAAAATGATGTTATAATTACCCAAAAAACATGTACTAATTCTATTAGATAAGTTTTTTCACACAAATTTAAAATTATGAAAAATATATGAACCAATTTGATCCACATGGATTAGATTGGTCATTTATTATTATTTTATTTAAATAAGAGTTAAAAATGTAAAGTTTAAAGTTCAATAAATAAATCATTTTTAATATAGTGTTATTAATAATATAAATTTTACTAAAAATATGAATTAGAAAGATAAAAATATTTCCTAGATAATGGAATTTTATTTAATATTTTTAGAGATTAAATAATTAAATTTTTTTATTATACAATAATGATGTAGTAATGACTTTATTAATTAATTATTAAAATACTTATTTTTATAAATAGAAAAATAAAATTATATTGAAGCTTTTTATTCCATCCAAGAATTTTATATGTTAATATGGAATTTTAGGGTTCATTAAATAATTTTTTTGAGGAGATAAATTTGTAATAACATTTAAAAACCAAATACAAAATAGTTTTAAAATTTACATAAATGAGTTTTAAATACAAATACTATATTATTAATTGATATAATCTTTATAAAAATGTATGTTTTGCCTTAATAAGTTAGATAATGTTAGATATATCAATAATTAACCACATGGGGATCTCCTGGATCTTTTATAAAAATTTTATTAACAAATTATTTTAATAATACAAGAGGACTTGGTAAAAGGTAAACTATTTTAGTAAGAGTTAAATCTAAAAGATAGGGTTAATATGGTGAACTAAACCTTTATAAAACCAATTGGTTTAAAGGATATCGATTGATCCACACCTTATATTAGAAATTAGTTATTTTTTCCATTAGATAACGAAAATAATTTTATAATAAAATAATAATTCAAATTTGTCCAAAAATGACGCTCACCTCTCTTATAAAAGGCTACTTACCTTCTCTCAAAATCACAGCTCCAAAGCCATTTTTGTCGATAGACCCCTGCCCAAATCTCCTCCCAGCTTCCCTCACACAAACCTAGAGGCATTCCTTTAGAGGAAAGCTATCCTATGGAGCCCTTTTGTTCAAATAAAATGGAAACAACCAAAGAAGTGGTAATTATTTTATCACCTCTTTCAAAGTTACTTTTTTCTTCCACATTCTCATTCGTAGTTATTTCCTTAACAAAATTATAACTCTAGTACCTTATACATAATGTGATGTTATTATAAATATGGTACAACCATAATAATTATTATATCAATCCTATGAATGATAATGTCAACATGTGTGTGAATATGACTTACCGTCTCCATGCCATGGTGTAATTTGTTATTCAACAATATGTTATTTGGATGGATATAATGACGTGTAATATGTATATAAATAAATAAAATAACATTATAATTTCCCTGTAAAATTAATATACCATTTAATTACTCACCTTTTAATCATTAAGGAAATGATATCGTCCCTCGTGTGTACGTACAACTTACCGTCTCCACGACGCGATGACATTCATTTCCAAGTCCACTGTTCAAAAATGTTTATAAAAATATATATTATTATAAAATATGTAATATATGACATAATAGTGATAATAAATATATATATATGTATGTATTTACTTACATATGTCTTATTCACTTATATCAGTTCAATACAATATGAAAAAGGAAACAACATTTATGAGTATGTACGACCTACCGTCGCCATAAACAGGGATTTCCATTTAATATATCTATATATTATATATATTTATATTATAAATATATATTATATATAAATCATGTTTTATATTCTAAATTTATTTAAATCATGATCTAAATTATACGATCAAAAATAATAAGTTAAAACACATAAAATAATGAAAGCTATTATTACCTGAAATATTAATTTAACATAGTAACCATTATAAAATGGGTAGTATAAAGATATAAATGAATCATGTATTATATAATAAAAATGAATATGACCCTTGTATAATTTAATAACATACTACATCCATTATACATGAGGCTAAACGTACTATCGACCAAAGAAAAGTTCATGATAAGGTATAATTCCTCAAGCTCATTATTATCCAAGATTGTTTATATGTAAGTATTTTCTGGGAAATATTTATTATTCATGTCCTTGTTTCATAAAATACATTTACAAATGATTATTTTAAGGTATTATTTAACAAAAAAATCATTTTATATGTTTTAAATGTTTATTCTTCTAAATATTTCTCATTAATGTCTATGTTTTCAAAATGCTTTTAAGGATTTATTTATATTGACATGATTGTTTAAAAATGTTAATTAATTTCAAAAGATTAAATGTGTTATGGGACACTTTTATGCAAAAAAATATTTTAAATTACTTCTTTTATAAATGTGTGAATTTTAAATGATTTCACAAAAAGGGATATTCCTTTCAAAAGGTTTTACTGATCATTTTCAACTATGTCAACATTCATTACTAGAAATTATTCACGATTAAGGTTGATTTATTATATAAAAATCATCCATATTGTATTAAATGAGTTATGATTTGTTTGACTGTGGATGTACTATTTATTATACCCTTTAGGGTATATAGTTTAAATATTGATATTTTGTATGCTGGTTTTAATAAGAATGTATATGTTATGTTTCAACATTTTCATATAAAGAATGAAGTGGACTTAGTAAGTGATAGGTGGGGCATGATATATCCCCTCGATGTATCGATAGGTCTCATGGGGAAAATTAATGGCTTAGCACAGGGCCTTGACAAAACTTTTGTATGTAGTCTTGGAACGATTACTTGACTATGTGTTAATGATGTCCAGCATTAGACATTATCTCATTATAAAATTAATTATAACATGATAATATTCGACTAGTAGAATAATCCCTGTGCATGTTTATATGGTATTTATTTATTTATTTTCTCTATATCATGTTCATGTTTATGTTTCCAAAGTCATTTTTTATAACACATCTTGCCTTAAATGTTTATAACTTCCGCTAAATTATATAAATTTACTGAGCATCTGAGATCAATTATTTCTTATATTTTGTTTTCTTAGGATTCAAAGAAGTATATTATATTTGATATGAAAGGATAATTTTGTTAATTAATGGAATTTTCAAAGTATTATTTTTGTTGTTTTTATGTTTGAATGTGTAATGTAACGTTCATGTATGTAATCTATTTTTTTAGACAACTAAACCGATCGATCATTTGGGACTTGATTCTTTGTAATCATGCCAATGTATTAAAATAATGCATTGGCTCTGGGATTTTGGGGTCATAGAATTATAGTTGGTATCTGAGGAATTTTAGTACAAACCTTGGAAACTATATTTAGAAAAACTCTGATTAGAGAATATTACCCTAATATTGAGTTTGAGGATTATTATAGATGAACATCCTATAATTTTGGTAATGTAGATATTTTTTTATTATAAAGAAAATACATCCTTTACTAGATACGAGTATGCAGAGGAGGCTCTGGCATAGATGAACCTAGGACTGGAAAAATTGACAAGGAGTTTTGGGCTTGACCCAGGGTATAATGGTACACAATAACGTGCCTTGCTACACTCTTGGTTACTACACTCCCGATTGAAATTCTTTGGATAATTAACATTTTTTTACATGGAACTATGAAGGATTTAGGAGTAAATAATTCCTCAAATTAAACATTTTTTAGGATTATATATTATATTCACAATCTTTTCAATTTACATTAGGTATTTTACAAGTTTTAAATTATGAATTGCGAGTCATAAACTAACCTAGTGTATTTCATTGTTTAGAAATGGAACCCCGTAGAAGGAACAAGATCTTCAGTAATAGGCATGATCCATGGAGTAAGAAGGATTATATATTTCATGGTATTAAGCCATAATTTAGAGGGGAATTCATCTCCCCCATATTATTAGCATATGAAGAAATAATTTCATGTGTTAATAAGATAAGTAAATAATTCTATAAGTCAAATGGATTTTAAGGGAATCATGAGAAGAAAAATATGGTAGAGAGAAAATGGATTACAGGAAGAGGGGAAAGAAAATTTTTCCTATATGTGATAACTATTGAAAGAATCACCTTGGTAAATTCATGTAGGTAATGGGAGTTTTTTATAAGTTGGGAAAAAATGGACACCATATACATGATTGCAAGTGTAAGAAAAAGGTTTCAAATGTACAATGCTTCATCTGCAAAGAGTTGGGACACTACAAGAATCAATGTGTAAATCATTAGAGTATGAACAAATGATGACATTGGATAATAATCAAGTTATGATACTACCAAAAATGAAGAGGTATGACTAGTGTTATTGTGTTGCATTTAAAAAAAATTATTTCATTGTTGTATCAATGACGTACTGGTTATAAGAATTATGTAAATAAATAAGGATTATACTGTAGTACTATCTCATTGATGATTTAGATTATATGGTTCTATGAAAATTGATTCAATAGTATGTTAATTTATTTTGGAAAATACATGGTTGAAGTAATGATAAACCATAATATGGTTATGATACTGAGGTAGTGATTTTGGAATTAGATATGATTGATTTGGATAAATTACATTCAATATTCTTGATTACATTTAAACTAATTAATTGTTTGTTTATTTAATTATTATTGGATTTTAAATCATTTTCGTATATAAAGATTATATCCAGTATTCTATAATAAATAAAATATCATTAATTTAATCAATAAGGTTTTATGGTAATTTAGGGTGTTACCGTATTTTAAAAGAATACAATATGAAGGTATTCACATATTATTACGTGGCCAAAAAGATCATCATTATGTTTACCTTCCTTATAAACATTGGACTGTGAGATTGGATAGAATTATTTTGGATAAGTCTAAATGTTGGAATGAAATATGTTTGGCATTGGATACAATTGTAAAGGTTAAAGAATTTCTTATGATTATTTTTGTATTGTTATAAAAAGGACAACCTGGAGGTTGGGTGACAACCTGTCGCGTCCAGCAAGGCCGCGAGACTTGAACCCACAACCAAAGGGTGACAAGGGTGAATAACTTACCACTATCCTACATGATGTACTAGTTTGTATAAAGTACTTTTTTTAATAGTATGACAAATGTATTATAAATTCATTATTTTTGGAACCCTATACGATTAAGATAAATAAAATATTTTTGATTTCCATTATCTTTTGAAGGGAAAGATGAGTTTGTGGTAAGAATTAGTTGAAGGATGAAACATTAATTCTCATGTATACTTTTTTTACTCCAATTATATGAATAAATTAATTCTCAAACTTTAGGGAAGGGATATTAAAACCAAAAATGTGTTATCTTAATTCCTTATGTTTTGTTGAACCGATGATAATTAAAATGATCATTGATGACAATGAGTCCCTCAACATTACACATATTTGTGATTGATGACCTCATTCCATCCTTATAAATTGTTTCATTTTTCCTCTAATTATGTGTCTCTAATTTCCACCAATTTTATACAAATCGATATCATAATTTTATGGTAGCTTTTTCATTTCCCTTTAGCTCTTATTATTAGAATATTTTATTAACCCAATTTCCAATCTGGTTTTTCCACCAAAATATTTTTTATCTTTTTATCATTTTATTTTGGAAGAAAAATATCAAATTTTTAGGATTCAATTTGTTGAAGGAGGTGAGAATGTAACACCCCAATCATACAGAATACATTTCTCTTTGAATAATACAAGATCTTGTGATGTACACAACACTGAGTTTAAGCACAACACGACCTATCAAACTATCCATTTAAAAAGAGGTTAGAAATATTAATAACCACATTTTAAATTATATATATATCCCAAATAATTTTAACATTCAACTTTGTTTTCTTAAACATAATTTAATGAAAATTTTAATTTTTTAGATAAATGAATTATTATTTATAAA
Source organism: Viscum album (assembly GCA_963277665.1). Classification (NCBI taxonomy): domain Eukaryota; kingdom Viridiplantae; phylum Streptophyta; class Magnoliopsida; order Santalales; family Viscaceae; genus Viscum; species Viscum album. The sequence goes on from OY728138.1 coordinate 299,318,588, forward strand.
AAATGCATTTTTCCACCTTTTAATGGAGAAAACTTTTTAAATACAATATTTGACACTTTTATATATTCAATTTGATGAAATTAAATTCGTCTTTAGAATATGGACATAAAAATTTAGTTTAGATAAATTTTTGGTGTTTTTTTGATAACTTTCATATTTTGATCTATATTGAATGATACTAAATTTAAATTGAAAATAATTTTTTTAATTCAAATAATTTATCATATTAAATAATAAATTTGAATGGTTTTTATGTATAATTAGATTATATTTTTATCATTTAATCAAATGTTGGTCATTGGATGTAATTTCACTTTTAAATTGGACATAAACAGATATCAATCTTTTGATTGTTTTTACTTTTCAAAAACCCGCTTTCTGGTTTTGACAATGGGAATTAATTTTAAATTAATTGATGAACCTTCTTTGTTTTGAATTTGGTAAAATAGATATAATTTTTTGTTTTGGAATATCAAAATGATTTTAGTGTTAATTTTTGGTCTTTTTAGGAAAACTTTTATTTTTTGATGTATAGTGAAAACACTGCATTATTGTTTAAAACTGACTTTTTATTTAAATAATTATTTATTATATTTAAAATTATTTAATGTCAAAATAGATACAGAATACCTATATATGTTCAATGTGATTAATTGAAGTCATTTTATAATAATTTTAGCTATATAAAATTTTATTGTACTTATTACCGTCTTTTACCCACCTTCTACGAACATTGGAAAATTTGCATAAAACGTAATTTTATCGCTTCTACTAATTGAATATCAAAAATCTAAGAGACACGGTTGACATAAGTATGTAAAATTTCGTACAATAAGATGAATTTTTTTTGGTGAATTGTAATTTTTGAATTTTGTTTAATACGGTTAAAAGTAAATAGGGAAATTGAAGTTAAAAATGATGTAATAATTACTAAAACACAGGTCATAATTATATTGGATTAGTGTTTTTCGACCTAAATCAACCTTAGTATGTAAATATGAGCCTCTTTGATCCACCTGGATTATATTTGGACATTTAATATTATTTTATTTAAAGAATAGTTAAAAGTGTAATATTCAATGTGTAATAACTAAACAATTTTTAATATAGCGTTATAAATAGTATATATTTTACTATAAATATGTATTTTAAAAATAAAAATATTTCCTAAATAAGGGTATTTTATTTATAATTTTTTTAATATTATATAATTAAATATATTTATGACACAATGATTATGCAGTAATTACTTTATCATTGAATTATTAGAATAATTGATATTATAAAAATAAAAATAATTGTAAATTGAGGCGTTTTAACCCATCCACAAATTTTCTTGGTTAATATGAAAATTTAGGGTTCCTTAAACAAATTTTTCTGAATTGATAAAGTTTTTATTACTTTATCAAAAACAAAATACCATATAGTTTCAATATTGACATAAAAGAGTTTTTAGAACAAATACTATGTTATTAATTGATATAATATTTCAAAAAATCTAAGGATGAGAAATATTACATAGATAAGGTTAGATATATCAATATTTAACCACTTGGGGTTCTCTTTTCTGTTTATAATAATTTTATTACCCATCTATTAAAATAATACACGAGGACATGGTAGAAGTTAAACTATTTAACTAAGAGTTAAATCTAAAATATAGGGTTAATATGGTGACTTAACTTGTATAAAACCTATTGGGTGAAGTTATTTCAACCCAATTACACCTTATCATTGAAATATATCAATTTGGGGCCATTAGAAACCGAAAATTATTTTATAATAAAATAATATTTTAAACAGTTCCTAAAGTGACCATCACCTCTCTTATAAAAGGGTACTTCCCCTTCTCTCAAAATTGCACCTCCAAATCCAGTTTTATCGGCCAAAACCTTCCCAAATTTCCTCCCAAATTCCCTAAATTCAACCTAGAGGCCACACATTGAGCATAAATCCAACCTAAGGATCCCTTTTGTTCAAATCACAAGGGAACACCCAAAGATGAGGTAATTATTTTATCACCCCTTTCAAAGTTATTTTCTACTTCAACATTCTCATTATTTGTTATTTCGACAAAAAAATAATAACTCCAGTACCTTATACATAATGTGATGTTATTATTAATATGATACATCCATAATAATTATTCAATCCATCATATTAATGATAATGTCACCGGGTGTTCGTGTGTACAACTTACCATCTCCACGTTGTGGTTTAATATGTTATTCAACACTATGTTTTTTGGATGGATATAATTTTGAGTAATATGTATATAAATAATGAAAATAACATGATAATGTATTAGAAAAATCAATTTTCCATCCAATTCCACACCTTCCAATCATTAATGAAATGATATCTTCGCTCGTGTGTACGTATGGATTACCGTCTCTAGGACGCGATAAGATTCATTTCCACGTTCACCATTCAATGATGATTATAAAAATATGTATTATTAATAAATATGTAATATATGACATAATAATGCTACTATATATATATATATGTACGTACATATGTGTTATTTACTTACTTCTTTACAATACGATATAAAAACAGAAACCACATTTATGCGTAGGTATGACCAACCATCTCCATAAATAGTCTTTTCCATTTCATATATATATTTGTTATGAATATTTATATTCTAAATATATATTATATATAAATCATTTTTTATATTATGGTAGTATTTAAATCATGATCTAAATGATACTATCAAGAATAACATGTTAAAACATGTACAATAATGAAAGCGATTATTACCCGAAATGTTAATTTAACATTGAAATATTTATTAAATGGGTACTATAAATTAATAAATGTATCATGTATGATATAATAAATATGAATATGGTTCTGTAATAATTTAATAACAATGTATGGTCATTATACAAGAAGTTTAACATACCCTCGACCAAAGGAATGTACATGGTAAGGGTTAATTCCTTAATCTTATTATTATTTGAGATTGATTATGTGTAAGTATTTTCTGGGAAATATTTATTTTCCATGTCCATGTTTCTTAAAAGACATTTCAAAATGATTCTTTTAAGGTAATATTAAACTCAAACATCATTTTAAAATTTTTTAATATTTTTTATTCTAATTCATTCACATTAATGTCAATGTTTTGAAAATCGCTTTAATGATTTATTTATGTAGAAATGATTATTTTAAAAAGTTAATTCATTTAAAAAGATTCAATGTCGTATGATACACTTTGATTCAAAAATATATTTCAAATGACTTCATTTATAAATGTGTGACTTTTAAATGATTTCACAAAAATGGATATTACTCTCAAAAAGTTTACTGATCATTTTCAACTATGTCAATATTATTTGCTGGATATTATTTGGGATTATGGTTAATTTATTATAATAAAATCTTCCATATTGTATGAAATGAGTTATTATATGTTTGACTATGGATGTGATATTATTATAGACTTCTTGGTTTATGGTTGAAGTATTGACATTTCATATTCTAGTTTTAATTTAAATTTTTATGTTATGTTTCTACATTTTCATGTGAGGAATATAGAAGACTTAGTATGTGACGGGAGGGGCCCAATATAGCCCCTCGATTCATCGGTAGGTCTCATGAGACAAATTAGTGTCTTCACACAAGGCCTTGACAAAACTTTTATTTGTAGTCTTGTTACGAGGCCCTCACTATGTGGTAATGATATCCAATGTTAGGAATTCCCTCATTATGAAATTAATTATTACATGTGATTATTTTAGTTGTAGAATATCCATGTACATGTTTATATGGTAATATTTAATTTATATTCTATATATTATGGTCATGTTTATGTTTAAAAATGTTGTTGTTTTTATTACCCATATTGTCGTACAAGTTTATATCTTATACTAAATTATTTACCCTTACAGAGCATCTAAGCTCACCCATTTCTTATGTTTTGTTTTCACTATATTCCAAGATGTGTATTATGTTTGAAATGCAGGGTTAATCTAGGGGTATATTGGAATTATCAATGGATTATTTATTTTGTGTTTTATGTTTGAATGTGTAATGTAATGTCCATGGAAGTAATCTATTTTCCAAGACTATTAAACTGATTTGTCCTTTAGGATATGATACCTTGTAATCCTGCCAATGCATTAAAATAATACAATGACTCCAAGGTTCTGGGTCTGGGCGTTACAATAAATTCAAATATCTTCATCTCCTTCTTTTATTTTTTTCTTCGGCCTTGGCAACTGAACCAAATTGTTTTCCATAGATAAGATGAAGTAACTGGGAACATGTTCATTCCAGAAGGAATAAACATATATTCTTAATTACTCAAACTGTTTCCACCTTTGATCTCTTTGATAATATTGACAAGGAGTTCATTTACTCTGATGCTCTGGAGGTGGAGTCCTTCGATATGATGAAGGTTTTGAAGTGGATGTAGGTACATGTTCTTTATTGAGTGTAACAGTAGTAGCCTTTACCTTCCTCGTTCTCCTTCTTAGAGATGATCGAATTATATGTGTTTTATTCTTAGTATATATAATATTATCTTATATCTTTTGAGGAATTTAAGTAATGAATCAAAGCCCTCTTGTGTATTTTACAGGGATCAGTGGTGTCTGTAACTCATCAAGTATATTTTCCACACTAATTGGTAGCAACTATTCTCGAGGGAGTTCCAGACATAAGGAATATGTTAATCCTTTCCATCGTGCAATGAAATCTGAAACACTTTAATTACAATTTTTTACAATTGGTAATATAAAAACCTGTAGTATTTTGTAGCATTGAGATAATTGAAAAACAAATTTCTGGTAGTAATATTTCCTTCTAGTAATTGATCGAGATTGTAAACATGTATACCAGATAAAAGATGGTCCCTTTAATGACTGCACAAAACACCTAAGATTTACTGCCTCTTTTTGTTGAGGAGTTGCCATCAAGGATAAAAATGAGAAAAAAATGTGTTATGTGTTGTTCCGGATCTCCCAAACCATTAAAAATTGTAAATGTGGTAATCATAAATTTTAGTGGGGGAGGAATCAGATCCGCCCATTCAGGGTAAGCTTCCTTTTTCGGTTGAGCTGGAAAACATCTTTCATCTTTAGCATCCAATCTAGTCGTTAATGCATCAATTGTGTTCATAAGAATTTAGGGAATATCTGGATGAGTTGGAACCTGTGCAGGTACAATAAAAAGTTCCTGAGATGGTGTAATGACCAGTAAATCCACTGGTGATGGTGTTGGTTGTTTCCATGGATAACCCGTGGGAATAGGCATATCAGTATGTGTTTGATCGTACCATGGTTGTGTACCCAATATATGGAATTAATTATCCACATTTGTAGTTAATTAAAATCCACTTTTCTGGGGATCTTCAATAGGATGATCAAGTTGAGGACCTACATTGGGGATACGTCTAGAAAAAATACTGCTTCAAAGTAACATTGTATTGTGTCTTTTAAACTATTTAATCTTCTCTTCTTATTGTAAAAATATCTATTCAAGAGAAACATATTGACCTTATCTAGTGAAAATGTGATATGTAGTCTGACTTTTACCTTTCCCATTGTTAGATTCCTTTTAGAGGGGAGGATTTGGTTATTTGAAGGCATACCTATATTTTGGGCAAGCCCTTGAAGTCTGGTATGTACACATTCTTCATTTTACTCAGTGTGTACCATATTATGGATAAGAAGTTAATCTTATGATTCCCTTTAACTCAACTCATTTTCTAGAGGATCTTATGTAATTATGTTAATTACATTTACTGACTCATAATGCATAGTTGAAATTTTTTCAGTATCTTTGTGACATGATCTCCGTTTGTATCTTCCCTAAGACTCTTCTCTTCTATATAATGGATTCTTAGTAGCTATTTGACGGATAGTAATGGAAAGGAAATCCTCGGATAGTTTAGTTGTGTGCTTTCTTTATGGCTTATTACCTACATGGGAGTAAACTGACTTCCATTGATGAGGGGATTGTAGATGTGAAAAATCCCTAGCACTGTAGGTTTGGGAGGTTCATGTTCTTCTTCTTCAAACTGTTGGGATTTGTTTAATGAAGATTAATGTTTAATTAAATGAGCCCTCAACCCTATAAGTTGGGGTGGTTCATGAACTTCTATGGATGAGATTCGTTCAATTTTATTTCTTCTGATTTTAAGAATTTTGGTTCAGACATTAGACGGGTGCATTATATGAAAACCACTCAAATCACTTATTTTAAAAGATCACTGTTCTATTTAACACATTTGTGTTATCTGATGGCTAACATCCTTTAAGTCGGAGGCATGTTCAAGATTATCATATGATTGATGTAAAAGTAACTCAACAACACCTTTTCATTGGGACCGATTCTGATGAGAGATAGTTGATGCCTTTTCTTGAGAATACATTTGAATAAATATATATAATATGTTGATTGTGGCTGACCATGGCATTAATATTGCATGAGACCTCTTTAGTAAGGCTTTTCTTATTCTAGAGTGATGTTAAATGCAATACTCCATGTGCACCCTATCGTCTGATACTAACACCCTATGGGGTGTCATAAATTAATTGGCCTAGCCCCCTTAGAGAATTATGTAATTCACACTGAATGGTTCTCTAATGTTTTTCAGATGATGGATGTTCAGAAACTGAGAAAGATGCTAAGTCAATTTGGAATTGAAACCCTTATATTACCTTTACATGATATTGATATTCATCATATGATAATATATTGGTTTTCAAATGACGAAGAGTCTTCCATAAGTTGTGGAATATATCATGAATACAATATTTTTCCATCAATTTGGGAATGTTATACAATGAATTTATTCCAAGGCTAGAACATGACTAGTATTTCTCCATTATGCAATTGTTTTATTATTTTTGATGTATCTTCACTGTCTTTTACAAGAGACTCCTCCACATGGTCTGACCAAAGTGGATGCTATATATTAGAAGGAAAATGACCAATGGGAGGTTTCGAGAACGACCATTCCCTTAGGATGTCTTCTAGATGAGAAAGTATTTCACCCGTCAATGAAAAGGCATCAGACATGACTGGATTTGTGTTTTCATTTACCTTGAGATGGGAGCGATTTCTCATCGCTACATTACCAATTATAGAATTATCTTGAAAATGTGAAATACTACTATCGAGAGGACATTCGCTACAAATTCCATCATAGGGAGGATCACCATGGGAGGTTATAGAAAGGGATAAATCGTTTTTCTCCTTGGTCTTCTGGCCACATGGAGGTTTTTTGTGGCTCTCATCCGGTGATAGATTATATAAATAGATCGAATTTTCCTGAAGAAATCCTTTATAATGATGTGTCCTATGGGGAAAATCAAAATTACTAATACTTATCCTATAATTTGGTAATTAGAGGGTAGGATATTGAGACGTAATAGATAAATGTCTGAGGGATTAAAGAATTATAGCATTGAGAGGATCAAAATTACAGCTTGACTCTTGTTTTTCCAACTGTTTATGACGAATATTCTTCATGAATGTTATCTTACACTTAGTTGGTACCACTTTCTAGAAGAAGTGGTTATCATGGACAGGTGTACGCTCCATCCTTGGAGTGGTCACTAGAACAGACCGATTACCTCCAATTGTAAAAGGTGTATGTTCTCAATCCCGTTGTTCGTATGATCTGGGGGAGTATGCCCCATGATTCGCCTGGACTAGAACATATTTGTGTATATAAATTGGAATGGATTTCTGATTTTTCATCCCATGTATGGGGATAAATTTATTTGTCAGTTTCCTTGGTACTGCTGAAGTAGTTGTTATAATATCATGGCATTCATCAAGAATATGGGAAGGAATTTGTGTCTTCCATTTCACCCTTAATAAGATGTGTTTTGTGACTTCAGCGTCTTGAAAGGAAATATACAAAAATTTCGTTTCTAGAGTAGGTGTATGTGCCTGATCCTATCCTCCTTTCCTTGTCAATGGGTATTGACAGTACTCATGCATGGGGTCAGAGAGCTGATTTTTCCCTAGATTTGCCATCGGAGCATTCCAACTGACTTCTCTGGGTGGATCCAAATGAGACTATTGGTAGGCATGATGAACGTTGGAAGGTGTATGTGCTTTATGGATAGTTCTCTTCATGTATGTTTGACATACTTTATTCAATACTGGAAGATGAGACTGCTGGCCGAATTGGGGATTGAAAGCAGGTTTATGTAGCTATTTACCAGTTTCCACCACATCGAATTGGTGGGATTATTTAAATGTAGTTTGACGAGCCTGATTAAAATGTGATAACTTGTAAACAGGTGTTTATTCATGTTCACAGTACCCCACATGATTTATATTGTGGGATAGGTAGGTCTGTTCTAGACGAGTCAACTGGATAAAAAAATTAGGACGAACTGTAGTATGTGCTCGCTTGTTTTTTTCCATCAAGTTAGGTTGATCGACTTCTCTAGAGGGGGATAGGTAAGAACCTGCTCCCTATTGGCCATAAATTATCCCCAAAGGATCGTCTTACATACCCATGTGTGAGAGGCCACAACCGAATATCCACAGCCAACACCCCTGAAGTGCACTGTGTTGCATTTGTTGTCAATGAGGTATGTTGTTGTCAAGGAATTAATGGATGGATTTCAAGGAATGTCAAGATGTGAATGACAAAGGATGTGATGGTGTTGGTAAGGAAAGGAGAATGGCCATGGTACTAAGATGCATGTCACTTAGGAGATTCACTAAGTGACGTAGGATGTTGTGGTTGAAACATTTTCTAGTCATATCAGACGATTGTAGAGCTGTTATTAATGTTTGAATACTTGTATCATGATACTAAGTTACACCACTTGAATAATGGATGATGATGGAGCATCATCATTACATCTGACGATTGTTGAGCTACTCTTTATGTTCCAAGAACTTGTATCAACTGGATACAATTTCACCACATTATTAGAAGACCATGTATTGTTAAGATAATGCATGAGGAGATGAAGTGAGATGAAGAAGTCCATGCACTATCACTTAGTGCATGTGAATCAGAAGATGTTCCAATTTGATGTCTGATTAGATCAACGAAGTTCATTGAAGAATTTATGTGATTAAGGAGCTCGGTTGAAGATAAAGACCCTTCAGGAATTCCATTCCTAAGTGTTGAATAAATGATGATGAGAATTGGAGGAATTCTAATGAAGAAGATGAAATAAATAAGAGGAAATGAAGAGGAAGGAGTGGCTCTTGGAATTTGGTATTTTATATTCATGTGGTTACTTTGTTGTTTAACAAAGTACTCCTTATATTCCTTTTCCAAAAAAATTGTCCATCCAAGGACACCTTGAGGGTTCAACCCCAAGGCACATGTGGGCCTAAGGCGCCACGCCCAAGGGGGAACCCATGGGGAAAACCCAAGGCGGCAGAGGATACGCAGGGGTGCCACACCTGCGTGGAAGGGGCGTAGAGGAGAGCGCCCGAGGGCATGGTGGTATCCAGTGGCGCGCCCGAGTGGCAGGGGTGGACGCAGAGCGCGCCCGCAGATGAACTCGGTGCGGGGCGACACCGAGAGGGGAGGAGATTCAACTAGCCATTCATGGGAGCGGAACTTTGATAAACCGCGAGAATTCCGCGACCCATTTCGATGTGGGATGAAAAATTTCGCCGCGGATCAGATCTGATCCGTCCAAGCGATCCCGCGTCTAATCCGAGCCGCTCATCTAATCTCGCACGCCACGATATAATCCTGGCCGTTGGAGATCATTAAAACTCCGATCCAACGGCCAAAACATTATCTCCTTCCTTGAGTATGAGCCGAGGACACCCCGTGCCACCCGCGTCCTCGCTGTGAACCAGTGGCCTCCTCGAGCACTAATTTCGAGCTTCGGGCCACCATTTCCGAAGCCGAAGGCTCCATTGAGTTCGTCTGGACCTACTGAACAGATCCTTGCCTAAAAATTGGATTTCATGCAATGAGAGGAGAATTTTAAGTTCGGCCGAAGCAACCGAAGGTGCGAGGCCATTTGTTGTTGTTGATCTGCATGGACAGGTATTAACAGAGGCATGCACGCGTTCAAAAACGCATAAATGTAACGGAAAATAAAAAGAGAAGAACCCGCAGAGAACCGAGGATAAAGTTCAAGATTTGAAAAAATATTGAATATCCGAATACTTCGGGGATTTGAGATTTATCCCACGCGGAAGATTTGAGGCTTCTCTGCCTATAAAAGGAGAGCCCATGCTCTCGTTTATGCTTGCTGAAACGTTGTTGAAAATCTGTTGTCCCATGAGTGCATCTCTCTGCCTCGCGAAGGTTTGAAGCCCTGCTCAAGTATCGTGCGCGGCTGAAGTTCCTTGCGCACAACCTCTTTGCGCGACAAGAAGAGAGGGTTGGGCAGCGCGAACTTGCGCGCTCCCTCTGTGCACCGCGTCCCCCTGCGCGGTAAGCACTTGCGCGGCAGTGGCCACCCGAGTCCTTGCGCGCCTTGCACCGGTTGCACCCGAGACTTGCGCGGCTGCAGTGGGTGTGCACCAAAGAAGACTCGAGGCCTTAGTGCATTTGTGTGTGCATTCTTGAAGAGTGAAGACCACCACACTTTGTGTGTGTGTGCATTTGAACAGAAGGCCGAGGATAGCTTGGGTGTGTGAAAAAATAGTGAAGTCCAAATACACACTCATTGTGTGTGTGCAAATCAAAGAACAAAGTTGTGTGTGCAAAACAACACAGTGAAGTGGATGAACCTATGTGTGTGCTCTAAGTGGAGTGGACACACTTAGAAGAAGAAGAAGACTCACACAAAGTATGACACACATTTAAGTGTGTAAACACATTGAACAAAGTGTGAAGTTCAAGTGAGAAGGTGTGTGCTAAAAAGGATTACACCCTTTGTGGGATTATTGCACCGAGAAGAAGATGGGGAGTGCATGCTTACATGCATGCACGTGCACACGTGAACAAAGCTAAATCAGGCTATGTGCAATTGAGAATTCCAAGACCAGAAGATCTTGAAGAATCAGAGTTTCCATTCATTCAGTGCATGAAGGTGAATTGGTGTGAGACTGGATCAGACTGAAGTTAAAGATATCAGTTGTCTGAGTATTCAATAGTTGAAGAGAGAAGCCAGGTCATCCTTAGAAGAAGGAGATAAAGCCTGAGCAAGACGAGAAGACATGATCAACTCAAGTGATCAGAGGTATAGAGCAAGGCCAGCAGTCTTTATCCTAGGCTGCTGAAGATAGTTGAAGAGCTAAAGTGAATAAGAGCTACTCGTGTGACTCAAGGATCCAGGAGAAGCCCCCTGTGAGACTCAGGGTGGAAGAAGTCTTCAGTGGGATTCTGGAGCAGGCCAGTGGGACTCTGGTAACACTGTGGGACATAGTATAAAGACCCTCATGTGGGACTCAAGAGAGATACAGTGGGATGATGTATCGACCATTGTAATTCTAACAAGTTATAATGGAGAAACCATGTTGGGGCGTAAAACCAACATGGCAAGGACGTAGGCCTTTGGTGCCGAACCTTGTAAATCCTTGTGTCTTGTGCCTTTACATTTACTTCATCACTCGAGGAAAGGCTGAGAGATACAAGAAGAGTGGATCGAGGCTTTAACCAGCCATAGAGGTTTAATTGATAAGGAACCACTTAGTAAAAAGTTTTAAGGGATCACTGATTCACCCCCTCCCCCTCTCAGTGATTCACACTAATCCGGGCACTTCAATTGGTATCAGAGGGGAGGTTACCTCTAAAAGATCCAAGAGAGTCTATATGGAGTGCAGATTTGAGGAAATGAAAGAACATCCTCCAATGGAGATATCTGCCAAGACTCTGAAAAACAGAATGAAGAAACAGGAAAAGAAGATGAGGAAGAAGGTTGCTGCAATCACAGAAACTCCTTATATGGAAAGAAATTTTAATGTCACATCAGATGACAATTCCTTTTATCATTCTTCTGATGAAGCCTACTCTAGTTGTGATGAAGATGGAAGAAACAATGATCTTCTAAATTCAATCAAATATCTTCAGAAGACAGTCCCCAAGGAAGTGGAAATGTGTATAGCTACAGGCGTCCTTGATCTTTAAGAAGAAAAATTACAGCTAGAAGATGAAGCCAATTCTCTAGAAGTCCAATTGGCAAAAACGGTTGGCATAACCAACACTCTTAGAAAGCTGGTGAATGCCAAGGATGAAACGGTTTCCCTTTGTAATGAAAGATATGAAGACACTACTGAAGAATTGCAAAGAAGCCTTTCTGAGAAAGAATTATTTATGATAATGGTTAATGATGTTTTTCATGCACTGGAAAAGAGGCACAAAGTTTCAATGATTGTCAGAGATGCTCAATTTGAAGACAAAGTAAAAATGGTGAAGGAGATTGAAAACTCATTGCATGAAATAAATAAGGTGCATGATGACCAGATGCAACAGCTGAAACAGAATTGGGAAGGTAGGCTAAGATTGGTTGATGATGAGAAGAACTCCCTCAACATGAAATGCTTTGAACTGGAGGTGATATTGAAAAATCTGCAATAACCCAAAGCTGAATCCTCCCAGTCAGCTAAAAGTAGAAATGTTTCTACACAAGTGTGCATTGAGAAGGATGATTCCAAAAGAAGGACATCCTCTAATAAAAGGGCAACATCTTCTAAAAGGAAGGTACCATCCATCCCATCTTGTACTAATGCTTCTAATTGTGTTTCCACAAAAAGTGCAGGATGGAAGAATAATTCCAAACAAGTATGGATAAAGACAATGAAGAACGAAAGCTCTCCTGAAGCAGCACAACAATTCAAGACAAGTACCCTACAATCAGAAGGAATCAAAAAGTCAAGATTTGTGGGTCAATGTTGGTGTTGTAACAAGTATGGCCATTGTGCAAAGGATTGTTGGTACAATCCACTGAATGCCAAAGCACAGAGGAAGCCCATGCCTAGGGGGAGAAAGCCAGAAGAATAGAAGCAGCATCCACAGGACCAGAGACATCTGTTTACTGCAAATAGATTTGGACTACTTGACAACATCTGGGATGATTGAAAAAGTGGTCAAAATGATACATGTCAATCTCCAACTGTATCCAGAGCTAAAAAGAAGAGAAGATCACTGAACCTGGCTAAAATGGAATCCTTGGGAAGCAAGAAGAAAGTTGAAGATGCTCCCAAGAAGGTTTTGAAAAAGGAAAAGAAGTCCTTGGAGTCTAAGTCCAAGAAGGGTGATGCATCCAGAAGGACCACCAAGAAAACATGCTTCTACTGTGGAAAGAAGGGTCATACCATGGATCTTTTTGAAAATGCCATGGAACTGAATAGAAGAAGACTGGACTCAAAAAGACAATCAATCCAGAAGAAGCATAAGGGATTGATTGAAAAAAAGTTTCCTAAGAAAGGTAGCTTGAAAGCATCAAAGGAACCATGTGGAATTTCCAGAACTGAAGCCACACTTCCAAGTGACTTACTAGTCTTATGGCCAAATCAGTTGCAACTTGCCAAAGATCTTCAAAGAGATGAAGATGAAGTTCTAGAAATTGCTAAGGAAAAAGGAAAGAAAAAGATTTCACATGAAGATCAAGTTCTGTGTGTGAGGTGCAATCAAGCTGGACATACTAGGGATAAATTCATGATATTCATTCCACCTCAAAAGGGATTTTTCAAAAGAATGAAAATTGCACCAGGAGACTCTAGTGCTCAGAAAGCACCTAGAAATAGAGGAGTCACACACAGAGAAGTGTTGAGATCCACACCAGCACAAACATCAGTGAAGATCAAATGTGCAAGTGTGAAGAATAGTGAAAATGGAAAATCTCGGTTGAGAGAATCTTCTCAACCTTGTTGTTCACATTGATGAACCAAGGAGGTTCCATCTTATTCCCTAATCACTTGTATTTACATGTGCTAACACTGCAGGGAATTGAAGATAATGATCATTCCCAGCTGGAGGATGGTTTGGAAGGAATGAAGTGCACCCCTTAAGGGGGATCCAATCTGTAGAAGATGGGATTCTGATATTTAATACCATCTTGAGAAAAGTGAAGGTATTCCAATCATACTATCATCCCTTGTTTCTTAATTGTATTCATCATGTCAATTAAGGGGGAGTATTTATTAAAGGCAAATGGATGAAAGGGGGAGCTTTATCTTTGCACTAAACTTTCTAATGAGTCTTGTGAAGTATGTGCAGAATTTAGCAATTTATTGTTATATATGAAAAATTTCAACCCCTTGGAGCATGATCTCACATGTACAGTGAATGTTGGACAACATTGAGTACCTTGGTTACATCACTCTTGTTTTCTACACCGGGTTAGCCCAAGTAGACTTAGAGTTGATTTATTAAAGGTTCTTTGCCAAAGAGAACATGTGACATCATCCCTCTCTCAGTGTTTTTCAAGAAAATTCATTTCAAAGGGAGGAAGAGATTTTTGAAAGAGAACCACACCACACCTCTGCATTTGATTTCCAATAAGGGGGAGAAATATTGTCACACATATTGACCCATTCATATGTGCTCTAGTGTATTTCCAACAAATACAAAGGGGGAGATTGAAGTGCACTATGTTGCATTTGTTGTCAATGAGATATGTTGTTGTCAAGGAATTAATGGATGGATGTCAAGGAATGTCAAGATGTGAATGACAAAGGATGTGATGGTGTTGGTAAGGAAAGGAGAATGGCCATGGTACTAAGATGCATGTCACTTAGGAGATTCACTAAGTGACATAGGATGTTGTGGTTGAAACATTCTCTAGTCATATCAGATGATTGTAGATCTGTTCTTAATGTTTCAATACTTGTATCAAGATACTAATTTACACCACTTGAAGAATGGATGATGATGGAGCATCATCATTACATCTGACGATTGTTGAGATACTCTTTAAGTTCCAAGAACTTGTATCAACTGGATACAATGTCACCACATTATTAGAAGACCATGCATTGTTAAGATAATGCATGATGAGATGAAGTGAGATGAAGAAGTCCATGCACTATCACTTAGTGCATGTGAATCAGAAGATGTTCCAATTTGATGTCTGATTAGACCAACGAAGTTCATTGAAGAATTTATGTTATTAAGGAGATCGGTTGAAGATAAATACCCTTTAGGAATTCCATTCCTATGTGTTGAATAAATGTTGATGAGAATTGGAGGAATTCTAATGAAGAAGAAGAAATAAAGAAGAGGAAATGAAGAGGAAGTAGTGGCTCTGGGCATTTGGCATTTTATATTCATGTGGTTACTTTTTTGTTTAACAAAGTACTCCTTATATTACTTTGCCAAAAAAATTGGCCATCCAAGGACACCTTGAGGGTTCAACCCCAAGGCACATGTGGGCATAAGGCGCCACGCCCAAGGGGGAACCCGTGGGGCAAACCCAAGGCGGCAGAGGCTACGCTGGGGTGTCACAACCGCGTGGCAGGGGCGTAGAGGAGCGCGCCCGAGGGCATGGTAGGCGCCAGTGGCGCGCCCAAGTGGCAGGGGTGGGCGCAGAGCGCGCCCGCAGATGAACTCGGTGCGGGGCGGCACCGAGAGGGGAGGAGATTCAACTGGCCATTCATGGGAGCGGAACTTTGATAAGCCGCGAGAATTCCACGGTCCATTTCTATGTGGGACGAAAAATTTCTCCGTGGATCAGATCGGAGCCGTCCAAGCGATCCCGCGTCTAATCCGAGCCGCTCATCTAATCTCACGCGCCACGATCTAATCCTGGCCATTGGAGATTTTTAAAACTCCGATCCAACGGCCACGACATTATCTCCTTCCTTGAGTATGAGCCGAGGACACCCCGTGCCACCCGCGTCCTCGCTGTGAACCAGTGGCCTCCCCGAGCACTGATTTCGAGCTCCGGGCCACCATTTCCGAAGCCGAAGGCTCCATTGAGTTCGTCTGGACCTACTAAACAGATCCATGCCTAAAAATTGGCTTGCATGCAATGAGAGGAGAATTCGAAGTTCGGCCGAAGCAACCGAAGGTGCGAGGCCATTTGGTGTTGTTGATCTACATGGACAGGTATTAACAGAGGCATGCACGCATTCAAAAACGCATAAAAGTGACAGAAAATAAAAAGAGAAGAACCCGCGGAGAACCGAGGAGAAAGTTCAAGATTTGAAAAAATATTGAAGATCCGAATACTTCAGGGATTTGAGATTTATCCCACATGGAAGATTTGAGGCTTCTCTACCTATAAAAGGAGAGCCCATACTCTAGTTTATGCTTGCTGACACGTTGTTGAAAATCTGCTGTCCCATGAGCGCATCTCTCTGCCTCGCGAAGGTTTGAAGCCCCGCGCAAGTATCTTGCAAGGCTGAAGTTCCTTGAACGCAACCTCTTTGCGCGACAAGAATAGAGGGTTGGGTAGCGCGAACTTGCGCGCTCCCTCTGTGCACCGCAGCCCCCTGCGCGGTAAGCACTTGCGCGGCAGTGGCCACCCGAGGCCTTGCGCGCCTTGCACCGGTTGCACCCGAGGCTTGCGCGGCTGCAGTGGGTGTGCACCAAAGAAGACCTGAGGCCTTAGTGCATTTGTGTGTGCATTCTTGAAGAGTTAAGACCACCACACTTTGTGTGTGTGTGCATTTGAAAAGAAGGCCGAGGATAGCTTGATTGTGTGCAAAAATAGTGAAGCCCAAATACACACTCATTGTGTGTGTGCAAATCAAAGAACAAAGTTGTGTGTGCAAAACAACACAGTGAAGTGGCCGAACCTATGTGTGT
Organism: Viscum album; assembly: GCA_963277665.1. Taxonomy (NCBI): domain Eukaryota; kingdom Viridiplantae; phylum Streptophyta; class Magnoliopsida; order Santalales; family Viscaceae; genus Viscum; species Viscum album. The sequence continues at coordinate 299,335,245 of OY728138.1, forward strand.
GCTCTAAGTGGAGTGGACACACTTAGAAGAAGAAGAAGACTCACACAAAGTATAACACTCATTTAAGTGTGTAAACACATTGAACAAAGTGTGAAGTTCAAGTGAGAAGGTGTGTGCTAAAAAGGATTACACCCTTTGTGGGCTTATTGCACTGAGAAGAAGAAGGGGAGTTCATGCGTACATGCATGCACATGAACACGTGAACAAAGATAAATCAGGCTGTGTGCAATTGAGAAGTCCAAGACCAGAAGATCTTGAAGAATTAGAGTTTCCATGCATTCAGTGCATGAAGTTGAATTGGTGTGAGACTGGACCAGACTGAAGTTAAAGATATCAGTTGTCTAAGTATTCAGTAGTTGAAGACAGAAGCTAGGTCATCCTTAGAAGAAGGAGATAAAGCCTGAGCAAGACGAGAAGATCTGATCAAATCAAGTGATCAAAGGTACAGAGCAAGGCCAGCAGTCTTTATCCTAGGCTGCTGAAGATACTTGAAGAGCTAAAGTGAAGAAGAGCTACTCGTGTGACTCGAGGAGCCAGGAGAAGCCCCCTGTGAGACTCAGGGTGGAAGAAGTCTTCAGTGGGATTCTGGAGCAGGCCAGTGGGACTCTGGTAACACTATGTGACGCAGTATAAAGACCCTCCTTTGGGACTCAGGAGAGATAAAGTGGGATGCTATATCGACCATTGTAATTCTAACAAGTTATAATGGAGAAACCATGTTGGGGCGTATAACCAACATGGAAAGGACGTAGGCCTTTGGTGCCGAACCTTGTAAATCCTTGTGTCTTGTGCCTTTACATTTACTGCATCACTCGAGGAAAGGCTGAGAGATACAAGAAGGGTGGATCTAGGCTTTATCCAGCCATAGAGGTTTAATTGATAATGAATCAATTATTAAAAAGTTTTAAGGGATCACTGATTCACCCCCTCCCCCTCTCAGTGATTCACACTGATCCAGGCACTTCAACCCCCATCATGTTATGTGTTCACCACTACACAATTCTGCTAGCGAGGATTATTGGTGGGAGTCCTTAGGAAGGATCCCAGTATCCTTGAATTTAGGCCTTGAGTGACCTCTTTATCTTCCTATCTATAGTATGGGAGGTACTACTTGTTGACTTCAGGGGATAAGGACCTGAAATGGTTCAAAATGATGGTTGGCACTATCTTCTTCTTAACAATCGATCCTTGTTGGCTAGAGGATCATGGATTGTTATTGACCCGGAGGGCCTGTCAGGTAGCCTCCAATGTTGAGCTTGTACCAAGATAGCGATACTCATTTACCAACACATTGGAGACCCAAAATTGATGATTTTTGGTGGATGATAGCATCCTTCTTATGGATGAAGATCAAACATGAGCAGTGGTAGGGAATTTCGTAGATGTCCTTTTAAAGAAAGCCATTTTGGACTGAAGGGAGTTCTATGGAAAATGAGACAAAAATAAACTCTATTAAAGTGGCATATTTATATGGATATATGCATGATTGATTCCTTTTTCTGGCCTTAATTTTTCAATTTATAGGGGCGTAAAAGGTGGGTGACATTATTAACATGGTTAAGGATTCAAGTTGGGTTAACCATTTTTATTTCGTATTTCCTTGAAACATGTGTTCTAATTTTAAGAATCACTACATCTAGGAGGATTACATTAGTTTATTTAGGGAACTGAAAACTTCCAATAGTTATTTATCCAAAATGGACATACTTTATAAGGATGGAATTCATTAATTTTTAACTTTACGATACATAAATATGTGAATTGGTAGAGAGGATGGGAGATCAGAAATGTTACACCCTTTTGGGGGTAATTATTTTCTACTACGAGACCCTATATATAAAGTTATGATATTTTCATGATTCCTCATTACTTCACCCAGAATAACATATGTTCCCCATGAAATTTTCTATCACTTTTAAAATGTCTAAAATTTAGATTCATTAGTATGTATTAAAGGTTATTCATTAATCGAGTTATTTGTATGTATTTGAGATTATCCATCAATGGTATCATCTCATATAATATTTAATGATTTTTGTAATCATCTTCATGATGATACTGGTTTTTAAGCCACTCAGCTGGGAACTATAGAATTTATCATTATCCAAGGAGATGAAGGTTTGTTTTGATGTTGGGATTGTACCCATGAAATGGGTTACCTATGTATCCTTGTTAAAGGAATCAGAACCCTCATAGATTGGTGCCACATAATTGGATAAATCATATTTTTAAAGGTCATGTGATTATGACCTAGTCGTACAGTTTAATGTCATGTGGTATGGACATATAAGGGAATGGTGCTTAGTCAATGATTGGCATGAGAATTTAGTTGAGGAAACCCAAGGGACATGGAATGAATATGTGTTTCCAATAATGATTAGACCCTATCGGGAATATGGACGAAAAAGAACATGGTTTATTTGATATTTTGGGTTTGAACCGCAAGGAGGCTTCCTACGTATCCCAAGTTTGTGGGAACAAAATCCCACATAGTCTGATGAGTCTCATAGTATAGTATAGTCCTTTGAGAAAGATAACTTTTGGCATAATTTTTGAAAAATATGCGTTGATGACCTAGTTAAAATGTTGTTATCATCATGAATTTCTAAGACCATGTGAGTCATGCTCGGTATGAGAAATAAGAGGATATGAAATATTCAACAATGACACACAATTTTTATCCCCTTCTGGTGGAGGAGGGCGATCCTACGGTGGCTAGGATGGACAGGGTCAATACGACCCGGGTAGAGGGAGAAGTGATGAGGCCTCCCACTATTCACAATACATTGGAAAAGGGTATAAATGAAAAGAAGAAGGGATGATGTTTAGGAGCTTCCCTAAGATAGATACACTAAAATTGATCCTGGTAGGGGAGGGATATTACACTTTTTCTTGTATGGAAAAACAAGTGTGAACTTTACCTTACCTCATAGAGATATGAGTTTATGTTTCTTTGAGAATGGATAAGTTGAGACCTAAACCCTAATTCTAAAAATAGGGAACTTCCCAACTTAGTTCTTTGGAGAAAGGTCCGGGTGACTGTGGATATACAAACCCACATACAATCCAGGATTCCTAACCAAATTGTGAAACAAATGTGGGAAACATCAGACTGTCGATATACAAACCCCAGTAGGAGACACACTGATGTGCCATTCCCAATGGTTCGTTAATTTAGGAGTTTTTGGTGGAGGTCTCAATATAATCCCTTTTCAAAAAGGGAGTCAAGGAAGAAGAAGCCTTGCCATGGATGGATTTGAAGAGATCATGATGGCTAGTAAACTGAAAAGTGTAAGTGAATTGACGAGGGGAACCAAAGAAGGTAAGGGCGCACTTGTATGGGTGCACAATTATTCTTGGGAGAACTGATGTTCACTAATCAGAAGAAAAACCTATTGGGTAATAATTTGGAGAGACCTAGCTCAAGCATTCAATAATATTCATAGGTGATCACAGAAGTAGGGCGCTCATGTTCATGTGAAAGGAATAGGTGGCACATATGTTTTTCTAGTTTTGGAAGGTCATAAGATTTAGGTGCACAAGTTTTATGGATTTTAAACACTAAAAGGACTTCAATCCAATGACACTCTTTTAAATCCTCTGCTCAAAGTGTTGAAGAACTACCATGACAATTTTGGAAGAGTAGGGAGATGTACTAGGGAAACCAGAGCAACAATTGGGATTTAGGGAAATTATTCCATACAAATGAAGGCCCCAATGGTCTATTTATAATCAAATAAGTGACCTTAAGTGAAATGAAATCGGGCGCTCAAGTGACATGCATGACAGACCGTGGCTCACAAGTAACTTACGCACCGATGGGGTTTTAGATAGACTAAGGAACCACTTTAGAGACATAGAAAAAATAATAACTTCATTCTCCTCCATCATTATGGAATGCAGGTGTTTGCATGTAGGTATATTGGGTGCCGCTTTTGGGACCTAACCTTTTTTTTCTCCATACCGAAGGTCCTGTTCTCTTGCACCCCTGATTTAGATTAGTCTCGGGCTATGGTCCCAGGCCTTCTCGCTAGTGCCTTCAAACCCATCACTAACACCCATAAAAAATTCGGAGTCACACTGTGAAAATTTCGAGCCCCATTGAAGAAATTTTGTGGAGAAGTGCATGGAAAAAATTTCATGGTGTCTACACATAGTTCAATGTGTGATACAAAAGGATAAATATTGTGTGATAATGAGGATAACAAGTATCCTCCAGTTACACACATGAGTCAGTGTGTTTGTTACAAACCGATCCAAACATTGCTAAAAAATGTTACTAAATGAACACAATAGATGTAAATATGTACAGTTGGGTTTATAAGGATCTATGTGTTATGTAGTGTAGATCTAACATCGTTTGGTGTACCGTAATTGATATTTTAGTCCTCTTGTAGAATTTGACTCCAAAATAGACTGTCGAAGACTCTGTGTCTGTACTCCAGAAGTATGAGATATTTAACATCTTGTTGAAAGATGTTTAGGTTATCTCAGTAGGTTTAGCTTGATTTGTATTCTCCCTGTATGTTATTCCATTTGAACTCTTGTGTTTTGGATGTATTATCGAGAGTTGGAGGAGTTCATATGATTTATGTGATTTTTTTTCTTATTTCTATTATTGGTGTCTCTACACATATTGGATGATTCAGATTGGTATCCTTTTATACTTCGAGGTCTAGCATACATAACGATCTCCTAATGTGCATGTACCTAGTACTATCCCTTAAATATCATACTGAAAATATTTAATAATGTCAAAAACATTAATTTGACTAAATATGACTGTTAGATATAAATTTGAATTAATAAAAAAATAGTTTTTATGGATATCAATGAGTCATAAGTATCAGTGAGTCAATTGCATCAGTCTATCAACAATGATGAATCTATGTATCAGTGAGTAATTTCCATCAATATCGGTGAATCTGGACAACAGTGAGTTATTTTTACTATTGGTTTGTCCAAGCATTGGTGAGTCATCACTGGTGACTCATTATGAACTAACTGTTTATCACCCATATGTGAGTTATCCATATGTAATTCCATTGAACTACCGATGATTCTCCCATCAGTGAGTCGTTAATTGGTAATTTCATTGAACTATCAATGCATCACCCATCATAGAGTCACCTATCAGTAAGTTTCTTGAACTATTAGTGTGAATGATCATCAGTTTCTTGTCCCTCGGTGTGTCGTTTGTTATATCAGTGAGTCCAACATCAGTGTCTTCTTCGATTGGTGATTCCTCATTAGTGATTCAACCATGAGTAAATCATGGAACTAATTGGTGTCAGAGACTTTGAAAAATATAACAATGTGTCTTTATTATACAGAAAAATTCAAGATTAAGGGAAATTCATAATTACAGGTAAATATACACTTTTAAATATATTGAACATTAAATATAAATAATTTATTGGATTATTAAAATTTATTATTCCATGTGACACAATTTATTCATTAATAATTATCCATTGAAATGACGATCATTAGTTATATCATAATATGTGATGTATCAAGATTTGTAAATTGGCACGATTTGTGATTAATAAAACAACTATCACAAAAAGGGTCCAAAAATCTCCCCCTTTTGATAATAAAAAATCACTACATTAATGAGTAATACATGATGTTATGGAATAATAATGACATGTCATAGAATACTAACCGTGAGTGTGAATTCTCAATATAACTACCAGGAATTTACTTTTATTATCCCCCTCAATAATTGTATCAAAGAATATAAATGGTTCTTACAAGAGAGTTATAATAGAGCACTTTCATGGCTCCCCTTAATAAGGTGTATGAGATAAGGCTTAGGGATTAGTATCAGAATTGATATATATATATATATATATACTATCTATTGATTAAATTCCATCCTTCTTATGCTAGAGTTCTTCCACATATGTTAAGTTTTGATTCCATCCATACTTATCCCCCATTTGGTATTAGAAAAAAGGTGAAAAGAAACACAAATAATAAATAAAAAACAAATAAATTATAAACACATGGATGTCAAAATTGATATTCATTAATGTACCAAGAGTACAAACATCAAAATAAAAGAAAAAATGTATATCAAAAAATGACCCATAGCTAAGTTTTGGGATTTTTAGGAGCATTACCTTTGTATGAAGGGTCAATAGTGGGTTCAAGAAGTGGTGTTGTTGATGTAGGAAGTGCTCGAAGAATGATGACACCAGGAAATGAAACGACTGTAGGAACATTAGATGCAAGGATTGGTCTCTACTATGATAGAACACATCTTTGACAATGCTCTTGGATCACTGGGCTAATCTGAGAGAAATCTGGAGACATTGTCATCTAAGAAGGAGGCAGTGAAGCCCATTTGATGGATGTATCTGTAGGTACCACAATATCTTCAGCTTGTACATGTAGGTAAGTATTCCAATGTTTGATAAATTCATTGATGATTTCACCCCCATATTTCATGTCCTCCTTAAAATCCTCCTTGTTTTTCATGAACTTGTCCAATGTAGGAGTAAACTCCTTCAACTAGCTCACTTGACTCTTGAATTCTTTGATAATTGGTGGTATCATGAGGTTCTCATAAAAGTATATAAAGTTGTTATTAAGATCATCCATGGTGTACATTTTAGTTATATAATTTTACACTTTTTCTTTGATCTCATTTTGAGAAAAAATTCTCTCATTGGAATATTATCTTACCATGTTATAAACATGGTCACTCTTCTGTTTCACTTTGGAAAGGGTCTCTATATCAGAATAATTTTTTATTTCCTTGAGATCTTATCTTATCATAGTCTTAAGGAACTATATATAAACAGTAGTGCTAGTAACTCTATAATTGGATGCACCAGAAATCAACTTCCCAAGATCCTCTTTCACCCTTTTAAAATCGGTATTCTGATGATGTGTAACAATTTTTCTAAGATCCTTGATAACAAGACCTTGCATGGTTCTGAAAACACTCAATAAGGATACCATTTCACGATCCATTTTATTCACTTATTCTGTCAACAATGAATTATTTATCACAATGGTTTTGACTATAGTGATACAATTGGGTTATATATCTTGAATTACCATTCTAGAAATCTGAGCAGCATTAGCCTATGAAATAATTCAAGAAGTAGAATATTCATATCTAACTCCAATAGAGGATATCATAGATTCACATATATCATCTTTGAATTTTTTGAGATCATCTTGTATGACATAGTCAATAGTCTTTAAAGGTACAATAAGATCATAAAAATAATGTAGGATAGGTGAAGTAGGAGAAGTTAGTTCCACAATATCTTATAGAGCAGGAGGAGATTCCATATCCTCATCTGAATCATAATACAGAACAATCTAGATATATAATGGATTTATATTCCACTCATCAGAACAAGTCCAATATCTAGGCTCCACAATATCAATTATTACTATTCTACCTTGAGGCTCTTCTTCATTCTGAGCTTCATCTTCATCCTATTTACCTCCAGGTAAAATATCATTTTGAGGAACTAGTAAAATATAATCTTTAGCTCCTTATTGAAGTCCAACCACTTCAGGATCCTCTTCATTCAGAGGAAAAGGTGTAATATAATCTTTAACTTCTTTCACATGACCTCTAGACATAATATCAAAAATCTATTGAATGATGCCATGAGAATCATTAGTGTGGTCATGTATACCCTCATTTACATCATCTCTATCATCATGTCCATCATGATATACAATATCCCCATCCATCCATATCATCATAATTATGTATATCAGCCTCATCATTATCTATATGCACAAACACCTCTCCTGAACTAACTACTTCTTGTCGTGCTTCTAGTGAGTCACTCACATGATCATAATAATATTTCTCATCGTCATCATCATCCTCATCATCATAATCATAAATATTTCTCATATAACATTTAACTTGAGAGACATAAGTCTCTTCCTCATTATGATCATTATCTAACAAAGGTTCAGTAGGAGGTAATTCTATTGTTGGACTTGGTGGTACATATGACATGTATCTAGGGTTTTCAGCAATATTTGGGTCACTCCTATCATCTATAAGATACCCCTATTTTCATTGTAGCCTAAGCTGAAATTTTTTTAATCTTAATATACAACATTCTCACCAGGTGTAAGACCTGGATAAAATTGATCATTCAGTCAGATAGGGTGATCAATAGGATTATAATCCCCATACAATTTCTCACCATCTTATACCCACATTATCTTCCTTGGGTTCTAAAATATTTTCATTCATTAATAGATATATTTGTGTAGAATGATGTCACTACATGATGTAATCACCTCATCTTCATCTTCTACAGATACTAGATACGACATGATTGCAGAAATCATCCTCATACAATACAAATAGGTTTCCTTTTTAGAGGGTTTGATCATTTCACAAATTTGTACCATAAGATACCTACAAAGATTCATATTCACTTCATCATTCAATAAATAAATCATGAAGACACCCTGAAACTTTAAGGAACAAAAAACTCCCTTCCTTGTAATGATTTGGTGTTGGATGAATTTGAAATGAACTTTGGACTCTCCATCTAATTCTGATTTTTTAACCTCCTTGAATACTCATTTCCAGTCAATTATTTGAACGCATTTTCTTAAGAAAATAAATCTATGTTTGGTTGAATGTTACCCTTGATGTCAGAAAATATGCCTTCATGTGGAATCCCTAAGCACTCACCCCACTCTCTTGAAGAAAAATAAATCTCCTTTACCTTTACCACAAACCTCATTCAAGCCTCCTGGGATCCTTCCAAAAATACTTCTTTATAAAGATAAAATTGGTGTACCAGTTTGGGGTAGAATGGTATCTAATTATCTGCAAACTAGAAAATCCACCCTTGTGATTCCAAAACATTCAACAAGAGAGACTTTTTCGAATGAAACAATTTGATATACACTTATTTCTTAGGTGTTACTACATGACTTCCCAACTTCTGATTCATAGAACATGTGGCACTTTCTGATTCAACTTTCTTACACTTAAAATAACATGACACACTTGGTCCTTCCATCACATGCTTCTTCCTCACCATTATAAAAGTTTGGGTTTGAAGAAGGAATTAAAAATGTCGAATGTTCAATGGTAGAGTGGTTAATAAAAGGTCAAAGGTTAGAAGTAGTGTGGATTGATTTAATTTTATCTCAAAGATATTGTACTTCAAAATAACCAAAAATAGAATAAGGGAAAAATAAAAATAATGAAATGGTGTTGTTTTACATAAAAGATACAGAAAAATAGACTTACAAAAATGTATCTACCACTTTCACCCCAACATTATCAATCTCACCTTATCCGTATTACATGATCAGATTCATTCGATCAGTTTCATACTGATCAGTTTCACTTGATCAGTTTCACCTAAATGGTTTCACCATATCAGTTTCTTCTAATTGGTTTCACATGATTTGTCTCACCTGATTAGCTTCACTAGATATGATTCATCTGATTGGTGTGACATACAAATATATTTTTCTTAATGGATAAGGTTGAATAGTCTTTATAAATATATCATTTCATGTTCATGTCTGATGTTTCTTATTCTCTCATAGTTTAATGTTTTGGTAAAATTTCATCAAGTTGTTGTTCAATATCAATAAATTGAAGAGTTATATCACCTTTTTGATAAGGATATCTCAAAAGGTGATGTATTAAATCAATATGTTTTGTTCTAGAATGATAAATTGGATTTTTAGAAATGTTAATAGAATTTATATTTCCAAAATTTAGGGGTAAATGTCTTAATAGAAATCCATTATCTAATAAAGTGTGTTTCATCCACAAAATTTGTGCACTACAACTACCAACATGCATTGGTTATGCTTCAGTAGTTGATAATGAAACATAATTTTGTTTCTTTACTACACTAAGAAATTAGAGATTTTCCCAAAAATGTGTCATGTTACATAGGTTCTCTATCTATCTAATTTACACCCACTAAAGTTAGCATCAGAATAACTAACAATATCAAACGGTTGATCTCTTGGGTAGAAGGGTACAAAATTATATGTATATTTGAGGTATTTGAAATATTTTTAAACAACATTTAAATGCGACTATTTTGGGTTTTCATGAAATCATTCACACATACAAACACAAAACATGATATATTCTCTATAAGAAGATAAGTAAAGAACACTCCCAATCATTCCTCTGTAAGCCATTTGATCAACTGATTTCCCATTTTCTTCAAGATCCGTCATACATGTAGAACTCATAGGTGTTTCACTAATATTAATGCCATCAAAGCCATATATTTTTAAAATATCATTAGTATATTTACATTGATTTATAATAAGACCATCTTTATTCTGAAATATTTGAAATTCAAGAAAATATTTAAGTTCACTCATCAATCTCATTTAAAACTGACATTCCATAATTTTTGAAATATCATTGCATAATGAATTTTTAGAAAAACTATAGATAATATAATATACATATATTTTAGATACAAATACATCAATATAAATTCTTTTTATAAATAAAATAGGTTTTAAAACACCTTTTTTAAAACCTTTAGAAATAATAATGTAACTTATCATATCATACAATACTCTTAGAACTCATTTCAAACCATGTTTTTTTATAATTTGATACCCTAATTTAGAAAAAGTGGGTTTTCAAAACCTGGGGGTTGTTTAACCAAAAAATCCTCAATTATATAACCATTTATTAATGTAATTTTGACATACATTTGAATTTTTTTGAAATCCAAGTGTGATGCATAGGCAAGTAAGATTAAAATGGCTTCATGTATAGCTACTGGTGAAAAGGTTTTCTCAAAATCAATTCCCTTTTCTTGATTATAACCTTGTGCAACTAATCAAACATTATTTCTAACTATATTTGAAAATTCATATAATTTATTCCTAAACACCAATTTACTTCCAATGGAAATGGTATATTTTGGTCTGTCAACAAGCTTATAGACTTTATTTCACTCAAAATGAATAATCTATTCTTGCATAGAAATCACAAAAAATTCATCATTGATAAAATCATTGATATTTTTAGGTTCAAGTTGTGACAATAATGATTAATGTTGATCTTGATTTCTTAAGGAAGCACAAGTTTGTGTACCTCTGTCTAATTTCCAACTATTATTTCTAACGAATGGTTTTTAAGTGTTATAGTATTTCTTGTAAAAGTAGGGATAGTTATTTCAAGTTCATCACTTGGTTCTGGATCATTATGATTAGAATTTGGAGAATTTCTAGAACTGGAAGTTTTAACAGATTATTTTAAAAGTTGGTTAAAGGGTTTAGCATTAATATCTAGATTGGGCATATCCACCTCTTGATTTTTTAGAAATGTCTTAGGTTTATGTAGATCATTTTCATCAAACTTAATATGTACAGATTCCTCCACACACTTGGTTCATTTATTAAAGACACAATATGATTTTCTTGATATAAAATGTCCACAAAATATTCCTTTATCACTTTTAGAGGAAAATTTATCTAGATTATATTTTGTGATGATAATATAAATTTTACATCAAAATAACTTAAAATAAATTACTTTGCATTTCCAATTATTCAACAATTCATAAAGATATTTCTTAAAGATAAATTTGATTAAAAAACTAGTAATTATATAAAAATCTTTATTAATAGCTACAACCAATAAATAAATCCGTAGGTCAAATTCATTAATCATATTTCAGTTAATTTCATATAGGTTCTTATTTATTATTTCCACTACATTATTTTGTTGAGTTGTCCTAGGGGTATAGATGTTATTCCTATAGCCATTTTTTTTAGAAAATAAGATTAAATGTCTTTATTTTTAAACTCATGGCCATGGTCACTTCTTAAAATTTAATTTTAAGTCATGTAATATTTTATTGAGTCCTAGCATATGTGGTAAAATTATAGAATGCTTCAGTTTTGTGAACTTAAAAATGTCCAAGTATACCTAGAGATTTCATCCACAAGAACATAAACATAGTTCGTACCACTGAGACTTGAAACTATAAATGGTCTAAAAAATTCCATGTGAACTGGCTCGAGTGGTTGATAAGTTTTAAATTTTTTCATTGGTTTGAAAGTGATTTTATTTTGCTATCCAACTTGACATGGGTAGCACACTGTATTGTCTAGAAACTATAGTTTGGGAAGGTCCATTACTAAAACATTTCTTGATAATTTCCCAAGGGAGTGTACATTACAATGTCCTAGGATTCTATTCTAGATCCAAGACTCCTTGTGAATGGAACATAGAGATGAAACATTCTATGATGCTATTGTGTCTAAATTTTTAATATATATATTATCTTTTCTAGAAGCAATAAATACTATGTTATTTTTGGCATAAAAACATGGCATGCATCATTTTTAAATTTGACATTAAATCCATCATCACACAGTTGAGATATGATAAGAAAACTATATTTTAATCTTTTAACTTAGTGTACTTTGGAAATAGAAATAGAGTTAGGGTTACCAATCTGGCCTAAGATGATGATATTTCCATTAACACTGTCACAAAATGTGACATGTTTTCTATCAATCATGATGAGATTAATGAATCTTGAGTAATCTCATATCATATGTCTTGAAAAAACATTAATAACTACAAATGTTTTCTACAGGAACTCTTTAGGTATTTTACCTACAAAACAATTCATCCAAGAAAAGATTTTGGTACCCATATTTTTCTAGGTCTAAAAACATTAGTAATAAATGCTTCAAGAACCCACATTATTATCATGGGTTTAATATAAGTAGAAATTAATTTATTTTTCAAAAAACATTATTTTGTCCATAAAAACGTGATGCAGTAAAAGAGATTTAGAGTTGGAACTTGTAGTAAAATATCTAATTTTTTACAGAGAAAAACATTTTCCAGATTTAGTTATAAAATGTGTTTTAGAAAAATTACTTAGTCCTAGATGATATCCTATTCAATTAGTATACCTAGGTTCTATAGTTTTACCATGAAATTGAATAATTTTTTTTCATTGTTAATTTTTTCGAGGTCCTTCTTTAATGGATCAGTAGATAACTTTAGGTCATTATTTTCCTTTTGGAATTGGGAATTTTTCACATTCTCAATAGTAAGTTCAAATTTAATATTTTTAGGGAGTGAATAATTTTTAATTAATGATTTAAAATTATCCTTTAGTTCATTACAAGAATCATCTAACATATTTCAATATTAAAACAGTCTATTATTTTTCAGGTTTTCAGATTCAGATTCTTCTCTAGAATAATTTTCATTAGGTATAAGAGAGTTTAATAGTACCTTTTAGGTATTTGTAATAATAAACATGTTTGACAATTCTTCATTCTCATTTTGAGAAGAATAAGATTAACTAGAGATGTCCTTATATGCCCTCTAGGTGGCCTTTACTACTTTCTTTTATTTACTATCTTTATATTCATAATTCTTTTATACATTAATTGAGGACACTCATATTTGAAAAGACATCTCATTTTTTATTTTTAGAAAACTATTTCTTATGATTTTTATTCCTCTTATAATCCATTTTCAAATTTCCTTTTTTGGTATATTTTTTTTATAAAATTTTGTTTCGGGATGAACCTTTTCATTCTGTAAAAGTTTCTGAATATGTTGTCCAGTTAGGCCATTTACTCATCACTGATTAAAGTTTATTCTTCACTACTTGTTCTCTCAGAACCAGCTTGAACATTCCCTTTTTATTTGATCTTAGAAGTGGCTATCATGAAGGCTATATATTTTCCCTTTGGCTCTTCCTTCTCTTGATTCTACTTTATTTCTTATTCATACATCATTAATTTTCCGATTAGTTCTTTCAATGGGATTTTATCAATATCACATGATTCTCCTATGGTTACTGATGACCCTCAACATCTCTCTAGTAAGAATCGCAGAATCCTCATGATATTCTCCTTTGTTGTGACAACTCTTCCTAAAGAAATCATGGTGTTCACAATTTCATTGAACCTGAGATACATATCAACAAAAGATTCATCGGGCTTCATTCCAAATATTTTTGTATTTAATAGTATAGGTATTTAATCTCATCTCATTCAAATTTTTTTACCTCATGGGAAATTGAAAAGTGTCCCAAATATAATGAGTGATTTTACAAGTATAAATTCAATTAAATTATTCGTCTCCTTGTGAACAGTATAATGAATTCATAGAATTAAAATTATTTAACTAGTCATAATCTTATTCCCTACAAATTAATAAATATTTGTTTAAAAATATTATTATTACCAAATATATATTTCATATATAATATATTTATTTTATAAATTTTCATAAAAACCCAAACTTAGAGAAATATATTTCTATTAGAAAATGTTATTATTAGTCATTTAGAAACATAATTTAAAATTTATCAATGAATTATTAATAAAAAATAATATTTTATTAATATATTTATTTTATAACATGGTTTACTATATTTTTACCCTCCAATTTTATTCTTACATTATAAAGACTATATATTGTTTCTATGGTTTGTTTTGGTTCTGCGTTGGTTGTGAATGAAGAAATTGAACATATTGTGTTTTTAATGGAAAGAGTAATTTATAATATTATGGTGTTAAATTCTCCCACATTTAATAAATTATATCCTCATACTTTTAAATAACCCATATTGATGAAAATTACTGTTGTTTCCTAAGTGGGTTTCATTAATGAAGGTGTATTTTTAAGACAAATATTAACCACAAAAACTTCATAATCATATATATTTCCACTTAATGGGCTTATAATTAATATTGAGTTTTTCTCACTAATAATTTAAACTAAAAAACCCTCATGATTAGGTATCATAACTCATATGATTGAATTATTTTTACAATATATTCCATTCTCATCCAACCATGGATACATGATTATAGGTTAGTACTAAATAAGAAATGTTAAAATCAGAATTATTATTTAAAACGAATTCCATTTAAATATAACTTTTGAATTTCCAAAATCACATCAAATTAATATAAAATAAGGGTAATAATACATGCATTAATCATAATCTCATAAACCATTAATGAAATTTATATACCGTGTATAAGATAATGATATTACAATGTGTTAAAATTTATAATTTAGAAAGTAATGGTTAGTTAAAACATAAAATATATAAGACAACTATGAATTTTGAGTGAAAAATAAATGTACCAAGAACCACTGAGTCATTCATACTGACTTTAAAAATAGTATGTTAATAGTCTTTTAATTTTTATCCTAGCATAAGAGGTTGTTGATGTTGATTTTCATTTTAATTCCTTGGGTTATAGCACCTATTTCCATTGTGACTAAATTGCTCAATTCTAAAACATCAAGTTTCTATATTATTCTAAACAAGAACATTATTTTTATCCATCATGTTAACTAAAATATTTGTTTTCATTAGCATATCATTTACCTTTACCATATTTTACCCTAGATAAAACTCCTTCTAATTCATTTAAGACACCCCTATGTTCTAATTCCCATGTTGTTGATATAAATGAAAATGAATATTTACTCGCTCGAAAATTCATCAAGTGAAATTCCATGAGACTTCAACCTTATCTTATTTTTATTATTTTGAAACTCATTTATGATCATATTTTTAAACATAATTTAGGATATATCATTTGATATAATCAAAATAATTCTCACTACAGATTTTATCCCATTAGGTTTCTTGTTGGAAAAATCAATATGTTGATTGTGGAATCCACTATAAATTTTGTTTCTTTGAGATTCATCCATTATTAAAACCAAAATGGAATGACATAACGCATGATAACTTAACATCATAAGATAATTATAATAAACAATTTCTTGAAAACCAACCTTTAAATGTGTCAGTCTTTAAATCTAACATGCTCTATTTATATTCCATATAAATCACTCTTGGATAAATCTAGGATTATATTGGTTGGGTTCTTTCATAATCCCAAACCTAATTATTTAATATAATAAATCTTGCATAATTAATCATAAATAGAATGTGATTCACCAAATCATATCCATAATGATTTTCTATCTAGGTGTGTAGTCTTAGACCCACTAATTATGCATTGAGTGAAGATTGAGTTGACAATCAATTATCATGTTTTTGGATGATTACCCCTAGAAGAATACAAGGAACATTTGTATCCACATAATTATATCTTGATAGAGATAAAATTTGAAATAAAACCATATACTCAAAATAATAGAAAAATATTAATATTTAATCCCACAATAAGACTTATTTATAGGGTTTAACTAATGTTAAATAATCCTAATCAATAAAAATAACTAAACTAATACTAAAAAATAACTAAACCATTCTATGAAAATAAATGAGTCACCCTAAATCCATAACCCTAGTTATAGTGGTAAAATCACTTTATTTACACATAGTAATTGACACATTATGAGGTGATCTAATCTAATAATATCGTTTTTATAAATCTATTGCATAAGATAAAAGTTATATCTAAAAATACACACTAAATACCCAGAATAAATGGATTAGATTCATTTATTACTAGATAAATATTCAATTTATTTTAAAATATTTGTCAACATTTCTTCATAATTAAACCGCCCTGGACCACCTTCTAGACCCCTCATTAGTTACACCAACAATAATTACTTGGGGAATGGAAACATAAAAAAAGTGGTGGTTTAAAATTTCTAGTAAGGGATATCAATATTTCATCATGGATTAGATCACTATAATATGAGAAATCATGAGTAACAGATACAAATATAATCAAATATAATGTGGAATAATATGAGTTATCCATAATTAATGATAGCACAAATAAAATCTCAAATAACAAAGAGGTACCATGGAATAATAGTGTGAGATATGCTTGGAAATATTGAATAATGTAATAATATCATATGATCATGGAATAATAAATATTTGGAAACAATATAAAGAATGAAATTAAAATCATAGGTTACGGATCACTATCAATACAACCTAACCTAATTTATTATGTTAACTAACTGTACACCATATATGGTATCTCATGAGTTAAAAACAACACTGAATAAATTGGTTAGATATATAATTATAGGGAAACAAATAATAAAATAATATGTACATGTATATGTTTTCCACATGCTGAAAAGAAACAATAAATAAATAAAAAACGTGATTAAACCCATGAGAAGAATGTTTGATTCATTATCTTATCTGAAATCATAACTGAAGGAAATATCATAAGAATTACCAAGAAAAGAATGAATTAAATAAACTTGGAAATTCATATTTTTAATAAATAACATATGTTAATAAACATTTAGTTCTAATATATCAAAACATCTTGTTAAAAATTGGAAATGAATTAATAACAACAAACCACTTAGGTGGTACTATAATTAAAGGGAAAATGTTTAAAAAAACAAAATCGATATTTTCTTTATAAAATAGAATTAAATAAATAGTATTTTACATAATATAAATAGGTTTTTCATAAATTATTTATGATTAAAAACATATTATAGGGGTGTCACTTGACTTGAAATAATAAATAGGGATGTTTCCTTTATTTGGGTTCACTTAAAAAAGAGTATTGAGAACGGATCATAAAAACATATTATACTTATAAAATCAATTTATAGTTGATATGGTATATATGTATGAAAAATAACTTTGAAAAATTGAAGTAATAAATTAGAATAAGTTACAATAAAATGTATAAAAAGAAAGAGAACACATAACCCTAAAGTAAGGCAGTTGGTTCAAAAGGTCCCTTTTTATATTTTAAAATACCTATATTGAAACCCACATTTTTTGCAAGGATAATAGAACATTATTTTGAAATGTTTTGCTGAGAAATATTAGGATAAAAGATAAAAACATATTTTGCTATCAATGTAATAATGACAAATATTGGAGAGAATGTAAAAAATGTACATGGTAGTGGAAAGACCATTATAGAGGACCTATATTATTCCTAAAAATAACATATATTTTAAGACTAAATCAACCCAAAATGATGTTACTATTTTAATTAAGATATTCCACCAATGGAATAATGTTCAGTTATCATGTATAATAGATAATTTTCATAATAAGGGAACATATAAATTGGTACTCGAGACAAATATATCAAAATTAAAATGGAATTAAAATTGTGTAAACTGTCCACTTATGACTTCGTTATCTTTCGAATTAAATACCAATAAAAAAGTAAAACTAAATGGATATTAAAATATATTATATATCAATAATATAATTATAATAACACATCCATGTAAAATATTTAAATCCTAAAAATTAATATGTGGTGAATACAAATCATATCTCATTGAATAAAAATTCAGATGAAGAATCCCTTAACATAGGATTTCATTCAATCATCACTTGTTTCTAAATTATTAAACAAAACAATTAGGTATATTATATTGTTTTTAAAAAATCATTTTTCATCTATATTATTTTTCTTATGTTATATTTATCATTAGTTTTCATTTATAAAATAGTTTTCACTTCTGCTGGTAACTTGAGGTGGTTTGATTAATTTTTCAAAATCATAATTGGAGTATTGATAATGGTGAATTATGATATAATTTTTTTAATAATCTCTATAATTTAATATTTTATGAATTATATTTTAACATTAATGAAAAATTTACACATCTTGTTTGGTTTTCCCAAAATATAGTCTTATTATGAAAGGTGACTTGATATGTAAAATTTAGGTGGTTATGTTTATAAGGTTATTTTGTTGATAATATCACATTTATAATGTACAATATAAAAAATTTAGAATATTAATACTTTTATAAATATAATTTTTATAGTTTTTTAATATTTTTAATGAAATTCACGTTTTAATATACTGAAAAAATTAAATAAGTCATTATGTGGAGGCAATAGTCCACATATATACTCATAAGAAACATTTATTTTCTATAGAATCAGACAGAAGGGAATAAAAAGTAAAATAATTATAATTTTATAAATTAAGTGATGTAAAAAACATTTTTTTCATGATATAGATCTTTTTGACCATCCATGTGTGAAGGTTTTGAAAAATAGAACACTCGTTTTATGGAATCTGTAGTATGTAAGAATACTTGATGATGTATTGATTTTTGTTATGGTTGTTGAGGAATATGGAATATGGAAATTTAATTAGTATAATAACATTTAAATATATTATTAATACTAATTTTATAATACTTACATTTATCGAAAATATTTTATGGGGTAGAAGAAGAAAGGAGTTAAGAGAGCCCGATTGAGATAATTTCCTCTTCCCTTGGATGCTCACCCTTTGGTATAACTTTAAAGATCCTTAGCTTTGTATTTTCTCCAGAAAAATGATTATAGTATTTTTGTAATGGGCTTAAGAGATACAAGCGAGGGTTTTTTCTTTATTTAATTCATTATAATGACTAGATAAATTATGTTGACGTGAAGACCTATTATAGGACGGGGAAGTGATATATTTGTAAATATAAATTCATAATATAAATAGAGAACATGTTTCACAAGTCATGGGGAGACAACATTTGAAAATAATTTGGATTGGGATGAGGTACAGTTGATAATATTTCTATTGTCAATTTTTAATCATGCTTTAAAAATATTTTAAATCTTTTTCCCTTATATTTTTCTTTTTTAACATTTTGGTTTTTTACTATTGTAATTTATTTTTATATATGTAATTTAATATTATTTAAAAGAGATAAAATATTCCTAGTTGAATAATTTATACCTATTTAGTCCAAATATTATATTTATTCTATCAAATTAATGTTTCATGTGTAATAAACATTATACTTACATTAGCTCATCTAATACATAAAACCCATTTTTTATAAAAAGTTTACTTTTAAGCATAAATGGTATGTTTAAGGAAAATTATCAATTTATTTAATATTTATTTAGTCAATTGAATTATTAATAATGATAAAAAATTATTTAAGATAAAAATAAATCCACAATCTAATTCCACATAGCGAATACTTAATAAAATGATATAGACTACAAATATTTTTTATTATAAAAATATTCCTAAAGTTTCAAAATGCTAAACATCATATTTTTAAATTAAAAATAGTTTTTATAAGTGAATTATTTCACTAAATAAAAAAAATTTGTTCATGAAAACAATTATATAAAAGTTTGATTCGTTCTTAGATCATGATATGTTTATAAAACATAAGACAAATAAAAATTGTATTTTGCACTATTCACCTAAAAATAATTTGTTTTAGAAAAATACTAAACAACAATCCAAAGGCAATATTTACATGATATTAAAATAATTTAGGATTATTATTTTAATGATAAATTTCAAAATATATTAATTTATATAAAATATCAAAAAATATATTGAAAATTATTTTTATCACAAAATTACATTTTAAAAATCAAATTATTATTATTATTATTTCTTATAAATTACAAATTGGATTGGTATTATTGAATTATTCATACCAAAAATATATTAAATATATAATATATTTATTTTCTTGAGTACATAAAAAACCATTTTGTGGAAAAAAATATTTTTGGAACAAAATGACATTATTAGTTATTTAAATATATAAATTAAATTTTGTCAATTCACTTGTATTAAAAAATAAAATTATTTTATTTACATATATTTATATTTATTTGATAATTTTGTTACCTATATTTTTCATCCAATTATACAATTCCATAATAATGTTTATATTGTGTTTTTCAATTTCTTTTTGTTCGACGTTGCATGTAAAGAAAACTATTGAACACATTAGTTTTTTAATGAAAATTATTATTTGAAATCACAAGATATTATAGTCCAACCCCTTTTCGACAATACTCACATGAATGATATCCATATTCCATTCAATTTAATGTCATACCTATCTGAAATACGAATCTGTGTGTTAAAAAATGTCACATCCGGTTCAAGTGTAACATGGTCCCAACTAATCACTTGGGTGGGATCTAGATCCACTTATTTAATTGAGATATGGTTAAAATATTATGCATGGAACTAAAATTTAGTGGTATATCTACATGATAAGTTACATCTCAATCATGTTATCTAAATTCACAATGTTCAATCCACCAAGAGCCATATTTCCCATTCATACACAAGTGATGTTTCCCAAACTACATAGAAAATTGAAATAATATGTGATCAACCACTTTAAAAAGTAAAAGGGTGATGATGATGATCAATGAATGATCTTTGGAAACATTAGGATATTTCTATCATCTTCTAGACCATCATTATTTTCTTAGTAGCCTCATGCATAAGTCTAGGTCTTATCTATGATGTTTCCCTAGTCTCTTCCCGAAAAAGTGGAGATCTCTATGGATAACCACACAAAGTTTCATCTAGGACCGTGTGATTTATATTATGAAAGATATTATCATACGAAAAATAATCCAAATGAAAATGGTCTTCCCATGAACCATTAATGTCCATAACATAAGATTAGGGAATTTCATTTAACAACTGAATTTTATTCTATTGCTTGAAATCCATTTGAGGATGGTATAATGTGATCACGGTCAACATTGACCAAAGGGAATATTGTAAGGAATAATAAACCCAAACGAATATATTGGGTGTTGGCAAAGAGATAATATAAACTAGTACCGAATGCATGTTTACAACTTCCTAGATATATATCATTAAAATTAATCTACTATATTAGATTTGAAGACTAGAATGATGGGTGATGACTTGTTGAGTCGGTACACAATCACAAAAATTCCACCATTCTTATGAAGTGATGTTAGTTGAACACTTAAAATTTTCTTTAAAATGTGTTCCCATTTCTATATAGGTATAGGAAACAATTGTAACATGCCATCAGGTCCTTGATGTTCTCTAATAACTCTTTGACACGGGATACATAACATAATTTACTCAAGAAATTTATTTTTCACACCTGATTAAAAAAATGGTAATTAATCTCCCTATAAATTTTCTTATTACCCTGTTGGATAACCCACATTCAATAGATACATGACCAATGGAGTTTCTATTGGGGTGTTAGAGGAACTACCATCTGATCTCTAAAGTATAATGCATAAGATTTAGACTCTATATATACATAAATTATTTCTACACCTTTTATATTAAACCCAAATTTAATTAAAAATAGATCTTACTATGTAGATCCAAAATACATAAACCTAGTTTCCTTTTAGAATAAATTTTATTTTATTTATAACTTTATAATACACAAAACACGAGATTTAAAAAAAACACAATTTATTCACTTTTTGAATAGTAAATTAAATTTTGATAGTTTTATATTGTTTATATAGTAAATTTATATTTCATATATAAAACCACATATTTTGAGACT
The DNA here is from genome assembly GCA_963277665.1 of Viscum album. NCBI lineage: Eukaryota > Viridiplantae > Streptophyta > Magnoliopsida > Santalales > Viscaceae > Viscum > Viscum album. The sequence goes on from OY728138.1 coordinate 299,357,521, forward strand.
CATTCAATATCTTTTACATGAATATTATAATAACTAACAGAATTTTAAATAGAAAATACTATATTTTTCTAAAGGTATTTATGTCAATTTATTATAGAGAAGCCATTTTAAATAAATATTTTGACTCATTTTATATATTTAATACCACAGAAAAAATTCATATTTTTAATATAATAATAAAAATCATATTATGGGGAATTTTTGTTATTTTTCTGTGAAGTTTTCTTTTTTAAAAAATAGTGATAATACTGAAATTTAATTCCAAAAATCTTTTTCATATAATTTATTTATAAGGATAAATATTTTTTAAATATTTTTAATGTCTAATAATAAAATATATTTATCAATTAATCCAACATATATAATTTTAATCAATTTGTATTTGAAATTGACTATAATAACATAACAAACATTTGGAAATTTTTATGTTAAAACCCACATTATCGTCCCATATGCGAGAGAAAATTTAAATTTATTTATGAAACGTTTTTGAATAAAATTTGAAATAAATGGATACCATATTTAAAATTACTATAATTTATAACTTATAATAAGGTCCAATTGGTTTTTCTAAAAAAATATTATTGAAGGTAATTAAAATTAATTACAATAATTACGAGAAAATTAAGCTTAATAAAGGACTAAACATTAAACATAAGAGACCTAATGACCTCTAATCATGTCCAAGAGATATTTAATGGAGGTATTTCTACTATATACTATATTTTATCAATGTTGGTACATTTTATCATCCACTTTCAATGCAAAAAACATGGGTCGAATTCCCTTTCCCAAAATTTACAGAAGTTCCACTCCACCTCCACAATAAAAGGCCTACTCCCCTCCCACTTCCTTATATTTATAAATACACTTTGGATCTTTTAATATCTTCCAAAATATGTCATAAACATAACTCATATAATTTTAAAATCCCCCCCAAGGGAATAAATCCATCAAAGGTATAATTTTCTTACAAACCAAAAGATGTTACCCGATTAAGAGGTATCATCTTTCTTCAAGCTCTTTAGTATCATATCTATTATCCACCACCTAAAATCTATTTTTCATATTTTTATATAAAAAATATTATCCTAAATATACAAATATATCTATATTACAATGGTTATATCTACACATACACACACTTCCATCTAATGTATAAAGAACACACAGTTTATGTGTACGTTGAACTACCGCCTCCCGAAACGATGATTGATAATTTTTCCATTACCAACAATCATTATGGGAGTTATAATAGAAATTATGTTTATATATGATATATATATATATGATATTTAATATTTTATTTATTATTCTATAATTATTTTATAACACATACCATTTTAATTTTCATTTTGTGAAAGTACAATAACATCATTGATGAAGTGTGGACTAACGCCTGTTCAATGTTATGTTACTTACTCACACCATACATGGAATATATAAAGGATGGGTTTAGTAATAATATGAATCAAAAATGACATATATTATATTGAAATTATAATATATATTTTTATCAATTTATTTTCATTATTTTATTACGAAAAGAAATGAAAGTAGTTTTTATGCATATGTATGGCCTACTATCTCCATGAACATTAATTTTTATTTCTTATCACCAATCTTTATAGATTATTATAAATAGAAATTTATAGAATATATATAATAATTAAATCATGTATTAAATTATTTATATTAGGAATTCATTATCTAAGAAATAGAAGTAGAAAACAACAAGTGAAAGCATACTTGATAAATCTAGGAAATTAACTCCCAAAATAGTTAAAATAATGAAATACTGTAAACAAAAGGTAATAAGGTATATGATATTATAATCATGAGTATTGTACTGGTATATTTTATTAACAAATTTTAAACCAATATATAAAAAGATCAATACCACACAATAAAATGGTGGTTAAAGTAAGGGAATTTCGTCTCAATTTACATTCTATTGAGAATTATTTGTTATTAAGCACAAATTCACTTTTATTTGGATTATATAATTTTTTTTAAATGTCATATCATGAATATACTTACTATCATTATATTGTAGGAATCAGTTAATATTTTTCATACATGGGGATTATGATTTAAATGTTTCGAAGTGGTATGAGACCCTTTGAAATATTTAAATATTATTCTCTTAAATAATGTTATTAATGATTATAATTTACATATCACTAACATTAGTGATTGATAAATTTCTATTGAAAAAGTATATTATATAAATAATTTTTCTTTAGAAATTTACATGAATATCCATATTTTCCTACAATGTATTTTATAATTTTATAAACCTAATATCAGTTTTACTCATATTGTTGAATTTGGAAGTTATTTGATTGACTATAGAATTGTTGAAAAACCTATATTATTTATTTAATAGGATATTTTAAAAGGCATATTAAGTATTTTGATGAATTAATATAAGGAATTATTAGGACTGGTAATGCAGGGTGGGCCCCAGAAATTATGTAGCCCCACGATGCATTGATAGGTTCCCATGATACATTTAAGTTGGAAAAATTAAATGGGATTATATATTTAGATTTAATAATCTTGTAAATGGTCATGAGGATATAGGTTTTCAGGTTCCATCAACATAACATCCAATATTTAATCATTTCGATCATAGATATTTCAATTATTATTTATCCATGATATTTTTTGTCAATATATCTATGGACGTATTCTATTCAAAGCTTATTTATTATTTGGAATTTGTTTCCATTTCTTACCTTTTCTGTATTCATTATGACTTATGTAATTATTTAAATGGAATGGGTTATCATTTATTTACCTTTCCATGTTAATTAATTTCTATTGATTCATTATTTCTTCCAATTTTCTACCCTTACTGTGTGTTTGAGAAAACCATTATTATGTTTTATTTCCCAAGGTTATGAAGAAGAAATATTTAAATATGTGTTCAATGATGCATTTTATTTCATTTTATTATGTATTATGTTTGTTTTTTCTATTTCCCAATGTATTATAGGTATCATGTATGTAATATGTAATTCCAAAACCTTTAAACTGGTCGATCCTTCGAGATTTGATTTTTTGTAACTATGCCAATGTAATAAAATAATGCAATGACACCAGGATTATAAGGTTGGGGAATTAGAGTTGGTATAAAATAATGTTTAGCTGTAACCTTGGAAACTAGATTTCGAAAAAATATTTTAAGGAATATAATCTTAATGTATAATTTGAGGATAAGTATAGAATAACATCTTAAAATATTGGTAACGTATAGATTATATGAATATTACTTGAAATATATCCATATTTAGATACTACAAGTTGATGTGGTTATGGAAGAGAGGTACCTAAGAGTAACAACTCTAATATGGTGTGCTGGGTAGGACTCAGTGTAACCTGGTACATGAAAACTACCCTTACTACGCACCTTATCTAACACTCAAGGTGGATATGCTTATGATTGTACACAGTTTGATTACATACCATTATTAAGGATTTGAATGTATTGATTTCCCAATGGTAACCAATGTTTATGATTCTATGATTTACAATTCATATATTAATTTTAAGTGGTATACCATACATATAATTATATATTATCATTTTATGAGCTAATCCAGTATATGCCAATTTTTAGAGATGAAACATGGAAGGAAGAAAGGTGTGAATATTAACGGAAAATGTATATATTTTTCTACTTAGGAAACCAACACATCTTGTATTGGAATGGAGAAAATTATGAAAATATTTTGGAAAAATAACCAGGTTTGGAAAAATAACCATTACCTAATGGAGAAACATATTACACAGAGATAATCTCCAATGTTGGATTAGTTTATGGGATAGAATCCCCCCATCTTTTAGTGGGACTACTAATTTAGTTATTACTGAGAAATAGATTAAGTCTAAAGAGAATATATTTGGGGTATTGGAATTCATTGAAATGAAAAAGGTTACACTTACAATATATTTTCTTCAAAGTGATTCTTATTAGTGGTGGGCCTTGATCAATAATATGAAGGATACCAATGAGTATAACTCATTGAATAGAGAACATTTAAGGAGAAATTTTTCAATAAATACTTTCCTTATGATAAAAAATATGATATGAAGAGGATGTTCTTTGGTTTGATGAAAAAGTAAGAAGGGTGTGTTGTAGATTATAATGAAACCTTTACATAGATAGCCAAGAATTCAATGGATTATATATGCATCATGAAGTAAAAAATCTTCAACATATTTCATTATAATTATCCAAATCATTAAAGGTCTCTAGTTTCTCCAAAAATTTCTTCATATGAAGAAATAATTTTATGTTCCATAAAAACAGGGAAGGAATTATAAAAATACTATCTATTAAATGGAAACAATAAATATGATGTTATTTTACCATCATGAAAAAAGGAATTCCACCATGAAGAATAATAAATTTCTTCCTTCCCCACCTTGTAAAAGCAGTGGTACAAATAACATTGGTAAATGGTTGAAGGTATTTGGTGTTTTCAATAAATCTAGATATAGGGATCACTAGGCTCATGAATTGAAGGGGAAGAATCCAATCAATTAGTTCTAGTGATATAATTGTAAATAGAGGGTACATTATGAAAAATATTTCATGAATTGTCAAAGTATTATTCTTTAGGTGAGGCCACGGGGAGATATCCATGATTATGAAATTACTACAATAGAGGTATAAGTTCCAAATGACTTAATGGGAGGTACATTATTCCTATATTTAAAATTATCCAGTATTCTATTTGATTATAGATCATCACTATATTATATATCTACTTATTTTCCCATGAAAATTAGACATTTACATTTTGATTTAATAAGATTGTTTTAAGTTATAACTCCTATGGGAAGTACCATTGCAACAAAAATTTGTTGGGATGTCTCAATTATGACACCTAAATGTGATTTATGTGCTGAATTTGTTATCATACCTATTGTTGACTTTTATTTTATTCTTGGTATATATTTCCTATCAAAATATGATGCAAAAATTTATTATAAAGGGATGGAAATTACGATTTTTGAGGATGATTTAGAATATATAATCTTTAGAGTATAATATTTCTCACCTGATTCTTATTTAGATCCACCCTCAGTAGCTCTAGTGAATGAAATTATAGGGGTAGAAGAGAAAAAATGTCAAGTGATGAAATAGTTAACCATCAAATTGAATATGTTCATATTGTGACGGAATAAATTGATGTATTTTCTAAAGAATTACCTAGACATACCCTAGAGTGTGAAGTTGAATTTTTTATTGATTAAATCACTGATGTAAGGCAAAATATAAATGATTCCATATAGAATGGAATTGGTGGAATTAGTGTAGCTGAATAAATAACTATAGGATTTGGATAATAAGGGATTTATCATCCTTAGTGTTTCTCCATGGGGATCCCATGTTTGCTTTGTTAAGAAGAATAATGGATCCATTAGGTTGTACATTGATTATAGGGAAATAAATGATATTACAATAAAGAACAAGTATCCTCTACCTTGCATTTATGACCTATTTGATCATCTATGTAGATCCCAATGTTTTTCAAAGATTTATGATCATTCTAGGTATCACCAATTATAGATGAAGAACAAATACATTCTAAAGATAGATTTTTGGATGCGTTATAGAAATTTAGAGTTTATAGTAATTTTATTCAGACTATATAATGAACCCTATATATTTATAGATTTAACGAATAGAGTATTGATGGAAAATCTTGATGATTTTATTTCGTTATTCATTGATGATATTATAGTGTATTCTAAAACCCATGAGGACTATGATAATCACTATAATATTATTCTTACGACTCTTAGAATGGAATAGTTATATGGGAAATTCAGTAAATTTGATTAATATCATCAGGAAGTTTCTTTTATTGGCCATATTTTTTCCACACATGGAATATAAATTGATAATTCAAAGAACAAGGAAATCATAGAACGGAATACACCATAAAAAATAACCGAGATATGTAGTTTAATTGGTTTATAGGTTACAATCAGTGATTAATTCAGAAATTTTCCCATTTAACTGACTTATTAACAAAGATTACGTGTAAATGGTTGTGCTTAATGAAAAAATGATAACGTTATTACTTATGAATCATGAAAATTAAGGAATCATGAATAGAACTGTTCAACCCTTGATCTTGAGTAATCAGATGTAATAATCTATTTAAAAACATGGAGACATTATCTCTATAGTGAGATATGTGAAATACACACAGATAATAAGATATTGTAATACATATTCTCTTATAAAGTGCTAAACATGAGGAAAGGCTGATGTCTCAAGTTAATCCATGATTATGATCGATTAATACACTATCACCAAGGGAAAAAAATAAGTTATCATATGCATTAAATAGAAAGGATAATTTAATTCCCAAGAAAATGAGGATTGAGAAGGATCATATGTTCATGGATCATGTAAAGATGGATCTGGGAATTTCTATGCAAGGGGATACCTTAATCATGTTCGAAATGATTGAAAAAAAATATTTATGAGAGAAGATAAATAATTACCAATATGATATTAAGGACTTTCAGAAGAAAATTAAAGAAATGGATGATATAAAATTAGTAGATTTTTACTGTGAAGATGATGATCTCGGGTCCTTCAAGGCCTTCGGTCCACCCATGGACATTAGGACAGAATGTCTCTTGGGCCACCTCAAGGCCTTCGAGCCACCTCAAGGACTTCAGGCCACATGAAATTTTGCATAAATGGACCAAGATGACTCTACATGGAGAAGGTTCCAGATGAGGATTCATAGTAAGGTTAATTCACTCAGATCAAAGGTAATGGATTTGGGTGAATGAGAGGGTATGAAAATCTCCATCAGGAATAGCCTGTTCATGCATGGAAAGCTGATAGAATCAACAATGCAAAGGTAGAGTGTTTGAATCATGATATTGATGCTGGGTAGGATTAGTTACAAGTATTTATAGTCTGGATGATTTCTTTTAAGACCTTTCGGTCGTGTAATTCCCCAATGCTTAAGATACATGTATGGTTCCCCCATTAAATCATAAAAGGGTAACAATAAAAAATGAATAAAAATAGAAGGCCTTCGATCCATTTGGCCAATATGGTGTTCTAAAAAATGGAAATAAGATATGTTTTCCATCTATACATGAGATAAAAAAGGGATTTGTTGGACTAAGTATATAGGTCAATTTTATCTAGATAACATGTAAACACAAATATGAATAGATAATTTAAAGAACATTTTTCATGATATAACATGAATTGAGATATAGATGATTATGTATCTATATATTTTGGTTTTCACCAACTGAAAGCTATGAGGTAGCATCCTAAAAGAGTTCTACAACCACATCCTATTCCTATGATGAAATGGAATAAAATTACTATGGAATTTGTCACATGATTACCAAATACTATTAGAATAAATGATCAAATATGGGTTATTGATGATCGTTTAACTAAATCTACTCATTTCATTATCATAAGAAAATATCATCCTCTTGAGTTCCCTATAAGGCTATATATTAATGAAGTTATAAGACACTATGGAGCACCTCTAGCAAATATTTCTGATCAAGATCCCCAAATTACATAGAAATATTTGAAGAAGCCTTACAAAAAATCTCAACATTGAACTTCATTTTAGCACTTCCTTTCACCCTCTAACTAATGGACAGTCTAAAAGGACTATTTAAACAATAGAAGAAATGTTGAAATCATGCACAATTGACATTCTAGGTATGTGGAATCAATACTTAACATTGGTACATTTTTTCTATAATAATTGTATCCATTTTAGTATTAAAATGGCGATGTATGAATAATTATATAGTAAGAGGTGTCAGACTCCATCTTGTTGGGATGATGTCGGTGAAAGAAAACTCATAGGACCAAAACATTTTGAAGAGATAAAGACAAATTTAAAGGCTATTCAAGCTCATATTAAATATTATCGAATTAGGAAAAAGATATATGTCAACAATCGGAGGAATGATTTATATTTCCATGTGGGAGATCATGTAATCATGAAAATATCTCCATATAAGGGTGTTATAATATTTTTTAAGAAGGTAAAATGAGTCCCTGGAATATGAGACCCATCAATTTTTTTGAAAGGGTTTGATTTGTTTCTTATTTTTTAATAATTCCACCAAATATTTCAAAGGTAGACGATGTGTTCCATATATCTATGATAAGGATGTACATGACATATGCAACACATGAGCTCATGTATGAAAAATTAGAGTTGAATCTTGACTATTCATATTGTGAAGAACCCATCCAGATTCTCAATTCTAGAGAACTAGTATTTAAGAATCAAATGACTCATTAGGTAAAGGATCTTTGGAGAAACCACAAAATAGAAGAAAATGCATGGGAACTGGAGGATTATTTGATGGGGAACTAACCACATATTTTTAAAATCAATAATCATAAAATATTATGAAGAATTTTTTGTTAGATAGTATGTCTGAGTATTATATACTATATAATACCAAATATAGGATCGAATATGTAATGAGTTTATCAAATACTATAGGGGGTGAATTGTATACTTTTAAAAATTCCTTTGGAACTTTTAAAGATAGTTATTTTTAACAAGGTTAAACAAAGTAATTCATAAAACCTCTTGTTCTAGAAACTTGCTTGAATTAGGAAATATGATTCCGATAAAGAAATTCCGGAAAAGTGATTCCAGAAAAGAAACTTAATGAATTTTTACAAAGATGATGATTCTACCTTAAAGCATATAGAATCAATATAAATCAGACTACAATTATAAGGAAGTATAATATAGTTATACATTACTCAACAATAAAAATGCAGCGGAAAACTTGTAACAAAACAAGTAACAAGTTAAATCTTTTAACACAATGAGAAGGGTATCCAACAACCTTGGATAAAGGTCCTTTGATTTATACTTTCAAGAAAGTCTGTCTTACCCACACCAAGGTAAGACCTCATTACGAAGATCAGAGTCTGTCTTCCTATCACCACAAGCCCTCAACCTCAAGGTAGTTATAACCTATTTCATTCTTAGCAAGGAATCCCTCAACTTAAAGGTCATCAGCACCTATGTCTTCCTATCCCCGGAAGCCCTCAAATGTACTGGCCAACATTCGGAGTCACACGAAGCAAAGCTAAACAATAAGTTCAGTACGCACAAAGAAATTAAAGTCTCTCTCTAGAAATCAATTCAACCACATGTGGTCTCTAGAGTTGTAGAACATTATAGAGATCTTTCAAAAGAGCCCCTATTTATAGGCACAGATTCAATGGTCGACTCCCTCCTCCAACAATCATATTTTTCCTTGAATTTCGGAGGGACTTGTACCCGTGTCACTCAATCAACAGTTAGTGAGTAATTGAAAGCATGACATCATTTTATAACAAAGCTAGCATAAGCATAACTAACATCTAGTATTCAAAATGTAAGAAAATGAACGTTCGGAGTATAACTAAATATGAATTCTAAGTCTATAATAAAAGAATATTCAGATTTGGTTTTCAAGGAATTTGGAACCTGAATTCTATAAAATTCTAGATTCTGAATTTCAAGGAAATTTGGAATCTAGATTCATAAGAATTTAGAACAAGAACATAAAAAGTTTTGTGTCAGAGTTCATGAGAATTCGGAGTCAGAACTCATAAGAGTTTTGAGATTGAATACAGAGAACTTAGAGTCAGAACTTATAAAATTTCGTAACCAAAATTCATATTCAGAATTCGGAGTTAGAACTTAGAGAAGATCGTGTCCAGAATTTGTATTCAGAATTCGGAGTTAGAACTCATAGAAGATCATATCCAGAATTCATATTCAGAATTTGTAGTTAGAAATTAGTGAATTTCATAACAAGAATTCTGATTCAGAATTTGGAGTCAGAACTCAGTGAAGCTCGTAACTAGAATTCGGATTTAGAATTTGATGTAAGAACTCAGTAGACTTCATAACTAGAATTTTGAGAATTTGGATCCTAAAACAGAAGGCTTTGTATCTAGGTAATTATAGGATTCTGAGGTTTTATGTTTTCAAAACGAATTTTACACTTAGTGTAAATATGATATGAGTAAGAAAAACATGGTAAGGATGAATTTCCTTGGGGAAGAGAAATTTTCCTTATAGAAGTAAAACAAGGTGTAAAAAGGGATTTTCCTTGAGATAAGGTGTTTCTGATTTTCAAAACAATTGGAATGGTAATGTTGTATGGAAACCTTAATGAAGCAACAATCTCCCCCTTGAATGAAGGAATGGAATTGTCATAAGGAAAACCTTATTGACTCAAGAATCTCCCCCTTTTTGGAAAGCACAAACATCCTTATAAAAAAGAATACAAGGACTTAGAAAATATTTTACTAAACTTTGCAAATAAAACTTATCCCCCTTTAAACATGGTCAATGGTGAATAAGACTAACTCCCCCTTAGGATTTGGAACAGTAAGGATCGTAATCTATATTTCCATAATGATATTTCACATTTGAATGTGGAAACCATTGTAATGAGAACTCCCCCATAGATAAACTCCCCCTTAGGGATATTTATTCTGTACTTAGAAATATTTTTCCTTCTCCCCTTTAGAATTTTTTTTCTTTCTCCCCCTTTGTGATTTTAAAAAAGAGTTTGAGGGAATGGAGAAAAAATATAGTACCTAAAATATTAGTACAAGCAACCAAACAAAAAAAAAACGAGCAACCCCAATTTCATTGATATTGGAAGTATTCATACAAGGAAAAATAGATACAAAAAAATATCGGATTTGGATATATTTTGCTTCTTTTTCCTTGGGCATTAGCTTCTTCAAAATGGTCTTCATCTTTTTTAGCTCTTTGTGATCCTCCTCTATTTTTTTTATAATTCTTTGATCCTATCTTCCTGATCCTTCATAGCCTCTGCTTGAGCCTTTAGCAAGTCATATTTCTTCATAAGCTTCTCTTGAATCACAATCCGTATATCCTTTTCCATTTTCCAACTTTGGAAAATATAAATCAGCTTCCCATTCAGATATTTGACATCCTGAATCCGAGAATTTTGTTCAATATTTAGCTTTTTCTCAAAGCTATTAGTAAGATCCTTGATTTTGGAGTCTTCGGTATCAAATTCTTTCTTGACAACTTCTTGAAATTGATCAATCTCTCCCAGTTGTACAACAATTTTCTTTGACCAGATGGACATTTTCTTGCAGGTTTATTGTAGGCTTCATAGATGATAAAGAATGTTTTGTGATCTGCCTCAATATTTACCCACCAATACATGAACATGTATATAGAATCTGACATTTCATTCATGCGATGCAGAAGCATCTAGAATCTTCAGTCATTTGCATGAAAGATCAGAATGGTATCCACTAGCTTCTTCAGGGAATGAACAACAAAATCATGTCTTAAAGTTGATGACTCCGAATCTGACATTCTGCTTAGAGATGGTTCTTCCTCAAGCTCTACCAGCTTCCTCTTAGAGGATCCTCCAGCTTCCTTTTTCCTAAAAATATATTTGGTTGGGGTTTAAACAATCACTTGTTTCCCCTTATTGGTTTTTGGAATAACTTCTTCATCTGGAGATGCCTGCTCACTTTCAGATAATTGAACAATATTTTCTTCATCAAATTTTTTCTTCTTAGGTCCAGCCTCAAGGTCTTCATGAAAAATTAAGTCATGATTATTACTCTCTTCCTCATATAACTTGTTTAATTACTATTAACCCTTCTCATCTAGTCCATGAGTAGAATGTTTTGAAGATCCGGTATGAGAAGTTCGGATTGATAATTTCTTGGAAGCACATTCCTTGTCATGAATGTCTTCTACTTGCTTTAACAAATCTGATATTTCTTTAGAGCATTGAGCTTCCTAAACTTCTTCCATAGCTTCTTTCTCAACTTCCTTATCTCTGGTTTTTTCCAGAGACATGACCATTTTTCCTGGGGTCTCAGGAAATGGTTCTACTAGGAAGGTATTCAGTATATAAATTTGTTCAGATGCAACATCAGAGGCCTTCAAACGAGATTGGACAATCACTGCCTCAGACATCTTCTTCTTCAGCTTATTTTCCATGGATTGCTTGTAAAGATAATTATCTACTTTTTCATTGAAAGCCTTGGCCTCTGCGGGGTCTAGACCAATCTGTGGTTCCCCTTCCTTATGAGTCGTCTTATCCTCCCTCCATTTGGAAACAACTTCATCAGGATAATATTACTGCTTCTTTGGCATTGGAGGTGCAGATTGATCGTCATCAGACTTAAGGTTTTTTTCTTCTACTACCACTTCTGTCAACTTTATTTTCTTTCTGGCCGTCTTTGATGGTTCACCTTTCTCATAATTTTCCAGAATGACTTCTGCCTCTTCCACTGGCAGATCATAAAACTCTTCTGACTCATTAGAAAATCCCATATTTATTCTTTCCAAAGTATCATCTCTTACAATCTTAACATTACAATTCCTAGGCTTGGAACTGCAGAGGATTTTGAAAGATTCATGGCACTGAACTATAAGCATGGAGAGTAAGGCATGATACATAATAATCTGAGCTCTCAAATTCCTATTTTTTATATTATCTATCATAATGCGAATGTTCCTCATCAAAATGATTTTCCATAGATTTACCATGAAATAGAAGATATATATATCACTCTTCTAATGAGTTACCTTGTCACCCAACCTCTATACGATAAGACCATGAACCCACAATTGTAGAATATGATTGTTAATAGACAGATGGGATATTTTTGCGGTATTAACATCAGTAAGTCCAAGGATTTCCATATCATTCACCATGATGAAACATCCTAGTACATATAGAAGCTTGTGGAAGCAATAATCTGCTTCTCCTTCATATGATAGCCCCACCAAGCTAGCATCCTTGGCATAAGATAATTTATATGTCTTTCGATAACTCATGAAAGAAATGTTTTCTCTATCTTCTTTCTTTGATGAAACAAACTGATTCATAAAAATCTATCAGAAAATCTGGATACACAACATCCTGTGTTTTTATCTTTGATATAGATACACTCTCCCATCCATTAAGATTGATATTATTGTAAATAATAGAGTCATACTTGTTGAAAATGTTTGGATGTACAACCTCTCCCAGTAAAGTTTCCACTCCGCAATCGGCTTGACAGAAGACATATCTTGAAGGGGAACTTCTACAGACATTTGGAATTGAGCACTTTTGAAATGTTCGGAACCTGATTTTGTAGAGGAGTAGAGCTTCAACACGCAAATTCTTTGAAAACCAATGTGGGTCAACCATTAGGGGTCCCCTTTATATAGGTGTTGATGCGACGGTTGAACCTCTCATTTGAATCCAATGGCTGAGAAACCTTGTGATCTGATCTGACAGTTGAAATGATAGCCCCAAGGGAAAATTTGGTTGAATACAATATTTTGAGGTTTTTAAGGGAAAACATTCAGATTTAAGGAAACTAGAATCTGAGATATTTATTTAAAAAAACAAAAGAAACTAACATCAAGTAAAAGGTGATTACAAAAACTCAATAAATAATCATTCCTTTCGGATTGTTAGGAGAATTATTAGTATTGAGGGAAATTTTTATTGGAGAACTTTAGGTTTCAAAAAATACCTGAGTAAGAAAAAGAAATTGAGTACACAAATATTCATTACGAAAATTTTCATTATGAAAATCTTTAGTATGAAAAATGCCAGTATGAAAAACATCACTACGAAAATTTATGTACGAAAATTCCATTATGAAAAATATGAAAAAATTCACTACAAAAAACATGAAAAACATTATTATGAATAACATGTAAAACTTCATTACGAAAAACATGAAAAAAATATCATTACAAAAAACATGAAAAACATCATTACGAAAAATATAAAAAACATCATTACAGAAAAACACAAAAAACTTCATTATGAAAAACATGAAAAACTTCATTATAAAAAATATGAAAAAATGACTAAGAAAATTCTCAATACGAAAATTCAGAAAAAATAACTAGGAAAATTTTCGTATCAAAAAAATGTACTCCTCCTGTGAATAAGAGTTTATTAATGTTAAGAGATTGGTGTAACAAGAAGTTAATCAAGGAAGATTACCTTACAGTTATCATTCATAACTTCTATTTATTGTATTTAAATATATCGAAAGGGAATGACTTTATGAAAATGTCAGCAAGTTGATCTTGCATTCCGATAAACTGAAGAATGATATTTTATTTTTTGTGTGTGATCCCTAAGAAAGTGATGCATAATATCTATGTGCTTTACACAAGACTGATGTGCATGGTTTTTACTTAGGGGAATGGAACTTGTATTATAACACAGAATTTGTGTTTTGGAAAAACTCATACCATTGTTTGAAAGTGTGTGTTGCATCCACAACATGTGAGCACAACAACTTCGAGCTACTACATATTCAGCTTTAGTAGTGGAAAGTTCTACTGAGTGTTGCTTCTTGAATGACCAAGAGACTACTGAATCTCCTAAGAAATTACAAGTTTCGGATGCAATCTTTCTATACATTCTACATCCACTAAAGTCAGAATCTGAAAAAAAAATTAGAATAAAATCATTTACAGTAGTATAAAATATTCCTAAATACATGGTTCTTTTTAAGTAGTGAAAAATTCGTTTCACTACCTTTAAATGAGATTCCATAGGATTATATTGATATCTTGAACATAAGCATACTAAAAATAATAAGTCTGGATGAATATTTGTTAAGTAATGTAGACTTCCTATTATAACTCTAAAAGTGGATTGATCTACTGGTTTCCCAACTTCATCAAGATCAAGTGTACTTGAGGTACTAATGGGATTACTTATACTCTTAGTGTTTTCATATATATACTTTTTAAGAAGATAGTTAATATCTTTATGTTGGGATATATAGATTCTTTCTGGTTTTTGAGAAATTTGAAAACAAAGGAAAAATGGTAACTCCCCCTTCATAATCATTTCAAATTCATATTTCATTAGATTCGCAAATGAATTAGTTAAGGATTACTGAGCTGAACCTAATATAATGTCATAAACATAAATTTGACCAATGAATTTTTTTTCTTATATTTCTTTATAAACAAGGATGGATCTACATTTCCCTTAACATAGTTATTTTGAAGAAAATATCTTGCATTTCTATCATACCAAGATCGAGGGGCTTGTTTAAGACCATAGAAAGCTTTGGTAAGTCTAAAAACATGATCAGGATGTTTTGTATCTTTAAAACCAGGAGGTTTTTAAACAAAAACAACCTCTTGATCATAATCATTAAGGGAAGACATTTCATATCCATTTGAAAAAGTTTGATATTGATGAATGCTGAAAAGGCAAGTATAATACGAATAAATTCAAGTTTATCTACTAGGGAATAATTTTTTTCATAGTATATTTCATCATGTTGACTATATCATTTAGAAACTAATGTAGCTTTATTTCATACAATTATTCCATTTTCATTACACTTATTTCTAAAAACCAATTTTACTCCAATAACAGATGTTTCCTTAGGTCTTTCAACCAGGTTCCAGATTTTATTTATTTTGAATTCATTTAGTTCATCTTGAATGGATTTAATCCAATCATCATAACCTAAAGCTTCATCATTGATTTTTAGTTCTAATTGGGAAAGGAATTCTAGGTGTTATACTATATTTCATAAGGAACTTCTAGTCTTTACAGTTTTATTCACATCTCTAATGATTCTATCACTATGATGATTCTTTAGAAATGACTGATTTGCGTTTTGTAAAACCTGTTCATCAACATAGGGTAGAAAATCTTATAGGGTAAATGTTTCAGAAGTATCTTTTTGAACATTTTTGTTATCAGAAGGATATTCTATCAAAGGATTATAATCAGTTTTTAAAAAGACATCCAAGGATGTAGTTTTGGGTTATTTAAAAACAAAGGGACCAGTTTCATCAAATTTAACATGCACTATCTCTTCAACAGTACAAGTGTTTTTATTAAAAACTCTGTAAGCCTTAGAAGTTGTGGAGTAGCATAAGAAAATTACTTCATTCAATTTTGGGGTGAATTTACATAGATTATCTTTAGTATTCATAATGAATACCACGAAACCAAAAACCTCAAAGTAGGAAAGTCTAGTTTTTCTACCCTTCCATAACTCATAAGGAGTTTTATTAAGAAAAGGTCTAATCAAAACTCGATTTATAGTATACCAAGAAGTACTTACAGCTTCAGCCCAAAAATGTTTGGCTACAGAATGGTCACTCAACATGGTTCTAGTTATCTCTTGAATAATTCTATTTCATCATTCAACAACACCATTCTGTTGAGGTGTTCTGGGTGCTGAGAAGTTATGAGTAATGCCTTTTCTACTACAAATAGTTTCAATATCAGAATTGTGAAATTCTCCACCAAGATCACTATGAAAAGTTATCAATGGAAGTTTTTTCTCATTTTTAACTTGGGTTCTAAAAATTTTGAAATAAGATAAGGCATTATATTTCTTTTCTAGAAAATAGACTTATATAAATACAGTGCAATCATCAACCAAGACAAATACACAATACATACCCCCAATACATCCAATTTGTGTTGAACCAAAAAGATCCATATTCACTAGCCATAATGCATCAGTAGTTGAGACTTGACCGACTGATTTAAAACTTGATTTATGTTTCTTTCCATATTGACAAGGATTACAAAATTTTGAAGAATACAATCTATGCTCTGGTAGACCCTTAACTAATCTTTTCTTAGAATGATTGAATAAGTTTCTAAGGTTACAGTGTCCTAACCTTCTATGCCACAACCAATAATGGTCTTCCATTACACTAAGGAAATGTAGATCTTGTCTATTACGGTCTTTTATGTTTAGTGTGTATATATTCTCTTTCCTATGTGCCGAAAAAATAATCTCTTCCTTGGAATTGTGTACTAAGCACTTGTCATTCCTAAAATTCACAAGGTAGCCTTCATCACAAAATTGGATTATGCTAATGAGGTTGTGTTTAAGACCCTTAACAAGTAAAACATTTGAAATCAATGTTTTTCCAATAATAACAATATTACCTATACCAATAATTTCCTCATGAGAATTACCTTCGAAATTTACTTCTCCTTTCGTCTTGATAATCTTTTCAAAATAGTTTTGTTACCGGTCATATGCCTGGAAAATCCACTATCCATGTACCATGTATTACTATAGGAACCCTATCTATTTTCATGAATATATGAAATGTTAGATTTTTGGAATCCAAACTCGCTTAGATCCAGAATTCTTAGAAAGAAAAATCTTAGGCACCCACATCTTCATAGAAAAATAGGCTTTATGAAATTTTAAAGACCTAGTTTTGTTTAAGGAACAATTTATTGCCCATTGTCCACCACACTGACACTTAGTACATAATGGAGCACTTTGTGGAACAAAATAATTGTTTTCAAAAACAGATTTAGAACCAGTATAACCAAAACCAGAATTATTCCTTAGAGGTCATATTTGAGAATACATTTTATCAAATTTCTCTTTACCTATGGTAAAGTTTGAGAAACACTTCCTCAAGGAAAATATTTCAGATTTTATTATGATTACCAAGTTCATATCTTTTAAAAAATTTATATTGAACTAGGTCTAGGTTTGAAAACATTTTTTTGAAAATAAGTTTCCTAGATCTTTAGAAATCTTATTTATATCAAAACATACTTCTTCCAGATTTTTTGAAATACTTTTAAAATAAGAATTTTTCTTATAAAGATCTTTACAAAGATCTGATATTTTTTTAGTAAGAATACTATTCTTCAAATTTTCTTTATCATGTTTTTTCATGGGTTTTGAATTCTCAATCTCAGGATGTTTGGAAAACCTAGAAACTTTTTCATAGGCAGGTAAAGTATTATCTTCACCAGAAAGAGATTCTTCATCAGAAGATTAATAATATTTACTATCATTAGCATTCAAGGATATATTTGTCATAGATTCAGAAATGTGTACCTTAACCATAGAAGAATGATTTTCAATAAGTAGTCTGGCTATTGGACCAAGATTCTTCTGTCTAAAAGATTCATAATCCGGTGATTCTTATAAAGTGTCTCCACCCCTGGTACTATAGGATTATTTGCATTCAATACTTTCTTAGCTTTATCCATGTAATACTTCTTTCTACTTTTCTCAGAATTCCTTTCTTTTCTTTCTTTTTTCTTATGTATAGAACAATCAGGTCTTATGTGTCCAGCCCTCTTGCATTCATAACATGTAACTTCTGAATAATTCTTATATTTCCATTCCTATTTCTTATATCTATATTGAAAGTTCCTATGTCTAGCTATCTTTCTTATCCTTCGAGCAAGATTTTCTAATTCATTATCTGAGGATTCACTTCCACTAGATTCAAATTGGATAAAAACATTCATTGATTTGGATCTGGTAACTGTATCTAGAGTCTTAGCTTTCATAGGATTTGAAGTAGTAGTAAAAGCAACACTTCCAATCCCATTCGTATTCTTTACATTATCAGCATCTCTCTTCATTCTAGTTTCTTGCTCAAGAAGTGTTCCAAATAACTCATCTAATGAAATTTGAGTAACCTTTCTATTCTCATATATAGCAGTCCTCTTAGATTCCCACTCATTCGGCAAGATGTCTATGATCATATCAACAAGACCTTGATCATCTAATCCTTTATCACCCATTGATTGTAAAATATTCACAATAGTCATGAATACTTGTTGCACCTTACATATGGGTTCTCAATAAGGAAAGTTATATCCATGGTATTTAGCTCTAAGAATATCTCTTCTAGTTTCAATAACATTGGAAGTTCCAAAGTGAGTAACTTCGAGTTTCATCCATATAGAATTTACTTCTTCACAAGAAGAAATTTGGCTATATATATTTCTATTCATAGAACAAAGAAAATTATTGCGTACCTTATAATTCAGTTTATATTCATGCTTTTCTTAAATATTAAAGGTACTAACTTCCTTGTCAGGGATTTTATATCATCCAGTAAGCATAACAAAATAATCAACACCAGTATTAATAATGAAACTATTCATACAATCTCTCCAATATTCAGAGTAATTTCCATCAAATATAGGAGGTCTTGTTGGATTGAGATTTTCTATGAAACCAACATTGATTCCTGCAATCTTTAAGAAAATTCGTTCCACACAAAACATGTTAATAGTAATAGTTTTTAAATAAGGAAAATATTCTAAGAAAAGAAAATATAGAACAAAATTACTTCTAAAAAAAATAAATCTAAACATTAAAAGTCTGAAAAACGGATTTCGAAAATGTATGAATCCAGAAAAACAATTCTAAGAATTATCTTCTAAATCTTATCGTGAGATTAATTCAGATTGAACAAATGCTCCGATACCAATTGTTAGATCGTGTGTCTGAGTATGATATAATCTATAATACCAAATGCAGGATTGAATATGTAATGAGATTCTCAAATACAAGAGGGGGAGTGAATTGTATACTTAAAAAAATTACTTTGGAACTTTGAAAGATAGTTATGTTTAACAAGGCTACACAAAGTAATTCACAACATCTTTAGTTCTACAAACTTGTTTGAATCAAGAAATATGATTCCTAGAAAGCAATTCCAGAAAAATGATTCCGGAAATAAAACATAATGAAAGTTTAAAAAGATGAATATTATAACTTAAAAAGTATATAATCTAACTAAATTAGAGTACAAGTATAAGGGAGTATAAGATAGTTATACTTTCCTAAACAATTCAAATGCAGCAAAAAACTTGTAACAGAACAACTAACATGGTAGATCTTTTAACCCAAAGATAAGGGTATCCAACAACCGTGGGTAAAGGTCCCTTGATTTAGACTTTCAAGAGTCTATGTATTACCCACACCAGGGTAAGCCCTCGATATAAATATCAAAGTCTGTCTTGCTATCCCCACAAGCCCTCAACATCACAGTAGTTGGAACCTCTATCTTCCTCAGCAAGGAAGCCCTCTACTTCAAGGTAGTCAGAACATCTGTCTTCCTATCCCCAGAAGACCTTGAATGTACTCAAAAACATTCAGAGTCACAAGAAGAAAATATGAATAAGTAGTTTAGTATGCACAAATCAATAAATGTCTCTCTCTAGAAATCACTTCAACAACAAGTGGTCTCTAGAGTTGTAGAATAGTATGGAGCTCTTTCAAATGAGTCCCAATTTATAGGCACAACTTTAACGATTGGATCCCTCTTCCAATGGTCATATTTTTCCTTGGATTTTAGAGGGACCTGTACACATGTCACACAAACAATGTTTAGTGAGTAATTGAATGCACAATATCATTTTATAACAAATCATGTGTAAGCATAACTAAAATCCAATATTCGGAATGTTTGAAAATGAAAGTTCAGAGTCTAACTAAAAATGAATTCGGAGTCTATAATACAAGAATATTTGGATTATGTTTTCAAGGAATCCGGAACCTGAATTCTATATAATTTCGGAGTATAAATTTCATGGAAATTTGGAATCTATATTCACAAGAATTCAGAACCAGAACATAAAAATTTTGGTGTCAGAGATCATGAGAATTTGGATTAAGAATTCATAAGAGTTTGGAGTCTGAATACAGAGAACTCGGAGTCAGAACTTATAAATGGTCGTAACTAGAATTCGTATACAGAATTTGGAGTTAGAACTCAAAGAAGTTCGTATCCAGAATTCATATTTAGAATTCGGAGTTAGAACTCAGAGAAGTTCGTATCTAGAATTTGTATTCAGAATTCAGAGTTAGAACTCAGTGAAGTTCCTAACCGGAATTCTAATTCAAGATTTAGAGTCAGAACTCAATGACGTTCATAACCAGAATTCTCATTCAGATTTCGGAGTCAGAACTCAGAAGAGTTCGTAACTAGAATTCTGAGAATTCGGATCCTAGAACAGAATTCTTCATATCTAGCTAATTGTAGGATTATGAGGTTTTTTGGTTTCAAACCTAATTTTAAACTTAATGAAAATATGATATGAGTGATGAAAACATGGTAAGGATAAATTTACATGGGGAAGTGAAATTTTCCTTATAGAAGTAAAACAAGGGGTAAAAAAGAATTCACCATTAGATAAGGTGTTTTTGATTTTAGAAATAAGAGGAATGATAAAGACATAAGGAAACATTAATGACTCAACAATCTCCCCCATGAATGAAGGAATGGAAAAGTCATAAAGAAAACCTTATTGACTCAACAATTGTTTTTGAGGAAAGAATGTAACACTCTAATACTTAACTATATTTTCCTTTTAGAATCAATTCAATTTTATTTATAGTTTTAAAATACACACAACACGTAATCTGAAATAACACTATTTAGTCATGTTTTAAAAATTAAAGTAAAATTTAACACTTTTATAGAGTTTATATTGTAAATTTATAAATTATATATCCAACAATATATTTTTACACTCATGGAATATACTTGACATCCAAAATCTAAGAAAAAACCCAATATTACACATAAAATACAGTATTTCTATAAAGGTAGATTTTCTGCCTTTTAATGGAGAACCCATTTTAATTAATTTTTTTACCTCTTTATATATTTAATATTTTAAAATAATCTTCATCTTTGGAAGAAAAAAAATAATTTTCTTAGGGTGAATTTTTGGTATTTTTTGTGATGTTTCATAATTTAATTAATAGTGAAAAATACTGAAATTTTATTCAAAACTACATTTTCATCAAATTTATTTAGAAGGATAAATTATATTTTAATATTATTAAATTTTAATTAGTTCATATTTTTATCATTTAAACAAATTTAGGTAATTTTAATCAATTTGACTGTGAAAATGAATATACAAATGTAGGAAACTTCTGGACATTTTTACCTTAAAAGTCCAAATTTCCCTCCAATATACGAGATTAAATTTAAATTAATTTCTACCTAACATGTTATTGAAATTTGTAAAAACTGATTTCATATTTGAAAAAACAATAATTTATAATTTCATATATTTTCAAATTTTTTTTTGGTGAAAAAATATTAATGAATGTAATTAAGATAAAATACAACAATTATGGTAAAATCATGCTTAATAAGAGACTAACCCTAAATCTTAAGGGCTCAAATGACCTAGAAACATGACCAAGATCCATTTTATGGATATATATAGACACTATAATCTATATTATAATATATTTCTATTATTGGTTCTACTCTAAATGGGAAAAACAAGGGTCTAATTCCCTTTCCCAAAATTTACAAGAGTGCCACTCCTCCACCACTCTAAATGGCATCCTCCCTTTCCACTCACTCACACCTCTCAAGTCACTTCATTTCAACCATGATCATCACAAATATCACTTTAAAATACAATAAATAATCCTATAAACCTATCATTTGGTATAAATCCATATAAGTGAGAGTTTTGGTATAAATAAAAAAAGTTACCCAATTAAGAGGTAACATATTTACTCAAGCTCTTAAGACTCATTTTCATTATATACACCTTAAAATATCCTTATTCTATGATTATATGAAAAAATAGTATCCTAAATATAATAATTTTTTTCTTTGGTTTTTACCTACACATACACACACTTATATGAAATGTATAATGAGCATATTGTTTACATGTACGATGAACTACCACCTCATGAAACGATGCACGTTCATTTTTAATTTACAACCTCTCATGGTGGGAATTATGATAGTAACTATGTTAGTAAATGAAATATATATGTATATATGATATTTATTATGTATTTATTCTTCTATAATTATTTTATAACATATACCCTTATAATTTCCATTTCTATTGAACATGGTAACATCATTTGTGGATGTGTGCACTATCACCTCTTCAAAGCAACGTGGCTTGTTCACGCCATACATGGAATGTATAAAGGATGGTTTTAATAAACGTAAGTAACATATATGAAATTTATAAGTCACTATAATTGTAATATAAAAATGTATGAATTTATTTTTATTATTTTATATGATTAATAAACACTAAAAAATAATTATCTTTTTCCAACAATTGTATATATGTTTGAAAAAGTGTATTTTCTTTTGGTAAAGCATTTTACCAAAAAAAAATTATCCTTTCACTAAACTGTTAGTAAAAAATCTATCACTAAATGTTATTGCGAAAGATAAAATATTTTTATTGAAATTATAATAATACCAACTGATAATATATATGTTGGATAAAATGTACATCAACAAATACATACAACAGATTTATCTGTAGATAATATTATTATACTTTTATAAACAATACCGACCATTAATATTTGTTTGTAAATTATATTTTAAATAAAATATTATGAATTAGCTTTTCAATTTTTATTGATAAAGATATATATTATATTTATTAATTTAATTATATTTAATATATTTAACATATTTATTATATAATAACTATAAAATCATCTTATATGAAACTCCAAAAAAAAATCTAATTAGAAAAAACATATTTAAACAAAATTTAAACAATATATTCAAATTACAAGAAAAGGCATGAAGCTTCTAGAAAATTGTTACAAACATTTCTAAAAATATTCATACACCATGAGAATTTTCATAAAACTCCATAAAACTTCATATAAAATATGTCTCTGACACATCGGTTGTAATTGTCATGGTTCACACTAGCAGCGAGTTCCACACATGCAGTTTATCCAATCAGTTATGACATAGTCACAGTTGATATGATCACCTATAGATGGATCAAATTGGAAGCATGAAGTAGGTCATCCCCAATTTCAGACATAGATGGCTATAAGTAGACGATCATCTCTGCATCCTGCTCATGTATGTTGGCCCCCTTTCTTGCACTTGTAGATGGAAACAGTTCATCCACAATCCTCAAACTGACACCCAGAAGAGGATGTGTATAAAATCATATTACAATATGTGTAATAATAGTAAAGTCACACACATAAGATATTATAATAAACATATTACAATGTGTAATAACATATTTGTATGTGTGTAATAGAAGTAGTGAATAATCATATATATTGGTAGAGTACTACAGCTTGTATGTGACTCTGCTACCAATATATATGATGCACTGCAAGTATGATCAGTTTGCTACAAGATGTGTTTGATTGTTACTATTACATAGACATGTGTTTGTGTAATACCAATAGAGTCAGCCATCAGTAAGTGTGACTTAATCCATGAGCACCTGAATTCTGGTTGTCTTTATCGCATGGGGCAATTGGAAGATGTCCACAAACCCAACACAGAACCTCCACAAGCACACCAATAGTGCAGTGTTTTTAAATGTATATTATAAAGTAAATATGAACAATACATTCCTTTATAAATATACATGTGTTAATTAATGACAAAAATTACCTCAAGATCCAAATCTTTCTAGGACTGCAAAATGCAGGAAATGCCGAAACATTAAATTCTTCAATTACTGGGAAACTAACATGAGAAGTAACCTTTACCAATTTGAAGAGTTCTCTAAACAATTCTGACAACATAGGATGTGCATTCTCTACAAAACATTATCTAATAACTTTTCAATCCACACACTAACTATTATGAGAATAATAAGGGCCAAGACTATCATTGGCACATAACTTTTTAATCTTTCAAAGGAAAAAATTAAATAATTATACTTTGTAGCTTGGATACATATTCCTTCATATGGTGATATTCTGAGTTGATGTGGATATATTAAGGGGGATTTCACTGAGATTAAAAAGGATAAAAATTCATCACTTTTGAGAAGGTGTTTTCCATAGAACATTCTCTAATATGGAAAATTTAAACCTGTGATAGAATGAAAAAAAATATCAATGCATATCTAAATATAAATGTGCTTCACACGGTTCATTTTAAAAACCTTTGCATATTCATTTTAACCATGAAGAAAACGTTTTTCACATTTTATTTTAACTGCATCAAAACAGAAAATTTTAACTTTTTATGGTGCTTTCCAATGTTCATTTTAACGACCTCTACCTAAATAAAATCACAAAGCATCAAAAACTGACCACATAGAAAAACACCAAACTCTAAATGAAAATGTGTAGTAAAAATCCAAAATCACCCAAGGCAGCTCCTACCAAAGTTCAGTATATAACAAAAGGTTTGAAATGACCGCACAAAAAATTCATCATTCATAAAAACATAATAATGTGTGGTTGAGTGAAGCCACAGTAATAAGTTATTCAAATTCCACCTCCATCCCAGATAGCTTCCTGTAAAACCCTAGAAATGTTCTCTATCTTGTACCTGTCATTCAAGGATTTATGATCCAATAAAAAACTTAACCAGTTCCATCAAGAGAATATCTTCAAATTTTACACATGAAAATTCAAGAAAAATCAATAGACTAAGGAATATCTCAATTTCTTTACCTTCATTAATTTAGACCCATCAATCAAATACTTTATGAAAAATAAATAGGGAATAACTAAAACACAATTTCTTTACCTGAGTTATCATTCTAAGCTATGTAATCTATGGTAGTGAGGACATCACTAATTGAAGTTCAAAGTTGTGGCTCCATCATAGAGACCAAAATTGAAACTGTATGAGATTGGTAGAGACCATTCATTGGATGCCTCTTTTCAAGAAATATATTGGCCATTATGATGAAATTCCTTTTGTATTTCAACAAAGGTATAAGTGAACTTTTTCCTTTCAATAAAGGTAGTATATACATAATAGTGAAATAAAAATTTAAAGAAATATTTTATATTTCATAAATTTAGACATGGCATTAGGTTTTAAATAAAAACATGTATAAGGTGCACAAGATATCATATTTTTCCAGTCAGTGGGCCTAGAAGTATAAATAACCCGCGTATCAGGAATCATCTCCAAGAACATGACACCAAACCTATACATATATGATTTGGCAGTCAATTAGATAACCCATACATACTTAGGAGAAAAATATCCATAGGTCTCCATCACCATTGTAGAATGGGTCTTTCCCCAATTGGAACATTTTGGGAATGACTAAAATCAGAGATCATTAGTATGAATTCTTACATCATAAATTATGTTCAACGCATTCAAATCAAGGTATATTACTTGTGAGTAAATAAGTTCTGGTAAAATTGGAAGATGAGTGCTATGAAACATGGTTGAGTGAATAATTGTGCACTGATCTTGAATGCATGTCCTCTATAGGCCAGGATGTACATGAATGTATAGAATTGTACAGAATTGGACAGAATTGTACATTCCATTTGTTCAAGACATGAGTACTTGAACACATGGCCTATACATTATTAAAAACATGGCCATGAGTAATTTACCATGATGTACATGCCTGTACAGGCCATGTGACAAGATATGATGTACAAGCCTATATAGGACATGTCTATGTGACAATCCAGGTGCCACAAGTAATATACCATGATTTATTGGGCCTTTACATGCCATGTGTTCAATATGTGTTCAAGAAGGCCTTGGAATTCATAGTGCTCCTGGAAATACAATATCACCCTTGTAGAAACATGGGTAATATCATTTTAATGAAATAAAGAATGCATAAATACAAAGTGAAAAATCAAAATAAAAAGAGGCAAATATAATAATGTTACCATATTGAATAAAAAAATTTGAAAAAATTATCAGTGAATAGATAATCCAGTATGCAAAGACTCAATAAAGAATTAATATTCCAATGGATGGGGAAAGTTATCCCACTTATAAAAGGTCAGAGTTGTGTCTTCTTCATGGAGAAAAATATTGAAATTGTGAGAGCATGGTAGTGACCATTCATTGGATTCTTGTTTTAAAGAAATGGATTAACCATTATGAGGAAATTCCTTTTTTCTTTTGACATAGGTATACATGAACATTATTTTGTCATTCAAAATAGGCAGTACCTGGACAACATAGAAATAAAAATTCAAAGGCATCCTTTTATTTATAAAAAAATTATCTTGATCATTATGTTTGAAATAATAACTTGAAGAAGGTACCCAGGATATCAGATTCTGCTAGTCAGTGGGCCTAATAGTATCAATAACATGCCTTCCAGCAATAATCTCCCAGAACATGACAACAAAGATGTACACTTCTGATTTGGTAGTTAGTTGTCCAGACCATGCATACTTAGGAGCACAATATCCACAGGGATCCATCATCATTGAAGAAACAAAGGTCTTATCTGTAGTTGGACCATGCTTGGAAAGACTAAAATCAGAGAGGTTTGGTTTGAATTTCTCATCTGGAAATATGTTAAATGTATTGAAGTCATGGTATATTATTTGTGATTGAATCAATTCTAGTAAAATAGGACAATGAGTACTATGAAACATGGGCCAGTGATGAATTGTACACACATCTTGAACACATGGCATTTACATACCATGATGTATAGGAATGTGCATAATTGTACAGAATTGAACAGAATTATATAGACCATGTGTTCAAGCCATGAGTACATGAACACATGGCCTGTACAGAATTGAAGACATGGCCATGAGTGATGTGACATGATGTAATGTCATGTACAAACCATTTTACATGCCATGATGCACATGAATTTACATTCCATTACTATGTGACAAGCCATGTGTTGCATGTAATATACCTTGATGTACAGGCCTGCATAGGCCATGTGTTCACTTTTTGAAGAAATTGACACTTGGCATGTACATCAGCATGGAAGATTTGAGCACGAGTAGGCTAGTACAATTCATAGTTCCCCCTAAAATATAATATCACCATTATATAAAAATGGGTCTTATCAATATAATTAAATAAAGAATACATGAATGAGGAGTGAAAAATCAAAATAACAAGAAGAAAATATAATAATGTTACCATATTGAATAATTTTTTTAAAATATTATCAAAAAATAGATAATCTAGTATGCATAGAATCAATAATGAAGGTAAATACCAATGGATGGGACATGGTATCCCACTGATCCATAAAAACCCATGAAGAAACCGCATACATTACATAGGTTGTAATTGAATGCATATTTAATATAATTTTCATCAAATGATAGATTGAATGCATATTGAATATAAATTGAATATTGACACTTGTACGTGGAATGAAACTTGAAAGGGAGTTTGGTAAATATGTATTTCAAAAAAAATTGCCCATTTATCAATATGTTCCCCCTTCTCTTGTTTAAAATCAAAGGCGAGTATAGCAAGTAACTTTCAAGTGTAAAGAGTTAAGTTTTATTCAATGTAATGAGTGTATTAAGGATAAATAGATTAAATTCACTCCTTGATAACTACTTTTTAGAAGGGGTTAATCATTTTTATGATGATTAAGAGGGTTATTTAATCTATGAAAAACAAAATGTAAAATAGAGGTGTTCACTCACCACTAACATCCAGAAATTGGGAAATAATGATCTAAATTTCACATTTTTTTGCCTCCAATGAGTTATTCACAACTTTATTCATTTACATTTTACTCAAAATTAAAAATTTCCCTTGTTTCATTAATAATTTTAGTGTAGTGGGAGAATATGATCTTAGAAATATAGATTACCTACCAAATGAGATGGCATGCACAAAAGATGGAGAAGGAATGACATCAACAAACCGAAGGGGTGGCTGGTGAAGTGAAATATACCTGGAAATGAATGGAGCGATGTCGAGCTGGTTGTGATGCAACGATGGGAGATGAACCATGGGGGCGGTGATTGATGACATAAAAAACAAAAGACATGAATTTGGGGGTGTAGGGTTAAATTTTTTGTTAAATTCGACGAGAATTGGTACGTAGGTTCTTCGATAAAAAAAATTGGGGGCACATGGTCGAATTTGAGGGTGCATGATTATGTAATATTTTTTTAATTTAATTCACCTCTTTAATAATTATTCAAAAGATAATATTATGAAAAATAAGAAAAATTCACAATATATTATAATAGATTTATTTATTGGTAAAAAAATATTGGTATAATCATGATAAAGTAAAAAATAAAACTGTAGGTAAAATA